>CM073516.1:6695000-7945000 GCA_037074615.1 Leucaena leucocephala | reverse complement strand
ATTTTTATCGACAAATTTCTTTTGTAAAATAGATTTTACAAGTTTTCATAAACTAAATTTTCTTCTTATCAATTAATGTATTCATCGAAGTATTTATCGATAAATACTATTATCGATCAATACTTCGATAAATTCATTTAAAACATATTTTATAATTGAATTTTATTCTTATTTATCGAATAAATTATCGATAAACACTCTTATCGATAAGTTTATCGAAAAACAAGCTATATGAAAAACTAATTTGAAATATATCATCAAAATTATTTGTCATCATCAAAACATGGAGTCTAACAAAACTATGTGAAAAGAAAAGATTAAAACTAATAAATTCCGATCCTTCCCCTCACCAAAGGTCATTAAATCTAACCACTCATAGCTTCAAGTTTGCTCCAATCAAAGCAAAGAGGTGGTGCCATGGTGGATGGTGAAATTCAAGTGGAAAGGTGGAAGGATAATAGGGGAATGGAGGTTTAATCGGTGGAAAATGGGTTGGAATGGTGGAAAACAACAAAAATATAAAGGTTTGATGAATGGGTGTTGTTGAAGATGAGAGAAAGTGAAGAGAGAACTTGAAATTCCAAAATATAGGTCATATTGATGTTATGGCAGCTAGTTACTGATATACTGTCTATTTTTACCCTAAATGGCAAAAACACAAAGTTTCTGTTAATAGCACTTTTGTCAAGGTGAAAAGCATCATTGCCCGTGACGAACAGACACAATGAGCTCCTCAGAATTCTTCTTTGAAGTTCTAACTTTCTAGCTCCATTTCTTGCTTCGTAGTTCGTTTTTGCCTTTCCACTTCAAAAATCTTTAGACTTCTTGTGCATTGTCCTTTGAATCTTTGTCCTTCTTCTTGTGCCTATGAACGAAATTAAAATTTTGTAATATCAATCTTCTCAAAACTAAACAACATTGAAGATTAGTGAAATTTGACAATTTTACCCTCAATTTTTAGAGACTCACTAAGAAAAAACAATCCATGATTTATATAATAAATGTATGCAATTTGGATGGAAATTCATCTAAAATCCTCTCAAAATAATGCTAGAAATGAGGTATAATTTGGACTTATCACTTACATGGAAGAGGACATGGATTAGTTTGGATGATGACATTGACAACTGCATATGTGGAGCTTGACGTAACATGTAATAGAGCAACCCCGAAGCCACCATGCCATGTGAGAAAGACAAGGGTAGTTTTTTTTTTCCCGTAAAATACAAGGGTAGATTTTAAGAGCCTGAAAGGAGCATTTGGATTCAATTCCCACGTTTTTAAAGGCCCAATTCAATTATATGATCATGGAGGAGTCCTTTTGAGCTCTAATATCTTAAATTGGGCTCAGATGTATTGTATAATGGACCATGGGAGTTTAAGAACGTGATTTAATCTTATTCAAACCCAAATGGATGTCTAAAGAGCCCAAGCATGTTTATGAACGTGAATAGTAAAATCGTTATCCATTTAGAAGGTCCAAGAAGCTTAAAAAAAGATCTTATATGACGTTAATTAGGATTCTATTTGCTTTAATTAGTTTCCAATGTTACTGTTTCCTATTTTGTATAGATTGCTTCATGAAGACAAAGAATTACCAATTTTATATTGCACTAGTTAGTAGAGTCAAATAAGATCCTTCTCATTAATAATAAGATCCTTATATGTTGTGATTTAGATTATTCTATCTTGATTACTAAGTTAAAGTATTATAGAAGGTCATTTGATTTTTGTTGAATTTTCTCATCTATTTTTTAGGTACTTTATCTAATTAGTGTTTTAAGCTCTAATAGTCTATTATAGGCTTATGGGTGTAGGATTTATCCATTAGGGTTAGTTAAGAGTCTTTTATTTCATTATAAATGTATTATGATGTACTTTGAGATAGAGAATAATGGAATGAATAAGAACTTTGTTCTTGGAGAATTTTAATTCTCAAGGGAGTGGTCAACTTTTTTGTGTCTTCATGGTTAGGATTGTAAGAGATAAATTATCTTAAGATCCTATGGTGATCATTTATAAGACTTTTCATACTTGTGGTTATAAGAAATACGTTCTCTTAGGATCTCATTTCAATTTGTCTCATTTCTTTTCTAGTTAATTTATCCTGTCTCAACTCTTATATTAGTAGTGTAATGATGGATTTACAATATGAAGAAAGAGATGTAATAGAGAGTAACCTAATGCAACTGATTCCATAAGCCAAGAAATGTGGCTCTAGGTTCAACTTATGCTAGGGAACTAAATGACTTTTTCAATTGTCACTAATTGAAACAATAAAATTGGCTTTAATGGGCTTTTTGTGGTAAAGAAGTCAGTTTGGGATTCATACACCATATCAAGCATGTACTAAAAAGTCATAACCGCATGTTTCATAAAACAACATAACTTTGATAACGTACCAATGGTTATTTAAACTAATTTTTCCATGAAGAGTAACGTCTTTCAGCATGTAGCTTTTCAGCATGTAAGGTTTTCTCTTAAAAAAATAACAAAGCCTTTAATCAAGTGGTTGTTACCACACCTTTGCCATTAAGGGATTTTAGAACATAACTCACTGGTTCTTAAAGTCAATAAAATAGTGGCCAATATGAGAAACTATTTTAATATTTTTTCAGTACTTAATGTAGAAGCTTGATAATTAATTTGTTAAAAAAATTAAGCTATTTATATATTTTTTTTAAAATATCATAATCATTTATATTAGAACTACATTTTAATATAAAACTCTTTCATATGTACAATTAATAAAAATATTTTAAAAAAATTATAAAATTTGGGAAACAAAATAAATTAATGTCCTACATTTTCCTTTTGAAAGACAAAATGATCATTATCACAAATAGTAAGTCTCACAGAGAACTATAGGAAACAGAACCAAGTCAATGCAGCAATTGTAAACCAGAAATATAATAAGAAAAAACTTTGCTCGGAAACTGTTGGGGAGGGTATGGATGTCCTTGAGTATGATGCTGGAATTCACTTCCACAATGGAGTACAAGGAGATGAATTGTTTGTTGATATACACCGAATTTCCACATAAGCCGAATCAGCAACTAACTATTCAAGTATCTTAACCATAAAAGCATGGAGACAACCAATGGGGGTTAATCTGAGTGTTAAGCGACTCAATATCGTTTAAACGAGGTTTCGAGTTCAAGCCTTAGCGTATGCAGAAAATCCCTCTTAGGAGCCTTACTTACCATTGCTAGGTACGCGACGCGAGTCGAATCCAGATGTAGTTAGGGTAAAACTGATAAATTAAGTAGATAAAAATAAATAAATAAAATAAAAGCACGGAGACACTTGTGATAAGCATTTTCCGCCAAATTGAATGTTTGAAGCAGATTCTTACATGACATCCTCGGAAAAAGCTGTTTCCCATGGTGTTTATCAAATATGAGCAACCATTCCCGCGGGTACCAATGGAGATCATACCCAGTATTTCTTTGATGGCTTCTTTTGGATAAGATATTTTCCCTTGATATAATGCCCTATTCCTTTCCATCCATGTGACATTTTAGAACATAATACCTTTGAGCAGATCCATATATTAAAACTAAAGAGTAAATCTCTCAATTAACTCCTATAATTTAGACTGAAAGAGTATTATAATATGGCTTCTCTTCATGGAAAATACAATATCGTTGCTGAAATCTCCAGGAAGGAGTTCAATGATATTATTACAGTCTCTCAATAGTATGTTTGATTGAAGAAGCTGACGTGGTCTTTTGTTGCCATGTCATCAATAAATAAATAAAAGGTGGGGACCAAATTAAAATGGTAGCAAGAAGGATGAATTTCTTTTCCAAACTCAAGGCATCGTATCATATTGCATGTGGTTTCAGTTATCATCCTAATATACAACAGACGGTGACTCCTGAAGGAAAATTACAGGGCAATATCATTCTAATCCGAATTCATGCTTATTGTGATCACATTCATTGTATACGAACGCTACAACAACCCAAAATAAATAATCACTAGCTTAATTGTGCTCAATACTGACAAAACTGATATACGTAGCAAAACTTCTGAAACTAAAGCCAGCATAATGCTTAATCCAGTTCCTGCTTGCTCTTGCTTCTCATCTTTGCCTTAAATCTTGATTTTGCCATTAGCGTCTGCACTGTATTTGCGAAGTTCCCAACAGCCATTAAAACCAGTAGGACACCGCAAAATATTACCTGCCGAAGAACATTCCGTCATTCCATAATCAATAAATGCAATTTAACTGAATTCATTTTCGTTGGTTTATATAATTAGAAAGACAGCATGACAAGTACCTGCCACTCAGAAACAACCCCAACAAATGCGGTTTTGAGCAACAATAGTCCAATATATCCCTCAAATCCCTAGATCAAAACAGAAGCAAAAATAAAGTTCATGAATATCAAAATATAATCTGCTGCCTTCTAATTCAGCTGTGAAGTAAATTAACATTATATGAGGCTAAAGCAACAAATTAATGGGATATATACACACAGCTAATCAGCTACGTTTAACCCAGATTTCGCCTGCAGACCAAAAAGAATAAAACAGGTCTAGTAACATGTAAATCAATTTGACACTAGGTTATTAGCACAGGATGCAAAATCATCAACATGAGAGAGGGAGAGGACAGGGTGTTTGAGGAATTGACTTCATTGGTTAGCCTCCTGAACCATCATATTTATGTAGAACATTCTACCTGTCCCCTAGTAGCCCTGGGGGAGCAGTTCATGCTAGTACATTCTACCTGTCTTGTACTAGCACAAGGGGAACATAAACCCAACACTAAATTATAACACACTCCAAGTTGGAGCATCCATGTTGATCGAGCCCCATGAGAAACAGTTAACAACAGTCATATCAGCACTTGTATTAGACACAATATGATACTTCAAGTTGTATTAATTACTGTCGCGGAATCAATATTGTGCTGTATCTTTTACCTGTATCAAGATCAACATTGCTTAGATCATGCCCATTTTTTAAAAAATGAATCAACTTTAGTATTGCTGAACAGAGCTTTTCTCCTTTATTGTTTTATTAAGTGTCCGGTACAAAAGTTTAATACACGCGCCTGCCACCCTAGTATCTTAGCAGATCTGAGTTTAGAATAAAATCCCTGAAAATCAGGGAGAAAACTTTCCTAAACTCTGGCAAGTGTGTTATTAAGGGTTACACGAGATTGACGCCAGAAACAGAATCAGAGTGGCAGCTAAGAGTTTTGGACTTGGACTTTGGGTTTCCAGCACACCCCCTCAAGCTAGAGAATAGATCAATCATTCCCAGATTGCTTCATAATCCTTCAAACTAAACTCTGCCAAGAGGCTTCATCATGACGTCAGCTATTTGATCCACTGAGCTATGGAGGTTAGGTCAATGAGACCTCCTTCCATTTTTTCCTGATGAAATGGCTATCAATTTTAACGTGTTTTGTCCTGTAGAGGTACACAGGATTCTTGGTCAGCTCAATGCTAGATTTGTCATCACACCATGGCCTCATAGGGCCATTATGTGGAAGCGTCAATTCGTTAAGTAGTCGAGTAAAACATATGCCTTCAAAAATTCCGAGTGCCACAGGCCTAAGCTCAGATTCAACACTGCTTCTTGAAACAACAGATTGCATTTTACTTATCCAAGTAACCAAGTTCCCCCACAAATGTGCAATATCCAGTGGCGGATCTCCTATATTCTCTAAAGATCTTCCATTGTTTATATCTGTGTAGACTTCTATATTCCTAGCTCTACCCTTCTCAAAGAAGATGCCTTTCCCAGGATTGAGTTTTAAATATCTAATATACAATAGAGGGCTTCCATGTGCTCTTCTTGTGGTCTGTGAATGAACTGGCTAACAACTCAAATAGAATAACAAACATATAGACATGTGTTCGTCAAGTACTAGTTTTTCCCACAAGTCTTCTGTACCTTTCAAAGTCGACAGGTGCATCATTTAGCTTAATCTCCAGGTTACATGAGGCTTCCATAGGTGTCTCATGGCCTTGCACCAAGCTTCCGTATCTCATGAAATAGATCAAGGGTGTACTTTCTTTGGGACACATTGATCCCTTTTCTGGTCCTGGCCACTTCCATAACTAGGACATACCTCATCCGGTCCAAGATCATTAATTTAGAATTCAGTTGCTAGTGCCACCTTTTGCCTACTTATAGACTTCTCATCATTTCCCGTTATAACTGAGATAGAATACCTATGTTAGAAAAATATTTTAAGTTTATTGTTTTTTATAGGAGAGGATACGAGACAGAACACTTGTAGAAGGCAATGGAAGGAACGGTAATTCTGTATCAAGGAACATATTTAATGAATACAATCAGATCATATTCTCTTAATCTTGCCTAATTAATTCCTAAAATCCCTCCTAATTAATTTAGATATCTCCTACACTCTCCCTCAAGTTAGAGTATAGATATTGATCATGTCCAACTTGATGATTATATATTCAAATTTGTCAGTCAATCCCTCTGTGAGAACATTTGCTGTATGTTCTTTGGAGGGAATGTATTTCAATTCAATATTCTCTCTTATGAAGTGTCTATCTATTTCCACATGTTGGACTAAATTGTGTGACATATTGATAGCTGCCATATTATCTGAGTGTAGCCTGATAGGTAATTCTGTTAGCATTTCCAATTCTTATAGTACTCGTTTTATCACATATTCCTAGAGCTATAGCTCTAAATTCGGCTTCTGCACTGCTTCTAGCGACCACACTTTGTTTTTTAATACGCCATGTGACTCAGTTCCCCCAAATGTAAGTAACATAACTCGAGGTTGATCTTCTATCGTCTTAATCACCTGTCCAATCAACATCTATGAGTATTTCTACATTTTTCTTATCAGATTTTTTGAATAGGAGACCTGGGCCAGGCAAGCCCTTCAGATATCTGAGAATTCTGTAAATTTCATTTAGGTCATTCTGTTTGGGGTTATAAGAGTGTTGACTTACAACTGATGACATAGGCAATATCTGGCCTTGTGTATGATAGGTAAATCAGTTTTCCTACCATATGCTGATATCTTCCCATATCTACCTCCTTTCACATATCTTCATCATCTCTAATCTTGTCAACCTGAATAGGAGTATCGCTAGGTCTACAGCCTAGCATACCTGTTTCTTCTAAGAGAACTAGTATATATTTTTTCTGCGAGATATTGATTCCTTTTGTAGGTCTAGCCACTTCCATATCTAAAAAATATTTTATTTTTCTCAGATCTTTCACTTGGAATTCCTGGTTAAGAGCCCTTTTAATTCTATCAATCTCCATTTGATTGTCACCTTTGAGGATGATGTCATCTACATACACTGCTAATATAACAAGTTTCACGTTTTCATGTTAGAAGAACAGTGTGTCATCACTTTGTGCCTATATGTAGCCTTGTTCTTTTAATATTTTGGTGAATCTCTCAAACCATGCTCAAGGAGACTATTTCATTCCATACAGTGATTTCTTCAACTTGCATACCATACCTTCCTTCTTTCCAAGAAATCCGAGAGGCACCTTCATATATACATCATCCTTCAACTCCCTATTTAAGAAAGCATTCTTGACATCCATTTGATGTAGTGGCCCCGTCCAAATTAGCAGCAAGCGATAGTAGGATTTTGATGGTGTTCAATTTTGCCACTGGTGCAAATGTCTCAGTGTAATTTATACCATAGACTTGGGTAAAGCCCTTGGCCTCCAGACTTGCTTTATATTTGTCCAGGCTTCCATCTGCAAGATATTTCGGAGTAAATACCCATTTACAATCAACTGCTTTCTTGCCTTTTAGTAACTCAACTACTTCCCACGTTTCATTTCTTTCTAGTGCCTTCATCTCTTCCATGACTGCTTGTCTCCATTCAGGACTCGCTAGAGCTTCATGTATATTCTCTAGTATTCTGAGTTGATCAAGGTGAGAGACTAAAGCATAATGTTCAAATGATTAAGGACCGGTAAGAGACAAAGCTCTATTGGATGCCTAGTACATGCCCTTTATGGTTTTTTTACTGCTATTAGAAGCTCAAGATCATCATTTTGGACTAGGGGTTATTCAAAACCTGCACTTGGTTTAGACTCTTGATGTGCATCATTGGCTTGAGAAACATTACTTGTCTTGTTCCTGCGGTTACACACTTGTCCCCTTTAGTTTGTGTCTCCCCCTGAACTAGTTTGTCCTTCAACTTCATCAGGTTTCTTGTGTTGGTATGTCAAGGGTATATATGTGATCAGATTCTTGGTGGGAGCACAGAGGTTGGGGTTTAGTGTGAGATTTACAAGGGTCACTCCAAGACTCACCCTAAGCTGAAGATGGGGGATAGAAGGGTATGGTCTCAAGAAAGGCAATGCTGCATGTGACAAACAGATGCTTGGCCAAAGGATCAAAATATTTATACCCCTTTTGGGTACTTGTAAGTCCGAGAAAAACGCATTTGACAGCTTTAGGATCAAGTTTGGAGGTATGGTATAGATGAACAAAGACAGTGCACCCGAAGACTAAGAGGAAGGGTGTTTTCCAGGTAAGGTAGGTGAAAATGATTTTGAAGTACCTGGAGAGGAGTTTGGAACGACAGGGGATTACACGACATGTGGTTAATTAAGAAAGTGTTCATAAGGATAGCATCAGTCTAATAGAAATTGGGAACGTGACTACTAAAGTGAAGAGCTCTAGTAGTCTCTAGAATATGCCTATTTTCCCGTTCAGTAATTCTATTTTGTTAGGGGCTATAGGGACATGAGCTTTTATGGGTGATATCGTGTTCTTCAAGGAAATTAGATAGTGGGTGGTTAAAATACTCAATGCCATTGTCAATATGGAGGATTTGGATTTTTGTATCAAATTGGGTAAGGATCTGGACTTTTGTATCAAATTAGGTAAGGATCATTTGATAGAAGTCAACAAAGGTTTGATACACTTCGATTTTATCTTTTAAAAGGAAAACCCAATTAACACGAGTATGATCATCAATAAGAGTCATGAACTATTTTGACTAGGTACGGTTAGCGACTTTGGATGGGCCCTACAAATCACTATGGATAATAGAAAAAGGTTTAGATGGGCGATATGGGATACTTGGAAAATGAGTGCCATGATGTTTGATGAGTTCACAGGAGTTACAAGAAAATGCTGAATTTTTATTAGAGCATATTGAAGAAAACATCTTACACATATATTGAAAGTTCGGATGTCCTAATCTCTTGTACCATAACTCCAAGTCAATACTCCTAAGGAGAGAGACTTTATTACATAAATAAGGTACTAGTTTATGATAGTCATCCAGGTAATAGAGCCCATCGAGCTTTTTAGCAATACCAATCATCATGCCCATGAGTAGATCCTAAAATATACAGCAGGTAGTAAAAACGTTAGCATGACAGCGTTCACCCTTGGTCAGTTGACTCACAAATAATAAGTTGCATTTTAATTTTAGAACATAAAGAACATTATGTAATGTCAAAGTAGCAGAAACATGGATGGTACTACTATTAGCCACCAGAGAATCAGAGGCATTAGAAATTTTAACTTTCAGACGTGAATAGGTAGGAGTATATTTGGAAAAAAATGAGGCATCATTGGTCATGTGATCAGAAGGACCTGAGTCTACTATCCAATGAGGGCCTATACACTCATCTTTATTGCTAGTACGGGTTGTAGAACAATTACCTCACTGCACCACAGTAGCAATGGATTACTTACGGGACCTGTTTTCAAGTACGGTTAAATGGTCTAGGATGAAGGCTAAAGGATCTGGGACTTGGGTGTGTGCAGAACTAGCAACAATGTGGGCCTGTGTTAAACCAGAGACTAAATGGACACCAGTAACAGTTTGGCCCTTATGACTAATAGTGCATTGGGCCTCATCAAAATTTATTTTAGCCATATTTCCCTTGGGCGTACATTGGCTAGGTCTTCAATTAGTTGGCTTCCCATGGAGGTCCCAGTATTTTTCTTTGGTGTGGCCCGTCTTCCGACAATGCTCACAGAAGGGGCATTCACGCTTGGAGTTTGGGACCCAAGCTGCCATGGCGGAGACTTCATGGACTGAGGGTCAAGAGTCTATAGGGTCCCCGAGCATCACCTGCCAGCGAGTCTCCTCATCTCTCCAGAGTGCAAAGGCTTAGGCAACAGAGGGAAGAGATACCCGTCCAAGAAGTCGCCCATGGAGATCTTTATAGATGGGGTTCAAGCCCACCAAAAATTCAACAATCTATCTTCTTCAAGATCCTGGCGATAGGCAGCAGCGTCTTCAGCATGTCTCCAGACCCTCTGCTTTAGCTAATCCAATTCCAGGTTGGTTTTCTCCAGGTAATAAGTATTCATAGGGTGATCTCCTTGACGGACTATCCATGGCCGAGAACGCAAATCAAACACAAGGGAGGTCATCAGACGTTTGCCATAGGCTACCTTCACAGCTAGCCAAATCTCTTTAGCAGTCGGAAGAAACATAAAGCTGCGACAAACGGCGGGCATCATGGCATTAAGAAGCCATGATGCCATTAGAGAGGTATTGGTCTTCTAAGGACGACGGGAAACAAGATCATCGATTGACAGCAGCTCAGTCAAGATCAGTTCGAGTTTGTCACGCCCATCAAGTGCCAAATACATAGACTGGGCCCCACTAGTTAGACGATGGAGGACTATGATGATGGTAGACATGGTTGAGTCGACTTCGGTGGAGGATGACAGCGTCAATTGCGCGTCTAGCTCTGATACCATATAGGAGAAGGGACGAGATAGAAAACTTACATAAGGCAATGGAAGGAACGGTAATTATGTTATGTACATTTTCATCTATGCTGAATACACATATATACACTTGAATATATAATACATGGAGAAAATCAAAGAACACATTTAATAAATACAATCATATCATGTTACCATAATCTTGCTACTTAATTCCTAAAATCCCTCCAAATTAATTCAGATATCTACATTTTTATACAAATTGGCTTTCCCTTGGATTAAGTTTTTTGGTTTATGTTTATTATTTCTTTGCAAGTTGGCTTTCCTTAGTGATTAAGTACTTTTGCAAGTGAGATACAGCAAGAGGGAATATTTTATTTTTATTTTGCAAGTGGATGTTGCAAGTTTCACTTGCAAGTTGTCATTTGGAAGTTGAGCTAAGTCTATTTTTGATAGCATTTGTAAGCAGACTTTGATGAATGAATATTTTGAAGCTGTGGTCTCTCTCTCTTGTCAGTTTCTCTCTCAATTCCCTTCACATTCTGTTCTATTTCCCTTCCCTGTCCTCTGTTTCTATATCTTTTCTCCCTAAATTTCTTGTGTTTCATTAGAACAAGTGTGTGTTTGCATCGGTTTGAGTGTCATACATCACTATGTCATCAACCCTTCCATTATCATCTTTGAGAAACAGGGTGTGATCAGCTGGTCCCTGTGAGTAACATCTTGTTCACAGCTTTAGCAAACCTATCGAACCAGACCCAAGGAGACTGTTTCAACCCATATAAAGATTTTCTGATTTTCTCAATCTACATACCTTTGTAGAGTTGTCTGGGCCTTGCACTCCATCTGGGATTTCCATGTACACTTCTTCCTCCAAATCTCCATCCAAGAATGCTAAAAGAGTGCTAAACGAGTTGAAGATTGAGGAAAATTCATCCATCAAAGTGTGGTGTGATAGGATGGCTGCTATCCAAATGATCCAGAATCCTATTCATAACCGGACTACAGATGCGGAAATTAATCAGCACTTTATCAAGGAGAAGATGGAATCAAAGGTGATAGACCAGGCCTACATATGCTCTAACTCCCAAGTTACTGACATCCTCACAAAACCATTAGACAGAGACGAGTTTGAGTACTTCAAAAGTAAGCTGGGTTAGTGCAGCACACCCACTAGGGCTTTTTATCCCAAACCCCTAATTCAGTATTTATTGTTATTATTACCTAGCTGTTGAAATTCCCTTCTCTGCTCAGATTTGATTCTGATTTTTAATTTTGAATTTATGATTCCTAGTATCTCAGCAGATTCATCTCTATATGATTGAGAGTTTGAAACTATAAAACTACTGCTAATCGGTGAATAAATAATCTGTTACAGCATCACAAAACTCTTCAAATTACCTGCAAAATGAAAAGTATGGGGCATAACAACCATAGTTGGCCATCGACTCCAGATGTTTCTCCCCAAACCACGTCCATTCTCTTAGCCTAAAATTCAGAGGAAAACAAGGATGAGATCATATATTTCATTTTCTATCCATATGATACTACTTGTTGCACCATAAAATCAATAGCACTAGGAGAAAGAAAAAAAGACTTAATCATGAAAGCAGATAAGTACCGAGCACAATAATATAATGGCAGAAGGTAACTAGGAGAGGCGAAATGAGTGAGCTGGCTAATGGAAAGATTAATTGAAGGTAAAATATTATTCAAATAACATATCAAGGAAAAGGCAACTAAACACTAAATTGTTTCACTAAAAAGTAGCACCTTTCCAAGGGCAATACGAGTATAAAGTCTTTGGCGTTGATATCTATTTTGCAAGAGCATTGCAACTCCTTGCATCATAGCCCACTGCAAAAAAAGTTGTACACCTCTCTGCATGCATTAGCAAAAACTTTGTTGATACTTCCAATCTTACATAGATGAAACTCAAAACTATATGTGTAAGAGGAAAGCTAACCTGCTTTTGTGCACAATTAGGTTGTCCTTTAATCTCCCAAGTGAGACTCACAAGGGCCATTACCATAGCACAGTAGTGATGGTATATCCACCTACCACGGAATAAATAGTCAAGTAGCCAAGGAAAAAAAAAACCAATTACTTATAAATTAAAGGATAAAAACTAGGAAATTAAAACTTCTTTACTTAATGTACTTGTTTCAATTATATTATAAGTATATTTTTTTTTTCTTTTTGGACCATAATTATTCCTGCGACTAACTATTTTAATTAATATATTTAACTACCTTTAAATTTAAAGTCATTTGATCTGATTTGATATAAAAAGTATGTTAAGTATATAAACTTAAATACTTAAGTTTTCTACTAAAATAATTACCGCCCTCCCCAACCTAAGTACTCCAGTGATTTTCCAAAATGATTGATGAGATTACATCACCTAGACTGCCTACTGCTACCATAAACAGTTGAAACCCATAATTAGTGACTGAAAGGGAGAAAGAAAATTCAAGGTCTATGACCAATGGACCACAAGATTTCACCATGTACATGCTAGAAAGGATCGGTATGGGAGTTAATGTTATATAATTGTAAAAAGAAAAGGGAAATAGAGAAGAATAGAAAGAGAATAGAAGAGAAACTGAAATTATATACTAAATACTCAAGAGTTCAAAATATAATCAAGGCATATCTCAATAAGACTAATGATCACCCTTATTTATAAGTGATAGATAATCCTAATCCTAATTAAATATCTAATACTAATATATCATAATATCTAATCATGATATATATTATAATATCTAATCCTAATATCATAATATATATTATGATATCTAATCCTAACATCACAGAATATCTAATACTAATTATAATAAAACTACTTAAATTGTTTATTTATATTTTAAATATCAATACTCCCTCCCCAAAAGACCCTTATCCCCAGGGGTCAAGTACTAAGAATAATACTAAACTAGAGCCAAAAAGCATTTTAATCAATTCCCCTTTGAATCAAATATGGACTAGGAGATTTGAGTTCGCCAACGTTATCGATGCCAAACTTGAAGACATATTGCAAAGTGCACTCTCAAACCCCTCACAAAAGTTAAGACTTGATGATCCAACAACTCTAAGCTTTGGTTTCATAACTTCCCTTTTGCACGTTATGTGTGAAGGTTCCTATAAACTATAAGTTTTCTCTAAAAATTGATCTCCTTTAAACATACTAAACTTCTTGCATCTTGGAAAATGATAGGTTGAATTTTTAACCCTTCCTGAACTGTTATCTGCATCGCATTAGAATCTTAAGTCTGGTTGGAGTTCTTGGAACTTTCTTGCATATCTTTTTGCTCATCAATGGGTGCTGAAAGAGAAAACTCATCTTCTTGAATTGCCGTATACTCTTCTTGATTACTAGAAATGTCACTTTCCTTTTGCAATATTTTCCGTGACTCTGCCACATCTTTCTTTACCGGCGGAGTTTTCAACAGAAGGGCACTCATCCTGTCAAATTTCCTTGTCATATTCTGAAAACAATGCTCTATATCCATGCTCATCTTGTCAGATTCTTTGCTATATTCTGAAGATGCCACTATATTCATGCTCATCCTATTGTTAATTCTTATGAGTGGTTGAGGAACGACTGCTCTGATACCACTATTATACAACTATAGAAAGAAAAGGAAAATATAAAAGAATAGAAGAGAAATTGAAATTATACTGAATACTCAGAGTTCAAAACATAATCAGGGCATATCCCAATAAGATTTATGATCACCCTTATTTATAAGTGATGGATAATCTTAATTCTAATTAAATATCTAATACTAATATATCATAATATCTAATCATGATATATATTATAATTTAAAAGATCATAAATCTCTTTTTTGCAAGTTTCCAAAAGCTCCGGACTCATTTGAATTGGTCTGGCCTTTGTTGGGATTTTCTTTTTGGAAAAATCTTTTTCATATGGCAAATCTACCACATGTTGTTTTCGATTCCAAAAAGCATTTGGTAAGTCAGAACAAATATTTTTGTGGATTTGTTCAAGACAAGTTTGAACTAGAGACTATTTGGCTTTGGGCATCTTGCATAATACCCTTTTGTTTTTAGTCTTCATCATCTCCGGGTTTCTTTTTCCTCGGCATGGGAATTTCGTTAATTTTCTTTCTGGTTTTCTTTCAACTTTCTATCTACCCTGTAAGAATTCACGGGTGAGAAAATCTAGGAGGGAGTTTAAAGTACCTTTGATATAATCAATTTCAAAATCAAAGACACTCAAAATTGCTATCGCAAAATATCTAATACTAATCCTAATAAAACTATTTAAATTGTTTATTTATATTTTACCTATTAATTAACCAATTAGTTAACAGAAAGATTAGTTAGCTGTAATTCAGGTAGTTAAAAAATAGCTATTAGATGTGATTCAAACTACTCCTATGCTTCGTAAACAGATGTACAACTCGTATTCTATAAAGTTGATACATCGAATTCTCTCATTATTAGTCTATCTTTTGTATCTTTCCTGATGTATGTTGCCCCATTCAAGTGTCAAGTTGTCCTTCCAGGGTATGAAATGGTGCTTTAAACAAGGGAAGTATTTTATGCCAAAATTCATTGTTTTATTCATCATGGAGGATGATATATATATAGATACAAGTTCAGGAATAGGATCCCTAAGATTATGGCAAGATTTCTCCTACAATTCCTATGATTTTGGAACATTAAAACAGAACAATAATCCCATGATTTCATGATTATGATCAGATATAGGAACAAAAACAGATATTAGGATAAAGGCAATAAATGTAAATCTTCTATATCTGAAAATTTCCTTATGTTAGCTTCAATACTTCCCCTAAACTGGTTAATAGATTTCCTTCATTCCTCACTCGCCTCGAAGTTCTTCAAACTACGGTCTCGCTAAGGCTTTAGTGAAGAGGTCCCCTACTTGATGTCAAGCATTCGTGGATCCCGACCGCTAAACTTGGGGAATTCAATTTTGGTTTAAGGCATTCGAAGCCTATTAGATGTTTCAAGGTCGTCCTGCTATCAACTTCCCAATGTGAACGATGGGTTCCTCTACGGCTTCTCTCAGATATAGCCTCAAGAGAGGCTACTCGGTTGGCCAGTGCTTCAATATTTTCCAGTCGCATTGTGGTAAGAGGATCACTATCGCCTACGAAAGGGGTTTCAGTATTTTAGGGTGGGTTCATGTGACGAGAAGATCTAGTCTCAACCATGGCTCTAATGCCAATTTGGTAGGGGCCAAGATTAGAAAATATCAAAATAGGAAAAATAGGGGATGCAAAAGGGGAAATTCTAGTAGAAAGAACGGCAAGTATCTCACAATACTCTCTAAAAGACCAAAAGGAGAATCTCTAGTATAAGTAAACTCTAAAAAATGTCGTGTCTTATTCCTAAGTCTAATGAGCCTTTTTATAATGAATTACAGAGAAAGAATATGATGATAATTCAAAGATAACAATCAGCAACTAAACCTGGAACTAACTCTAACGTTAAAGTGGGGTATCCCACTTATTTCTCAACTGAAACTTGTTAACAGAAAATAATAATAAAAATATTAAGAAACGGCTATTCCATATCTAATTCTTCTCTGCCACGTTTACCCTTCCTTGAATAAGTCAACTTAAATCTATTAGGTAGCGTATCCCCTAACCATTTAGTTCACTCCTTCCTATAATAAAAATCTCACTCATGTTGACAAGTACCAGTAACAACTCAAATGCTAGTAAAAGACGAATCAAGCACCTTATGAAGAAGGAAATGATCAACGGAGAAAAAGGGGGCTCTGTTATTGGAGCCCTAATATTATGCTGCAGTTCATATGGAAGCTCTCAAGGATTCATGAAAATAATGCAATAAGATAACAAATAATAATTTCAAAATGCTTATGCCCCTGAAGAAGAATTAAAAAAGTTATTACTCACAAGAATTAAGCAATTTTGTATAATGTAATTGAAGGGAAGGAAGGACATACAATGATGAAAGCAAAAGGTGACATGAAGTGACCAGAGGTAATACCGATGGACATGGGCATGAAATTGAAGCTGAAAGTAGGAGTGGATGAAGGGTAACATGACAAGGGCATATGAAACAAAATAAGTTGAACAAGGTGTATACAACTGGAATGACCAATGCAAAGAAAAATTTTCAAAGCTGAATTCCTAATCATAGAGTCAGGGGCTACAGTATGATCTTGGCAATTGAATGGCTTTCTACCACAGGGGAAACTGTATGGGACTTGAAGTGAAAAGAATTGTCTTTTGCATTGAGTGACAGATTGTATGAATTCACATGGGCCAAGAAAACTGAAGATATGTTTAAGGCGCAGAACCTTAAAAGGGGATGCAGATTATAGGAGCCCAGCAAGCCTTCCTCATATGAGTCAACCCTCATCAATGGGAGAAAGGACCATCAATAGGGCCATGCATATGAAGTAACTATATATGATATGCAAGCCAGATGCAAAGACTCAATCTAATAAAGACAACAAATCCAGACAACAAATCTCTCTTTCCTCTCCTATCCTTCATTGTTCTCACTCTCTTGCATGCAAAACACCAGAAACAACAAACAACAATGTTTGGACTTGATCCTGAACCATGAACAACAAAATAAGAAAACAATCATGAAGTCAATCAAGGATCAACTGAGTCAATCAACAATGACTTTAAGAGGAGATCAATCAACGAACAACTTTATATGTCTTACCTAAGCAAAATGGTTTACTTGATCTCCAGAAAAATAAATAGATATAAGTAGTAAAATGACCCTTTTAAGGTTCATAGAATCATTCCCAAGTGACTATAAATAATTTTTTGACTACTTCTGAATGCACAGATCCCTAACTCTTAGATTAGTTCTAGAAATTCTAATTAATGACCTTTGACTGACTTATCAGGTAATCATCAAATACACTATTATTGTTAACAAACCACCCTTACCATCCTATAGTCTTCAAAACATTCAATTAACTTATTTTTTAGGTTGTCAAAGCCTTTATAACCATAAACGAAGTCATAGCCCATAAAAATCTTTCCATCGCTATCTTACGTTAACTTTAGCACTATTGTCATTTTATGTGTCCTTATGTCAAATAAGTTTCATGAATATCAAGCATGTACTAAAGGGGAAATATAGGAATGACTTGCTGTAATAGAGAATGTTAGATTGTGTGCAAAAAATTACTGTTGCAAAGTCTCAGTAGATGAAAAGGCTTTATGCCATTACCATGGACGAATATCACTTCCATTGACTCTCAATATGTTCTCTCGCAATGCTAAACCAGTGTACAGAAATAGCAGCCAAGCCTGAGAAATGATATCCATAAGAATAACGTTGAACAAGTGCAGAAGTCAAAACAATATATAATGAACTGAAGGGATTTAAGAGAAATACCTGGTAAAGCTGAACTGGGAAAGCGGGCATGCATCCAGTCCAAACCCATGATCTTAGAATCAGCAATACTGACGGGAAAAAAAGGAACAGTAGGGCTGTTCTATCCTGAATGACATGCAATTTTCTTGTAAGTTACACAATCTTTATAACCTCAGGGAATGCATAATATAGATGCAAGTATAACATGTTTATATCTTTATCTGAAAAAAATTATAACATGCATCAATTCATATATTTAATCAGAATCAACTCAAGGATTAACACAAAATTACAATGACACCCGGAAAAGTTCTCATGAAATTAAATAGGGGCAACAATCAAGAAAAGCATATTCAGCCTTAGAAGATAAAGCACCAGAAGAATCTTCAACTGCCCAGCTCCTTCTAGAGCTACGTTTAGGGATAATTTGTAGAGTGAATAAATTAATTACACCAAGCCACCCGCAATCAGAAAGAATAGTGGTCTCAAACATAAGCAAGCTTTTAAATGAGCATCTTATTATCATGTGAATGAGGGAAGCAATGGTACCTTTTTAGAAAATTAATTAAAATCAACAACTTAGAACATGAACTTGAAAATCATAGACGTAGACGTATGAGAAAAAGGAACATACCAACTGTACAGATTTTACAACACCAAACAACCAAAAATGGAAATCTCATAAAATACCAATGCGGTGACAAAAACAAACGAGCACTTTGTAGGTACCAGTTCCAATAAAAAATGAGCATGGATCCATAATATAAGAGCACCAGAATACTTAAGTCAGCCAAATCACTACTTGTGAGTATATAGAGTAGCTATCAAAATTTCAAATGATTATTAGAGATATCCATTGCCCATAAGTACACTGTTGATTAAGCAGCTTTTTACACAACCTTTATCATGCTAATGAGGTACACGAAAGTTTGGGGCAAATCCAACACAAACAATAAACTTATCCCAGATGAAGCAATATAAAGATGGAAGCATTTCCAATTTCAAGATGCAACGTCTATGATTAAGCCAGACACTTTTTACATGAGGTAGATAGAGAACAAGGTGTATGGAAAGGTAGATGTAGTAGAGAATTTATACTTTGTAACTGTTGTACTCCTCTTTAACCTTCAACTGGACATCCTTCCGCGAGGCACACACATTAATAGGGCCTAGAAACATCCTCAAAAATCGTCCTAAAGGATTCAATATTAGCAAAGGGATGGTATAATGATACGAAAATTTAATTGTAAGAGGCATAAAGCTCATAAGTTCGTGAGAAGGATAAGAGAAAAAAGAACCTTGCACGTTTCCTGGAAGAAGTGAAGCAGCATCACCATCTGCCATGATGCATCTAGCCCTTTGTAAATCTTCATCAAACTGTAAAAATGGGAAAATAATAAAGATAATAACAAATAACGGATCAGAAAGCATATAAGGGGTATTAAGAAATTGGGACCAAGCACTAGGAGATTATATATAGTTAAATTCTTCAAAGTTCAAACCCTCTAATTTTTAATTTGATTACGCAAACTTTTCATTGACTTCTACAACCTAAAAGAAAACACCAATCAAGTTATACTATTTAAAATCTTTGATGAGATTATATTTCATTTTTTATCAAATATGAAATTTCAATTTTGTTGATCAAGCTAGCCTTACTCATTTTACTCTAGGACTTCCTCCATATTCATGTTAGCCTGCACTCTCTTAAATCACCTCCTCCTGTCCCTGCTCCTCTTCTATTCAACAATTCTAAAGGGTTTTATGATTGAGATCCTCAATTGACCAGAAGGTAAAGATGAAGACCTATTACCACATCCAAGAACTTGAGTTATAGTTCAATCCTCAGACAGGGTGCTAGCAATATGTGAAGAACGAAGTCACAAACTTTCAGTGAAATAGCTTGATCCGCACTACATTGGATATATGTACTAGAGAAACTAGCATCTTTCACAACACTATTATGATTTAGTCTTCCATGATAGAGATAACAAGCTGTCCTACGTCAATTTTCAAACCCAAAATAGGTTGCACCTGGTTCTCATGGCACAGTAGAGACAAAGCATGCTTCATAGTATAAAAAAGGCATTTGAGGGTAAGGGATGTGTGCCTTCAAAAGGGGTTAGGTATTATGGCTACTGCTAAATGGTTGAAGCAAAGCTTTAGAGCTTTGCATTGAAGACAACGAGATTGGCATTGTAGCCAAGCCCTATGGATAAGTCTTGGGTAAGTTGTAAACTTTCCATCCTTATTAACACTTCATTTAGGAGTATTCTTTTAGTGTTAACAGGGAGTTAACCATTATCTAACTTGTCTTTTAACAATTGTAAAGGAGGTCTATATAAAATCAAGAAATTTGTAGGGAGATTGAAGTGCTTTAGCCAAGCATATAATAGAATTATGTATATACCAAAAATAAAAAAAAAAACAGGATCCAAAACCCGTTTCAGAGTATCTGATGAAGTAGAATTGATATAGAAAATTAGATTGATCTTTTTCTACTATTAACGAAGTACAATTTTACCTTGTCTGCAACCTTGGGGTCCAAGAGCTTCTGAGAGAGGAGAGAATCAAGCAAGGAGCGCAAACGTTTAATAGAGTCATTAAGAGATAGGGCACGCTTGCGGAGAGATTGCTCTTCAATGGAGGTCTTTGAGATGTGAGTTGTGACCAAGTCCTGCAGTTCTTTTGCATCTTCTACCGCTCTCCCTACTTCTTGCTCTATATTTTTTGCTGCTATTGTCATGGATGCTGCAGGTTTTTTGGTCAATCCCAGGTCTATTTGTGTTTTGCTCACAAGTAAACATGCACCAACTACAGTTCACAGATTTGCTTATTTACTTTAATAATCTAGATCCTGCAGCTAGTAAACGCAAGAAGGTGCATATTAGAGAGGTTAATGTGATACTGCATCTGTACAATCAGGCTATCCTATAAAATTTGACAACCATTCATTCGTTACAGATGCTGCTGCTCTGATTGTCTGATTAAGGCAAAAATTAACATTTGTTACTATCTAGTGTTTTCTTTGAATCAATCAACACGTCTATATGACGAGAATGTTTACAAATGTCAAGGAAAAGGTGGGAAAAAGAATTAGTTACCCTGAAAGCAATACTACATAATAATCAAATAAATATTCCGTCATGCCAAGCTTGTATAAAATCTTTACATTTCTTTCGCACTACATCCATTAAACGCGCGAATCCCCACAAATAAGATTAACAGGAAAAAAGGCAACATGCAGAAGATATGCCCACCCAAGAACAAGCAGATTCGAGGAGCAGATCAAAGATCAAATTTAATGGTGCAGTTTCATTTCGAATACGTAAGATTGAAGATTAAAGAAAATTACCTTCCTGGAATCCGAGATAATGGATATAACCAGAAGAACGAAGGTGTGCGGTGGGTAATAGAAAGGTGGGTGCCACGATGGATTAAAGATTTTGGACCATAGTTGGCCAACGGTGAAGAAAATACTGAGATAGCGAATTTGTGATATGTCCGTTTGGGAAGAGAGTAGCGACCAGATGGGTGGAAGCAAGCAATATGCACATATTTTATTTATTTATATATTTATTTTTATAAACAAGTGCCACTTACCACATGAGATTCGTTTGATTGCCTCCGCCTCTAAATTAGAGGAAGAAAATATATAATTCTCAATAATTAATTATTTTTATATACTCGTAATATATATTTTATAATCTTAAATAAAAAATTATTTTAATTTTAAATATAAAATTTAAATATATTTTATCTTTTAAAATTATAAATTTTTTAAAATATTTTTATATGATTAAGAGTGGCTAAAATACATAACTAGAAAATATTTTTAAAAAAATAATATATAATTATTATAAATAAATAATTTAATTAATTTTTTAATTTATCTAAATTAGTTAAATAAATTATATATTAAAAATAGAAGGTAGTAATTTATAATGACTAATAATTAATAATTATTTAGAGCATTATAATATAGCATTAATTAATTACTATGATTCTTTATCGGAAAAACATTTTACCACATATATAGTTTCATGAATCAATTTAGTCTGCATAAATGTTTTATAGTAAAAAACGGTTATGTAATATATTATTTCATTTATAATTTATAATTATAATAATTTATTTTTTGTATATATACTACTAGAAAAAATATTTATAACAGCAATTAAAAGTTACCTTTCACTGCTATTTTGAGTGTTTTGAATTTCACTGTTATTATAAGTGTATCTTTTAACGGCGGTTTTATAGTAATCTTTCACAATAATTTTCAAAAAACCACTGTTAATTGCTTGAATTTTTTTTCCTTGACCTATATCCACTATGAGCCACCTCAGTTATACTCGTCAAAATTATTAGACAAGATTTTGAGAAGAAGTTAAAGATTTGGTGAAGAAACTAAATATCCATTAAAGTTCTTCGAACTCTTTCTAATAAAGTCCATCTGGCGACACTCATTGTTAGCCATCACGGTCAGCCTCACTAAAAAGTTGAAGATATATTGTGAAAATTGAAATTGACACTGAAACCGTATCCAAAGGTTTTTAAAAGTTTGTAGAGACTTTTTACGGCATCTTTTAAAAACCGTTAAAAGTTTTTAAAACTGAACTTATTTTATGAAAGTGTCACTGTCTTTTTTTATGACAGTTTTTCTTATAATCGTTGTGAAGTAATACTGTAATAAGTGATTTTTCTAGTAGTGATGATAATGTTTTAACTAGATTTTAAGTTAACAAATAGTAAATAAGTAATTATCCAAAAATTCCATATGCCTATTAGACTTGGATTAGATTTTGGAGAATAGATTTTAAAAATAGAGATATTTGAATGATTAGTAGTAGAATCACTTTTTATATTGGTAAATGACCAAAAAGTGTATGATTTGATTAAAAGTAGAAGAGAGTGTACAGGAGATAGGAGATAGGGTGGAAAATAGAGATGAGAGAGGGTATAGAAGAGATATGAGAGAGGAGAAAGTGTATAAGAAAAAGCAGGGTAAGATAATAATTGAATAGTCCATAAGCTTTTTTACTATTCCAAAAGCTAGTTTCAGTAGCTTATTCAAAACTATAGTTTTGACCAAAAGTACTTCTAAACAAATATAGCTATTTATTTAAAATTTCTCCAAACTAAGGTTTTGCCCAAAAGAGATTTTCAAATCATGGTGCCAAACACACACTTGAAAATGCCAAATTTGAATTTTCTTAATTGAAAAATCTATAAACTTAAGAAAAATGTTATAAAAATAAGACTGTAAAAGAATATGAAAGAGGATTGACAAAATAAGAATTAGGAAAGGGAATAAGGGAGTATTTCTTATTCATATGTATGCCTTTTTCATCTTATATATGTCTTGTAAATGGCCTTTATTTATAGGCATCTCCAACCTTTAAAGCTAATGCAAATGTTACAATGAAATAAATACTAATATAATGACATTTACAATAAGAAACTCCTCCAAGTAATTCATTAAGGAGGTTATGAAGTTAAGGATATAAAGAGAAAATGAATCATAAGGGTTGGGGGTTATATGCATCCATTCTTTAATATTCATAACACTCCCTCTTGGATGCCCATAACTAATATTGTGCCTTGTTAAAATCTTATTAGGAAAAATCCAGTGGGACAAAAACCTAGTGATGAAGGAAAAAGAGTACATAATATATATTAAAGCTGTCTTATTAAAAACCTTACCAGGAAAATCCAGTAGGATAAAACCTTAGTAAAGGAAAAAATACAGCATAATTTTTACTCCCCTGATAATAACATCATTTTTATCCTGCTGTTGATAACATTGACTTTTCAATATTTCTTTCTGAGAGTGTACTATTTTCTCAAGTAGATAATTTTCAATTCTTTTAGTCGAATCATACATGATGCATTGTCATCATAATTTCTCCAACGCATCTTCTAGATATATTGAATTATCAACATACTCTCTATCTGCTTTATACATTATGAATATAATAAAAAATTATCCTAAAAATTATTATATTTTGCATTCACATGTTCAATTTACTCATAACAAAATGATCTCAAATAATGTTTCATAGAACTATTACCTCAAATATTAATTTCATTATCTATATGTGTACCTATAGGAACTTAATTTTTCCAATAATTACAATATGCAATATCAACACAATAGGTAAATAAAATAAATATATGGAACTTCTGGTCTATTAAATTTAATATATTTTTATAGATAAAATAGTCATAAAAAATCTAAAAATTATAGAATAATGGGATATTCAACTCTAGACATTTTTTTATATATTTCAGGCATTTTAAATCCTTAAAAAATATCATACAAATTTCACTATTTAGTAAGTCATATGCATATGCTATAACAATATTTATTATATGCATATTTTATTTTCATATACCGCTAAACTAGTAATATATGCAAAAATTATTACATCTACCATCAAATAATATTCCTTTCATATTCATCATTAGTTTTTATAAAAAAAATTATATTCACATAAATGTTTCTATATTCCTTAACAACTTTATATTTAAGATGTTTAGATTGCAAGTCCATAATTTTCATATATTGAAATAATATAATTATATTTTCATTGTATCTTTACCCTTTTACTTTTCTTTGTTGCCAAACATATTTTCTGTCTACTTCATATGACAGATCTACATACAAGATCCTCATTTAATCACATGATATTATTATAAAAAATGTTGTCAATAACTTTATCTTTTCGGTTATATTTTCTTTATTTTGACATAACTGATTGAGATCTCTTTATTATATTTCATGTACCTAAACCTCTTTTGAGGTTTTCGTTAGTAGTTATATCTTGGTACTCTTCTGGAGTACTTGCCTTCTTAATATAATCATTTTAATTGCATGCTCTAATATTTCTAATATTATATTTGGAACAAATTAACCTTTCTTACTTCAAACATGTTTCACTTTATTTATACTAATTGGAGTATTTTCAGTTGTAATATGAGATTTTATAATCTCATTTAGGTCAGTAATTATATCTAACAGATATTTTATAATATTTTACGACTGCAATATTTTATGAACTTCTAATTCATACTACTATATTTGAGGATCTTACATTTGATAGTAATAATGCATTCATTATGTTCCTCTTTCCAATTACTCAATTTCTCCCCCTCATGTTAAGAAATTTTTTTCAAAGTGACAATCAACTAATCATGTGGTATAAGACTCCTAAATCCATTTATTTCTTTTAGAAACATCATTTTGTTTCATTTAGAGACAAACAAGAAGAAGGGGGTTCTTACCCAATATTTACTCAACTTTATTTTAATAGTCATATATATTGTGGTAGATCAATATAAATAAGCATTGCTCATTTAAACAAAAATATCTAGCTCCTGAACAAAAGTCAATTTAATTGGAAAAATTTTGTTGGCTTGATGTGTATTGTAATATATTAAATCAAATATGCCAACACTAAAATAAAAATCTTATTTTCATAAATATTGATCTAACTACTCATGGAGGCATTAATAAATAATTTTGCTAATATATAATCTCACTAGTTTCAAAGAATATTTTTAGGATCACATATTTTAAAAATTGTGCACTCAACATACTGATTTATTTAAATAATCTTGTAAACTTCTAGTCTCAAACTCATAATGATTACACATATAACCATCTTATATATGCATCTATTATATTTATTAAATACTTGTATGGTTTACATGCTTTCTGAATAGGCCCATATATATGAATTCCATATATTTCTAGAAATATAAATATACATTCTATAAATCATAACCAGTGAGATTCTCATAATCAATTTGTTTGAGAACAAGCGGCATATGTTAATTCTTATGTTGGCTATTCATGAAGAATCTTCTAATTCTTCAATGGATGTCAATGCACAATTTTTAATAATTTGTTACATCATCTATGATGATCAAACAAATTATACCAATAATATATCTTTTTGATCAATAAACTTCTGAATTACTGCAACAAGTAATAAACTTCACAATTTTCATAATATATGACTTATTTAAAATCATAAAATTTTCAATTTGACATATATTTTTATGAGATCAATTGGGCTTTGTGCCCTTTTGAGAAAGTATATTAAGTATATATTTTTATATCTAAGAGCATTTATAAAATATTTATTAATTTATTATTCATAAAGTCATTTTCTAAACCAATAATAGTCTCATAACTATAGGAATTTTATCTCCATAACCAAAATTCAATTTTATTCTTTCATAGACAAATCATTAGAATCAATTTAATTTTAATATATTGCTCATTAACCAAAATAATAAAACCTCAAAAAATAAATAAATAAATTCATCAAATGGATTAGATTACTAACATAAATAATATAATAATATCTATTGAAATATTCATAGTAAAATAAAAGTGTAAAACTCTTTTGCAAATTTCCTCCTCATGCCCATAGCTTTGTCCCATTCTCCAAATATTTTGGACCATTATAGGGAAATAATTTCACCATTAAAGTACAATAACTATAATAAAACTGCTACAAAATATTATAGGCTTACCTTCCTCTTTAAAATTATAATTACATTCAAAGTTAATGTTCATGAATGCATAACAACAATATTATAAATATTATGAAGAATTAAAGATATTTATGTTTTTTTTAAAATAATATTTTATACTCACAGTGTAAATTATCTTTTTCCTTCTTAAATTTATTTTTAAATAACATTCTAAAGAGAAATATGGTTAATTATATTATTACTTTAGGAAGCAATAAGATCAATATGATCCTTACTAAGTACCACAATTTAATTTCATGGAGTATGACGTATTTGAAACACACATCAAATAGTCTATTGATTGAATTTATTCTCTATCATTTATTTAATTTCTAATCTTTTATTTCTTTTACAAAGTATATATCTGGAATATAAATTGTTTACTTTCATGATTTGTGAGATCAATTTCATATATATATATATATATAATTGATCTCACAAATCATAAGAAACATACTAAAAGTTTGAATAAATCCACTAACTGAAAGAAAATAAGAAATTACTAATATTTTTCAATGAATACACAACTATATAGTGAATAGATAGATCAATTATTCATACTTGGAAAATTTTTTCACAAAAATAAGTCTCAATTTTCCTAATTTAGAGGAGACATAGATATTTTATTTCCCTTTTAAATGTCACACAAAACTAGAATGTAATTTTAATTCATATATGTATCATATCATAATTAATATCTAGACTTATACAAGCAATATTCACAGTCCATATATTTAAATTTATAAATAAATTGGCACACTATATATTCAAATATGACCAATAACTAATTTTTAATTAATTCTATATAATATTCTTAAAATTTTCTTGCAATTCTGAATGTCTTTAACCAATATATGATACAAACATTGTCAAAAAAAGTGAAATAGATTTAGTTATATCAATAATAAAGGTTAACAGAAAATTTATAATGTTAACAATATCGCATGTCACTCGATAATACAAATATCATAATTACTTACAGTAAACTTATCTCTCACAAATTAATCACAACAAATTTAAGCAATAATAAAAATTAAAAATCATATAACCTTCTAGGCTTATAATTATTTCTTTTTTATCATTTTTCTCCACAACTTATTGTATTGAGAGTCACAATTATTTTTTATATTTTTTTATAAAATCTCATTATCTTTTTGGTGTCATCACTAATTTTGACATGTAATTTCAATGAATTAATACAAATTTGTTTATATGACTTCCGGTCACATTTTAATATTTATTTTTTTATCCATATGACTTTTAGTCATATCATAACACTTTTTTTATATATATGACTTCTGATCATCTTGTAATATTTTCTTATATTATTATCACTATCATAATCTTGTAATATTTTTTTATAGGATTATCACCCTCATAGCTATTGTTCTCTTAATTTCAATAGCACATCATCAATTTTTTAAATATTGATCTTCAGGATCATATCAAAAATCTTTCATAGCTACAAGTTCTTTTATGTAATTAAATATTTCATTCATTAGCCTTAAATATTTTAGTCATTATCCTCCAAGGCTTTTATATTTTTAATTATTATAGCATCAAATTGTCATAATATTTTAGTCCGTTATGCTATCTGTAAGAACCACAAGATCGTCTCCTATCAAAAAACCATTGTAAAAAATTATATGACCTTTATCACAAAAGTATTATGGCTGCTGGCCATTTAATAACACTAAATTATAATATCAACATAGAAAAAGACAAAATATAAAAATAATAAATAAACCTATTAAAACATAAATTAATATATATATATATAGGGGAACTAGCAATGTAAATAAATATAGCAATTTAAACAATACAAACAAATAGAAACATATAAAGCAATTTAAATCATGAAAAGAATAATATTGGACAAAATAAATTAAATCTCATAATAAAATATACATAAAAAAAATAAACCCATAATAATATAAATAACATACAATTACATAATACATCACAAAGAAAAATAATATAAATATACTTATTTTGAGTTGCAATGAGGAAATCCATGACAATATGAATAATTACA
Source organism: Leucaena leucocephala (assembly GCA_037074615.1). NCBI lineage: Eukaryota > Viridiplantae > Streptophyta > Magnoliopsida > Fabales > Fabaceae > Leucaena > Leucaena leucocephala. The sequence continues at coordinate 7,916,375 of CM073516.1, read as the reverse complement.
TAATCAAACAATGTTTATAATATGTTAATTTATAAAAAGCTTATACCTCAAATTTAAACGTATAGAAAAAATAAATAATAGAATAAATAACATAAAAGAAACAACATAATATGTTGTAAAGATATAAAAAATTAAAATGACAAATTATAATTGGGTAGGGGATAAATGAGAAAGGAAAGCTAATATAGAACACCATTATACATAATATAATAATACATGAATTTCTAAGAAGTTTATACTTTAGATTTTTATAGAGAACTCGTGCTGATAACGTGTTATAAAAATAAGACAGTAAGAGAATATACCAGATGATTGACAAAATAATAATTAAGAGAGGGAGCAAGGGAGTATTTCTCATTCATATGTGTGCATTTTTCATCTTATATATGTCTTGTATATTGCCTCTATTTATAGGCCTCTCAAACCCTTAAAGCTAATGCAAATGTTACAATAAAATAAATACTAACATAATGACATTTACAATAAGAAACTCCTCCAAGTAATTCATTGATGAGGTTATGAAGTTAAGGACATAAAGAGAAAAAGAATCATAAGGGTTGAGGGTTATGTGCATCTATTGTTTAATATTCATAACAAAAAAAGAGCATTTTTCATTGATGGGGCAAAAAATTAAAAAGAAATCTTTTTTTTTTACAAAAATTTTTGGAAAGAGGTTGGGCTCATACACAATCCAAGGGCAGGACGAAGTTTTCCTTCCTCCTAGGCGATACCAATGTCAGGCAGGGCGAGCTATCTATTACCCTTAGGTGTAAACTTAGGCATCAAGGAGTTAGGATGCCTCCCCAAGCACTGTGACTAGAACAACAAAAAAGTAGTACTCTCTAGGGATCAAATACACTCCAAATAGTCGCATATCTCACCTATTTGCCAATTGAACTCATGGATGATGGTTATAATTAAAAAGAAATCAAATCATCATAATGTTGCTACTGAGACTTGCCATAATGGGCCATAGAGTATCGTCAACAAATTGTAAGTTGTGATCATCCTAAGGCACTAGACCCCACAAAAAAATAAGTTCAAAAGTCACGAGTTTAAAGAAAAATTCTGGGGTAAACGGCAACATAAGCATATAATAATATCCTCGAAAGTCATGCATAAGCAAGAGGAATATAATTAAGAACCTAGTGCCAGAAATGCCCTCTTACACCTTCGCTTACTCATTCACGATCCCTCATCATCTGAAAATGATAAATTAACAATAATAAGTACAAAGCTCCAATAACTATTAGCTATTCAATTATACACATATACAAATCCTTTTCACAAACTTGCTCTTTTACTGCAAAAGTCCTTAAATATTCTTTTAAGAAGACATTTCATACTTCATTTCACAGACTATTTCACAAAATTACTTTACCAATGTTTTACAACTCTTTCATGAATTTGTCATAAATATTACACAAATGATATAATAGCATTATTTAATGTGTTGCACAATCGCCTTTATATCTCTGTTTTATCTTGCTGACAACAAGCTGTAAGGTACCCTTAACTGAAAGAGAAATACTCATGTACACTTGACCAAGTAGTACAATTTTTTAATTTCCAACATAAACTATTACCCGATCCTTAATATAAAAGTTAGTTAACTTTTCTTAATAAATTAAGAAAACTAAATAAATTAGTTAATTATAATTAATATAAAAATTAATTAACTAATTTATATAAATTAAAGAGTATATAATATAAATTTATCGAATGATTAAATTTAATTATATTAACTTATTTATTAAATTGATTAATCTACTAAAAATGTCAAAAACTTGTATATTAAGAATAGGAGGAGTAACTCCAACTTCAACATCCTCTCAATCACCAACACCAACAACACGAGTCCATCGAAGTGTGTGTCAAAAACATGCATAGCCAAATCCAAAAATGGCAGACGACACAAAATTTCACAATGATGATAGGGATTCTCTTATTTATTCAATGCATAATGTAAAATTCTCCTTCAATTAACGATCACAAACCATTTTCAAACCCCTCTAATATGGTTATAAAAAGAGTCATCCTTGATCAACACAATTAATGTCACAGTTATAAACTCATTCATCTCAAAAATAGGCCTTTGAACTTTGAAACCCAAGAAGAACAACACACAATCCCAAATCCCACAAGATACTAAATAATACTCATCCATAGTAATTAGATCAAATGTGGATCCATACACCAGTCACATGCATCATCATAAAAGCCTCTAGCATGCCACTAGCAGTTAATTAACAAATCTAGTCATCAAATGAACAGTTATCTAATCAAATTAGAGTATGCACAAAGGCCCTAGGTGGCAATATGCATTAAATCATCACATAAAAGAAATGAAGGCAATACAAGATGCTATAGAAAGCTTAGGCCTTTGGAACCTTTCCTAATAGTAACTCTAAAGCTTTCACATGAAAAATATTAATAACTATGAGATAAGACAAAAGCATCAATAACTAACAATTTTAACTCATCATGCATACAAATACGTACTTGTGAGGTGTCGAGTGGAACAATTATATAAATATATCAATAATATCATCAATTTTTAAATCTCAATTCTCATATCTCATAACACAAAGATCATATTTCAATTTCATCATGCAAATGAAATTCTAAAGATCACATTCCTTCACGATGGAGAAATTTAAGAGCCAAAAAGGCATATCCCTCATTTTGGCAAACATTAAAGAGCCATATATGTCTATCCCTTACTGTGAGGAATAGCCAAAGTCAACCATCTTGTATTAATGGAGACTTCATCATGTGATGATAATATACATAATTCTCTCCAATTCTCATCACATGGAACATGCTTCCGGTTCAACAAGTGGTCAATTCCAAATTCGAAAAACCCATTTCCAAATCAAACTTCATAATTTCAATACATTTTTTGAGGATTGCATTTTCAAAACTCAAGTCCCATAAGACTAGCTCAATTCCATATATATCAATATATTCCAAAAGTATTCCATAAGTTCAATAAACTAAAACTACTTACAAACAACATATTAGTATGTATAACAAGTAGAAAGTGGTTACTTTATCACTCCCTATTTTTAGTAATATTTGAGAAGAGGTTTAATAAGTTAGGGAGGAGGTTTTAGAAGCTTTAAATTAGCAATTTAAGATCATAAAATGGTTAGAGGAGTATTGGTTATAGAGAGTTGAGAGATGTTTCGAAATAAAGTTTGATGAACTGACACAATACTAATAATTTTTTGATAAACACTTCGATAAGTGTAATATCCCAATTTTTAAGCCTAAAAGCCCAGAAAGTAGCCTAAAATAGGTAGGCTACCATGCCTTTTGAGCAGAAGTCTCAAAATATATAGAGAGTTTTTAGGGACTAAACTACAAATAGAGAAAGTACAGGGATTAAGATGTAGATAGTAAAAGTTTATGGGGCAAGTATGTAAATAAAGTTAGAGGCTCCAGAAGAGTCTATAGGGCACAAAAAGAGAAAAGAGGAAGGAATTGTAAAAGAAGGCCCTAAAGTATCTAATTAAGAAAGTTAAAGGGAGTAAAGTGTAACGTATAAAAGTTCCAAGGATTAAATTTAAGGGAACATAAGTATAATTATGAATAATTGAAGGACATGGATGTCATTCTTGAAAACAATGGTAATTATGGAAATGTTCCTATAAACTAGAATTCAGGAGAAGATAGAGGGAATTTTTGATCCATTTGTCTAGAGTCAGATTTTTGATTTAATGCCCCAATTAATTTATATGAATTTATGAAGTAATTAATTTATAGTAGAAGCTTTTGGGTATTGTTAGATCAAATATATAACAAAGGAAATAACCCTGGGTAATAAGTCAAAGATGAGCTACAAGAATAGGAGACCAGGGCTAAGAAATATTCTAGTAAAATGTGAAAAGACGAAAATGCCCATAGTGTTATAAAAGTGAATTAAGGGCATTTTGGTCATTTTTAAGATCAAGTAATAAATTCCTTACCAAATCCAATAATATTAAAGGCAGAAAGAATATAGAAACTAAATCTAATATAAGAAAATAAATTATAAAACCTCAGAAAAATTAGATAAAAACACATTATGGTTTTTGAAAAATCTGATTGAGTCGGTATAAGATAGGACAGGAAGAAGTTTCTTCTTCCATGGGATGGTGCCACCTATGCGTGATGATGTCATATGGATGATGTCCTAGGAAGGAGTTGATTATGTAAGAAAGCTAGGTGGTTAAATCTAGACCCTTGATTTGTAATATGCAATCTTGGATATTCATTAGATCATGCAAGATTGCCATTGATCTAATCTTATATTTGCCTATAAATACCCCCTAGTCCATGGCAGGCAAGCATAAGGCATATATGGTAAAAATGTTGCAAAATTTCTATTCAAGCCAAGATCAAGCAATTTAAGGGCTATTTGAGTAAGGATTCAAGGTAAGATCTTCTCCTAAGTCTTTAATCTTATAGTTGGAGGGATTAATTGCTAGGTTAAATGGTTAAGAATCATGTTATTCCCTCCCTATGCATGTTGGTCATGATCTTTATGGACAACGGAGAAGATGAATTTGATGTTAGAAATAGGTAAAATAAGTTGGAATATATAGGATTCAAGTGGTTATAGTTTGTAGTTGATTGAATTACATGATTTGGTTGACATGGGATATGCCACAACTATGCCAGATTTAGTACCCTAGGATATAATTTTGATGATTATAAGGCTTCCAACAGATTTAGAATGAAAAATTGAATAGAACTAGGTTGAGGAAGTGAAGTTGGAAGATTGGACTCAAAAGTGGCTTTTTGGCACCAAGGATGCATACCTCTTGGCCAAGTGCAGATCATGGGGAAGGAGTGTGATTTTTATCAATCCAAACTCATATTTGGATTCCTCATGAAAAATTATATAGGATTGGTCTATGAGAGTAATTTATAGTAAGCTAGAACATTAATCCTAAAATTAAGAGAACAAGGTTAAGCAAAGTGAGCTAGTTTTCCATATTGAGTGATATAGTGGTCCTAATTAATTGTATGATCAATGTGAATGTGTTTAAGATCTCGAGACATCTAAGAGGATGATTTAATGATGCTGACTAAAAGTCATTATGGTTGAGAAGCTTAGGGAGCAAGTAGAAATCAAGAGGAAAAGCTTATGATACAAGGTAGAGGCATTACTACAAAAAAATGCTTTCTAAATCGGTTGAAAATGGTATTCTACACCGGACAACGATCTGGTGTAGAAATAGACCGTGTAGAAAGTATACACTTTTTAAACCAGGTGGTTCACTAGTGTAGAGTGAGTAGAATTTTAACCGGTCCCTTTTAAAATAAGAAGTATAATTTACTAATATCTACATGGGTTATGTGAATGTCAGCTATAGATTAGTGAATTTTTTATATCGGTTGTGTTACACCCGGTGTAGATTAATCTATTTTCTATACCTTACCATAAAGACAATCAGTGTAAACGTTATAATATTTACATATTGTTTCTATACCTCCTGGTATTCTTTGTCCCGTTTAAATATATTTTTAAACAATGACCCATTCAATATTTCATTAACCCTATCCCCTGAAGCTTCATGAATAAACTGCCAAAATATATGAACAGAAAGAGACAGTATCAGAGATAGAGTTCAAAATGGTAGAGACAAATCTTCAATTGCTCATTACATTATTCATTTAATAAAATTCAATAAAAAATACAACAATTTGAATAAAAAATAAAAAAAATGTATTCAGTTAATTACAAATACTGTTGAGAAGAAATAAATTGAACAAAACAATTTAGCACAAATATTGCGCAGGTCCTCAATATCTTGTTCAAAAAATTGGTCAGATTGATCAAACATCTGAAACATTAAATTAAAATAAAAGAATTTAAGGCATTACTAATATATATTAAATTGACAAGAAATATAAAATCACTAAAAACACAATTTATCTCTTCAGTTAGGTCAATCTTATTTGATAAGATGATATTGATCATATGTCTAACCATGTAGAAGCCGCACAAGTTACTTTCTATGGGTTGCCTTTGACTCTATAATATTAACATGAACAAAATTATTTGTCATCAGCAAAAAATGTGGAGCATAAGACTGAACACTTTTATTACCTTCGGTATGATTCATTCAAGGTCCCTCACCAAGTTAGATTTCTTAAGATCGATTGCAATTGCAAATATCCTCATAGCCCTACGACCAAAATTATGGACTCAGTAACCATTTAATAAATAGCATATTTGTTACAAACACCATTATTTTGTATAGAAGAAAACTCACATTTTCATAATCTTCTTGGCATAAACCAATAGCTTGTAGTGGAGGAAGCATAAGAAGAAAACTTTATAAGTGTGCTTACATAGTATAATCAATTGCCAATGATTGCTGTATAAATTAATTAAATAATAATGATTATTAGAATTAAGCAAATATAAAACTAGCATGAAATAAAATGAAATATTATTATTCTTACTCATACATATATGGTGCGAAGAGACAATCAATATCGGTTTCACTAATCCTCCTTGAAATGTACTTAAGTCTCAAAGATTAGGAGGTCCCTTTTGCATAAATCTAAAATAGGTATAGGAATCATTGACCTCGTTTGCCCTTGGAAATCAACTCAGCTTGCATGTACCTACAATTAATGCAAACACGACGTTATTTAATGCAAACACTCAGCTTGCATGGATTTTATTATTATGTATATTTATATTTAAATTAGACTTACATTAAAAACACTTGGATGCACCCGGAGGTTAGTTCATTCCCAAGAGTAATAACATATTTCACATCTGAATGGTCAACAAAGGCAGGTGCCCCCACGTCACCCACAACTGAATCCATAGGCAACGTATCCACATGGAACATTTTGTCATATACCAATCAGATCACGTGTTACATGGCACTCAAATTGGGAGGTGTGGGAAGTTCGCCTGGGATGACGTGACGTGATCTGAAACAAGATGTTTTGGCTAACCATCTTTGAGTTTGGGGAAGTTTGCTCGGGGATGACGCGATGTGATCTGAAACAAGATGCTTTGGCTAACAAATTCTTCCCAAGTAGTTTCATCAATGAATTGATATTTGCTATATGGAGAAGGATGAGGCTGAACATTTTTGTCTTGATCATACACATACTGACAAGCTAGTTGTGTCTTGAATGCCCTCCAATACTCAGTGCAATAAGACAACCTCTTCTTCTTCAAAACTTCATTGTTGGGAACATCGTAAGTGAGATGCAATAATTGCCATTGAAAGCAGATTTATCAATAAATAGTTATATTTTTTGGTATTGCTCTACATACAATATACAATAGTCAGTTCCTCTACCTAGATAGAGTCCCAAATTTGATTCTTCATGTAATTATCAACAGTATCCCAAGTGTGTATGGCGATGTTAGTCTTGTTGCGTGCTAGGAGGCTAACATAACTCATGTACTTGGTCCTGTGTTCGCCAATTGGGTTCTAACGTGTGTCAAACTCAATTGGTAGTAATTTATCTTCCTTCCTGTCTTTCGAAATATCTTTCAATCGCGTCGCATCTCTACCCCTCCTGTGCTTAGAGTTACTTGGAGCATCGCTAGCCTCATTTTGATTACCTCTACCCCCATATTCCTATATACGCAATAACAAAATCAAATATAGTAAACAAACTTAACCCTTTTGCCTTCCGTTAGAATACACAAAACTTGTTCCTTTAGCATTTATCCATGGAAACAAGTGCAAGTATTTATCGCAGGAAAACTACAAAACTTAGATTAAACAAACACATAAACGGCAAATCACGTACACGAGGAAATAAGTGTCGAGAACACATACACGGTAAAGCACAATGAGAGCGACAACAAAGAAGAAGAACTAAGCACAGCAAAACCTGACAAAAACCACAGAGCATGACGAGTTGAGTAATGATAAAAGTCAGAAATAAGACTGAAGAAAACCTGAGAAATGAGAAATGAGAGATGCGCTAAAGGGCAAGCTTCGAAAATATTTTGTGCAGAATACTTTTTACACACGTTAACATATAAATTCGGTGTAGTAAGTTATATTTATAAACTTGACTAACACAATAACCAATTTAAAAAGATGTCTACTTATTTTAAAATATGTCATGACTAATATTTTGAATTTCAGAAGACTTTCTACACCAGATAACATATAAATCCGGTGTAAAAAAGATTTAAATTTATTTTAAAATTTTATTTTAAGTTTTTCATATCACTTTTTATACCGGATAACATGTATAACTGTTTAAATATTGAATTTATTTTTTTTCGTATATATGCAATCAAAACAATAAACTTAATTGCATTAGCTTCTAAAAAATATAAAACACTCACATACAAATCAATCAGAATCTACTTCTTCATTCAATTTTGGTAAACCTACAGAAAAAGAAGGGTCTCACAAATTGAATCATTATTGTCAAAAATCTTTTTTGTTTAGAGAGCGATATACTATCTTTTATTTGCTAGATCAATGATATAGAACATTTACTTTGCTTGGTCTGCTATAATGAAAGACTCATTCCCAAAACTTGTACTATTCAAATCAACCAGTATAAGTCCTAACCGATCCACCATAACACCGTTGTTTACATTTTCCCACTTGCATTTGAACATGAGAACTGTGAATTTGGTGTAGTCCAACTCCCATATCTTTTCAACAAGGCCATAATAAGGGATGCCTGTTAATTTATGTTTGTTGTTTTTTGAACTAGAGAAGTGTATAGCTTCAACCATTAACATAACACCACTATTTGGCACACTACTTTTATCATCTATGGACTTCGTATAAAAGGAATATCTATTGATATCAAATAAATTCCAACATATCACATTAAATTCAGGACCATATGCCAACCATCTAACTGAATCAGATACAAAATCATCATTTTTAACCTTATGTTTGAACCAATGTGCAAAAGATTTATTGTGTTCTCTAATAAGCTTTTGCTTTGTCATTCTATTATTTTGTTTATGGATAAGCTCTTTATAAACAACTATATAGTCTTGAAGTTTATCAATATTATTCAAGATGTGTAAGTGTATATTCTACAATTCATTGCATCAATACTCTCCTTTGACATTTCGCATTGACCCCCCTGTTTGGCATGTGGTTTAGCGAGACTGGTAAGTCTTACTTTAGACAGGTAGTGTTGACAAAAATCCATAACTTCTTTGGAAACATATTTTTGAATAATGAATGCCTCAGGGAAGATTTGGATTCTTCATATACCCTTTAAAAATTTTCATGTATCTTTCAAATGGGTATATTCATCATAAGTATATAGGGCCACATAGTTTTATCTCTCGCACTAGATGAACGATGAGGTGTATCATGATGTCAAAAAAGCTAGGAAGAAATATTTTTTTCAATATGACACAAAATAACATAACCCTCGTGCTCCAATTCATCCAACTTTCCAGTCTCAAAGACTTTGCCATATATAGCATTGAATAATAAGCAAAATCGGGTTACAATATGTCTAAAATCATCTTGAAGGGTTCCTCGAACAGCTACTCTGAGTAATTGTTGCATTAAGACATGACAATCATGAGACTTTTGGCCTACTAATTTCAAATCATTCATTGACACAATCTTCTTAAGATTAGATGAGTACCCAGAGGGAACTTTGATTCCTTGCAAACATTCACAAATACTTCTTCTCTCATCATTGGAAAAAACATTAATCTCTTCAACACAATAACTCCCCTCACCGTCTAGCCTTGGATGTAAATCCTCACTTATCCCATTTCTTGCAAATCTAATCTAGCCTTCAAAATGTCTTTGGAACTACCATGTATGTTGAGAAGTGTTTTAACAATATTGTCACACACATTTTTCTCCATATAAATGACATTAATATAGTGCCTTATATGAAGATGTTGCCAATATGGAAGCTCAAAGAAGACATATATTTTTTTTCATGTTTTTTTCACTTATCTTGGCAGTCTTATCGAAAGTAACGTTGATTCCTTTCACCTTTTCATAAACTTGTTCTCCATTCAATTGCTCTGGAGCATTTTCAAATTCTTGAATACCAAATTTTTTTTCTTTAGTCGATGATATGGGTAGCCTTGTCTTAGAAATCTCTTATAACCTAGGTAGGTTGTCTTTCTTCCATGATGAAGTTGATAGTAGCAAGTCCCTTTCTCACAAATTGGATATGCTTTATGGCCCTAAACACTATACTCTGACAAATTTCTGTATGCAAGAAAGCCATTAATTGTACAAAAGATCATGGCCTACATATTGAAAACCTCCTTCTTAATCGCATCTAAAACATCCACACCTTCCCATAGCTTCTTCAAATCTTCGATCAAGGGTATTAGGTGAACGTCTATGTCATTTCCCAGCTGTTTTGGTCATGAGATCAACATAGACAATATTACATACTTGCGTCTCATACACAACAAGGGAGATATGTTATAAATCACTAAGAGGATGGGCTATGAACTATGTATACTACTAATATCATAAGAGTTCATGCCATCTGTGTAAAATTATCTTTTTAATCGCAATAATGAACCACATTAAATCGTTTTTATCAAAAGTAGTTACCAACTAACTATGATATAAATAAGTTTTGTTAATCATTTGAAAGTTATCATGGCTATAAAGAAAAACTTTATCTCTAAAGAGTTAACTATGATAGTAAAAGACAAAACCACCGCTTAAGCACTATCATGGTTAAAAGAGTTTAACTTATTTTAAAAAGCTTATCCATTATAGAAAAAGGGAAAACTTATATAAGGATACTATCATGGATATAAGAGCTTCACACAACATTCACATATAAAACCATATTAGAAAAGGATTTGGGTTGATGCCCTTAATTAACACCAATATCACATTTATTTTCATAACCATCTCAAATGAGCCTTTGAGCATCAAAGCCTGGAATAACATCACATAAGCCCACTTCACAACCAAAATTCTTTATAATACTCATTTATAACTAAATTCTCAATATTACCCATTCTAAAAATAGATTCATAATCGACAAATCACAAGCAACATTCTAGTTCCTCAAGCCCACTACTAGCACGCATTCTCAACATCAAATTCAAATAGAGTATCTAATTATATTAGAGTATGGAAAATAATCCTTATTATGACAATATATAACTATTTCACATATAAATCAAGAGGAGGAGGATATACCATTGATATAGTACCAATCAAGCCTATGAAGCTTTCCCTGATGTCTTAGTATGATACTATCACCTAAAAAATGTTAATAACTACGGGGTGAGACAAATGTCTCAGTAACCAACAATCTTACTCATCATATATATTAACATGTGCTTGTGAGAAATCAAGTAGGACAATTAATAAAATACACGAGATAGAAAATAATACATTATCATAATATGATCAAATGGAGATACCACCCTATTTCCTCCTATCAAACTAACTAAATCGCCTTATACCCACCGACTGAACCCATGGGTTAGTGATAACTACCATATGGCTGGCCACTCAAAAAGCTAACCGGTCGAGTGTTATGGATCGGCCAAAATTACATAGCATAAGACTGAACCATGAGTTCATTCCCCTAAGATAAATTGGTAGGGGTGTCGCAGGCCCTTGATAAACTGATGGAGCAAGTCTCTCGATAATCTGGTAAGATGAAAGCCATCCATCGAGCTCCCATAGAGGCTATACCATATGGCAGAAATACAACTCTATCATCATCAATCCCCAATGCATAATTCTCAAGATATTCATAATAATTAAAATCTATATAGTTTGATAATCAATAACATCAATAAATATCACAATATGGTTTTTCTCAAGATAATAACTTTTTTCAAATTCCAATAACAAGATATAACAAGTTTATGTTCTCAACTCAACTTTCTAAATTAAATTTTAAGTCCCACAAAACTATTTTTAATAAAATCATTAATCAAAATTTCTCAATATAATCATATAAATATCAGTAGATTTATATATATCAAATCACTCATAAACATCATACTAGCACACACAATGAGTGAAAAGTCGTTACCTTTCGCCAAAGCTAATAAAAGTACTATAAATGAGAAACCCCATGCTTAATTCGCAATTCACTAAACAATCTACATCATTTTTATAATTGTGCATTAATAAATTGTTAATATGACCTAACATATACTTTTAAATAAATACTTACTTTTCTCTTTTAACTTTGTTTTATTTATAAATTATTAATTCAATACTATAACTTAATTACTCTATCTCAGTCACATCTCTATCATCTAATAAGTTGATAACATCAATTTTTCATCCAATCATCATAAAATCCCCAAACTTTGCTCACCTTCAACTTGAAGAAAAATAACAATTTCTCTTTTTCTCAAATTATCATCCAAATAACAAGCCTATATTATCTCAATTCTATTCTACCCTTTAAAATCCTTATTTAACATCAAACACCCCAAATCACCTAAAACCCTCAATTTCCAATCTTAAGGTCTAATTCAAAATCTCCAATATTTATATTTCATAAACAACCTCAGAATCAATCCATTAAATCATCAATATCAAATTGCTAAACAAATGACCAATTTAATTTCATAGGTTTAAAGTTCTCAATTTTTACCTATAACTCCCAAGTCTCACTCCTAATATCCAAATCTTCATTTCAATATTAAATCCCATCATTCCTAGTTTTTAATAACTCATGTGAACTATCAATTAACCCACAATTATTCAATTTGATCAAAATCCCCAATTTTTTCAATCTAGGGTTTCAACAAAAATACACATTTTCAAAGCTATAGTCACAATCTAAACTGATTAAATATCAATTATACCTCCAATAAACATAACCCAATCATCAAACTCAAATTAAATTAACAAAATTTTCATATTAAATCATCTCTACTTGTAAGGAATTGGAAGACACACAGCGGAAATTAATTTAAAATTTTTTTCATTCCTTGCCAGGATCTACCGTATGTGTTTAAGTCAAGTGGGAAGAAGCATTACCCTCAGTGTTTCTCAGTGACTTTCACAGCTTCTCTCCGTGGCTGGTGATCTCTTTCCGATCGTAAGGAGACGTCCACAACTTCTCTCCGCAGCTCGTGCTCTCTTTTTGATCGCAAGAAGTCGACTCCTCAGGTCATCTTCCTCTACTGGTATCTACAAGAACAGCGTTCCAACCACGAACGACGTGCTAGCGTCTCCTGTCTCTTCAAGGCTTTCTCAAGAGTTCGTCCTCTCCATCTCTACTTCAGTAGTTTCTTATCTACAAACCTTTTGCAGATTCTGTTCAGCCCTTTTTGTGTTATGTGTTGTATTCAAAACGTAGCTCCTAAAATCAGATATATAGGATGCTCTGCATTTTTCCCAATCGAATTGGATTTTAGAATTAATCTATATTAATTCCGAATACAATATCACATATTGTATAATTTGATAAGAAACTAATTAAATAAATAATATTTATATTAAATCCGTCCCACAGATTTAATTCACCTATTTATTTAATTTAAATAAAGATAAGATTGGACTGTATTTGATTTATTCTCATAAATCAAATTTGAGATATCCTATCAATTTGAATTTCAAATTCAAACGTGATAGAGATTTAATTTATTCTTATAAATTAAATCTTGTAAATATCTCTTATATGAGATATCCTATCAATTTGAATTTCAAATTCAAATGTGATAGAGATTTAATTTATCCTTATAAATTAAATCCTATATATCCCTTATATATAATATATATATACGAATTTATATATATACGAATATAAATATAAATAAATATATACATAAACCCTGGATCATTCATTGAATCTAGACACGTCTTAGATTCAATGAATCTGGACACGTCTTAGATTCAATGAATCTGGACATCATAGCTCGTGTTGGGCTACTTTGTGTGCGACCCTGTAGGCCCATATGAAGTTGGCAGTGGGCCATTTGCTATACTGGCCCATAAGTCGCAAGTGGTCTCTAGCAAGACATAACGACTACCCAAATCATATGAGAATCGATAAACGATGTAACCTTTTATACAACCATATCATGTCCCTTCTGTCACGCGATATTTTGGTCATGGATGAGGCATGGATAATGTCATCCTCCTATTCCTGACCGTTACTTTCTCGATCCCTGAGTAGTCTGACTATAGAAATAGAACTACCTTTCCATTATAGTATGGCCATACATTTCTCAGACTCACTCATCAAGGGGCCCAGTAGTATCTCTCTACGAATGTGAGGGACAAATTCCATCTTGACTATTCACATTCCTCCGCATGAAAAACCACTAAGCCCGAACATAGTCTTTATGATCACTCGGTCAAAAGTGACTTTTGACTAGGCTAAAGCTGAGCATTTGTCATGTAGGAATCCATGATGATCTCAGGTCAAAGGGTATAGTGACATGGTTTGTATATGAGAGAAGATTATGACGTAACCCATGTAACTCTCTCATAGCGGGTCGGTCCAATACCTTGTACTCTTACATGTACATATGACTTTGATTTATATCTCTATACATCTTCAAAGTTATACTGGTCTTATTTTATCTCTGCTCCCGCACAGATGACCGACCAAGGACATTTAGTATAAGATCATGAATTATCCAAGGATGGTCATCACAGTAAACATGCAAATAATATGATAACACAATTAATAAATTCATAAATCAATAATGTTCATAAGACAATGATTGGCCCCTAGGGCACATTTTCCAACACTACTCACTAACATTTAAACCCTAACTCTAAACCTCTTAAATAATGCAAATAAACAAATTCTAAACCGATTAAATGCAAGTATTCACTTTCCTCTATAATTCTATGGTTCTCATTTGTTAAAAATTCACATTTATTCTAAACTCTAATCCTCAAACTTCTTTGCTCCTAACAAAAATTACATTTCTAAAGAGCTCTCTTGGTATAGAAAAATAATTAGGAAATAACTATGGTAATTGAAAGATTTTAGGAGAACTAACTGGAGCTCAAGTAGATCTGATATTCATTCAAGGACACGTTACAGCAGTTAGACAAAAATTGCGAAGGAAGAAGAACAAGCCGCGGGTTCTGTTTGGGAATGTCTTTGAATATTATAAAAGGTGTATGTGCTCCACTTTAACTTTTTAATATTATATATATTTGTAAAGAATTTAAACTGCTCCTGTTTCTTTTTCTTTTTCTTTGTTTTCTTTTTAATATTATATTATATATATTCAGGAGGTACGTCTGCTCTCTTTTTTTTATTTTCTTTTTTTCCTTTTTCTCCTCTATTTCTTTTATTTTTTATTTTTTTTACTTTAATAAAAATAATTTATTATTATTTTTATACTTTATATAAACTCTCTTAACTTATGTAATTAAATAAAAATTTTATCTACTAAAAAATAATTCTTTCTAATACTACTTAAATCCTAAATTAAAAATAGGGAAGTCACAATATGTACTAAGTCCAATCCTTAGGTTTCGTGGTTCATTGTCGAGCTCAGGAAATATGTCATCAATCTTCTTCCATTATAAAGAATCAGCCAAATGACGAAACTTTCTATCACAAATCCATTCAGTTGCATGCCATAACATTGTTTTTGCATAATCTTCATTAGTAAAAAGTCGCTTAAACCTTGGTATAATTGGAATATACCATAATACCTTTACAGGAGACTTATTTGATATGTACCTTGGTGTCTTATATATTAGACATTTTTCCTCACTTTCAAAATCTTTCCTGTACAATATGCAATCATTTAGGCATGCGTGAATCTTTCTATACTACATGCCTAAAGGACATATTATTTTTTTTAGCATCATAGTATCATTTGGGTAACACATTTTTTTCTAGAAACATGTTTGGCAACAACTCAAGCAATTCTAAAAAACCCTATCACTCTACCCATATAATGCTTTCACATTTACCAATCTCAACACCATATTCAACAAGTTGTATTTATGCACCCTATGTATAGAGATTTTTCTGCATCATTGCACATATTACCATATGCATGTGACCATATAAAAGCATCTTCTCTAACATCATGAATCATGTCATCTACCCGATCATTAGTATCATGTCATCATCAAAGATCTGTTCTAACTATTCAGATGCACTCAACCTTTCTACATTTTTACCATGCTATACCCATACTATGTAAATCTTGCAAAATCCCTCTTAAATTAGATGAGTGCACATATCTGCAGGACTTTGTTTCCTCTCATTCAAACAACTCACACAAGGATAATAAAACCTTCCATTGGCATCATCTCCATTTTGTTTAGCAAAATCTAAAAACTCCTTCACCCCTTAGCATACTCAACACTTGTTCATTTAACACTTATCCAAATACGATCTATATTTATGGAAGAATAAAAGCTAGAAAAATAGAAAATAAGAAAACCTAGCTTACAGCTAATTATAGAGAGAATATATCACATACAAGTGTAAGAACTCACCAAATGAAACAACTAAATGACAACAATGAATCTAGCAAATATAGCAAAAGCTACAACCAATAGTGCATAAATCTTCAGTTCTTGAGACAAGGAGTTCAAAACAAAACTCATCAGTTATGGAGGGTCGAGAATACTTAAATGCGTGAACAAGTGAAAAATGACATATGGGAGGTGCAAGGGGGTTTCGATTAAATTAAAGTGTATTTCGTAAGCAAACCTATTTCGAATAAAATGTAACACTGGTGTAGAAGTAACTTTTTCTAACCTAACATTATATTCTACTCCAGTGTAAAATATTATAAATTACACAAATTTATACCAGATGAAATCGAAGACTGGTGTATAAATAACTTTTTCTAAATCGGACATTATATTCTATACCTAACATTAACATGTCCAGTTTCAATCTGTTGCATTTTTTTTATTTTTAAAATATAAAAGAATACCATGTCATCAAAACAAGAAACTTCATTCATTCAACTTTACTAATAACTTTACACTAAAAGTATGAAACTTCTAAAACAATATCTATCAAAATATATAATATATTCTCTCTTTTTGTCATTATGTACAAAAAATAAAATAGGAGGGGCAGATAAAGGTTGTAAGCTTTAACTACTCATCAGACTCAGAGGTATAGAATTTATCAGATTCAATAGGATCAACAGGATTATACAAGTTATCATTTTGTTGATGGTAGAGAACTTTTGAGCAGAAAGCTCTGAAACTATCTTTTAGTCTGTTAACTTTCTGAGTCAGTTCTTCCACTGATTCCTCTAGGCCATTGAAACGCGTGATGAGTTCCTCAAGGTTTTTTGTCAGAGTGACAATCAGTAGAAGAGGAGAAGGAACTACAGGATGAGGGTCAGGATGTTTGTCTTTAAAATTGTCTCTATTTCTTTTGTGAGGCAGAGAAGGAGGTGTGCATGAGAAAGAAGCCATATGAGGGTTTAGATAGAAGAAAAGAAAATATAGCAGAGATAAAGTGATGAGATGAAAAATACTGATAATAGGAATTGTATACATATGGTTGAGGAATAAGAAGGTTTCAGAAAAGAATATCGAAGAATACAATTGGCCTTTTGTCATAATGAGTACAAATGTTAGGAACTGAATAAGTGAAATGAACGTTCTGAGAAGATACAGAGAAAAGAAGTGGGAAAACATAGACAGGAAATTGAAGGGTCAGAATATAAAGTATATTTAACACCAGTTATATATATTTTACATCGGTTACATGTAAATTCAGTGTAAATATTTCATCTTATTTAAAAAATACCACTGGTCATATTTTTTAAAGTGTCTCCGTAAGGTCTGAAAAAGTCACAGAAAAAAAGCAGGAAAGTATAGATAAAAAATTAAATAGTCAGAATATGACGTAGCTAATCTACACCTATTGATATTAGTATCCAGTATAGTAATTATCTTTTACATCGGTTACGTGTACATCTGGTGTAAATATTTTATATTATTTAACAAAATGCCACTTGACATGTTTTAAACCATCTCTGCAAGCACCAGTTTAAAAATGAGGATTTAAAAAGCATATTTTGCAATAGTGAGGACTTGCTCCTTTATATGCTTGGTATAGTATGCTTATGTGTTGAAATATTTGAGTTGATTGAATAATATTATGACATGATAAATATTTTTAAAAATACTTCTTATAATATACCTTCCATGTCCATGCAATTTATACAAAGCATAAAGCATGATGGTATGTCACTAACTAAAGTAAGTTTAAGTAAAATGACATATCATGCATTATCATCCCTTCTTGACATAAATATGGTAATATTTGCTACTGAGATTCTCTAGAATCTCACCTTCCCTTAACCAACCAATATAGGTCAAGTAATGTGAAAGATGTATGCATGAAGAAGAGCCAAATGAATGAAGAAGAAAAGTAGACAATTCAATGTTCTAGCATGAGTTATGTGATTCTTCAATTATGTAATGTTATGTAATATGCCAATTTATGTAAGGGAATTGTATAGAATAATTATGGCATGTTTACATGATATATAGGAGTGAATGGGAAGCTAAAAAGATGGTTTATGCATGCTAGAATAATTAATGAGTATTAAAGAAACAAGTTAGAAAGTTGGCTAAAAGCATATATCCTAGAACAAGTTTTTAGCTCCAGTTTGACCTAGTAAATAAATGAATATGACCATGAAAGTTGGTGATTATGTAGTACACGTCTCAAGATTTAAAATCATAGGTAATTTGCCTTAATTGGATGTGTGTATTCAAATAAATGAATTTCTAAAGTTGAGGCTTAAAATCTAGAAGTTCCATAAATGGCCATATATGAACAATAATATTCAACGAATTAACTGCATTAATTGGTCCAATAAAACTTCATATTTATATTTTTTGCTTAAAGTAAAAATTTGGAGCACCTCTATACAATTCTTTTAGAATTAATTATGAATTTTCAAAGTTGGAATACTAAACCTGGAAAATGAACTATGAATAGTCCCTGATGACTAAATTGAAAATTTTTAATTTTTAGGCCTAAGTGATACTTCTGCTAGTCAAACTTGCTTTTGAACACATACTCTGAGATATAAAAAGCAGGATGTTACAATAAGGACCCTTTTCAAAGTGTTTATCAATAAATACTGATAAAAATCTCACACATTCTACTCGTTTATTGAAGTCTTTTCAATAAGTGATCTTATCGAAGAGCTTTTTGATAAATGTCTGTATTTATCGAAGATCAATAACTAAAAATTGACATATTTTACTTCTTATTTATCGAAGCCTTTATTGATAAGTGGTTTGATAAATCTTACCACATAACAAAAATGATTATATTAAAGAATTGAGTGTATTTTTCGAAGTCATTATCTAAAATACCCTTTATTGAAGTATTATTCGATAAATTTGTGACTTCTCTAATTCTTCCTATCTCCCATTTATTGCTATCGTATTTGATCAACCCTCTTATTTAAGTGTTAATCGATCAATATCCTAAAAAATAAAATTCTAGATACTTCAATGCTTTAGTTAATCATCAAAACATCAATATGAAATTTAACAAAATGATTAAATTTAAAGACATCTTACAACTCATTGGGATTTACCATTCTCAATTCTCTTCTCATATAATTGAATTGTTCTTTTGCTAGAGATTTTGTGAAAATATCAAGTTGTAGATAAGTAGGGATGAATTCTACTATGATATCTTTTTTTTTAACATGATCTCTGATAAAGTGGTGTATTATATCAATGTACTTGTTTTTTTTGTGGAGTACCAAATTCTTTGATAAGCTTATGGTGTCATGTCATATCCTAATTTTCTTACGTCTTAGGAACTAAACGGTAGCATCTAGAACTATTTTTAAGATCACTGAAGTCAAATTACACAATATGCAATTTTACTCTATCGAGTATTATTTACTGTGTAAATTCCATACATGTGAGTTCACTTTGAAAAATCATAATTAATTCTAGAAAAATTGAAATGAAATGTTTCAAGTTGCTACGCAAAGCTAACTAATCCTTTCGGGGAAAATAACTTGGTGATCATGCCTTGACTAAGTCAACATTAGTAAATGATCACAGTTTACTGTTCATCCAATGTTATTCCCTTGATTCTAGCATTTTAGTCTCAATTTTAAAAAATTATATCTCCATGTGTAGACATCTAAATGAGGCATTCTACATATTAAATCAAAGATATGCACGTCTACTTTTTACTAGAAAAATATCATATATTTATTCTATCATTTACTATTTTTTTTATAGTTCAAAGGTCACTACCTCACCACAAGTTAATGTTCACAATGGCAAATTCTAACAACCAACTTTTACATATATATGCATAACATACTGACTTGCTCGGATTGTCATTGTCTGATTAATCAAAATAAAAATAATTACACCCTATTAATGTAGTATAAGGCACAACTCTATCATTATTCTCAAGGAGCCATTTTTATTGGAATCTTAGCAAATCGGTGACAAAACCATTGAAAATGTGAGTGAAAGTAAAATGGATTTTGGGTGTGATTGATTTTTTATGAAATAAAATAAGGGTGCGGTAAAGTAAATATTTTTGTATTTTTTATTAAGATGGAAAATGAGTATATTGTGAAAGAAATATGTTAAAGAAGACTCTTGATGATAAAAACCTATCTATCCTGACTCTTAATTTGATATGGGAATTTTAAAATTATCAAGTCTTAAATAAAACCTCAATCGATCGATTGAGTTCAAAATATTAACATTCCTTAAACTCCTTTGATCAAAGCTAGTTCAAGAACTATTAATGTGCTGTTAAAAACCACTTAGTGTGTAATTAAGTCATATGATAAAAATGCCTTCAAATGATCATTGATTGATCACCATAGATTTCAAGCAATCGAATTAGTTAACAATCATCATTGATAACAACCCAATTATCCAGAAATCAAAACTGAAATATTCATATTAAAATCAACATTTAAATCATCCAAATTCAATTACAAAACCTAATCTTAGAATAATCGATCGATATTCAATCCCTACTCATACAATGAAAACCCTAGATCTAGAAATTCAAAAACATGAAAAAGATGGAGATTACAATAGAAAACTCCCCAATGTAGTGTAGTCTATGAGCTCAAGATATGCGATCCATTACTAAGAGACTAAAGATTTAGCTTCTCATAACTCCTATTGTGCTGCAATCACTGCTCAAAATGATGCCATTAAGAAAGTAGACAAATGGTGATAGAAAGATGAATGATGGAAGATATGTGTGTAGGTTGTGAAGAGAGCATTGAGAGAATGATTGAGTACTACTTATTAGCTCTATCAGGTAAAAACTAGCCTCCCTTGCATCTGCGGTTTCCTCCCCTTTTAATGCCAGAATGACCTAATCAAAAATTCGCAGCTTCACTGATTGCCTTATTTGGTAGTGACCAGATCCTAATTTTAGTCGTGACTTATGAACTAGGGAAACTTCCCAGAAGAAATGAGGTCACGACCTGTAGACACTTTGGTCACGAATAAAGAGCACAGAAGTTGCTGATTCTCTTTATCTTATGATTTATTTTCTGCTCACATTAGTCCTTGGTTCTCCTCCAAAATACCTGCAAACCAAAATCAAAGCTTATTGTAAAAGTTCAACAAGTTACTAAGGAATGACATATATACAATTTGGAGGAGTTAATTTACCATTTTACCCTTAAATTAACATATTGCCAAGCACAATCATGTATTACCATAAAAGTACAATTGCAGTCATAAAATGAATGGTAAAGTTATCACAAAACTCTTAAAATATTATAGAAACCATACACAATTTGTGTCCTATCAATTCCCCCATACTTGACCTTTGTACTCTTGGACAAAGAAATGAAGTACACATATACTAATGCTATTAAATCTAAGGTAACAACATAATCTACAGTGACACCTTAAAACAATTAATGCACCATGTTTTTGGGAATGTAAAAGTGATAATATGAGCAATACCAAGTAATCAACTACTAAATGCATCAACCTTAACTATATGAGTGCAATATATTTTCTCTAAGGATGTAAGCGTTTAGCTCTCTATATCCTCTCATTGTTAGGGTTCTTTCACTCAGATTCAAATTGGAAACCATCCTACCATATGCTTGTAATGGCTCTAAATCTCATCAACTATACAACACTTATGTAAAGAATCAAGAGGTCATTTAAGGGTGAAATGATAGAGATATGCCATGTGGAATGGAATATGAAGGATAGAAAGTACCATATGCATTTAATAATGAATATTTAGCATGAATTCATGTCTTCAGAGATGTGTAGAGGTGTGAAATTGTGCTAATAGGAGTTGATAATAGTGCCTCATTCATTTCTCTTTTCTTTCTTCTTCAATTGTTTTGCACTCTCTCTCCTTGTTTTTTAATTTGGCACCTTATACATAGAAGATATAACACAACATCACAATAATAATATTTTTTTATTTTGACATGAATAAAAATGATGTTATAGCATATATGACTTTCTATAAAAAATGATGGAAAGAAAAAGTGATGGGCTTAAAGGGGTGACTACGAATATAATATGTATGGGCTTGAGTTATGATAAAAAGGTTTAGAAATGAATGCCTTTATCATATTCAAAACATAAATGCGTAAGTAATTTTTACTTCAGAGCTAAGACAAGTTCTAGAAGATATAAACTAATTGAATAACCACTCAATATAGAAATTTAGGCCAAAAATCCTTCCAACTAAGGCTTTCATCTAAATTGCTCATAATCTAAAGTTTCAAACAATGTTCATGATTTACTAGGCATTAAAACACTTATCACAACTGAAAACCCTCTTAAATGATTATTTAAAATTTTCAAAGTAATCACTCATAATCATGTAATAATCTCAAATCTAACAGTAAAAACTTAAGTGTTTCCAATTCAATTTCCATTTTCAAAAATTCAAGTGTGGCAATAGTTTCTATAAACTATTTATGCAAAAGGTTAAAAATAAGAAGGTAATGAATCATTTATAAAAGTACCTTGGTAGCTTTAAAAGAATCGTTCTATACAGCATTGCACAGAGAAAAGAGAAGGTAAATGGATATTTTCGTATTCAGGTCGCGACTAAAAATAATGAAGGTTGTGAGCAAATTTCATAGCGAGTGATTGCTCCAAACTTACAACAATTTGTCGCGACTAGGAAATATTATGGTTGAGACTCAAATACACAGAGAGGTATTGTCGCAACCTAATGCACTCGTGTCATGACTAAAGACCACAGAGACTACCACTTGATAGTTTTCAAAGCCTAAAACATCTTTTACACTCAAACCTTTTTAGCTAACCACAAAACAATTTAAAGCAGGGATCTAATTTTTAGCAATTCATCACACATTAAGATCAAAAACCAAAAATTTTGTAATAAAAGATTGATTAATTGAAGAATTTTATATTAATTAGCACATAAACAAGAACATCTTCCACATACTTAAAATGGACAATATCTTCACTATTAGCAGAATTATAGACACCACAATGCTATGTACGGTCAATTTAAATCCAGTTTCAGTACAGTAGTTAAACACATCACTCAATGCAAATTCACAATAAAGATCATAGTCACATTCAAATCATACTTCGTAATACAAGTGTGTGGATAGAAAGATAGCTGAATAAAAAGTAAGTCATTGAGGAATTTTATTCAAAAACCGTAAGAAACAATAAACAAAGAAATTAACTACTACTTCTACTGGTTCATCCCTTTCAAAACTCATCAAACTATCATATGAAACAAAATATTAATAAATTATAATAGCATATGAAAATTAGGATAAAGGAAAGGGACGACCTGACCTCACGGAAGTAAAGCAGATTCCTCATAGAGTTTCAAGAGGTAGCCATTTGCTTGGAAAATTTTGCTTGTTGCCTCCTCCTTCAACTCAATCATCCTAAATTCGTGGACTTTAACAACTGTGTAAGGTCCATACTAGCTAGTTTTGAATTTACCATGTATGAACTTGAACCTAGTATAGTGCCTTAACACTCTATCACCCTCCTTAAACCTCTTCCTCAAAATATGAGTATCATAGATTACTTTTGTATTTAGTTTATAAATTTTAGAGCTACTATAAGCATATAATCTAATCTCTTCTTGCACTTGAATTTGCAACAATCTCTCTGAACTATCTTTTAGAAGGTCCTCGTAGCAAGCTTTCACTGCCCAAAATGTCTTATGCTCTATTTCCACAAACATATGACAAGCTTTTCCAAAAATTGTCCTATAAGGAGATATGCCTAGAGGAGTTTTAAAAGTTGTTCTATACGCCTATAAAGTATTGTCTAGTCTTAAGTTCCAATCCTTATTAGATAACTTAACAATCCTTTCTAGAATATGCTTTATTTCTCTATTTGAAACCTCTGTTAGACCATTGGTTTGAGGGTGGTATGGGGTTGAGTCTTTATGAGTTACACCATATTTTGCCAATAAGTTATTGATTAACTTATTGCAAAAATAGGTGCCTTGATCACTAATTAACGCTTTAGGTGCTCTAAATCTACTAAAGATATGAGACCTTATAAATTTGGAGACCGTTTGAGCATCATCAAGTCTAGTAGGAATGGCCTCTACCCACATAAATAAATAGTCTACAACAAAAAGAATGTAATGAAATCCTACTGAAGGTGGAAAAGGTCCTGTGAAATCTATTCCCTATACATCAAAAACCTCACAAAACAGAATAGTTTATTGTGGCATCTCATGCCGTTTATTAATCCCCTAAATCTTTGGCATCTATCACTTGCTTTACAAAACTCAAAGGCATCTTTGAAAAGAGAAGGCCAATAGAAACTAGATTCAAAGAATCTATGTGCAGTCATTTTCCCCCCAAAATGACCCCCACATACCCATAAATGGCAAGCCTCTAAAATTCATTTTGTGCTCTTAGTTAGGAATATATCTTCTTAATACTTGATCAGAGCATATCTTCCACAGAAAATATTTATCCCAAATAAAGTATTTAGATTCACCCTTGAGCTTTTGGGCTTGAAATTTAGATAAATGAGATGGAATTAAGCCAGTTTCAATAAAATTAACTAGATGGGCATACCAAGGTTCCACAATAGCAACCAAACAAAGAGATTAATTAGGGAAAGAATCATAAACAAAATGAGAACTAAGTACTCCCCCATGTCTCTGTTGGTTATCTACCTAGATTATCTATGACTTGGTTTACTATTCTAGCTCGATCTCTCACCTCTATATCGAACTCTTGCAGTAGTAACATCCATAAGAGAAGTCTTGGTTTATATTGTGTCTTTTTAAACAAGAAGTTTACAATAGCATGGTCAGTGTATATAATCACTTTAACACTTAAAAGATAAGATCTAAATTTATCAAGTGCAAACACAATGGCAAAGAGTTCTTGTTCAGTGGTAGTGTAATTCTTTTGAGCACTATCTAATATCTTAGAAGCATATGAAATGACTTTAGACATCTTACCATCTATCTGTCCTAACATTGCACTTACAACGTCATTTGATGCATCACATGAAAGTTCAAAATCTAAATGCTAATTAGGTGCAACAAGTATGGGTGGTGTGATAAGCATAGATTTAAGAGTGTCAAATGATCTCTTTCAAGTCTCATCAACACAAAACTCTATCTTTTTGCAGAAGTTTAGAAAGTGGGGATGCAATCTTGCTAAAATCCTTAATGAATCTTATATAGAATCCAACATGTCCTAGGAATGACCTCAATTCCTTTAAAGAATTAGGATAAGAAAAAGAAGAAATAACCTCAATCTTAGCTTTATCTATCTCAATCCCATTCTTAGATATTAAATGCCCTAGAATTATGCCTTTATCTACCATAAAATGATATTTCTCAAAATTCAGCACAAGATTTTTTTCAATGCATCTTACTAAGACTTTCTCTAAACTTTCTAAACATTCACCAAAATCCCTATCATACACTATAAAATCATCCATGAATACCTCCATGTTACTTTCTAAGAATTCACTGAATATGGACATCATGGCTCTTTGAAATGTCCCAAGAGCATTGCACAAGCCAAATGGCATCCTCCTATAAGCATAGTTACCAAATAGACATGTGAATGTGGTTTTCTCTTGATCTTTCGATGCAATTGGAATATGAAAATATCTCGAATACCCATTTAGGAAACATTAATGACTCTTTCCTACTAATCTCTCAAGCATTTGATCAATAAAAGGCAAGGAAAAATGATCTTTCCTAGTAGAGTTATTTAACTTGCTATAATCAATACAAACTCTCCAGGAATTTTGCACTCTAATGGGAATTAATGCATTATTCTCATTCCTCACTACTGTCATTCCACTCTTTTTAGGCCCTACATGAACAGGAGATACCCATTCACTATCTGATATAGCATATATAATCCCTACCTTCACCAATGTATCGATTTCCTTTCTAACCACGTCAGAGATCAATGGGTTCAATCTCCTTTGTGGTTGTTTAATTGGCTTGGAATATTTATTAAGTAAAATCCTATGAGTGCATACAGTGGTATTTATCCCTTTTATATCACTAATTGCCAACCTAAAGCTTCTTTATACT
Source organism: Leucaena leucocephala (assembly GCA_037074615.1). Taxonomy (NCBI): domain Eukaryota; kingdom Viridiplantae; phylum Streptophyta; class Magnoliopsida; order Fabales; family Fabaceae; genus Leucaena; species Leucaena leucocephala. The sequence goes on along the minus strand of CM073516.1, from coordinate 7,889,906 downwards.
TTCTAAGTACTCTTAACAGCCTAGACTCTTCACCAACAGTTTAAGAACTAGAAATTATTATTGAAATTTTTGAGTCTAGTTCAAGATAAGCATGTTTAAGGTTAAAAGGTAAGTCTTTTAACTCTAATTCAAGCGGTTGAACAATAGAAGGGATAAGATGAGAGAAATCAGTTAAGTTAGAATTATTCCCCTTTGTAGATTCCCTAAAGTTGTTCATGTTCAACTCAAATTGGCCGTACATCTTACTTTTAATCTCTTCAACTGTTACACTAAGTTTAAGCTGGTTTATAGCTGTAACATAGTTGAGATCAATCCCTTTCATTCTTGCATCATTATTTGAGATCAAATCATTTAAGAATTTTAAAGTATGAGAAGTAATTGTTGAATGTGAGTGAGCATAAGTAGAGTTAGAATATATTGACCCTTTAATCAAAACAACGGTATGTGGAACTGAAGGAATTTAAAATTCACTGGTTGTGTCTGCCATTTCTGGTTGTGACCTCTCAAGCTTATTTTCAACTTCTCATCACAACTCAAACTAACAAAGGGTGTCTCTAAAACATTTGGTCATGATGTAGTCATTTTTCAGTGGCGACTTGGAATCACAGAGAGACTGTCTCTCAGCACCCTAATATTCTATAGCGACTTTATCATCCTCAATTCGAGATTGGACATCTCAGGAATTTTTGCTTGTGACCAAACAATTATCTTGTTGCGAATTCATTGCACAGAGATTCTCTCCCTTAGCAAGTTCATATCTAGTGGACACTTTTAGGTCTTTACATTATAACTTGGGATCACATAAGCTTGACCCCTATTTGTTTGTTCCACTTCTAGCTTCCACAGTGTCTTGTATTCCTATAAAATCACTCAAAAATTCCTTTCTAAAATTATTATCACTGGAAAATGATAAAATTGAATCAAAGTTAGATGAGAATGAGAAATATTTAGAAATTGAAAGCATTCTATTTACATCAAAACAATTAAAACATGATGCATTGCCTTCACAAGAGCAAGGAAAATAATAAACAAAAAAAAGAGATTCAAAATAGTTATCATAAGCACTCAAAGATAAATTTGAATCCATATGCTCTTGAAATAATTCATGGGACTTTTGGGAATTATGCAACATAAGATCATACCCATCATGCAAACTCAATTCACGCTCATCTCTAATTTCTTTAACAAAAATAATCAATGGCATTCAACCCAACAAAGTAGAATTATCAAAAGTATATTTCATTGCTTTATTCATATTGAAAGTGACTACATGTTCTCTAACCTCCATTATAATGGAATTATGCTTCATACTAATTATTGTCTTGGAAGTTTGGAGGAAAGGTCTACCTAGGATCAAAGTGCTATCATTCACTAGGTCACTGGACATATCTAGAATATATAAATCAGTTGGGAACACTAAATCCTTAACCTACACTAGAATATCCTCAAGTATTCCTTTAAGATACCTAATTGATCTATCAGCTAATTGGAGCACTACACTTGTTTCTCGAAGATTATTAATACATAAGGCTAAGTATACCAACCAAGGCATTATATTAATGGCAGCCTCTAGATCTAATAATGCTCCCTTAGTATAAATCTTTCCTATAGTGTATGGGATGGTGTAAGATCTTGGGTCTTGGCACTTAACTAGTAATTCAGCCTTAAAAAGTAATGACATATTAACACTCACCTGAATTCTCTCAAGAGGCCTTTAACTTTTTCTTATTAGCACACAATTCCTTCAAAAATTTGTCATACTTAGGGTTTCTTTTGAGGAATTCAACTATAAGAATATTTATTTTGATTTTATTAAAAAGAGTATAAGCAATTTTTGCAAATTTAGGGTCAATCATTTTCTTTTCAACAAATTAAGCTTTAGGAAAAGGAAGATCATTTATACTTACCTCCTTACTTGAAGGCATTGAGGCTCATTGCATTCTTGACTCTGCCTTCTCCTCTACTTGTTTCCCTTCATATACTGGACTTTGCATTATCATTTCCTCTTCTTGCTGCTTTTGCATTTCCTCTTGTGAGTTCTCCTCTTAGATTGCTTTATTAATCATAAGTTGTTGTTCTTTCTCACTCTCTGATTACCCAATTTTTATCTGTGACAATGATGTATTTTCAGCTTCAAGGTCTTTTATATCCTCCCTTGGTGCATTATCTTTCTTAAAGTGAACTTTTCTCTCACTTCTGAGTGATATAGCATTCAAACCCTTGAGATTAATAACAATATTTGAAGGTATACTGTCATTACTCTTTGTTTGGATATCACTCACTATATTGAAAATTTTAGTTAAATGACTTGTAATATCAACATTCTTAGAACTTAACTCCTCAAATTTCCTATGTACATCTACATTATCCTTTTGCATACTTTGAAGAATTAAAGATATGGAGGCGAATTGACCATCATTCTCTTTGAGCTTATTATCTATATTAGTCATTCTACTATCCATATTGTTCATTTATGAAGCCAACTCTTCAACAATTGAGAATTATCATCTAGTATGGATACTACTAAAGTATTAGGTTGAATAAGAACTATAGACCTTGCATTACTTTGGTAGTTGTTTTATGAAGCACTACCTCCTTAGAATTGGTTTGGCCTATTTCTCTACTCCCTTACCTAAAATTTGGGTGGTCTCTCCAACTAGGATTATATGTATTAGAGTATGGGTCTCTCTTCTGGTAATGATTGTCTCTCCCTTGGTATATTACTGCTACTTCTTCATACTATCTGTCACATGTACTGGTAGCATGTATCATTGAACCACATAACTCACACCTTGTAACTAATGCTTGTGAGGTTTCCACTGTATAAACTTGCTTTGTAGAATCCAACTTTCTTTCAAGTAAAGTCATTCTCTTTTTCATTCGGTTTCCTAAAGCTGCTATGTTTGCCAAAATCTCTTTCAAATTACTAGAAGATGATGTAAGTATTATTCTTGGATCCTTACTCTAATGATCTTCATTAGCCATTTTCTGGTATAACTCACAACTTACTTGTGAAGTTTTATCTCTCAAAGATCTATTTACTGCTGTATTCAAAGATACCTTGTTGTGAGGAAGTAGACCATCAAAGAAAATGTCTACTATATTAGACTTTGTCATGTTGTGATATGGACATCGACCCAACAAGTTGATAAATCTTGTCCAATATTTATGTAATGACTCTCCATCCTATTACAAAAAGTTTGTAATCTCCTTCTTCATTTGAGTTGTTTTAGAGGCTGTAAAGAACTATTCTAAAAATGTTGACTTCAACTGATCCTATACAAGAGTTGAGAAATAAGTTGACAAATTGTATAACCACTCCTTAGCCTTCTCTTCCATAGTAAAATGGAATCACCTCCTTAAAGACATCATCCAATGCAGTAATTGGAGGCTTCATTAAACAGCAAATCATATGCATGGTTTGTAAGTGTCAATGTTGACATTCTCCTATAAAACCATAAAATTTAGCTAAGGTTGCAATCAAAGCTCCTTTAATTTTAAAATTGGCCTCTTTAGTTTAAAACCATAAGGATCATAATTCACATGAGAATGATTTATTTCCCTCACACTTCTATTATTTTCTACATTAATTGGTATTTCATTTTCTCCTTGTTTATTATGCCCATTATGCCTATTAGGATTAATCTCAGCCATATTAGAAATTTCTAATGGAATCTCTAAATTGAGTTCAATTTCAGATCCTAAGACACTAGAGGACGAACTAGATTATGTTGATCTTGCATCTTATATAAATTCTTTCCTTAATTTCCTAAGTTTTCTCTCAATTTCAGGTTTAAAAGGCACTAATAGTTCAGTTCTTCTACGCATATAACACAAGAGCAATCAAGAATAACCAAGCAAGCAATCAAAATCAGACATAGAAATTTCACAGCAGAAAAGTTCAACTAGTCATGACACAAGGGTGTTTAGGTCACAACCCAATTACACAGAGAGTAAATCTTCTAAAATAGTTGCGACCAGAGGTTGTGACTTTCGTGACTGCAGTTTACAGGGAGTAATAAAGTACTATAGAAAAGTAATCAAGTCATGAGTCAGTTATGTGTGGTCACAACTCATAGTTATAGAGAGTAGATTCGTAGAATTCTATGCAATGAAAATAACAAAAACTAAAATTCAAACAAAAAAATGACTTAGATAAATAATGAAATTGACAACCAATTGCTAATAAACTAATTACTTGGCTCCTCGGAAATGACACCATTGACTTGCTCAGATTGTCGTCATCTGATTCATCAAAATAAAAATAATTGCACTCTATTAATGTAGTATAAGGTGCAAGCCTATCGTTCTTCTCAATGAGCCCTTTTTATTGGAATTCTAGCAAATCGGTGATAAAACTATTGAAAATCTGAGTGAAAGTAAAATGTGTTTTCGGTTTGATTGATTTTTTATACAATAAAATAAGGGTGCAATAAAGTAAATATTTTTGTATTTTTGATTAAGATGGAAAATGAGTGGATTGTGAAAGAAATATGTTAAAGAAGACTCTTGATGATAAAAACCTATCTATCCTGACTCTTAATTTGATATGGGAATTTTAAAATTATCAAGTCTTAAATAAAACCTCAATCGATCGATTGAGTTCAAAATATTAACATTCCTTAAACTCCTTTGATCAAAGCTAGTTAAAGAACTATTAATGTGTTGTTAAAAACCGCTTACTGTGTAATTAAGTCATATGATAAAAATGCCTTCAAATGATCATTGATTGATCACCATAGATTTCAAGCAATTGAATTAGTTAACAATGATCATTGATAACAACCCAATTATCCAGAAATCAAAACTGAAATATTCATATTAAAATCAACATTTAAATCATCCAAATTCAATTACAAAACCTAATCTTAGAATAATCGATCGATATTCAATCCCTACTCATACAATGAAAACCCTAGATCTAGGAATTCCAAAACTTGAAAAAGGTGGAGATTAAAATAGAAAACTCCATAGTGCAGTGTAGTCTATGAGCTCAAGATATGCGATCCATCACCAAGAGACTAAAGATTTAGCTTCTTATAACTCCTACTATGCTGCAATCGTTACTCATATGATGCCATTAAGAAAGTAGACAAATGGTGATGGAAAGATGAATGATAGAAGATATGTGTGTAGATTGTGGAGAGAGTATTGAGAGAATGATTGAGTATTACTTCTTAGCCGTATCAGGTAACAACTAGCCTCCCTTGCGTCTGTGGCTTTTCTCCCATTTTAATGCCAGAATGACCTAATAAAAAACATGTAGCTTCACTAATGTCTTCTTTGGACATGGCTAGATTCTAATTTTGGTCGTAACCTATGACCGCAGGAAAACTTTCCAAAAGAAATGATGTCATGACCTATGAACAATTTGGTCATGACTAAAGAACACAGAAGTTGCTAATTCTCTTTGTCTTGTGATTTCTTTTATGCTCATGTTAGTTCTTGGTTCTCCTCCAAAATACTTGTAATTTAAAATCAATGCTTACTATAAAAGTCCAACAAGTTACTAAAGAATGACATATTACGCAGTTTGAAGGAATTAATTTACCATTTCACCCTTAAATCAACATATTGCCAAGCATAATCATGTATTACCACAAAAGCACAATTGTAGGCATAAAATGAATGGTAAAGTTGTCACAAAACTCCTAAAATATCACATAAATCATATACAATTTGTGTCTTATCACATACATCAATCACATATCAATCATGCTAAATAATTCTTAACTTCTATTCATTCATCGTCATCTCCTCCATCTTGAGAAAACCTGCTATGATTGGATTGATATGGAAGGGGTGAGATTTATGGGAAAATCTTAGTAGCAAACTGTACCACAAACAAGAATGTAAGTATATGCTTAGTGTTAAATATGCTTGCTTTACTATGATCATGCTTACATAATGACATATACATGCTTACATGATTCTTACTTATAACATATGGCCATAGCATAAAAAGAAACAGAGCATTCTCATTCAAACATGTTTCATATAATCAAGATAAGTCAATAGCATATTAACAACACTAAAGCAATAACAATATAAGTTTAGGTATAAGTTCACTACCTGTTAGGTAGATTTTCCTTAGTCCTTAGCCTTTACTCTAAGGTTTCTTCTTTATATAGGTCAGAGCATATACATGGTATAATAATATTTTTATTATTATCTTATCAAATATAGCTCTACTTAACTCAAGTAAGTTTATCTTGAGGTAATTTTCCTTAATTCGACAATCCCTAACTTTCTTTCTCTTCACGATTATCCTTATCAAGAGAGATTCCATAATTCTAACTATTAAATCTATAAGAACAATCCTATAATTTATTAGAGTAGAGACTAGGATTAGTTACTTATCTCAATCCTAAACTTACTGAGTTCCTAAGCTCCTTGGATTACTCTTAACTCTATCGGACCTTCTCATTTTTTTCCTTTCTTTCTCTTTCTTTCTCTCTTTCTCTCTTATTCTTCCTTGCTTGCCGTGGATGCATGGAATAGGGATGGGGGTATTTATAGGTGGAGCAAAATGGAATGGATAGTCCAGATCAAATTGCGATGAATAGCTCAGATCACTTGCTTCCTCACCAAGTTTTGCAAGCATCATCACGATGATGTCATCCCCTTATATCATCATGCTAGGTGGCTCCTTGTATGGGTCCCATAGGGCACCTCACATGGTGAGTCATCGCTTCTAGAAACCTCCAGTATATTCTTTCCAATCCTGTATACTCTTGTACCCTATAAATTGATTTTCCTAAATTATTAGACTTTCTTGTAATTCAATATTTTTCATGTGTTCCAATGGTATTATTTACCTAGGGAACATTTATTAAATATATACTTATAAATATCTGGTAAAATTCCCTTTATCAGATCACTTTTCCCAGTTATAACTATAACTAGGTACTTGTATTTTTCTTGGATCTTACTAAATTGTTGTTTCAGTGTACTAGGCCCTACTACCATGTAGAATGGCTCTCTTTGGCACCATTTTCGTTCACTTTGACCCAGCTCGCCTACTACTAAAATTTCATTATCCATATATTAGGCGTCCATGAACTCTCCTCAAAATTCACTAAAACGTGAATAACTTTCTTGTAGAGCTCCTTTCAGAGTTTTGTTAGTTCCTTAACCTCTGGCTTCATAGGATGCACCTTCCTATAAATTTTTATTTATATCTAAGGTTTAGAAGGTCTGATAAAAAATTTGGATAACTTAAGTTTTAGATAAATATCAGTTGTCTGGGACCTTAAATAATTATTCTGGTCAATATGATACCAACTTGGGGAGTATAGATATACTTAGGGTGCCCAACAAGTATCTGGTCAATATTATTTCATCCACAGAAAGGAGTGCTCTACTTCCTTTCTTTTGTTTTCCTCCCTTCCCTTTAGTCATTTACTGGTCCCTCCCCAAGTTAGTATTAGAGCCATAAGGTGAAGTAGAGATGTGGTAAATAAATTTGGACATGTCTTTATGATATCAAAATACTTGTTGAGCTTGTTAATATGATTCGACTGTCATATATCGATAGCATATTAGTACAACTCAATTTATTATACATGAGTTCATCCGTATAAAATTGGATCATAAGACCTGACGGAATGAGACAGGTGAAACATCGTATGTAGTAGTGCATAATAAACTGGGCATATATACGTACCCAAATAGTGATGTTGGCTAGATCTATGGTTGGTCAGATTTAATTACATTAACCACCTAATAAATTTTCTAGATCCATAAAAACTAGTAAATTTTTATTCATCATGCCACTATTGATCTAGAAGGTAAAGATATTAATGTAAGGGAGAATTACAATTATTGAGTTTTATTTTTATTTTACCCTCTTCTTATTTCTTGCTTCTATATGTTTCTCTTTCTTTATACTTATTACTTCCTGCTTTATTATCTTGTTGTTCCTTTTATTTATTATGTTCATTTACTTTCTGTTGTTTACATTTTAGTCATGTCTTTATTTTGCTATTTCTCTTTCAAAGAGGTTATGGAAGTTCTTCCTCCATTTCTTCTTTAAACTTCTCTTCAAACAATGAGGAATTAAACACTGTAACAAGCTCTTCAAACAAAAGAATTTTCAAAGAATTTTTTTTTTCAAAATATAAATCAAAATATTGACAATTGGACTTGGCCTCCAATTGCCACAAACTCTCTTTACGTGCAAACTGAGGACAAAAAATAGTTCTCCAAATCTGATTACTGTTGAAGAATAAGTTTATGTCCAACACGAGAAAGAATATTTCTTCCTTCTTTCTAAACAAATCAAATAAACGAAACAAAAAATAATACAATTTCTTGCACATCGGTTGTGTTCAAATCACAATCAAAGCACTCTTTCGTAAAGACTTGAATGTATCATGTTTAGTTTGTCTTTTAGACACTAGACATAATGTATTCCAAGATGTTGCTCTTGCAATAGTAGAAACTAGGCTTCACATTGGATCTATTTATTTTAATTGATATCCTGACATGATGGTTGAATTAAAAGATGAATATGTTCTTGAGTGCCTCAAACTTCAAATAAAATTAAATAGTTTGAACATGAAGCTAGGATCTATACTTGCTACCCAGATATATAGGATATAGCATAAGGTCTCAAACATATCAACTTCTTTTGTTCAAATTCCTTTTGAAAAGATTAAACAACAGTTTTCTTAACTGATTTCAAAAATGTTAATTTAATAATCCCAGAAACAATTATGTGGGAAAATGTTGAATTACCAAAAGAATGTGTTATGGAAAAAGCTACACAGCTAACACCAGAACCTATTTCACAAGTAAGCATATTCTCCTATGGATCTGTCCGGTTATTCTTTGATAGATCTAAAAGATCCTTTTCCAAAACAATTAGATCTAAACCTTCAATATATAAATATTGCAAGCCTATTAAAATAGAATCATCCCAATTCTCTTATTCTTCAATTCCTAGACTGTCTTCTGTCATATATGGAATGGCAGTGAAAACACCAACGGTAGTTACTTAATCACAAACAACCACCAATGTTTCTATCCAAGGAATTGATAACTCTACAAATATTCCACAAACAGTGTATAGAATAGATGAAGACTTAAGATCAATTGAGTCTCCAACTATTTATCACTAGCAATTGGTGCCATTGAAAATGATTTTTAAATTGATAAAGTTACTTTACAAAACCAGTTTTATTCTAAAGAATATGCTCTCCAGAGGAAATGATTTTTAGAAAACTTTAAATGATCTGGTAGAAAATAAATTCAAGAAAAAATCTACAAATTCCTTAAAAGAGAACAAGTGAATATTGCATTTTTTACTAGTTTAGTGAATATACTAAAACTACAAAATTGGATTGTCCATTTGTCCAAATTATTGATGTTATTAAACAATAGAAAAGTTCTAAAGGAGAAAATATTTCCTTTAAATTTGTTCCTATTAAAATAGTACAGATTCCTTAAGCAAATGATTATCAACAAAAATTTTACCTGCAGTCAATTCCAAACAAATATATGGTTAATGTGCAAAAATACCTATGAAATGTTCTCAAAAGTGCGATTGGCACTATAATCCAATATTGGGTGCAAAACTACCCATGAAATCTACTGGGCAAAAATGTCACTTCCTTTAATTGATTTAAAAACCTGCTACTTTTTAGTTTGGTGGGTCCCATAATTTTTGTCCATTGCCAAACAATGTTATATTTAAGATTTAAGGTGCAAAAATGCCTATGAACTATTCTCAAAAGTGCAACTGGCACCATAATCCAACTTTGAATTGGGTGCAAAACTACCCACAAAACTGTCCTAAATAGGGGAAAATGTCACTGTTGTTAATTTCTCTAAACTCATTCAAAGGGAAATCTAAAGATGATTAGCCATATATTATTGCCTCCTATGCAGACTAGGTTTACTATGTTGAGGATAAAGAAACATAAAGATTAAAATATAGTCGTCCACCTCAAACCACAATATCTTTATGACATGGATGATGATGACATTATTCACAATAGGGAGCCTTTCTAACTGTCGAATTTTGAATACTTATTTCCTTAAGGTGAAGATAATTTAATCATTGTCATATAATGTCTTTTATTAAATTATTTAAATAATTAACTACTAATTTTTCTAAATATATTTAACTATAATGCTAATAACAATTTTTTTAATATCTCCTTTTAGGAAGATGATGATCAATAATAACATTTTCAAGATTTTTTATCTCATGTAATAATTTTTTCTTCATATATAAATATGTACAAATCAAAATTGGTTCAATTTTTTAAAAATAAAAAAAGTGTAATTTGTAGCGATTATCTGAACCGCTAGAAATTATTTTGACAACAAAACCGTTACAAAATGTACAAAAGCCGCTATAAATACCACATAACCGCTATAAATTCTTTCTAAATGTATATAAATATCACCTCATCTCCTCATTTATTCACTCCCTCATTGAATTTCCTCTCTCCTCTCCTTTATAATTCCATCTTCTCTTCTTGCTCTCTCATATAGTTGGTTCTTCTTGTTCTTTATATATTATATTCATTTTATAAATCGTACTTTGTTTCATTTATATTTATTTATAGTTTACTAATATATTTATTTATTGTCTTCTTTTAGATTTTCTTTCTTTATATTTGTCATGGCCCCTTAACCAATCTAACCACTTCTTCAACTTAGGAATTGAAGTTCAATATTACAAACTATCTCATATCCAATTCTATAATCTCCAATTCAACTACCTTATCCAATTAAATTCAATTCATATGTTACAATCATAATTAATTACTTATTATTTATAATAAAATTTTAATATATAACATATAATGCATTGTTAATTACACATATCAAACTAATTATATAATATAATATATTTAATGGCATTTTAATTAATAATATTACATTTTATAACAATGAACAAATTTAAATTTTATTTTATTTTCAGCTGGAATGCAGTTTATAGTGATTTTGTAACTCCTAGAAAAATATAAAACAACGAGAAAATTTTCACAAATTTCAAATTTTGTTTACAATGGTGCCAAATTTATAGTAGTTTCTAACAGCTAAAAAATATAGTGCTATTGTGAAAAATTTGTCTTTCTCCAATACAAATTTCGTGTAAGAAATTTCTAGTAGTTCCTTTAGATGCTACAAATAATTTTTAAATTTTAATTATCACTTTGTTATTTTCTAGCGGTTTTGAACCGCTACTAATATCGTCACATTTGCCTCCTCCTACTACCTTTTTCTAATGTTGAATTGAACAACTAATTTTTTTTTCATATAGTGAGTAGTTGTTCCTTTGAACCGCTAGAAAACTGTTTCTTTTATTTGACTTTTTAGCAGTTGACCCAACTACTAAAAGTTTTATTGTTGTAGTTAAAACCTCAAACACCGTAAAATAACAGGTGCAAAATACTTACAAACGTTGAAAACGTTTATAAACATTTATGATTGAGAAAACATTTGAAAACGTTGCCATGTTCCCTTTACCGTTGAGAAAAGGGATATGGTCGATGCCACTATATTTCTCAAGCAAACGGGAACGATAAAGGGGGAAGGCGGTGGTGGGTGGAGATACATAGGGAAGGGTGTAAACACCTCGTATTGTCGAAGAGTAGCTTTGGAAAATAAAGATGAAGATGAGGAAGAAAATTATAATTTGGAAGTGCAAGTGGGAGAGTGTTAGAAGTGTACTTTCGAATTGATGATAGCTGGCACAGAGGCCTACATCAACAAAAAAGTTGAGTACAAACTCTCTATAATGAAAAGTTGTGAAATTGATCTCAATTATAATTTTAAACAGTTAATATTTATCTCTCTAATTTAAAATAAAAAATTTGAGTTCTACTTTTGTTGATGAGTTGGAGAGACGTTGCCTATCAAGTTATTCAGTGCAGTTTTGATCAAAGTAAATAATTTAACAGTTTAAAGTTTAACTTTTTTTTTGGGTAGAGAACATTATCAAATGTTTAACAATGACATTGCATCACTTAAAAATATATTATACCATATACTCATTTAAAAATAAAAATAATTTAAGGTTAAAAATATTCTTTAACCCTTTTAATTTTTTTTTGTTCAACCTTTCGTTCTTTTATTAAAAAACCATAATAATACTCTATTGCTTTACCAAATTAAGATCGTGAGGGTCACAAAAAAATTGAGATGGTGAGATTTTCCCCCCTTCAATTTTTTTGGAAAAGATGTAGAACATTCAGCCTAAAAATATAAGATATATAGCTTACAATAAAAGAAGGGGCATACCTCTGGTATACATAGGAAGATAAGAAAAACATATTCAATAAGGGTTTAGATTAGTTTATTTAATTTTAAGTAATTTTTAAGCTTTGACTAGTTCTAACTTGTTCTGTTTTTTTAAGAATTTTTTAGGTCAAACTAATTCAATTGGCCAATTTGATTGGGTTTTTATATCATTATGCTTTGGCACTTACATCCTTCTTTACTTGATTTTCATCCTTCAAACTTGGCTTTCTCCTTCCTTAGGGGCTGAATCTTGCTTACAGAAAAACAAAAATACCAAAGAATTCCAATTGATCATAGTAGTCTTATTTATTATAATCAAATAAGGAAATAATATATTAAATGTTCCCAAAATACTATGAAAAATATTGCAATAATAAATCTAAAATATTAGGAACCATGCATTAAGTAAACTTTGAGTCCAATTTTGACACTGCTAACATTGCCATTTGTAATACTCAACATAAATGTTTTAGCCTGCTAATTGAGTTATTGATACTACATCGTCATGAAAAGAATACTTTTACTCATTACCTTATTACTTATATATTTGAATATAATTGTAAGTTTAAACGTTTTTTCCTATCAAATTGTCTTATTAAAAGTGTGACAACTCTTAAGTATAACAATCAATATGTTTTGATTATTCCAAATAGTAATGATTTATTATCATTTATTTTAAATGTTGGTCAAGATTCCTACTGTAGGCATGTATGATCGTGTCATGAGCATAAGTTTAAAGGGAAATCCATTTCAAAAACTAGTTTAATTAGCCTATTTTGTGGTAAAGCTCCGTAAATTTATAAAAACCACGCTTCAATTATGAGATTTTTTTATATAGAATTTCTAATAATATACCCTGTTTGATAGCAGACATCTTTGATGGCTCTATTCTACGACACTTCATTAGGCCTCTTGCTAGTCAAAAGGTAGCCATTTCTGTAAACATTGGCCTTCCCTAAACTAAAATATCACTTATTATATGTAGAATCTAATCATTAAAAGTGATGTAAAACATGATAGAAAAGGGAGTCGAGAGAGAAGTGACTGTAATTTTCAATAATTCATCAAGTCTGATCCTAATTGACAACCAAAACACTACTTATATAAGAATTAATAAGATAACGCCTCATCATTATACGTTTATCCCATATCTCATAAAAAGGAAACAAGAAAAAATATTTAAAAAGTTAGAGTATTACAAAGGGTATTAGAGAGCATTAGAGGAAGAGACATTAGAGGCCCCAAGCTCCTCAAAGAAAGCATCAATATTACAAGTCCAAAGAGAGGAACCCATCACAAAGTACTGATTTGTTGAGTGTGGGAGAGTCTCTTAAACTTATGACTCACACTTCATATGTGAGGCTCCTAGTCTAGGACTCATAAATCGTGATAAAAAATGGATATTATTAAACTGGTATATTGTTTTTAGAAATCAACGAATGGAGAGAAGAACATAATTTCCAAGAAAGCTCTTTATGGAAATGTATTTCACTCATGAGTGATTTTCGAAAGCGTTTTCTGGACAAACAATTATTTACAAGCGACTTCCAAAGTCGTTATAGATGGCTCCTTCTTCTTTGATATTATCAACGTGCCTTTCAGTATCAAGTTCTCTATTCATTAGCTTACATTTTATTCTTTTTCTTGGTCAACATTATCACTTGAATTGTCTCAATTATTGTTCTTTTTAATTGATAATTTGTAGAGAAATTTATCCACCAGTCGTTAAGATATCTATTCTACACGTCATGGAAAATGCACCTAAGAATTTTATGCATTATTAATTGCTTCCTCTATCAAATCAAATATGTAACGTTTCATGACTTTTCTTAGCGAAGACCCATTAATTAATAATATGCTCAATTTCCTGTCCTAAAATATAGTGAAATTACTTCTTTATTTGCTGTCCGAGTGGTCAGGAAAATGGAAGAGAAAATGTGATGATTATTCTTTCTTGCAAATTATTTATTAATAAAATAATTTTCCCCTTGATAGTGCACACCATCTTATTTTTATGGCGTCCAAAATTACCAAAATAATTTGTTTAATATTATTAAACATCATAGGGTTCATATAAAATACCATTATTGATGGAAGTTTGTTCTTAAATATACTAAATGGATCCACAGATTGAAGTTGATAAGTATACAAATTATTTATTTTTGGTATATATATATTTTATATTGTTCACATAAATAAAAAAAGATTTTGTAATGGATAAATAACCTCCACTAATAATAAATAAAAATTAATTATTTTTATATAGAAAATTAGGTGTATATATCCTATTTTATAAAGGTGACTAATCATTCTTGATGTAAAAAGGGTAAATTAACTCATTTCAACGAGGTCCACTTTGTTTAAGAAGACTGAGATTCAAACCTCCAACTAAAAAATGAATTATTTTACAAAAATCTCAAAATTAACAAAATTCATTATGAGCTTGACTTCCATAAATTCCACTCTTCATATTATTGTCTTTTGAAAAATTTTGTGGTGGAAGAAGCTATTGCTTTAGATTAAACAAAAGAATTGTGAAGCATGAGAGATTTCTTTTAATTATTATTATTATTATTTTCTTTTGTAAAAAGAATTCCAAGGTAGACATATTTGGCTGGTCATCCATTTCAAAATGTATAAATATATGAACACTGTTTCAAAATACGTAAAATAGTATAGAGAAACTATTTACGCTATATATTTTTGCACACTTCTGTGTGAGAGATATTATGTTGTACCGATAACACAAACATCAAAAGAACAACCCGTGTAGAAATTACACAAAAAATAATCTATGAGAAAAGTGATTTATATGTCAGAGTTAAATAAAACCAACGTAGAAAGTTTTTTTTTTAAAAAAAAAAATATTTTCTTATTACAAAACCACCCTGCTGTTCAAAACTAGAGCTATATACACCAACAAAATTTAACCAGTAGCAGAACTAAAACAAAGTTTGCCCTATCTAAGCCAGAATTAGCATCAATAGTAAATAAAAAAAATTGTATACTATCTAAACTAATCACAGTATATACAAAATCTATCATCCAACTCAAGCAAACTATGACCTAAAGCTATAGGAACTAATTAAAACTAACTTTTTGGACTATATAGCTTGATCACCTCCTTGGTCTTTGTCTTCGTTCTCTCCACTTAACTCCTCCAACGACTTCCCTTTCGATTACGGTAGGAGGAACTTAAATAGCATCCCAACAAAATTAATCACACCAAGCATAATAAGTGAATTCTTCACCTCAATGCCCGTTGGATACCCTGGATCTAGTTTTTTTGTTGGGTCCTTGCTCTGTGCTGCGAACAAAAACCGGATCGCACCAATGGTGGCTCCGGCTTTTCCGGCTGCTGCAGATATCCTATGGCAAGTAGACCTCAACCTTGCCGGGAAAATCTCCGCGGGGACAATCAAAGTGATGGTATTTGGACCGAAATTAGCGAAGAAGAAGGCGAGTGAGTACATTACAGGAAACCCGATTTGGTTATCTTCCTCGGTCCAGTGATGGTATGGGATCGCGAGCGCAAACATGAAGACGGTCATGAAGAAGAAACCCATGAGTGGGATGAAAAGGCAACCAAGATAGTCTATGAACGCTACTGTAAACCAATAACCAGGCACTGTACCACAATGTTATAAGCGGTTTTGCACTGACAACCCTGTAAACCCATTATATATTGATTAAATCATAATTACTCTTCATGAAGTACAAAGGCTTTGATCAATTAAAAAGAATTAGTGAGTTCCAAGAAAACATAGAGACTAAATTTGACACTCCCTTCAATTCTTAATGAGAGAGCTAGATAATTAATTTATAAAAATTAAAAAATTTAATTAAATTAATTATTTATAAAAAAAAATATGTAGTTTTCTTAAGCTATTCCTTTTAATCATTTGCATAGGAAACTATTCCCCTACTAAAAAATCTCTTCATATGTGAAATTAATAAGAAAAATTAAAAAATTATAAATTTAATAGATAAATTGAATTGACATAATACATTTAAGAAACAACTATAACTTATGTGTCGTTTTTAGACACACCCATGTTGTATAAATGTATCCTGTGCATTTGAAAATTCTTTTCCCACTACTCATATTTGAACTTCAATAGTGTCTTTGACTCAATAACATGAATTGATACTTGCATCACTCAAGCACACTAATTTAATCCGTGTTTAGAAGAAATATATAAATAAGTTTGACACACCTTACCTTTACTGAAAAATCTTTGGATACTAATCTACTTCCTCTATTTTTAAAATCCATTTAAGAAGATTAAAGAAGCTAAATAAATGATTTAATTATAGTATGTGTTAAGTATATTTGGATTATATATCAATTTATAAGTTAAATAAATTAATTTATAAAAAATAATAAATATAAATATTTTAAACAAATTTATTTAACTTTCTTAATATGTCTAAATTAACTAAATAGATCTTATATTAAGAAATGAGAGCCATTTTATCTATATATATGTAACATAGATATTTAATATATATAACTAAAAAATTCCAATATGGTAAATTTCGCTTATATATATATGGATATAGATAGATCTCATGGATAGCGTTCATGTCTTCAGCTGGAGGAAGCCACCCAACTGCAGCGTAAATATCTTTCTGAAAAAGATTAGAACTGTAATACGCAATATCTAATATAAACCAAGTGGTGGTGGTTCCGAGCAAGTGAAGCCCATGCCTGCGAGCAAACTCATAACTGAACAACCCATATCTGTTCTTCCTCTGAGTCACTTCTCTACGTTCTCTGGTTCAGCTTCAATATAAACTTGCAGAAATTTAGCCATGTCTTCTGCAACTTGCTTCGCATCCTTAGCGATGAGCGCCGTATAACGAGCCGTCTCCGGCATTTTCGTACGCCAGTAGTAAGTGAGAGCAGCTGGTAGAGCACCAAACATTAGAATGATTTAACATAGTCGGCTTGAGGAGCAAGAGAAGCGCCGGCGTTGACCTTATAAGGTTGTGCTTTGTAGGCGTGATCGACGCCATCGAGACGATTAGGGAAACGACGCCCCGAACAGAATCCCGAAGCCTTGCATGGCGAAAACCTCCCCCATGAAAGCACCACGAGTCCTTTTGTAGGCATATTCTGACATAAAGGTGGCGGAGAGAGGGTAGTCACCACCGATGCCGAATCCGAGCCAGAATCGGAAGAAGCAAAGACTGGTTATGACGCCCTTTGCAGATTTACAGATAGAGAAAACGGAGGCGAGAGAGGAGACAACCATGAGAACAAGGGTTATACCATAGACCCTTTTTCTGCCCATCTTGTCACCCAGCGAGCCAAAGAAAAGCTGACCGATTAAGGTTCCAATTAAGGCGACGCCGTTGATGGCGGAATTCACACCTGGAGGGAGAGTTCCGGCTTCGGCGCACCATCGTGGTGTAGTAGATACGTCCGAGCAACTTGGTGAGGTTTGGTAAACTGAAGAGATCACAGGCGTCAGTGAAGAGCCCATGCCAGCAATTACGATGGCTTTGAAGTGGTACCATTGTGTCTTTGCAACATTAAGAGCACTAAGCACTCCCAAGTTGGCTAGGCATAGCTAAACTAATGTTCAAATTAAGGCCAAGAAATGAGATTAGAGTTTTGGTTATATGAAACATATATATATACACACACACATAGAGAGAGAGAGATAATAGCTATGGTTTATTCCCAGCCTAACTTGTTCTTAGGCCGGATGTGACAGTTTAGATTATAATTGGATTTATTTATATACCATATGTTATTAAAACTCAAGCTAAGTTGATAGATTATATTAGTGAAATAGTGAAACAATCCCTTTATTGGTTTGATTAAGAATTTTAAACTGTTCAATTGAGTTAGATTTTATATTTTTTTTTCTTTTTGATAAATATAAAACAATATTGTTTTGAGTTTTTAAAAAAAGAAGAAAAAATAGTCATCATTTATATTTATGCTTTAGTAATATATTTTGTTAAATTATATGTAGTTTATACATAAATATTTTATTTATTTATAGATTATTGCATTGTTATTTATATATTACTTTTTTTAAGGTTATATATAAATATTTATATATTTTTAATTAAATTATATATTATTTTAATCATGATTGGATAAATTCCGATTAAACCACAAATGAACAACTGAATTACTACCCTAACGGGTTCAATTGCGGGTCTCTTGTTCTCATTAAATTGATATATATTTGACTTTTGATAGAAACTGATATTGGATATGCCACATGCACAATTGAATATGCAAGTCTAGGAAAAATTAAAAAATAAAGAGTAATCCATAACACCCTCTCTATTACTTAATATAATCAATAACAATAATATTAAAAATTGTTTTAACTTGATGATTACTTTAATTCTTTAGAAAAGCACTTCACTATTTTTTAATACGTGTAGATGACTTAAAAATCATATATTTATTACAAGAAAGAGTACATATATTTTGTATAATTCGTTACAAAATAGCTAAAAAAAGAATATTTTAAAACATATTTATGATTTATTATAAATATGAGATTTTCACTCTAGTCCCTCTTTGTGCAGTCTCACAAGTTGCCGAAAAAGACCGTCGTCCCGCGCTTTCATGATGATATGGAGAAAAAATTATATGAATTTTCTTATTTAAATTTATGTTTGATATTAAAAAAATTGTTTAAATATATTAATTACGTATATATATAATTCCTTTCAAGTTTATATTATATATGTAGATATTATTGGCCAAAAGAACTTTGGTCTAGTGGCCTTCATCTTTTCCCATGGTGACAGGTACAGGTTCGACCTACGTTGGTGTGTATAAGTGTGTCTTTGTGTGCTAATATATGTATGCTTTCATTTGATCCTTATCAAAAAAATAAGGAATCCCACTCAGGCCCTACAATAGAGAATTTATATTTATAAGATAACACAATCCTTAAATCATTGACAAATTCTATAGGACCTAAATTGTCATTTGTTGCTCTCTAACTTGTCAACTACAATATATAAAATTGTCATTTGTAATATTTGACTTGATATTCTTTAATGAATAGTGGTAAAATAGTTATTTCTCACTTATAATCTCTCCCTTTGAGGTCCCATGGGAATTGCCAATGATTTAATAATTTTGTAGAACTTTATAAAGATAACTTCCCTTATCTGGGATCTATGTGGGATTCCCCAAAAAAGTATATAGATAAGAAATTAATATTTTTCTGGTAAAATTTGAAGTATGAATTTTTCCCCCAAGTCATTTATATGCAATGAGTGACATATCAAAATATTTTAGAAACCTCAAATTATTATTTATTATTTATAGGATTTTCTTTGAAGCTACTATATCTAGTGAGAGAGGGGGAGGGAGGGGGAGGAGAGAGTGTGAGATTGATTTTAATTTTGTGCCTATTTGGATTGACTTTTATATAAGAGCTTATAGAGAAAAAAATAATTTTAAAATACTTTCGAATAAGCTCTTATATATGGGAGAAGAGCTTATGCAAAAAATTGATTATGAATAAATGAGTGTTTGGATGATTATTATCAGTAGAATTTCTGTTATTAGTAAATTATCAGAAAGAGTATGATTTTATGAAAAAATAATTCTTATTTCTCCTTTTTTTCCTTCTCTCTCATGTTCTCTCTCCTTTGTCCACCACAGTCAGTCGAAGTAGAAGTCACTGTTCATCTTCCCAGAATCATCATCCTTCCTCCATTGTCGACAACAACAAAGGCAGCACTTAGGAGACGATGACAACCTAGTGACAGCAAAAAGTAGACCCAGCAACCCACGCGATGACAACCCATGCGACCCAACGCCCTACACGACAATGACAGAGTTGGAGATTATCTAAATCTAAAGCGAGGACGACAACCCAGTGATGGCAAAGACAACAAAAGGCAACACTAGGGGAGAAGACCAAAGACAAAGGGAAAGTCGAAAGGGGAGAGTGGGAAAAATATTAGCAAAATGGTAATTGGATAGCCCATAAGATTTTTTCTCTACCCAAAAGCTATTATTATAAACTTATTCAAAACTATAATTTGAAATAATAATTTAATCTATATATTTTTTTTGAAAAATATAACTTTTTATTTTAAAATTTACTCAAACTAAAATTTGGGCTAGAATTTTTTTTAAAACCTTAATTTTGTTTGAAACCAAATACATGCTTTGACACTATTAAAGGCCCGGTGCTTTTTTTTGTTTTTAGTTGTTCACCCGGTTCACTGGAGTTTTGCCCCGACTATATTCAAATCTGACCCACGTTGTGACTTGACTATGATGGGTGAGTCTCCTAACAGGAATTTTTTTCATACGCCAAGGTTCAAACTCGAGACATCGCTTAAATAATATTAAGCTGCGTATCACTTGGACCAATTCCCATTAGTACATTTTCATTAGTTGAACTTATAGACAATGAGTGACTTTATCCATTTATGTTTTATAAAATGAGAAAGTTGCTGAAGTGTTGTGGTGTTGGGCTTTTTATTTAATGCTCGAAGTCCAATTGTATTGTTGAAAGGCTTTTGGGATCCCAAATGTTTTCAGGAAAATAAATTCCTCTTCATAGTTTACTTCAATTTTGAATAAGGTTTCTTTAGTTTTTTTTTTGTTGAATTGAGTTATTATTGTTTAATCTATTAATGTTAATTTATAAATTTTATGAAATTTCATTCATCAAAATGCTGTTAAAATGGTGTGAAATGAAATGAAGGAGATTCCATAAAGTTAATAAAAATATATAAATTAAAATAAACGATTTTGTACACGAAAGGATGTATGCCAATAACAAATCAAATTATAAGGGTTCAATTTAAACAAAACAAACTACATGTATCTAATTAAAAAAATAAAGGTAAATTATAAAAACCTACACATCAATTTTTTAGTGTTTTTTATGGTAAAATAAGAGGCTCATCACCTATTTTATGACTCTTCCAGTTCTTAATATATGATTTAATTGAAGAATTAATCTTAATCTAAAATATAATATTTATTTTATATATTTATCAATTCTTTTTTAAATTACTTATACTGATATTCCCTTAACAATAATCAAATAAGAGGGGAAAATAATGAGTTTAAAAAGATAATTATAATATTTTAAAAAATATATTGTATAATTAATTTATTTAATTTCATTAAAATAATTAAATAACTCTTATACAAATAATCCAAAGAGTGCTATAAGAGTATTTTATAGCACGTGGGTCGATAATCCCATAATCATACTATGAAAAATTAAACTCAAACTTCCAGGGCTTATAAAAAAAATCGACCACCTCTTTTAACTCAAAACTATAGACAGTCAGCACATGTATTTCCCTTCCTATATACATATGTTGTATAACTGATCAAAACTAAGCAACTCAGCCTTTACAAGCCAAAACAAACTTGATCCTATGTCGTCGTCATCGCACTCGTAAGATTAAATACTTAACATTCATAAGAAGATTACTTGAATTCTTCTAGGCCCCTTCCATCTCCATATCTTCTTCCAAAATGCATCAGTTTGCTGTGATTCATTCTTCATTCTTGCATACGTTTCAACCACCACATAATTTTTACCCAATCCTTGGTCCTACCATTTCATTTACTGTACAGTTTAAATAAACCTAATTCCCCATCTATACAACATGTTTATCAATCAGTTTTTCACCATTCCCCACCCATGCATCTATCCTCCCAAAAATTAATCTTCATTCCATTCCCCACTTCCAACCTAATTAATTGCCGGTCACCTCACACGCCACAACCTTACCAAGTTTATTCACAACTCATAATAGTAGGTTAGGTTGGTAAAAATATGACCGACCTAAAAGTAGGTCTTCTTAATCCATACTTACTGCGGGTTAACTTGTCAAGCCTCGCGTTTGTCCTCTTTTTTTCTTAAAAGAAATAACTAAATAAATAAATGTTAAATTCGACCCCTTCGTTTCTAAATCTCTAGAATTTAATCCTTCAATAATGCTAAATGCTATGTCATTTTCAAGTTAATTAATCAAGCTTCTTCTTCTTATTTTTTTTTGAAGATTTTGCAGCAACATATGCCATATGATTAAATTTTGAATCTTCTTTTATATAAAATACACGATCTTTCTTCTTGTTCTTTTGCCACAAGTAGTGTGTTATGTTCTGATATGGGAATTTGATTTTTTTTTAATATTTTTTGCTCTCTTAAATTTAAAGTGGGAAAAAAGTGGGTTAGTCAGTGAACTCACCAACCCACTTTTGGCGAGTTTAATTTTTTTTTTGTATAATTGTTTTTTAAAATAGTTGGGCTTAGTTATAATCTAAAGGCAGGATGAAATTTTCGTTTCTCCTGAACAATACTAATGTTAACCAAGATCAGCCGTCTATTACTTTCAAACATAAATTTAAACACTTAAAAGCTAAGATATATCCCCAAAAATTCTAACTCACCAAAAAGTGAGCATTTTCAACCCAAACAGCTAAGATTGCAAACCCGTTACGGTTAACCCATATAACTTTACTTTGCATTCTTTAAAGAAATCTTTATTTCTTGCATATTTACCGTTCAGAACCAGTAAGCACAAGCTATTTGGTCTAGACAGAATGTTCCACCTCTTTCCTTCGCAGTACAAAATAATTCCCAACTCCACAGCATGTATCTTCCTCGGATCCCCTCTTCAGTATTCCATATAAAATCCGTGTATCTAACTGGAATATGTCTATGTTTCATTTGAAACGTTGCCATTGTCAATCTACCTGAAAATGACCGAGTTTCCCCCCCCCCCCCCATCCACTAAGCTTATTCTGCATCTTATCAATCAAGTACTGGAACTTTTCTCTCAATGTTCTACTTTTTGTTATATAGGGAACCTTAAATAAATTTTTGGTATTTTTAGACAATAAATTTTAAAATGAAGATTTTTATCTTTAACTATTTGTTTCTAATGGAAGGAAATTGACTTTTATTAAAATTTTAGATAAATTAAAAATATATTAATTGTCTTTTCACTGTCATAAAATACCTTACTTAATACTCATTTAATCATTAATATAAGGTATATTTTTTACTATAAATTGTATTATAAAATAAATTTTATTATATTAAAGATTGGAAGAGTAAAATATAAAACTTTCTAATAACACTTTATATCTAAAACGGATATTATGTTTAAATTATTGTTCACGGAATTATAAGAATATGTATATATGCATAAAAAATATCTATAATAAGTCATATTATTGATTAATCATCAATGTGTAATTTATCATCATATTCCTTCATAACAAAGTTATCATATTCCATCTAGAAATGATCTTAATTGTGTTATGCATTTGGCATGTTATGTCCAATTAAATTTATAAGCAAAAACTAAAATGACAAATTTAAAAGTCTACAATATTAATATTAACTTAACCTAAAATAAATGCCCAACAAATAAAAAGAAGAAAAACGTTTGATAAGAAGAAAAATGGAAGAAAGAAAAACTTGACTTAAATCAAAGGAGTGGGACCCAAACAGATAATGAAAGAAACTTAGTACATATTACGCTATAAACTAGTTTCTAAATAATTTCCACTAATTTCATTTTCCACAACTTTTTAAATTTTTCTTAAATAAAGAGAACTTAATGGTTATAATAGGACAAACAAAAGAATATTTTTGTTATTTGTATACCTGTTCATTTTGCAAGGCTGATTTTTCATCATCCACTCTCCAATTCTTCAAATCTGACTATTATTAGTTTCCTTCCAAGTTGTCTTAACTTTTTATTTTTCCCATGATGGTTTAGTGCATATCTCTAAGATGTTATTTATATGCACATCTTATTTGAATTATCCAAAGAATTTATATTCTATTTTTTAAAATTTTTATTTTTAAATTAGAAGTGTACTTTTGACTCTCTAACTTAATACAAAGTTTTATTTTGATTCCCTTAATTTTATAAAGTATCATTTTAACACTTTAACCCTAACATAGTTTGAAATGATGATTTTTTACATCAATTATCCTTATTTTTTAAAATTCAATTTAATGGCCATCTTCTCTTTAATAGAGAACATAATTGAGAAATTGATATTAGTTCTAAATGTAAGATATATTTATTATATTTATCACTTTTTACTAAAATTATTGATTCTACTTTAACAATAATTAAATATAACAATAAATAATGCACCGATTAATCATATAAAGTGAGTAATGCCTACTAGTGTAGAGAAATTCATTATAACACACAAAATTCTACTATTTTTTTATTTTTTAAATAAAATAATTTTAATCATGTGTTATAATTCTACAAAGTAGCATCAAACACAAAAAACTCAGTATGTAGACTTTGTGAATTTGTAAACCCAAAAACAAAAACAATGAGCATCAAACACTATATTAATATCATGAATTTTATTCATTTAATTACAAACTAAAATAGTGCTTCTATACATATGAAATTTATTGTAACTTCTCACATATCAAAAGTTGAAATAATAACTTTGGAAAAAAAATAAGGGCAATTCACCAAGTTAAATAGCTTCTTTAATATCCTCAAATTAGATCATTAGCTTTTACATTAACCCTATATTTAGATGGGAAGAAAATTAGGGAGGAAAGAATATTACGAGGAAAACTCCTAAAAATAATAAAAATTTTACTGTTTTAGAAAATTATCTTTCATAGTATTCCATTCCCCCTATTTTTGTTTTTAATTTTCTCTCTATCCAAACATACTATAAGTACGGGATGAGTATATCAGTGTATGAGAATGTTTTTCAACATTTAAAATTTTAATATAAACATATTTTGTTAACAATGTTAGAATTAGAGGTTTATAAAATTAAGAGAGTTGCATAAAATCTTGTGTAAAATTAAAGGAATAAAGCTGCATTTTTGTTAAAAGCAAAAATAAAATCGAAAGCAAGCGTGACGTTACCCTTCTGGTTTAGTGGTTTGGTGTAAAAAACATTCCTCTTTTCATTAATATTACACGGAAGCAAATCCTATACCCACAACCACATGTTTGGCCTTTCTACGCATGGAAGAACAGAAGATGAGAGAAAAGTGAAAGGCATTGTCTTCTTTTGAAAAATATAACACATAGGAATTATGCATGTACTTGTCCATTTTACTGTTTTCCCCCCTAATTAGGGAGAAAAATGTTGGGAATGTGATTACTTCTTCTGGTCTTATGTATATCTTGTGAATCATGTGTCTCACCAAGGCAACTAATAAACTGAATTTAGGGTATATTCGGTTTTCTAATGCAAAATTTAAACAAAAAGGGATTATTGAAAATATAGAAATTACATGTGGTGAGCAACGTAACAACCACAATGTGTGCATGCTTTTCATATTTTGAATAACGCCGCAACTTAAACGCGTTAATAATATCCAGTAAAAAAAAACGCTTTAACAATAATAATGGTCAATGATATAGGTAGACCCAATTTCCCTTCTCGTCAAGGGGACGAGCTTATGGTGCTCATCACCTATAGTGAAATATGTGCTGTACAAATATAATTTCTACAGTTCAGATTTAAAGTTTTTAACAAATAATTTTTAAATAAAAAAATATTTTTTTCAAAAACTTACCATTAAGAGATCATCTTTATTTTATATTATGTGCCTATTAAAATAATTTTTAAAACTATTTTTTTTAAAAAAAATTAAATATGGACGGTCCAAAATTAGTGATAAGCACCCTAATTAGATCTGATACTAGTAACAGTAGTAATAATAGCTTCATATTGTGTAAGCTAGCAAGTCAATAATATCATGAAAACATGTTTCCCCTTGATAAAATAATCAAAAGAAACAAATTAAAAGGCGTTATAAATTTAAGGAGATTTAATATCATTTCAGTATGAAAAATAATTTTTACTTAAATTTTGCTCTTGAATTTTTGTTTGTTTGTTTTTATCAATTAAAAAGTGTTTTTATTATTTTTTTAAAAAAAATAAGTGAACTAAACACAATGATCTTGGAAAAGAAAAATAACTTTAACATGTCAATATCAATATAAAATACTATATGATAAGTAATATTATTCATAAACTATTAATAGTATAATATATTTTTTACTCTGCAATGCAAAAATCCCACCCTTTTTTATTCAATTTGTTTCAAAATTTTGCCATCATTGACATTTTTTTCTAATATTCTGAAGTGATTGAGAAGGATATTGCAAGGGATCTCATCACTTGTATGAATTCACAATTGTTTCTACAGTTCATATTGTCAACCTTGGGTTAAAGGTTATGTTGGAAGCTATGAGAAATTAGAAATAACCGTCTTTTTGTCAATGATACTTATATAGTAGAGAATATTTTAACCCATATTCTTGTGATATATAGTTGATCATACTTTAAAAAAAAATCTGTTTTCGAATTAATCTTGTATAATTCACAATAACTCTTGTTTTGTGCAACTCTTTTTGAATGTAATTACTTTTTTATTGAATAAAAAGGATACATATCATATGTGTGTCTAGAATTATATGTCCTGAAACTATACAGATTCATTGTATGTAGTTATCAATATTTAAGGACTTAATTGATAAAAATGAAACTTTAAGAACCAAATTAATAACTAAGTCAAACTTAAATAATCAAAAGTTTAATTTCCTTATTTAAAGGGTCGCTTAATATGAGGGATTTGGAGAGGAGAGAACTAGAGGGGAATTTTTTTAAAGTTAAATTTAAAAAAATTAGAGAAATAGGTAAACGTTTTTTTATTAATTTTTTTATTTTACATTTTATCTTTATTAAACTTTTATAACTCCACTTTTTATTTTTAAATTCAACTTAACAAATTTTTCCCTCTCTCCTCCTCCCCTGCCATTCAAATCCCGCAAACCAAACAATTTTATAGGAAATTTTTTTCATATCATGATAAATTTTTTTATTGTTTATTGTTTTTAACAGATGATTTTTTTTTCTTGAAAGGAATTTATTTACCATTGTCATAAATGAGGGAATTAATGATTAAATGAACTCGTTACTTTATTTAAGCACTTAAAAATACAAAATAAAATAATTTTATTTATTCAAAATCAATATTACAAATATAATTAGTTCTTATTTTAAATATGTAATCAATTTTTAAATGTTAAAAATATAGTCTTATAATTTTGTTTTTACTTCATAGAAATACTTACTGTATCTTATATTATGCATTGCTCTTATTATCTGAACTTGCATTCGTTGCACTTTTTTATGAACAAAAAAAATTGATTATTTTTACCCAACTCCATTTGTCAATAGCGTAACAGCTTGAACACGAAATGCACATACATATTTGCCTACGTATGCATGATTTGATTGATTTCTTCTTCAATGCGACACTTCGAAGAATTAATTGACCACTTTATGACTTTAGCCACCATCCAAGAAATGTGTAACTAAGATCATCCAAAACACAAACGAACAAACCCAACACAGTAAAAGACCATAATTACAACGCTTAATAATGTTGAAGCAGACCCCAAATAAGTGTTGGGCTTTATCCTTTTGTTTATGGAATTATTTATTTGTTATTGTTATTTGAATTGATCAGCTCCTATTTATTAGGGAGTGTATATGTTATTTACGATAATAGGTCTATTAGAGTCATTTTTTTAATGATGGGTTTATGGGTTTTATGCTTGCTATTATTCAGCAAGCACGTTGTCTATGTAAAGCCTATATAAAGGCTCTATCATTTGTAAATAAGATTATCGAATTGTTCAGCATATATTTGAGAGATATTATATTTATTTTCTTCCAATTCCAGTAGTGGTATCTGAGCCTAGTTGAGGAGAGATTGTGTGAGTGCAAAAATAGTGGGTGTTGAGTGAAAACACGAGAGTTTTAGTGAGGTTTTACAACAATTACACAATGTCTTCAGAGAGTTTTATTCAACCTTCTATCCCACATTTTGACGGTCATTATGACCATTGGAGCATGTCGATGAAGAAGTTTTTGAGGTCCAAATAGTTTTGGACGGTTGTTGAGCATGGCTTCCAAGAGCTTATAGCTGGTATTGTTCGGTTGAATGGTCAAAAGGATGAGTTTGAGGCACTGAAATTGAAAGACTTGAAGGCAAAGAATTGCCTTTTCCAAGCTATTGATCGGTCAATCTTGGAGACAATTCTTTGCAAGGATAAATCAAAGCAAATTTGGGACTCCATAAAGAAGAAGTATCAAGGGAATGCAAGGGAAAAGAGAGCACTGCTTCAAACTCTACGAGGTGAGTTTGAAACCTTGCGGATGAAACCAAGAGAGTCAGTGTCAAAGTACTTCTTACACACTATGACGATTGCGAACAAGATGCAGATCCATGGGGAGCGGCTTGCAGACATCATCATTGAGAAAATTTTACGATCCATGATGCCAAAATTTAATTTGGTTATTTATGCTATTGAAGAATCGAAAGATCTTGACAGTCATTCACTTGATGAATTACAAAACTCTTTAACAGTTTATAAGCAGAAAATTGTTCAATAGGATATGGAAGAGCAAGCATTGCAAGGAGTCACAAACTCTAAAGATTCTGGGCAGAGAAGAGACAAATGGAAGGAAAGAAACTCAAATGAAGTTGATGACAAAAATGGTCATAATCAACAACACTCATTTAATGGGAAGTCAAAGTATGCAGATAAATCCCATATTGAGTGTTTTAAATGTCACAGGTATGGGCATTATCGTTCTGAATGTCGTACAAATTAAAAAAATGTACGTGGAGAAAAATCTAATTTTGTAGAAGTGACTGAAAGTGAAGAGGCTGAAGAAGTGCCTAAGACTGAAGAGGAAGTCTCCTTTTTAATGGTGTGTCAACCATCAAATGAAAGCTATATAGACTTATGGTATTTAGACACAGGTAGTAGCAATCATATGTGTGGA
Source organism: Leucaena leucocephala (assembly GCA_037074615.1). Classification (NCBI taxonomy): domain Eukaryota; kingdom Viridiplantae; phylum Streptophyta; class Magnoliopsida; order Fabales; family Fabaceae; genus Leucaena; species Leucaena leucocephala. The sequence goes on along the minus strand of CM073516.1, from coordinate 7,860,808 downwards.
GATAAATCTACATTCTTTGACTTAGATGAAGCTTTTCGAACAACATTCAAGTTTGGATACAACTCCCGTATTACTGTCAAAGGAAAAGGAAAGGTGAAATTCCAAACAAAGTCTTCATCTTCTTTGCAGATTATCTCTAATGTGTTCTTTGTCCTAGATTTGAAAACAAATCTTATTAGTGTGGGTCAACTTCAAGATAAAGGCTATGAGATTTCGATTAAACGTGGAGTTTGCATAATTTATTATCTTACTCTTAGATTGGTTGATGAAGCCAAGATGACTGCAAATAAAATATTCCCGCTTCATGTGCAAAATGTTGGCTCTACTAATTTTTATTTTTCAACAAAACTAAATAGTCCAGCATGGCTTTGGCATTACAAATATAGGCATATAAATTTTGGAGGACTAAAAATGTTACAGCAGAAAAATATGGTTTCTGGTCTTCCTAGTTTTGATGTTCTTATAGAAATTTGTGAAGATTGCAATGTTAGTAAACAACATCGTGATTGCTTTCCACAAAGCAAATCTTGGAAAGCTAAAAAGCAGCTAGAATTGATTCATTCAGATATTTGTGGACCGATTAATCCAATATCAAATGGAAGTAAACGTTTCTTTATAACGTTCATTGATAATTATAGCCGAAGGACTTGGGTATATTTCTTGTAGGAAAAATCAGAAGCTTTTACTGCCTTTAAGAGCTTCACAGCTCTAGTAGAAAATGAGACAGGATGTTGGATAAAGACTCTTCATACCGATCATGGAAGGGAGTATATTTCATAGGAATTTATCAATTTTTGTGACTCTTATGGGATTCAACGCCAACTTACAATAACTTATACTCCTCAACATAATGGAGTGTGCGAGAGGAAAAATTGAACAATCTTGAATGTAGTGAAAAGCCTTTTGCGAAGGAGCCATGTTCCCAAATTTTTTTGGCCTAAAGCTGTATCATGGGGTGTTTATGTTTTGAATAGAAGTCCTACTCGTGCTATGCAAAATATGACACGAGAAGAATTTTGTAGTGGTCAACAACCAAATGTTCAACATCTTAGAGTGTTTGGTTGCATCTCATTTGCACATATTCCAGACCAAAAGAGGACAAAGCTAGATGACAAAGCAGAAAAGTGTATTTTCCTTGGCATCAGCAAGGAATCAAAGGCCTATAAGCTATACAATCTAATCAACAAGAAGGTGATTATTAGCCGAGATGTGGTATTTGATGAAGATAATTTTTGGCCATGGGATGAAAGTCCAAGCAACCAGCAACTTTTATTGGATTTTGAGGATGTTGACAAGGAACAAGAACAACCAATTACTAAAAAAGAAGGCACCTCTACCTTGGTGCACTAACAAGGTAGTAATTCTAGACCTCAACGAAATAGAAGAAGACTAGCATGGATGGCTGATTATGAGGTTAGTGGAAATGATCAATCTGAAAATGAAGATTCACTAACATATATCACTTTATTTTCTGATTGTGATCCTATAAGATTTGAAGATGCCTATAGAGATATAAAGTGGTAGCAAGCAATAGATGCTGAATTGAAAAAAATGACACTTGGGAACTTCCCAATCTTCCAAAGGGGAAAAGGGTTATAGGAATCAAATGGGTTTTCAAAACCAAATATAATGAGAATGGTGAAGTTGACAAATACAAGGCACGTTTGGTGGCTAAAGGATACAAACAAGAGTATGGTGTGGATTACATGAAGGTTTATGCTCCAGTAGTTAGACTTGATACTATCAAGTTGATATTGGCACTTTCAGCTCAAAACAGTTGGCCAATTTATCAATTGGATGTCAAATCTGCCTTTCTACATGGAGAGCTGCAAGAATAGGTATTTATTGATCAACCCCTGGTTATGTAAAGCATGGAAGTGAACATAAAGTCTATAGATTGAATAAGGCTTTATACAGACTAAAACAAGCTCCACGGGCTTGGTATAGCCGTATTGATGATTATTTCACTGTGACAAGTTTTAAAAAATTCCCATATGAGCATACACTTTATACAAAAATTGAAGATGGCAAGCTTGCCATTGTATACTTATATGTAGATGATTTGATCTATACTAGAAATGACCTAACTTCACTTGAAAATTTTAAGCAATCAATGATGAAGGAGTTTGACATGTTTGACCTTGGTTTAATGCATTATTTCTTGAGCATTGAAGTGAAGTAATCTGCTAGTGGAATTTTTATTTCACAAAATAAATATGTTCAAGAAATTTTGGAGATGTTTGGAAATGGAAGTTGCAATTCTGTCATAACACCAACAGAAATAGGGCTGAAGTTGGAGAAGAATCCTCTAGGGAAGTTTATTGATAGCACTTTTTATAAACAAATTGTTGGAAGTTTGATGTATTCAATAGCCACTAGACCTGATATAATGTATTATGTTAGTCTCATTAGCAGATATATGGAGAAGCCAAAGGAAAACTACATGTTGACTGCCAAAAGAATTCTCAGGTATTTACACGACACCATTGATTATGGTATTTTGTACAAAAAAGGAGGAAAGTCATATTTAATTGGCTATATAGATAGCGACTTTGCTGGAGACAAAGATGATAGGAAAAGTACTTCAAGTTGTGTTTTTGTGCTTGGATCTGGTGTTATTTCATGGTGCTCTAAGAAATAGTCAATTGTAACATTGTCCACCACAGAAGTAGAATTTGTGGTTGCAACTGTGTGTGCCACTCAAGCCATTTGGTTGAGGAATATTCTTGCTGAGCTTCACTTTATGTAGCAAGACCCAACTCCAATATATTGTGATAACGGTTCTACGATCAAGCTTTCAAAAAATTTAGTATTGCATGGAAGGAGCAAACATATTGATTTGAAATTTCATTTTCTTAGAGATCTCACGAAGGAGAGGATTATTGATGTTATCTACTGTAAGAGTTAAGATCAGACTGCTTATATTCTAACTAAGCCCATAAAAAATGAAGCTTTTGTTAAGCTAAGGAATCTGCTAGGAGTTTGTACCTGGGTGGAGGCTGTCACCAATGGAAACACCAATTAAATTGAAAGTTTATGACTTGTCAATTTAAGGGAGGCATTGTTGGGATTTATCCTTTTGTTTATGAAATTATTTATTTGTTATTGTTATTTAAATTGGTCAGCTCCTATTTATTAGGGAGTGTATATGTTAGTTACAATAATAGGTCTATTAGTGTCATGCTTTTTAATGATGGGTTTATGGGTTTTATGCTTGCTATTATTCAGCAAACACGTTGTCTATATAAAGCCTATATAAAGGCTCCATCATTTGCAAATAAGATCATTGAATTGTTCAGTGTATATTTGAGAGCTATTATATTTATTTCCTTCCAATTCCAACAGTAAGAATCAGTGAAAAAGCCAACAACCGAAATTAATCTCTTTAATGGTCAGAGTAAGTAAGCGTTTATAATTGATGTCTTTTTCAGTGTAGTTTCCTGTGATCTTCCTCGTCTTTGAACTCTATATCTATAAATACCACACACACCTGGATAAATTTAACACATAGTAGAAACGAACAAAGAATATTGCTCCGAAACAAAAGGAATTAACTGAGAGTTTTGTGTGTTTTGAAATGGCGAACTTCCCAGTAATCAACTTAGAGAAGCTTGATGGTGAAGACAGACAGGCTACTATGGAGAAAATTAATGACGCTTGTGAGAATTGGGGATGTTTTTGAGGTAATATCCATTTATGCATATTTGTGGTTAGGCAAAATTGCTCATTTACTTTAATTCCTATTTTAGTATCTAATTAATTTTATAAAGTATTTTTCAATCTTTTAACTCTAATATAAAAAATATTGATATTGAAATTTTAAATATTAAAAAATATTTGTAAAGTATCGATATCTTCCTCTTGTCTTTAAAATAAAAATTAAACTTATTTTATAGTATAAATTGCACCATAAAATAAGTCTTATATTAAGGAGATGATGAATATTAAATTTAATTTTTAAAATAACAATGATTATTACAAAAACCATCATTTAATGTTAATCATATTAAAGTTGAAAGACTGATTTTTTTAAAAAAATTAAAAGATCAAATTAAAATTTTATATAAAATTAGAGGATCAAAAGGTGTATTTTTGTCTTGGGGTTATTTGTGTTAATTTTGGTGGCAATTACTAAATAGAATATCATTGTTTTTCTTGTAGTTGGTGAACCATGGGATAGCCCATGAACTGTTGGACACAAGAGCATTATAGGAAATGCATGGAGAAAAGGTTCAAGGAATTTGTGGTAAGCAAAGCCTTAGAAGGTGTTCAAGCTGACATAGATTGGGAAAGCACAGTATTGCGTCACTTGCCTGACTCAAACTTCTCTAAAATTCTAGATCTTATTGAAGAATACAGGTAAAATGTCAAACTATAAATGGACAAAATTACATATTCACCTCTATATTTTTATATAAAATTTCAATTTAATCTCTTAATTTTAAAAATATAGTTTTAGTCATATAACTCTACCACTATTTATCTTAAAAGACGGTTTTTATTGCTATTTTGAAAAATTAAATTTAATATATAAATATTTAAAATTTCAATGTTGATATTTTTTATTAATAAAATGAATGGTATTTGAATTAAAGTATTAAAAAGATATTTTTTGAAATTAAAGGATCAAAATAAACTTTATGTAAATTTAAAGAAGCAAAGGCACACTTTTGCTGACTAAACAAAACAAGTATGTTGAAAAACTCAATACAAATGTTATTTCCTAATCATAAAAGAATTTTTTGATAAAAGGACTTGGCTAATTTATTAAAAAAAATCAATATACGTAAATATGTTTTATATTACTATGTATATATATCGTTTGGTAGACAACTATATAATATACACATGCGCATGTACATAGACTGAACTATATCTAAATTCAAATTAAATGCAGGAAGGTAATAATGGAATTTGAGAAGAGATACAAAAACTTGCAGAGGAACTACTAGATTTGCTTTGTGAGAATCTTGGACTAGAGAAGGGCTACCTCAAGAAGGCCTTCCATGAATCAAGAGGACCAAATTTTGGCATAAAGGTTACCAACCACCCTGCTTGCCCTAACCCTAAACTCGTGAAGGGTCTTTGTGCCCACACCAATGCTAGCAGCGTCATCCTTTTCTTTAAGATGACAAGGTCAATGGCCTCTAACTTATCAAAAACGGCCAATGGATCGATATGTCTCCAATGCGTCACTCGATCATGGTGAATTTCGGTGACTAACTTAAGGTATTAAAGATATATTCTTCCATGAAACTTGATATTTACTATAACTAGTATCCTCATAAAGAATACACTAGTTTGTGCAATGTAGAGAGATTGAGATAGTGATAAACCCACCTACCTATTGGATGGAACTCAACTTATATTTGTCTCTATCTATAGTTATATAGACTACACTAGAGAATTAAGGTTAGCAGTACTCTTTCTTGGCTTATATATATATATATATATATATATATGTATATATATAAAGGGTTTTTTTTAGATATCACATGTTCCTACAAGATATTAATAGTCTATCTGATATTTTTAGAATCTTGTTCTCCTATTAATTATTGATTAGTCTCACTACATAACTTAACTACTCTCTAGTCTTTTTTATAAGTTATAATTTTTTTAATAAGCTGTTAATTTTTTATAAGTTACGTTTTGTTCTTATTTAAAAATTTAATTCACTTTTTCTATATTTACCTTAAAATAATCAAGCATCTCTTTTGTCTTTATTTCCCCCACTCATTATCTCTCTCACTCTCTCAATAAATAAGAGTATTTGTGAAAAATAAGTGATATTTTTTTATATTTATTATCTTTATCTAATTTTAACCCACTTTTTGATCTATATAATTTAGTTATTTAATATTTATATATTATAAAAAGGCATTAGGGAGTATTTAGTTATTCTCTCTCATACCCACTCACTCACTCTCTCAATAAATAAGGGTATTCTTAAAAAAAATATGTACATTTTTTACATGTTTAATTGCTTAACCAATTCTAACCAACTTTTTAATTTATATAATTCAATTATTTGTATTTTATAGAAAGTATCGAATGGAGTAATTAATAAATTGAATCTTTGATAATACTTTTGGTTCTTAAGATACAAGGGATGATCATATACAATTATTTCATGGACAGGTAATCACAAATGGGCAGTACAAGAGTGTGGAACATCGTGTGATTGCACAAACTAATGGGACTAGGATGTCTGTTGCTTCATTCTACAAGCCAGCAAGTGATGCTCTTATACATTCAGCACCGACATTGATTGAAGGCATTAAGGAAGAAGAAATGAAGCAGATTTATCCAAAATTTATGTTTGAAGATTACATGAAGCTCTATGCTGAACTCAAGTTTCAGGCTAAGGAACCAAGGTTTGATGCCATGAAAGCTATAAGTTCCACCACTGCAACAGCTTAAGGAAGGAAAATAATTTATTAATTTGGAATGGAAAATTAAGAAATTATATACACACAAATTAAACAAAAGGGTTAACTAGGGTTTGATTGGTTCTACTTCAGTATAGTGAGTAATGAATTTATCAATAAAAGCTAGCATTCTTTTGATATCATGTTTTGTCCATATATATGTTGGATTTCTGGTTTTCTTTCTCCATGAGTAATAAGAAGAGGGTAATAGGTAACTGCAGTTTCCCGCAATATTTAATTCGATTAAAATTCAGCAGAGTTTGGAGCATAAACAACTCTTCTTTTTTCCCCGGTATTCATATCACATACTCCATGTCGTGATAAATAAGAAGAAATTAAATATTCAATGGAAGATTAATCTGCAGGTTCTTACATAGCTTCACCTTATTTTTTTTAGGTTCTTGTAGTTTTCTTCTTTTTATTAAATCCTTGTAGTTTCATTTAATTTTAAATAGGTCCCTGTAATTATTTTTTTCTTTTTTCATAAGGTCCTCATTGTTACTTGATTTTTAACTAGGCCCTTGGATTTTCTTTTCCTTTTTTAATCACTCTTTAGTCACCTAAGATCGTAGAGACCTAATTAAATATTAGGTGAAAAAAGAAATATTATAGGGACCTGATTAAAATCAAATAAAATAATAAGAACCTAATAAGATGAGAAAAAAAACCATAGGGACTTTATTAAAAATTATACTACTTCGACACACACTTTATGTATATTTTAGAAGACTTTTTACGTGGCTTTAAAGGGGGCATACTACTAATGACTTAATACGTATGCTTATTTAAGTCTATTTTTGAACAGATGTAACCGCCATAGATATAGAAAGTAAATACTTTATTTAAAAAAATATGAATTTCTTTCTTACTAGAAGCTAACCTACAATTGAATTGATAGTCATGTACAGCAAAACAACAAGATACAATACTATCCACAAAATAGTCCACAACACATGGCAAAAAAAAAAAAAGTCAACAGCACAATTCACGTACAAGATGACAATATAAACAAATGTTTCAACATTATGAAATGTTTGATTAGTTTTTCAAATAATATTTCAAGATTGAATTAAAAGCAAAAAACAAGAGGGAATGTTTGATGCAAATTGATTTATTTGATTTCAGGCCAAAAACTGATTTATTTGATTCCAATTAATTTATAGCAGCATTGACTCTTTTTTTTATCTCCTCATGATGGTTTTCTCTCTCTTAATAATAATACATGCAAGTCCAAAAATTCAGAACGCAAAGGTTCACATGGAGGGCCCCCTTGCAAATTGGTTCTTTCAATTGTGGTTTTGATAATGATAACCATATATTTCGAAATTTTAACCAAGTAAAGTTCTTTACCAGATTTACGCCAATATAAGAATATCAAATGTTTCAATCAATTGCTTATTAATTTAATATTCTACAGTTGCGAAGAAGGGCTTTATAAGAATAAATACGTCAGCCAAATTATATCATAAAATAAAGCAGGAGCATAGATTTTGGTTTCTCATACATACACAACGAAAAAGTCAAATTGTACTGTTTATTTTTCCTGTTTTGTAGCGTTTCACAAAGGTTTTTTGTAGTGCTTGTGAATCGCTCCCATTAACATTTTTTAAAATACTGCAAGATAAAAAAAATGTAAAACTTTAAACAAAGTGCTTTAAACGTTTATATTGAAACAAATGAAAGTTTTATTTGGAATGTTATATTATATCTCTGATCTGTAACTTGAATACAGCAGTTGCCTTTTATAACTCAAGGCTATATATTTACTCCTAAAATCTTTCCAAAGATCTCGTTAGCACTCCCTATTATTCTGAATAGATTAAAAAAAATTGCACAATAATTGGAACTGACTTATTGACTGAGTAAGAGGAACAAGGCTGATAAATAGAAAGAAACTGAAATATCCCGAGAATCACAAAACTGAACGTTGGAGTGACCATCACGTGCTCTCTCCATGTGCTGTTGGTTTGTGCTAAGTCTCAACACTCCCCCTTAGTACAAACCTCCTGTCTGCTATTCCAAGGACTTTTTGAAGTCTTTGAAACTTGGGCTTCACCAATGCTTTGGTGAATATATCTGCTACTTGTGCACCTGTTCGAACACCAGTAAGTTCTATCTCCTCGCTTAAGACCTTTTCACGTATGAAATGGTGTCGAACTTCAATGTGCTTCGTTCTAGCATGGAAGACTGGATTTAGTGCAAGTTTGATGGCACTTTCATTATCACATTTGATCTCCACAACGTAGTCATCTTCATGTAATATGTCTGTAATTAGTCTCTTCAACCAAACACCCTCCTGAGCAGCCATAGTTGCTGCCACATACTCTGCTTCTGTCCTAGACAAAGCAACAATGTCTTGCTTTTTGCTGCACCATGACACTACTGTAGACCCACATTAAAACAATGGCCAGAGGTTGAGTGTCTATCATTTGTGTCCCCAGCCCAATCTGCATCAGTGAACCCATTTAATATAAACTCAGCATTATTCTTGTACACGAGTCCGTACTCGACGGTCCCTTTTATGTATCGTAGAATTCTCTTTGCAACTTCCAAGTGGGGAACTCTTGGATCTTGAATGAATTGAGAGATTATGCCAACAGAGTACGATATCTCTGGTCTTGTTATAGTTAAGTATATCAAACTTCCTACCAGTTGTCGATACTTTATTGGGTCTTTCAATACTTTTCCCTCGTCTTTCTTTAGCTTCAGGTTGGGTTCCATAGGGGTGGCTTTTTCTTTTGCCTTCCTCATGCCAAAACGATCCAATAGGTTCCTTGCATAGGCTCGTTGAGCTACGAAATATCCTTGACTGACTTTCTCAACCTCTAAACCAAGGAAACAACCTACTTCTCCTAGATTCTTCATGTCAAAACAAAGAAACAAATCGGTCCTCAAGCTAGAAATTTCATCCTCATCACTTCCAGTTATAATCATATCGTCCACATACAAGAGAACCAACGACTGCGTGTTTGATTCTGACTTTATGAACAAGCTTGAATCTGCATCTGACATTTTGAAGCCACAGAAGGTAAGATATTGAGCAACCTTACCGTACCAAGCTCAGGGTGCTTGTTTTAAGCCGTACAACACCTTCTTTAGTTGACATACATGACTTGGGGACTGCTCAGAGATAAACCCAGGTGGCTGCTGCATAAAAATATCTCTATCCAGCTCCCCATACAGAAATGCATTCTTCACATCTAGTTGCCATAGCTTCCATCCCTTGAATGCAGCAAGTGAGATGATGCTCATCACGGTCACCATTTTTGCTACAGGGCTAAAAGTTTCTTCGTAATCTAACCCATAACTTTGAGAGAACCCACGAGCAACTAAACAAGCTTTATACCTGTCAATGGTGCCATCTGACTTCTTCTTTAGTTTAAATACCCACTTACAAGAGATCGGCTCACAATTTTCTGGTTTAGGCACTAGTTCCCAAGTCTCATTCTTGTTTAGTGCACTTATTTCTTCCTACATGGCCTTCTCCCAGTCTGAATTTCCCTTTGCTTCTTCATAACAAGTTGGTTCACCTCCACATTGCTCCCCATAAAGAAACACGCAATAGTGCAATTATTCACTTCATAATCATTTAAGTACTAAGGCTGCCTCTTCTCCCTCATCGAGCGCCTTACTGTTTGCTCATTCGCTTCATCATTTCTGGGAGAGATTTGTTTTTCTTCTCCATCATCAATAGTTCCTTTCGCACTGACCTCAGGGAACAAAATTTCTGTGCTGTTGTCATCGAGAGCAACAGGCTTGGGAGTTGGAAAGGTCATTGATATTTCATCAAACACGACGTCCCTAGAAGTTGTGAACTTCTTTGTTTGATAATCCATGCATCTCTATCCTTTCTTGTATGGATCATACCAAACAAATACACATCTCCTAGCCTTTGGGTCAAGTTTAGTACGATTACTTTTAGGAACATGAACGTAGCAAATAGACCCAAACACTCTAAAGTAGTTAACGTTAGGCTTTTCACCATATACAAGTTCAAAGGGGGACTTTTGTGTACCTGGCCAAGATGGTAATCTGTTTGTTACATGGGATGCACACTGAACCGCTTCTGCCCACAATTCTCTAGGAAGGTTTTTGTCATGCAACCACGAAAGACAGATAGATGTGAGGTGAGCCAGCTTTCTCTCGGCAACTCTATTCTGATGAGGTGTATATGGACAAGTCATCTGTAGAGAGATGCCATTCTCGTCACAATACTTAAAGAATTCATCTGACATGTATTCTCCACCATTATCACCATGGAGACACTTTATTTTCTTCCCAAGGTCTCTCTCGACTGCTTCCTTGAATTCGATGAACTTAGACAGTGCTTCATTCTTTACTTTTAGGAAATTCACCCATGTGAACCGTGAGTAATCATCTACTAACACCATAACGTACCGCTGTCCACTATAACTTGCTATTCTCGTTGGTCCCATCAGATCTGTGTGAACTAGATCAAGCATACCTGAGCGTCGATTTGATGAGCTTTTGTATGGGAGTCTATGTGACTTACCATACTGACACCCTTGGTAAACCATGTCCTCACGAACATTCTTTAGGTTGGGTATTCCGTCCACTAGTCCCTTTGAGGATATTTGTTGTAGCAACTGATATCCTACATGCCCCAACCAAGCATGCCATATTGCAGCATTATCAATTTGGCTAGTTTTCTTCACATAAGCTTCCCCTACTGTCATAACAAATAGAGAGCCTTTCTTCTTGCCATAAAATAGAACATTAGCAGATATCTCTTCCACATTATCAAGTATCTTTATATCATTTGGTCCAAAGAGTACATATTTTCTAGAGTCAGTAATCTGGGGAACGGAGACTAAGTTTTTACTCAAACCTGGAACATGATACACATTGTGTAACTTGATGATTTCCTGGTCATTCACTTCAATGGTTATTGCTCCTTCTTTGACCACATGATGAGTCGAGTTGTCGGTAGTCACAATTACTCTGTCTCCACTGTGTTCATGCAACTCTAAAAGTAACATTTCATTTCTGGTGACATGATGGGAACACCCTGAATCAACTATCCATTCTGTATTTTGACTAGACACATAGTTGATAAATCCTTGGGACTGCATTTGATCCATTACTTCAACTGTGAGGCAATGTTCCCATTTGGTTTGGTCGTCATCTTCGCTAGTGCATGCAACATTAGCCTTCAAAAGTTTGACCCAACAAAACCTCTTAATATGTCCAGTTTTACCGCATCTGTAGCATGTAACAGGTTTCTTGATGTGAGGCTCTCCATTCTCCTCATCACTCGAGTCTCCATCTCTATTCTTGCTACTAGATGTGGCTCTCATTTTAGACTTCCCTTTTAAAAAGATAACAGCATCACTTTCAGAGCTCTTCGTCATTTGCTTGATTAATGGCTCTTGGTTTGATAACAGATTTTCCAGCTCTTCGACTGAAGGTTGTGTTGTCCACCCTTGGATCGAAGTGATAAAAGGCCTTTGCTCTTTATTTAGGCCACGTATAATATAACGTCGCAGCCTTGCCTCACTGACTTTTTCATCCGTGTCAATCTCTGAAATTTCAGCACACACACTTTTCACTCGTAAGAAATACTCTGAGATTGACATACCTTCTTGAGTTAATCTAGACAACTCATTCTCTAAAAGTTTCAGCCGTGTTGTATTCTTCCTCGTGAAAAACCTTTCAAGAATCTGCCACGCCTCTTTTAGAGAAGCAACATTGCGAACATGTTCAATATATTCCTTACTGATGGAAGTTCTCAAGGCATAAAGAGCCTTCCCACACTTAATCTTCCACTTGCGTCATGCTTCAGAGTTTTCTGGAGTCTCTATAGGCATCGTATCCATCCCAAAAACCAGCTCCCACAAGTCTTGTCCTTGGAGATAGGCCTCCATACACATCCTCCAATACTTGTAATTTGTGCCGACTAACTTCTCCATGCCAGGTTGTCTGTTCCCTCCATTAGAGATCTCCATCACAGCAAATAAGGTATTTCACTTGTGCAAACCTGGCTTTGATACCATGAAACAAATGAAAGCTTTATTTGGAATGCTATATTATTTCTCTGATCTATAACTTGAATATAGCAGCTGCCTTTTATAACTCAAGGCTATAGATTTACTCCTAAAATCTTTCTAAAGATCTCGCTAGCACTCCCTATTATTCTAAATAGATTAAAAAAATTGCACAATAATTGGAACTGACTTATTGACTGAGTAAAAGGAATAAGGCTGATAAATAGAAAGAAACTGAAATATCCCGAGAATCACGAAACTGAACGTTGGAGTGACCATCACGTGCTCTCTCCATGTGCTGTTAGTTTGTGCTAAGTTTCAACATATATTCCTATTAATTCACATTATATAAATTATATGGGAGAAATTGTTTATTTGCATAAAACATTGAACATACTTTTTTGAATCACGTTTCTCCCTAAGTCAAGGTTTCCTGTTTTTTCTGGTGACATAAGTCATGATTTCTGAATTGCATACATTTTTCAACTTGCTCCGAAATGTTATTTGCATAGAAAATGTTATTAATCATAGTGCTTTCTTTAAGCACAAAAATTCAGAATGTAAACTACTTTCTAAGACGCGTGCTACCAAAGCCCTTTTTTTCCCAATATTAGTGTATTGATCATGTGATTTTTCATATGAGATTGTTAGCAACACTCCTTGCGAGCGAAGGATTAGTTTAATTCTAAGAAAAGCGGTTAATTGGTAATAATTTATACTTGGTTATTTGAAAAGGCACTTTTTTTTTGTTACAGAAAGGCACTTTGAGATTAAACTACCACTTGCCGTAGCATATTTGCTTTGTATTATGGGGATGGATGAATGATATGAAATCGGGAGATAATTCTATCATTTTACATAACATTAGTTAAGTAACAGAAGTTTGAAAAAAACATAGATTCAGATAGAGTAAGTGGCATGCCAAATGATGTCTTATGTGTGACATTTAACTTCAAGTGCCACACATGAAGGAAACAACCAAAAGTATTAGAAATCGTGCCCTAGGGGCCAATCATTGTCTTATGAACATTATTGATTTATGAATTTATTAATTGTGTTATCATATTATTTGCATGTTTACTGTGATGACTATCCTTGGATAATTCATGATCTTATCCTAAATATCCCTAGTTGGTCATCTATGCGGGAGCAGAGATGAAATAAGACCAGTATGACTTTAAAGATATATAGAGATATAAATCAAAGTCATATGCATATGTAAGAGTACAAGGTGTTGGATCGATCCGCTGAGAAAGCTACATGGGTTACGTCATAAGCTTTTCTCATATACAAACCATGTCACTATGCCCTTTGACCTGAGACCATTCACATTCCTCCGCATGAAAAACCACTAAGCCCGAACATAGTCTTTATGATCACTCGATCAAAAGTGACTTTTGACTAGGTCAAAGCTGAGCGTTTGTCATGTAGGAATCCATGATGATCTCAGGTCAAAGGGTATTGTGACATGGTTTGTATATGAGAGAAGCTTATGACGTAACCCATGCATCTCTCTCATAGTGAGTCGGTCCAATACCTTGTACTATCACATGTGCCTATGACTTTGATTTATATCTCTGTACATCTTCAAAGTCATACTGGTCTTATTTCATCTCTACTCCCGCATAGATGACCGACCAGGGATATTTAGGATAAAATCATGAATTATCCAAGGATGGTCATCACAATAAACATGCAAATAATATGATAACAAAATTAATAAATTCATAAATCAATAATGTTCATAAGATAATGATTGGCCCCTAGGGCACGATTTCCAACAACCTCCTACTTGTACTAGGTACAATCATTAATTTGACTAATTCCCATTGACCTAACATGACACTCATGCTTTGCCTGCACAAACGGCTTTGTTAGAGGATCAGCAACATTATCTTCTCCTGCTACTTTGCATATTTTTATATCACCTCAATCGTTGATTTCTCTGATGAGATGAAATCGCCTGAGTATATACTTGATCCTTTGATTTAACCTAGGCTCTTTGGCCTGTGCAATGGCATCGCTATTGTCACAAAGCAAAGTTATTGGATATAAGATGGTAGGTATCACCCCTAGTTTCGTGATAAAATTCCTGATCCAAACGGCTTCCTTAGCAGCATCAGATGCTGCTATATACTCAGCTTCTGTTGCAGAATCTGCTACAGTTCTCTGCTTAGAGCTCTTCCAGCTTACTACTCTATTATTGAGGAGGAATATATATCCAGACTATGATTTTTGGTCATCCTGGTCAGTTTGGAAACTTGCATCTGTGTAACCAGTTACACAGAGTTTGTCATCCAATCCACCATAGACCAAGAATAAGTCCTTAGTCCTTCTTAAGTACTTAAGGATATTCTTGACAGCAGTCCAATGGCCCTCACCAGGGTCTTGTTGATATCTGCTAGTCATACTTAAGGCAAATGAAACATCCAGTCGAGTACATAACATGGCGTACATGATAGATCCTATGGACGAGGTATATGTAACTTTACTCATGCGACCTTGCTGATCAGATGTATTATGATACAGATCTTTGCTGAGGTGACTACTATGAGACATGGGTATGAAACCCCTCTTTGATTCGTGCATACTGAACCTATACAGTATTTTGTCTATGTATGTACTCTGACTGAGTCCTAGAAATCTTTTAGATCTATCTCTATAGATTCTAATTCCTAGGATGTAGGTGACTTCACCTAAGTCTTTCATCAAGAAAGACTTTCCTAACCAAGACTTGACAATCTGCAAGGTAGGAATGTCATTCCCAATAAGTAGGATGTCATCGACATAGAGTACCAAAAACACAACTGTACTCCCACTAACCTTCTTGTACACACAAGGTTCATCAATGTTTTGAAGAAATCTAAACTCTTTGACTACTTCATCAAAACGATGATTCCAACTCCAAGAGGCTTGCTTCAGTCCATAAATAGACCTTTGAAGCTTGCACACTTTACCAGAGTCCTCAGAACGCACAAACCCTTCAGGTTATGTCATGTATGTCATGTACACATCCTCAAGGAGCTTTCCATTAAGGAAGGCTATCTTGATGTCCATCTGCCATATTTCATAGTCATAATACGCTGCTATGGCAAAGAGGATTTTGATTGATTTGGCAATTGCAACTGGGGAAAAGGTCTCATTATAGCCCACACCATGAGTTTGAGTAAATCCTTTTGCAACTAGTCGTGCCTTGAAGACATTTATATTGCCATTCATGTTAGTTTTCTCCTTAAAAACCCACTTGCACCCGACAGTTTTTACACCTTCAGGTGGGTCAACTAAGGTCCAAACCTTATTGTCGTACATGGATTGCATCTCAGAATTCATGGCATTAAGCCATTTTTCAGAGTTTGGTCCCACTATAACTTCTCGATAGGTAGTTGGCTCATTATGCTCAATGAGCAACACATCACGACTATCAGAAATCAGAAATCCATATCTCTGAGGCTGAAGTCGTGTCCTATTAGATTTCCGTGGACCTTGCGTGACTTGAAGAGTCTCAACAACTTGTTGTGAGTCTTCTCTGTTTTCCATCTGCAGTTCTATGGTATCTTGTAGCTCTCGAACTTCTTTGAGGTGTACCTTACTTCCACTGATTCTTTTAGAGATAAATTCTCGTTCGAGAAAGATACCATTTCTGACAATAAACACTTTGTTATCAGCAGGGTTGTAGACGTAATATCCCTTGGTTTCCTTAGGATATCTCACAAAAAGGCACCTTGAGGATTTAGGCACTAATTTGTCTGAGGCTTGTTGCTTAACATAGACCTCACTTCCCCAAATCTTGAAGAAAGACAAACTAGGCGTCCTCCCAGTCTATATCTCATATGGAGTCTTTTCAATTGCCTTAGATGGAACACGATTGAGTGTGAACGCAGCTGTCTCTAGGGCATGGCCCCAAAAGGAGGGCGGAAGATCTATTCGACTCATTATGGATCAAACCATATCTAATAGTGTTCGATTCCTCCGTTCAGAAACGCCATTCCATGTTGTTCAGAAATAGATTTCTCTATGTTGTTCATGTTATAGTTCTTGACAAACTGGTCATAACTTTCCGGGAGTGAGGTCAAGACCAAATCCATAGCTAACTCCTGGCTTATGGGAAATCCAAGCCTCTCAAGGTGATCAATGTACCCTTTCATCTTTAAGACATGAGTACTGACTGATATACCTTCAGCCATCTTGCAGGAATATAAGGCCTTAGTGGTCTCATACCTCTCTTGCCTTGCCTGTTGCTGGAACATTTCCTTGAGATGTACAATCATCTCATAAGCCTCCATGTGTTCTAGATCTCTTTGGAGCTCCAGAACCATGGTGGCTAGCATCAAGCATCCCACATCGACAGAGTCTTCCTTATGCTTCGTGTAAGCATCTTTCTGAGCTATAGGAGCATTGGCTGCTGGCTCCTCAGGAATGGGTTGATCTAGGACATGTGCCTTTCTTTCCTGCTTGAGAACAATTCTCAAGTTCCTAAACCATTCGAGAAAGTTTGTCCCATTGAGTTTATCCTTCTCAAGGACAGATCGCAGCGATAATATAGCAGTATTACTAGTCGTCATGATTCTACAATTAAAATATGCAATTTAATTAGCAATCTCCCACTAAAAATAAACAACCCTCAATGCAATAGTTAGTGGGCTAAGATCCATATTTGGCTCAAACTTAAGTTCGCTTTAGCAAGACGCTTAAATTAAGTTATTTAGGTAGGTAACACCTTTACCAATTACATCAAATGTAACTCTTAGATGTTCATGGGATCCTATCATCATATGATCTATCATGTTTTTAATCCCATCTAATGCCTTGAGACCCAAAACTGTTTTGTTAATCTCAATTAAGTCAAACAATAATAAACATGTGAGAGTAGCACCATTACTCTTGCTTATCTCCCCAAGATAACTCAAAAGTACCCACTTTGGTGGAGTCCACAATTGAGCGATTGAGGTTTTGACAAGTGTTCATAAATTGACGACATTATGACTTAAGATTTCATTTAGATGGCTTAATTTAACTATATGGTTTATAAGAATGCATGTTTCTCAATTTGTATCTCATACAAGTAATATGCATGTTTCTGATATAATCATAAGATGCATAATTTAAACGTGATACAATATGGCTCACCTATCCTAAGTCCCCTCAAGCCAATGAGAGGAGCTCTCTAGTAAGAAGAGGAAAATTACATATAGAAACCTCTTTTAACATTCGAGGGGAGTGAGATAAGAAGAGAAGGTACATTGAGAGTATATATAGGAACACGACACGCAGGCCGTATTTAAAAATTACAACAGTTGCAATCTAGAGCCATATTGTTCACCATACCCAAGCATTCAAGAATCAACATTCAGATTTAATTGAAAGGCAATTAATATTTCAAATCTAAAATATTCACAAAATAATATATGTTACAGTTATATTGCGCTACGAATAGGTAGCCACGGCGGTCTTGCTAACTGGTTTGCGGGTAGGGTCTTGGGGCAGCGCCCCGAGAAATTTTTTTTGTTTCATAAATAATTACGAATCTGAATTCGGTTTTCTTAGACCCCATCTATGTTAATTGATCAAATCAAAATGTATCACCACTGATTTCAATTCCCTTTTAGATTCCTTTTATGTCATACATAACACGGATCCCTTATATGTCACACATAAAACGCATATTATATGATCAGTTACGACTAACACATATCATATGAATCAACAATCAAGCTTAACTTAAACACAAAACGGCATGGCTCTGATACCACTGTGAAGAATTGGAAGACACGCAGCGAAAATTAACTTAAAATTTTTTTCATTCCTTGCCAGGATCTACCGTATGTGTTTAAGTCAAGTGGGAAGAAGCATTACCCTCAGTGTTCCTCAGTGACTGAGGGTAATGCTTCTTCCCACTTGACTTAAACACATACGATAGATCCTGGCAAGGAATGGAAAAAATTTTAAGTTAATTTCCATTGCATGTCTTCCAATTCCTCACAAAAAGATCCTATTTAAAAGGACCGCAATTAACTCATTTTATTTTTATTTTTAATTTAGTTTTATTATTTAAAAGATTTATTTTGAATTTAGTTGATTATTAGGAATTTGAAACATCTTTTAGATATTTTGAATTATCCAAATGATCTTTCAAATATATCAGTAATTTATCTTATTTTAAATTAGAATATATTATTTTAGATATATGAGTTGCCAAATAGAGATGTCAAGAATATTATTTAATATCTTGTTATTATGTGGTAATATTCTTAATTTAATTTATGTAGATGATATATTATCCTCTACATTGTTAGAATATATTTTTTAAATCTTTAGAGTGATAGGGTATTAGAAATTTTATCTACTTCTATGTAATTAGTTTTAAATTATGGATGTAAAATTTATTTTGACAAGTATTCACTTATTTGCAAGAGTGTGATTAACTCATTTTGTGTTTTTTTGAGCTAAAATCTAAAAACAATTTGTTTTAGGATTTTAGCTAATCATATCTGTTATAATTTTAAGTCTTTTACTCTAACCTATCCCGTATTTCTTGGAGCCTTTATAAATGTTCTTATAAAAACATATAAATCAAAACAATAAATAGTGAAGACATATCATCTCTCCTAATGTATGGGAACGGGGAAGTTTTGGATTCCGGTAGCAATTATTGAGTTCATACTAGAACCGATAAAATATACTTAATTCTCAGGTTATTCCTATTTTACCTTAAAAGGAGAGGTGTGCTCTTGCCAACCCATTTTGTAGCATGTCCTCTTAGCCGGTGGAGCCACTTTTTTTTTTTTAATATTATTATTTATTTTATTTAAATATTATTTTAAATATTCTTATTATTAAATACTAGTAAAGATGACTACTTATTTATTAATATATTAATATATTATAATTAATTAATATTATGTTAATATTTATTTAGACCATACTCAACAATCATTTCATCTCTCATCATTGCCCATAAAAACTTATTTTAATACACATTTTAATTTTTTATATTATTAAATTGATTAATTTGGACCATATTATAAACTTAAATTAATTTCATAATTCTAAATTTATTTTTGAAAAAATTATTTCATTAAATGTTTATTTATTAAAACAATTACTCAATTATTCCATCAAATTTATTGATTTTTTAAATTAAGTATTTAGTGTGGTGAAGGACAAATTAGAAAATAAGATTTATTCTAATATAATTTTCAATTAAAATAAATATTTTTAAATTGTTTTACAATATTCTTTAACAGTGTTAATAATTAATAACTTGGACTAAAATAGTAAAATGTATATTTTCAAAATAAAAGGGAGGGCAAAAGTTAATTATAGTATCTTAATCTAATATGAATGCAATAAACAGAAGTCTTTCTCTCTATATAAACTCTTCAGAGAGTCTCAGCAATTTTATACCTACCCACCTCTGTTTTGTCTTCTTCGTTCCTTCTCTAATATGGTTTCTGCAAAAAATCTTCTTTTTTCTTGTGTGTTGTCTCAGTCTCTCTCATTTTCTGGTTAATGCTATTGACGTTTCACACGATGGAAGAGCTATCATTATCGATGGCCAACGTAGGATTCTTATTTCGGGTTCCATTCACTATCCCAGGAGTACTCCTTAGGTATGTATAATTAATTTTCTGTGATTTGTATCATTATTATTTATTTTTCGTCAAATAATTTATGGACTTGGTTATATTATTTGAATGGGTTTGTTTATGTTGTAGATGTGGCCTGATTTGATTCAAAAAGCTAAATAAGGAGGACTTAATACGATTGATACTTATGCGTTCTGGAATGCCCAAGAATCAATTCGTCGTCAATATGATTTTTCTGGGAATAATTATCTCATCAGATTTCTCAAGACCATTCATGAGGCTGGACTCTATTCTATTCTTCGTATTGATCGTTATGTTTGTGCTGATTGGAACTATGGGTATGTTTAATTCTTTAATTAATTATAATTAATTTCTTATTTTTGTTATTATTTAGTTCGAATAATATTACTATATAATTCTTAATTTTTTTATTAGTATTTTATTTTTAGGGGTCTCCCGGTGTGGTTGCATAAGTTAATTATTTTTTTACTTTATATGGTTTTTTTTATGTATAACCATAATAAAATTATTCATACGTTGTTTTTATTTGGTTTTACAGAATGAGATGCAAAATTTCACTACATTGATACAAAAATAATATCACTGAGGTAAAACTTGCTTCCACTACAAGAAAAAAATCATGCAACTGTAGTTAAAAGTAATTTTTCATGGCAATTTTTTTATTGGTGTGAATTTTACCGCCATTATAAGTCTAGTTTTTAGCAGTGGTTAAAATATTGCAGTTAAATAGAATACTTTAATGGCAATTTTTATAAAATCGTTTTATATATTTAGAATTTTACAGCATTTTCTAGTAAAACTATCATTACAGTTTAATCATATAATGATGGTTTTTATATTAACAGTTGTTACAGTATATACTTATAACAACAATTTTAGGAAAAATTGTAGTTAAAGACTCATTTTTTTAAATACATTTTCTTTTAATTCTTTTGTCCCTATATTTGCCATAATGAAGCATATTATAAGTAGCGAAATAATTAAGTACTATAAAAACTCAAATTAAATGTTAATATATAATAATAAATTAATTCAAATTCTTATTAACGCATGCAATAAACCAAAATATAATACAATCATATATAAACGAATATTGTACAATCATATTACACACAAAATAGATGATTGATTAATGCAAGTTCTCTAGCATGGTTTTTGCTAAAGCATCAATCATTGAGTGGATTTGATCATCTTCAAAGCTCATTTTGTTTTACTTGAATAACTGTAAGTTAGAAATAATAGATAAATACATACCAGATATAATAAATTGAAAAAGTCTAACTATTGATCACTTCATACCTCATGTAAACTATATGTGATCCCTATTTCAATGATATCGTGCATATATCAGATTATATAATATCCACACTCACTGATAGATTGACGGTAGTATTAACAAAATGAAAAAAATACATAGCATTGCTTCCACTACTAGAAAAAATCATACAACTGTAGTTAAAAGTAATTTTTCATGGCAATTTTTTTATTGGTGTGAATTTTACCGCCATTGTAAGTCTAGTTTTTAGCAGTGAATACTTTAATGGCAATTTTTATAAAATCGTTTTATATATTTAGAATTTTACAGCATTTTCTAGTAAAACTATCATTACAGTTTAATCATATAATGATGGTTTTTATATTAACAGTTGTTACAGTATATACTTATAACAATAATTTTAGGAAAAATTGTAGTTAAAGACTCATTTTTTTAATACATTTTCTTTTAATTCTTTTGTCCCTATATTTGCCATAATGAAGCATATTATAAGTAGCAAAATAATTAAGTACTATAAAAACTCAAATTAAATGTTAATATATAATAATAAATTAATTCAAATTCTTATTAACGCATGCAATAAACCAAAATATAATACAATCATATATAAACGAATATTGTACAATCATATTACACACAAAATAGATGATTGATTAATGCAAGTTCTCTAGCATGGTTTTTGCTAAAGCATCAATCATTGAGTGGATTTGATCATCTTCAAAGCTCATTTTGTTTTACTTGAATAACTGTAAGTTAGAAATAATAGATAAATACATACCAGATATAATAAATTGAAAAAGTCTAACTATTGATCACTTCATACCTCATGTAAACTATATGTGATCCCTATTTCAATGATATCGTGCATATATCAGATTATATAATATCCACACTCACTGATAGATTGACGGTAGTAGTAACAAAATGAAAAAAATACATAGCACATTAGTGAATAATTTTGACCCTAATAAATTTTTGAAAGCTAAAACTTAATTATTTAAAAAGTACTTACTCAAGGATAAATCTATGAAGGTTTAGGATTGCCTGGAAGGCCTCCGAAGAAGTTGAAGCCTTGCACAGCCCTATCTTAATTGAAAAAAAGAGATATCATATAACTTACTACATGTTCATGTTAATAAATCTATGAAGAAAAACTCAAGTGTTGACGTTGGAAAAAATCTTGGTATTTGGTCGTCCAAACAATGAATAGAACCAATACACCATATTAGCTTCAGGGGCTATGATAAGTAGAGTCCAATGCGTACTACAAAATATGAACAACGTTATATATGAATACAGAGTAATATGGTGAGTGTGCCTAGTATAATAGTATACTTACCCTTTACTGTAATTTACAAAATATATCTTCCTCCTTATGCGGGTCATAACGTCGACCATGTACATAATCCTCGAGCTCCTATCAGTACCTATCTCTTGGATACATTGAGGACACATGAAGACATATGCGTCTCCTTTTACTTCTTCTAGGTATCTCTAATAGAAGTGGTTATTATTAATAGAGAAAGGAGTTAGTACTACGTGAATGGTTAAACATAAAGTATTAAAATAAAGTTAAAACTTATAATATGACATACTGGATGACAGTTGAATCTAGCTCCTAAAAATTGAGGAATTGCACTATGTCATTCCTGTCCAAGGTGAATTTGTAAATCTCCTGTGTGGTCAAAACCTCGAACGATAAAGTGGAGCATTGATATAGCAAAATATCTCAAGGATATACTTTTAGGAAAAGGTCTGAGCTTGTCTACTTTCACCATCTAAATCTTGGATTTCTGTGGTGCCTTTTCTGGCTCTAGGCCCTTTTGGTTTTGCTTCTAAGGCACCTTCTCTAGCACTAGCTCCTGTGTGATCTACTTTCTCAATTTGATCAGATGTGTTAGCCACATAATATATTGCCCTGGAGCTTGCTCCAATATTTTAACCTCTTCAGTAGGTAGGGAACCGGTGCAGTGCCAGTATGCTTCCTTTGCGCTCTACTGTGACCTTGACATTGCTATCAGGAATTAGTTTCTGGTGAATTTTTATGGCATCCCAGTACACGGTACCATGAACGATGAATGGCATAGTCCCTTGGTCTTTCATAATGTAGGGACTACACTTTTCCCCATCGTTCTTAGTATGCTCAAAGGTAGGGTCATGACCAGATAGTTGGGAGATAAACTTCTCCTTATTGGTTCTGCCCTTCCCACTATTCACCACAGGAGAACCCTAAAAATATTAACAAAATTAGTCAAGACAAAATAAATATTAAACATCATTCGAAAAGAATAAATGAATATGTTTTTACCCTTGAACTTTGGACAGGTATGGGAAGCCCATTATCATCATCGCCTGCTAGAGCTTGGTATCCATAAGCTCTTAGACTCTAGCATCCATCTCATGGTGTATCTTTGCCAACTCTACTTGATGCTTTGCTTTAAGTTCATCACAAACCTTTTGCAACTCATTTTGAAGCATGTCTTTGAGAGTACGCTTTTTTAGGAATGAAACACCATTGGGATGCCTATTGCTCCAGTGCATCCGACAACATATACAAGTTACCAAGTTAAATAAACTAAAGAGCATGTAATAACATATAAATTCTTAGTTTTTAAATTAGTTACTTACAATCCTCTTAACAACTATAGTAACCTCTAAAGTGATATATTGTCCATTCTTCACCCTCGCAGCCTTCTATTTTTGTTAGCAAGATAGATGCTGGATGTTGATAGATGAAGAAGGGACTAAGGTAGTAGGGTTTGACACAGTTGCTATTTTTGTAGCCTCCAACTGCTTTTGCATAATTTTCCTCTCAAGGACACTATACCCCCTCGAGACATGTAGTTTTGGTACATATTCTTTTTGACTATTTCTTGATTTCTCTTACAAATAGCCTATGAAAATGAAACAAACTTAAATTAGTTTATTAAAATGTATGTTCATTACTAACTAAGTTAATTAAAATATAAGTTAATTAAAACCTTATAAGTAGTTTCTTCTCGCCGTTGACAAAATAATGTCCAAGCTTCATCACTAACATTGGGGTATGTGTTCTTCGGATGCTCCCCCATCTTACTGCCTTAGAGGTAGTCCTTCACAAGGTTCAATTTAAAGTCTCTCCACCATTCATCTCATTGCTTTAAGATGCGATGCTTCATGCTTGCAGTGGCGGGAATGTCAAGATTTTGCTGTGTGGAAGTACAAGAAATATAAGATGAATTTATAATAAGGGACAAAAATATGAATAACTAAAGTAGATAGGTGGAACATAGAATTAGAAATGTACCAAAATATCCTCCAAAATCATATAATTGTCTTTTTGGTTTATCGACATCCAGTTGGTGTATGCAATACTAATCTTATAACATACTATGTGTCCAACATAGTTGTTAAACGTTGGCTTATTTTGACCAGTTGTATTCATGTCAGCATCAAATTCAACTGGAAACCTAGTGGGATTTCACCCCTTGTCTATCCTAGAGACACGTTTCATACGGGCCAGGCATTTTCCTCTTTTCTTTCGAGATTGACCATAACCTGAACGTGAACCTATTGAACTTGAATCGTCCATGCTCTTTTCAAAAACCAATAAATAAAGTTAAGAATATGATACAACTAACTAGCCAAAACAGCGAAATAATCTCCCAAATTATAACTTCAATGAGTCACTTGTTTAGAAATTAAGAATATCAAAACAACACACTATACTCTACTCTTTAAACCTCAATGGCCCAATAACATACACAAACATATATTCATCTTTGTTATATCAATAAATCAACTATCAAACTATCATTTTAACTTGAGGTCATCGTACTGTCAAACCATCATAAAGATAAGATTTAGTTCTCCCATGGATCAGCATATTATCCAAATAAAGGAAGAGAGCAAATTCATAACTTGAGCTCTAATATCATAAAGCCTCATTTTAGAGTGTTTCAACACCTATTAGAACAATTAAAACATCTAGGAATATAAACGAACAAAACTCATTCAGTTTTTCAGCAACAAAACACCCAAACTACATAACCCACTTCAGTGAATCACTTGCCTACATACCCACAGTGTGAAATTTATATATTTTATTAACTCATTTAGTCTCTTTTAGTTTTAATCCCAATAAAGAACCATACCACAAAATAATGAAGTTAAATGGTGACTTACAGCTTTGAATACAAGAATGACGATAGAGGGAGTTAACATCGATGGAGATAGTGAACGACGATGACAATGACGATGGCAATGGAGTCACTAAAATCAGTTGAAAATGACAGAAAGTACCTTTCATCCAGTCTGTGGTGGTGGGGCAGAGAACTGGACTATAAGTAGTGGTGTGAAAAGTAAATCTGAAGCTCACCACACAGATTATGTTTAGTAAATTTTCGTGGCTTTTTATGTAAAAATGGCCATTAGATATACTTGTAACGGTGATTGTTACTAAAACTACCATAAAAAGTCTGACATTTACCGTACTAGATGTGAAGACTTAATATGACGGTTTTATTAACAACCACCGTTACATGTCATATCCTATTTTTTAGACATAAAAACCCAGTATGTAGCTTAAAAGAGGTAGGCTACTAGGTCCTGTTGAGCAGAAGTCTCAGAAGTATACAGATGATGTTTAGGGACTAAATTACAAGTGAAAGATCAAGGACTAAATTGTAAATAGTAAAATTCCTTGGGGACATAATGGTCATTTTGAAGAAAGAGATGGACTAAACTAAAAAATCTAAAAATCCCTAGGCCAAAAATGAAAGTAGATATGTTATGGGCTATTAAGTGTAATTTTAAAAAGTTGAGGGACTAAAGTGTAACTTCTAAAAGTTTCTAAGGGTAAAATTGTAATTATAGATAATTGTGCTAGAAGTGGCTAGAACTGCCTAAAAATATTTCAATTCTAAATTTTATTAGTAGATAGAGAAAGTTATGCTGGTTAATCTAGCATGTTATCTGATAGTCTGAAAGTTATCTGAAATTTTTATCAGAACTTTTGGACCTCATATATAAATGAAAAGTTATAGGAATATGCATCCTATGAAGCAAAAGGTTAGGGAATTGATGGAACCTTAAAAGTAGTTCTGTAGGAAAAGTTATTCACGTTTTAGTAAATTTTAACGGGAGTTTGTGAACTCCTGATATCTGATTGTAAAACTTAAGCAGTAAGCAAGCAACACTGAATGAGCTTATAGGACATCACAAATAGGCCCATGATGATGCCAAGTGAGGCCCAAGCCCATGATATCAGTTCATCGAATAAAGGGGCCAGTGTCCATAAATGTACAGAAAAAGGTACAAAATGATAAAAATATCCCTATGTTATAAAATAATTAAAGAATAAGTGGAGGGTATTTTGGTCATTTGATTAAGGTTAGACAGTTAAGGAAGGTTATCTAGATAGTTAACTGGGGTCAGGAAATACTTTGAAAAAGTGTGAAAAGACAATGATGCCCCTAGAATTATTAAAGAGGAACTAAGGGCATTTTGGTAATTTACTAAGGGATGTTTCTTGGAAACTGACCCACCAGAGTGCTTGAGCTTGATTAGAGACCTAAGATGGCATTCCAAGATATCCAAAAACGTGGCCTAAGAGTTATATGGGTCCAAGTGACATTAAAATAATATTTTAGTGATTTTCAATAAAGCATAGTTACCTAGTTAGAGATAGAACTGGAGAAAGTGATCAGATAAAGCTTTAGCCTTATCTAGAACCATGAGGTGGCATGAAAGTTGTCCTTATGGGACCCTCAAGGTGCCATATAGCATGAGTCTAGGGAAAGAAGAAAAAGCTAAGAACACGTGGCACAATCTTAGCTATTCATTCCGAGAAAAGACTCTGGAATTCTCTGGAAGCATTGAATCAGCTGATGAGGTGTCCCAAAGGCCCCACCATTGCACTACCTAAGTATGTGAGGTATCCATGGATGTCATTTTTATGAGTCATCTAGGATGATGATGTCATCTTGATAATGCAGGCTAAGCTTCTTGAGAAAGCTAAGCGATCTAAGCCATTCATCGCGATTCAATCTGAACCATCCATTCCACCTCCATTCAACTATAAATACCCCCACCCCCTCAAGGTGAATTACAACCAAGAGTCAAGAAAGAAGAGAAAATAAGAGAAAGAAAGAGAGAAAGAGGGAAAGAAATAAAGGAAAAAGAAGGACTTATGGTTGAGTTAAGAGTAATCCAATGAGCTTAAGGACTTGGCAAGCTTAGGAATAAGGTAAGTAATTTATTATAGTTCCTACTCTAATAAATTAGAGGATTGTTCTTATGAATTTACTAGTTAGAATAGAGAATATCTCTCTTGATAAGGTTAGCTGTGAATATAAAGAAAGTTATGAGATTGTCAGATTAAGGGTTACTTTAAGTTAAGCTTGAGTTAAGTATAGGTATACTGGATAAGATAATAATGAAGATATTATTATGCTATGTATAGACTATAACCTATGAAAAGAAGGAACCTTAGAGCAAAGGCTAAGAGCTAGAGAAAATACTACACGTATGTGTTGAATGTATGGTTGTTTGTGTTATAGCTTGATTGATGATGTTCATATGTAAATGTTAAAGCTGTGTTATGATTAATTTAGCCAATTGTATTTCATATGTTACATGAAAGTATGTATATTACATTATATTGACATAATCACAAGCGAGCACTAATAATAACCATTAATGCATACATTATTTAGTACCATTTACTACTGAGATTTTCCCAAAAATCTTACCCCGTCCATATCAATCCGATCATAGCAGGTCTTCTTAAAATGGAGGAGATGAAGATGTATGAAGAGAAGTTAAGAATTATTTAGCATGATTGATATGTGATTGATGTATGTTATGCATATGTATGTAAAGTTGGGTGCTGAAATTTGCCATTGTAAACAGTAACTCGTGGTGAGTCAGTGGCAATTGAGCTATAATTAGAAATAGTAAATATTGGAATAAATGTATGATATTTTACCAATAAATGGTATACATACCAAACTTCAATTTGATATATAGAACGTGTTATTTGGATGTCTACACATTGAGATATAATTTTTCAAAGTTGGAACCAAAACTGCTGGAATCAGGGAAGGACGCTGGATGAACAGTAAAATTGGAGCGTTGACCGACGTTGACTTGGTCAAGGCATGGTCAATGAGTTATTTTTTCTTGAAAGAGCATTAAGTTAGCTTCTGTAACAATTTGAACCACTTCATTTCTATTTTTTTAGATTTAATTATGATTTTTTGAAGTCAGGTCACCTCTCTGAAATTTACACAGTGAATAGTACTCAGTAGAATAAAATTTCAGATAGCATAATTTTACTTCAATGGCCTTAAAAATGGCTCCAGATGCTACCGTTTGGTCTGTAAGACGTAAGAAAATTAGGATGTTACATTACAAGTAGATGTAACAGCGGGTTTTAATAAAAACTACTGTAAAAAGTATTGATCATGTACTACATAGTTGAGATAACATATATATTATCTTGAATACAATAAATTAGATAGTAAGCTAGTATGCTAACGGTATTTAGTAATTTGTTGCATTATCAATTTATTGGATAAATTAGACTTCTTGATTAATAATTTTTCTCAAAATATGTGCACTTTCAATTCTCATTGCTGAACGCGTAGCTAATTAAACAAGATAAAATTGATGTATTAATTTGTTAAGTTTTGAGCAACCTAGATGGCATCATTTTTAACTATACCAAAATTTAGGCTGATATCAAACTCAGTACAATATAATAATAGGTTTATTCTTAAGATAATTTGGTACAATTGATCAAAACAATAATAATTGACTTTAGAAAATATTCTATTATGACTATTCCTTACAAAATATTGTAACATACTATTAATTACATTTTATAGAAATCACGTCCCATCTGAACGGCAAGTGCCAAAAAGTATCAAAAAAGGATATGGATTAAAGGTGTGAAGACTTTCAATCAGATGATGAAGCAGAGTCGTCTGAGTTTTAGGAGTCATCTGGGTCATCTAAAGGGTAGTGGAAGCGCTGATAGTTACGTTGGCTGCGGAGATCAAAACAGAGACAATTGAAGCTTTCTTGCAAGTTCTCTACTTGCAGGGAGAGCTCATCAACCAAGTTCTCCAACGTATCCATTATGTTTATCAATTCTTTCATATGTTTAAGGAGGTCTAAAAATAGCGAAGCAAGTATCAGGTCTGTGAATGGGAATGAGAAGAGCTTGAAGAGGATACCATTTTAAGAAAGCTAAAAAGAGAGTAAGATAAAGATGATAGAAGAGAAAACAGATTGAGAAAATGGAAGTGGAATAAAAAGTACATTGGAAGGGTATTTAAGATTGAGAAAAAGACGGTTTTTAAGAGGTATCTGTTGCCTTCCCTCATAATGGGTAGAGACGTTGGGAACCGAAGAGGCAAGAGACGTATAGTTCATTTATGAAAATAGGAAGCGATGATGAGAAGGAGGTAAGATTGACTTATAATGGTGGTTGTTCTAAAATTCGCTGTTATAAGTTCTTAGTATCACTTTTAATGGCAGTTATATAAAAAACTACAGTAACAAGTTTCTAAAATGTAAATTTATTTACGAATATGTCACTGCTTTTTTTATGGCATTTTTCTTTTTAACCATCATGAAGTAGTGCTAGATAAGTGTTTTTTCTAATAGTGTTCTCAAGGTGGTCCCATTATTATCGCTCAAGTACACACACATATATAAAATAGATTATGACATAAAAAGTTTCACACAATTATTAAGCCAAATTGATTTATTTCCTCTAATTAATATAGATTAAGAATGAGTATGGGAATGTTATGGATCAATATGGAGATGCTGGAAAGGTGTATATAGATTGGTCTGCTTTAACGGCTGAGTCTTACAATATTGGAGTTCCATGGATCATGTGCCAACAAAGAGATGCTCCTCAACCAATGATAAAATTATTTATTTAAATATTATTCTTTTAAATTTTTCAAATTAATTATCCTTTTTCTAATTATAATTTTGATTGATTCAATTTATCATATCAATACATGTGATGGTTATTATTGTGACAAGTTCACACCCAATAGTCCTAGTATTTGGACTGAAAATTAGTTAGGATGGTAAGTCCAAAATCACTATTTTAAATTTTATTTTTTATTAATCATTAATTCATTTGATTTTTCACAATTATTATTTTTATAATTATTATTAAAGGTTCAAAAGCTGGGGTGGTCAAGATCCACATAGAACTGCTAAAGATGTTGCATATGGTGTAGCCAGATTATATCAAACTGGAGAAACCTTACAAAACTATTATATGGTAAATTGTATATATATTAAATTCATCAAAATAAAATTGTAAGGTTATGATTTATGAAATATTTTTTTATTGCTACAGTATCCTGGTGGAACTAACTTTGGTAGAACTGTTGGTGGTCCATATATTACAACATCCACTACAGAAAAATGGGTTTTTGGCGACATCTTTTCAGCGACGACAAAAGGA
Organism: Leucaena leucocephala; assembly: GCA_037074615.1. NCBI lineage: Eukaryota > Viridiplantae > Streptophyta > Magnoliopsida > Fabales > Fabaceae > Leucaena > Leucaena leucocephala. The sequence goes on along the minus strand of CM073516.1, from coordinate 7,830,014 downwards.
GTCGCCGCTAAAAATGACTTTTAGTGGCGACATATTTTGTCATCACTGAAAGAGAGATATTCAGCACTACATATTTTGTCACTGCTGAAAGTAAGACATTAAGCGGCGACATACTTTTGTCGCCGCTGAAAGTTCGACTTTCAGCAGTGACTTTTGTTGTCATCACAAAAGGTCAAAAAATAAAAAAATTTTACTCCACTTTTCGTTGATGACAGGTAATAGTATTTGTAGCGACATCCATGTGTCGCAGCAAAAAGTTTATACTTTATGCAGTGACATTTTTTTGTCGCCGCAGAAGGTGTGATTCAGCGGCGACTTTTGTATCCTTCAACGGTGACAAATATCACCACTAAAAGTTTGCATATATTTTTCCCACATCTCAAAGGACCATGAAGCAACTATCTAATATATAAAATTAAATTATTATGATGTCTACAAAAGAAGGAGATGAAGCAACGGTCTATGTATGAGAGAGATATTATAAATGTATGTCAATGAGCGTGAGAGTTAGTATTTATGTATTAGATACAATGTGGGAGAGGAGATAGAGAGAGGGAGATGTGAGTGTGTGTGTGTGTGTGTGTGTGTGTGTGATCGGGATAAAGAATAGACGTAAAATATACATATACGTTCTTAATTACTATTGCATTTGGCCTTTGTTGCTGCATTTCATATAACATCCCAACTTTTATAAGAAGGATTTATAAGTTATTTTTGAGTTCAAGAGTGTTTTTCTGAAATTTAAAAAGTGAAATTTTAGAGAAATAATAAATGAAAGAATAATTATTAAAAATATTTTAGGGTTAATAAAAATGAAAAAATATCATAAAATGAGTATTTTGGGGCTTAAAAAATTATGAAACAATTTATTTCTCCAAAAGAGACCCAATTGATTGAATAGTTATTTTTCAGGAATTAAATGCCTATTTTCTTTGAAAATTTAAGAAAAATAATTAGAAATTATCATTTGCCCAAAACCTTTTACGCAAATTGTCTAATAAGTTGAAGAAGCTATTGGGGAAAATATCGTTATTTTATGAAGTGGATTATTTTCTAAAAATTATTTGGCAAAAGAAAGACTTTCAGTTATGACTATTTTGTTGCCGTTGAAAGGACTTTCAACGGTGACATTTTATTGTCGTCACTAAAGACCAATTTATTTACCCAGTCGAGGTTCACTTCACTTTAGTTTGCTCCTCTTTTTCATTTTTTGCTTCTGTACCCTAGCAAAGCATTGGCGTCCCTCATTACGAGCTCATGGCTACCCTTGTAGTGGTGCACTCCTGCATCGTGCGCCATATTACAGTTTCATAGTCAGCTATCGTTAGTCGCTGTAGCATCATCTGGTGGTCTGGTGCTCTGATTGTTGGCTTCTCACCCTATCCCAGAGTCCTAATTACATCAGCTTCATCTCCATCTCATGGAAGTTACTGTGCGTTGTCGCCTTGGCTGCTAAAATTGATGCCGTGAAGGGTTGATTTCAAAGAACACCTACTTTCTTCTGCTCTGTAATTGACGCCATGAAGGTTTGAAATCATCCTTTGCTCTCTAATATTTCTGTTTAAAATCATCACCTGGTTTCTTGTTCTCCCTATTTTTCAGAGAGGTGATTGAATTGGAAACTGCATGGTGATGTTCTGTTTAGTGTTGAAAGGGGATTGTGATCTTTGGATTAGTTATGGTCACACCCACCTATATTAGTTGTCGTAATAAGATAATCTTTTGGGTTATTGTTCATAATAGATTTTTTTAGCTGTAAATGTGTCAATGTGTCTACTTGCTGCTAGGAAATATTACGTCTATGACTTGCTAAAATGTTTTTTAGCTGCTGGGAAAACCATGACATTGAGGATTTGAAGGTGAGGATTAAATGGGGCTAGTGTCTTGAGGACCTAAAAGTGGAGAATCAAGATGACAAGGGTAAAAATTCTTTTTTTCCCTTAAATAATAACAATGAAGTCAAATCATAGAGCAATAAATCCTTACACTTACGGGAAGGGTAATTGAAAACTATAGTAACTAGGCTATCGTAGTTTGCTTTGTGAGCAAGTCAATTGGCACAATTATTTGTTTATTTGAGAAAATGATAAAAGGAATTAGATTATTCTGGTAAATATTTGAACATTGGTTCAGGCTGGAACTAAAACAATAGTTAAAGAAAACATGTCTATGTTAGACCCAGTTAGCATATGAGGCAATTCTCATTTGAATGATGAAATTTATGGCATCTTGTGTTTTTTCCTTGTTTTGCCCCTCATGTTTTGAAAAATATATAGAGTCCTTGTTACCTTATAGCAACACAAGATTGCTGATTGGGTTACCCTGAATCTGAAGATGTCTTATCTTGCAGCTTTTAATAGTATTTGCTCTCTCTTATGGGAAATTTTTTTAATGGCTATGAGGAAGATTAAGTCAATCATTGCCCATGATATGACTGATAACTACATTGTGCAGCCGAGTTACGTGTATTTTTTAGCTTCATGTGAGATGTCTTGTATTTGTCTCTTTCATGTTTGTTCTCTTAACCCTATAAGATAATGAAATTGAAATTTCTGATGAAGATGGGATATGCCTCTTACACGTGGATCTTAAAATATGTTGTTTTATGCCTGCAAGTTTTCATTTTATAATGGAAAATTTTCTACTACTGGTTTTGAATTCATTTGTGAAGTGCTTGGTGAAGTATAGATCGCGCTTTTTTTTTACCTTTAATCACTTAACCCTATAAACTCTTGATAGTTGAACCAAGTGCTTAGTGGTGACTTTTCGTTCATTTCATTGAGTTTGGTGCAAACTTTTCATTTTGAAATTAGGTCTTTCACTATGGATAATTTAAGGTGTCAAATTTATTAACAAAGGACTTAGAAACTTCAGGCCATTTGTACAGTTTGTGGTACTTTTTTGAAATTAGAATCATTCTATGAAACCTCAGTGTAATTTTTTCCCTTTCTACATATTCAAAATGATTTAAATATTAAAAAAATAAGTATAATATTACAAAATCTTTAAATTATAAATGGAAAAAGATAATTATTTATTTTGAAAATTAGAGAGATTTCTATAAATAAAATAATTATTTATTTTTAAATGCTAAATGGAAAAAAATTATCATGCTTCTCATCCTTTTAGTGCTTGAGGCCTTTAAGGATACCCAATAGTTTGACCATAGTGCTTGGATGGTAATCTTGGTATTTTGTGAAACCTTTCTTTGCACACATTATTATACACATGTGATTAATTCTTATCAGCACACTCAAACTAGTGTTTTGATTAGTTCAACAATTCATATGAATTTTAAATCATATTAATATATATACTATTTATATACTGATATGTTTGTTGGCTTTTGTTATTGTATCCTAGGTTTAACTATTTTGGGAATATAAATGGATAAAAGTTGGTTACATATTAGAGACAGAGGCAACCTATCATATATTAGAGGAGTGGATAGTTTTCTAGAATGGGCATTTAGTCAACCTGGCATGGTAAATCAAATACGTTACCTTTGTAAAAGATGCATGAATGTTATATTTAAAGTGAGAAGAGATGTTAGGATAGACTTATTGAGCAAGGGTTTTTGGAATAGTTATACGATGTGGGAGTTGCATGGGGAAATTAGAAGATTTCAAATAGATTGTAGAACTTCTAGTAATGACATAGAAAATATTATTGATATTGAAAACTTTGTAAGGATGGTATGCGATGCATATGGAGTTCCATGTGTGGATTATACAAATACTAGTGACTATGAGAGCGAAGAGCCTAATCTACAGGCTAAAAGGTTATTTGACTTGTTAAAAGATGCTGAAACTAAACTTTATCCAGGTTGTGTCAAGATGTCTAAACTTTCTTTCATTGTAAAGTTGCTTCAAGTGAAATGCCTTAACCATTAGAGTAATAAATCTATGGATGTATTGTTGGGCTTATTAAAAGAAGTTCTCCTAGAGGGGGCTTTAGTGCCAAACTCATTCTATGAAGCTAAGAAGATAATTCGTGATCTGGGTTTAGATTACCATAAAATTGATGCTTATGAGAATGATTGCATATTGTATTGGGGGGAGCACACAAATACATAATCATGTCCTAAGTGTAATATGCTTAGATGGAATTTAAACAAACAAAAAGGGAAGAAGGTTCCACATAAAGTCTTAAGGCATTTTCCCATAACACCAAGGCTACAAAGACTGTATATGTCAAGAGACATAGCTAAAGAAATGAGGTAGTATAAGGAGAAACACTCAAATGGTAAGGTACTGAGGCATCCAGCTAACTTATCTGCTAATCCAAGAAGTGTTCGACTGGGTTTAGTAAGTGATGGATTTTAACCTTTTGGGAATATGAGTGTCAATCATTATATCTGGCCTGTTGTATTAGTGCCATATAACTTGCCACTATGGCTTTGTATGAAAAGCCCATACTTTATGATAACACTTCTTATTCCTGGTCCAAAGTGTCCAAGTGATAAAATAGATGTTTACCTCTAACCAATGATTCAAGAGTTGAAGCAATTGTGGGAAGTAGGGGTACAGATGTATGATGCGTATTGTCAATCAAATTTTATCATGCATACAGCAATATTGTGAACTATAAACAATTTTTCCGCATATGGAAACCTTTCAGGGTGGTCAACTAAAGGTAAACTTGCATGTCCATGTTGCCACAAAGACACGCATTGTATTTCGATAAGGATCAAGTTGTCTTACATGGGGCATCGGTGCTTTCTTCTACAAAATACCCATGGCGTAAAAATAAGGTATCATTTGATGCTAAAGAAGAGTATATGGATCCACCAGTTTCATTGACTAGAGATAAAGTGCTTAAGCAACTACAACACTTAGGTGATGTGTTATTTGGCAAGGGTACAAAACGAAAGCGTTATACACATAATAATGCTTACAATTGGAAGAAAAAAAGTATTTTTTTCCAATTGTCTTACTAGAAAAACTTGCTAATACAGCATAATCTTGATGTGATGCATATAGAAAGAAATATTTCTCATAACATTATGTGCATGGTGATGGATTTGGTTGGAAAGACCAAGGATACAATTAAAAGTATGTACGACTTAATAGACTTGGGTATTAGGAGTGATATGCACCCAGTTGAAGATAGTAATAATGTTTCTATTCCTCTTGCTCCTTACACATTGTCTCCTGAGAACAAACAATCTCTTTTAAAATGCTTGTCTAACTTAAGAGTACTTGATACTTTTCATCTAATATTTCAATATGTTTCAACATTCAGGAGCAAAAATTATTTGGTTTAAAGTGTCATGATCACCATGTATTATTGTAAGAGATATTTCCAATTGCAATTCGTGGGTTATTACCTTTTAAGGTGTGTGAACCAATTATAGAGTTGGGAAGATTTTTCAAAAATCTTTGTTGTCTTGTAAAGTACTTGACAAACTCCAAAGTCAGATAATATCGACATTATACAAGTTGGAGATGATCTTCCCATATGCTTTCTTTGATGTGATGGTTCACTTGCCAATACACTTGGCAGGGGAGGCAAAAGTTGCTGGACCAATTCAATATCGTTGGATGTATCCAATAGAAAGGTAACATGCGTCAATTGCATTGTATATTTATAATTCATAATTATAGAATGTTAATTACTTTTAATGCATTAGGTATTTGCGGACACTCAAATTATATGTCCGTAATAAAGCTTAGCCTGAAGGATCAATTGCAGAAGGATACTTGGCAGATGAAAGTCTCACGTTCTATTCAAGATATTTGAAAGATTTTCCTACAAAATTTAATGTGCCACATAGGAATAATGATACCAATGATGATATCAACCCTGAGTTTACAATATTTAAGAAAAATGGTCAAGCTATGGGGCATTGTGAGTCAATTTCTCTTCCCTATGAAGAATACTGTCAAGCAAGAATGTATGTGCTACAAAATTGTGAACAAGTTTGGCCATTTACGGAGTAAGTTGCCTGACTCAAGAGCAATTGACTCAAGAGCAAAAATGTACTTGTCATATTGCATTTTTATCTTATTGCTATGAAAAATTGTAGGGAATATACAACATAGCTTGAAGCCCATGGATCAAGGAGTGAGCAAAGCTAATATGAGTTTCCTCAATGGTTTTGTTCACGAGTAAGTTATAATATTTTGAGCCTTAGTATTTCTAGCAATTATATTTATATAAAATATCTAACACATGACTTTTGTCCTAAAAGGTGACATCATTTCTACACTGAGTCATGTCAGTGATGAACTTATAAGTTTATCAATTGGTCTATTGATGATGGTGAATCGCTATTCCATGTTCATAGGCAATGGATTTTGTTTTCACGCAAAAGATCGTGCAGTAGGAAAAAAACCCAAAATAGTGGTATCCTAGTTAAGGGTGATGACACTAATGCTGACAAAGAATATTATGGTGTGTTAGAGCATATTTATGAGTTGTCTTACATAGGTAATAGAAAAGTATATTTATTTAAGTGCCATGGGTGGGATGTGGCTCATTATGACAAAGGATATAAGGTTGATAAGTACTGGTTCATAAGTATCAATATGCAATACTCATTACAAACAAATGAACCATTTATTCTAGCATCTCAAGCTGAGCAAGTTTTCTATGTGGATGACATTGTTGCACCCGGTTGGCTCGTTGTTGTCAAAACAAACCCACGCGACTTGTTTAATGTACCAACTGACAATGATATTGATGATAGTGGGGTCCATGATCCTATGGTTGATACAGAACCTTATTAATAGTTTGTGGTAGACTTAAATGTTTATTGTGTGAGTCCTACACAACTTGATGATATTATCATTAACTTATATGGAGAAGATGAACAAACGCAGACCTTAGTTCAAGGAGAACCATCACAAATATATAAAAATAATGCCATTAATATTGGATTTAGTAATGAAGAGGATTTTCTTGATGACATTGATAGTGATACTAAAGAAGAAAGTGATACAGAAACTGAAATAGATGAATCAGAGACATTGATGGAAGTGATAGTGCGACGAAAGATTTAATTGAATGAAATTAATTGATATGGTAGATTTTATTAATATCTACATTGATTATTATTTGATTGATTGCTTTTTCCTAAATGAAATGCATATTTTTGTAGTATATGTCAGTATTAAAGAGAGGTTGAGGTAGGAAAAGTCTTTCTGTTACATCTAATAACAACACAAATAGCCAAGGTACATGCTCTACACCTCAATCAAGACCTGTTATTTCACCTCTATTACTGAAACAACAACTTCAGAAAATGCCTGTCAACTCTCCTCCTACTCCCCATACTCAAAATAGTAGTGCAGGTAAGTTTGCTTCAATTTTATGATAATTGATTTACATCGCATGTAACATTGAATTGTTCTAATTGAATTTTAATGATAGGCTCTTCTACTGTAATCAACAAGTACAGAGGAGTTTATAAGTCTATTAATATGAATTTGAGGACTGCATAATGAGCAAAGATTCGAGTCAAATTTTTAAATTCCATTTCAAGAGCAATCGGTCTAGAAGCAAGAGACTTTTCTAATTATTGTGGTTTAACTCTTAAAACTACAGTCTCTTTCAAGAATGGTGGATGTAGGTAGAAGAGTATTTTTGAAAAATATGGTCATGATATGATTTTAAAAATAAAGGTATTATTTATGTTAAATTTTTATACTTATTTTAGTTTATTTATATTATTATATAAAGTGTTTATATTTATTTATTTCAGGATAAATTTTAACCTGCTAATGTAATTACTGAAGAAAGGTTTCATATAGCTCTATCAATTATTTTACAAAATGCATTCAGAAATTGGAAGAACAATATGCACTCTCACTACAAGAAATATGAGACTAATGAGGATAGGCTGGCTGATCCTCCTTAAACTATTAGTTTTCAAGATTGGGAGTGGTTATTAATATATTTTAAGTCTGACATGTTTAAGGTATCTCACTATCCTTCTAAATAAATTATATTTTTTTCAGTTATTAAATTCTTATTAGTTACTACATTTTGTTGTAGAAAAAAAGTGTAAGAAACACGGTAAATCGAGAAAAATAAATGACTAAACATACTTGTAGTCATCGATCATTTGCAGAGATTGAATATGCTACAATAAGTTCAATATATCACCACTATAATTTAAATTTTTAATCTTTTTTTTAATTTAATTTTTGTATTTTCTTATATGTTATTATTTTGTAGAGAGATCCTACTACTAGACGACCTATCCCTCCTGACCAGCTGTAGGAGATAACGCATACTAGGAAGACATTAGATGGACAAGTAGTATGGGCTGATCTACACTCAGAACAATTTAATGTACGCATTGTTGTTTAATATCTTATTTTGATTTAGTTTTATTTTTAATCTAATAGTTTTATATTTTTATTATAGAGTCGTAAGCACAAACTTTCTCAATAACAAGACCTAGATTTAGAGAGTGATGCTCAAATGACGTCAGATGAAATATTGGCGATAGTTCTTGGTGAGAGGTCAGGGTGTGTAAGAGGGAAAAGGTATGCAGCGGAACCTTTAAGGAAGAGAAATCGTCCTCAATCTACTAATAGTTCAGTTGTGGAGAGTGTGTGTACCCAATTGCAGGAAGAGTTTGATAAAAAAATTTAAGAGAAGAGAGAAAAAAATGGAGACTGAGCGTGCAAAGATGGAAGAAGAGCGTGAAAAGATGCAACAAGAGCATGTGCAATTTGAGCAAAGACTAATGGAACAAATAGAGCAAAGGATACAAGCTTAATTCGATACCTTGATGCAGAAGGGACAACCACATGCGGCTACTTCTAGTCATAGTATTGGTCCTTCTACATAAAATGTATATATAAACTAAACAATTTTATTTTAATTTTAAATATATTTAAGTAATTGAACTAATTTGATATTTTATATGATAATCAAAATATTTATTAATATTATTAGATTATGGTTTATTTAGTTATTTATCATTTATTATTTGTTATTAAATTATATTTTTTTCATATCACATAAATTATATAAAAAAATTAAAAATAATATTAAGTTTAGGCAGTGACAAATATGTTGCCGTAGAATCCGCTTTAGGCGGCGACAGTTCTATCGCCGTAGAATCAGCTTTAAGCGACGACAGTTTTGTTGCCGCAGAATCCGCTTTAGGCGGCGATAGTTATGTCGCCGCGAATTCTAGTTTAGGCAAAGTCGCCGCCAATATGTATAGACGACAGTCTCATAGGCGACGACAAAATGTTTCCACTATAGGGATTCAACGGTGACTTTTAAGTTGCCGCTGAAAATCAATTTTTTTGTAGTGCTCATATGATTATGATGCTCCTCTTATGAAATGGGTATCAAAATTACATCAATTTGATTGATTCTTTATGCATGTATGTACGTACGTACGTATGTGTGTATTTTCTCAACATAACTTTAAATGAATGTGACATAATCTGATTCAATTATTCGCAGGAAACATTGCTCAACCAAAATGGGGCCATCTCAAGAAACTTCACGAAGTTTTGAAATCAATTGAGAAAAACCTTGTCTATGGCAATGTCAAACAAACTGATCTTGGTACTTCTGTCAAGGTAAGTAGTTAAAAATAAAGAAGACTTATGTATTCATTAATTGTCGCATATTAAAGTACATACGTTCGTGGGATTTGAAGTGGTTAATGTTTAATTTGACCATGAAATAATGTTGTAGGCCACTGTGTATGCTACAAATGGATCATCAAGTAGTGTATTCTTGAGGAACAGCAATACTACTTCTGATGCAACAGTGACATTAAATGGAAAGTAATATACAATTCCTGCTTGGTCCGTTAGCATTCTTCCTGATGGTGAAACTGAAGAGTATAACACAGCAAAGGTGAGATTTTCTGTACAAAATTTGAATTCTGTTTTTTTTTTCTTTTCAGGTAGGGCTACATGCTAACCCGTGTACCTAGTCCGATAAACATGGATCAGTCCTTATTATAATCCCATTTAGGAGAGGTGTTCACATTTTGTACCTAACATATTATTAGGTTGGGTGTCAAGTTGACTCATATACAACCCTAATTTTGAATGATACAGATTAGTGTTATGAAGACGAACAATTAGTAACTAACATATATCCTTTTGTGATTATAATTAGATTAATGTTCAAACCTCTGTGAATGAACATTGGCTAAATAAAGCTGAGAAGCAGCCAGAATCATTGAAGTGGATGTGAGGGCCTGAGGATATTCATAATGCTCTAAAAGGGAAGTCTCATTCTTCTGTAAAGAAACCCATTGATCAACAGGAAGTCACTAAAGATGCTAGTGACTAACTTTGGTACATCACCAGGTAAAATAATCATAATTCTCATTTCACTTATATTTCTCTCGTTTTATAATCTCTCTTTCTTGTTCTAAGCATTTATTTATTATTCTAATTCCAAAGGCGTAAGAGTCTTTAATTTTTCTTCTTTGATAGCCTTCATCTTGACAAAGATGATCCTATTTGGAGCGATGATATATCTCTTAGAATTACGCAAGTAGCCAAGTAATTTACGCATATGTCAATGGACATCATATTGGTAAAAGGAATATTGCTTTGTACAACTTCATTTTCTCATAAATAAACTATGATTAGTTTAATTAACATTATTTTTTTTATGGAAATGTGCAGGAACTCAAAATGCTAAATATGCATTTTTTATGATGATGAGGTTGAATTAAATATCAAGCTAAATAAAGGAAAGAATATAATTAGTTTGCTGATTGTCACTACTGGATTACATATATCATCATATTGATATTAGTCCGTGCGAATTTGAATATATTGAACAAATTATGTTACTTTAATTTAATTATAATAATATATATATTTTATTTGAATAGAATTAGGTGTCTTTTTTAACACATGGCACATGGGTTTGGTTAGACATATTGAGGAGGTTGGTAAAAAAGATGACGAGACAATTATTAAGAACTTGTCTTCTCACAAGTAACACTATAGAAATGGATTGGATGGTTGGGATAAGAAATTATTTCGTGAAGAGTCCGGTTGTAATACCAAATATGGGCATGAGACCAATTACCCATAAACAAAAGCTTCACTTGGTACAAGGTACTTGGCAATCATTTACAAATTATGATATTCTTTTGTTAGTAGTCTAATAATTGGAATATAGAAATTTGATTTATTTATCTTTGAAATTAATTATGTGCTAGACCACATTCAAATCTCCTCTTGGAAAAGACCCTGTGGGGGTTGATTTAGAAGGACTTGGAAAACGTTTGCTTGGGTTAATGGTCATAACATGGTCGCTATTGGCCTGCTTACTTGGCTGCAGAAGATGGTTGCAGTGATGATCCTTGTGATTATCGGGGTGAATATCCTGCCCCAAAAATGTGTTTCTAACTGCGGAAAGCTACACAAAAATGGTTAGTTGATGTTTTCCTCTATGTTAGTTTTTTTTTCAAATTAAGGGAAGTGATCTATACATACCTAGAGAAATACTTATATGTTCTAAAAGTATCAGGTCATTTGAATTCTATTAAATCAAAATATAACAACTCAACTGATGACCCATATAAAAAAAAATCATGATTAAGTTTATCTTTAAGAAAAGTAAATATTTTAATATGAAAAAAATAAAAACTCCCTAAACTAAATGAAGTTTTTTTTCTAGAAAATAAAATATAACGTGAATTGTTTCAAATGAGTCAGTTGATGACCCATATAAAAAAATTTATAATTAATTTTATCTTTAAGAAAAATAAATATTTTAATTTAAAAAAAATAAAAATTTATAAGAACCATGGTCTTTTTCTTGAAAACAAAATAAAATGTGAATTGTTTGAGATGAGTCATCAAACAACTAGAATTAATATGTCTTAAATTATTATATTTTAATTATATAGAATTCAAATGACGTGATACTCTCTAACTAGCATATGTAAATATTTCTCTGCATCCCTAACTGTCCATATTTGATATGGACTATCTGTATCGTGTTTTACCTGATTTAATATTTTTTTAGGTACCATGTTCCACGATCGTTCCTTAAAGACGGTGGCAACATACTGGTTTTGTTAGACGATATGGTTGGAAATCCGTCGTATGTGAATTTCCGAACAGTTAGTGTTGGAACTGCTTGTGGAAATGCTTATGAGAACCACACATTGGAACTATCTTGCCAAAGTCGTTCAAGTTCTGCCACTAAATTTGCTAGTTTTGGAAATCCTCAAGGCATATGTGGTTCATTCTACAAAGGAACTTGTGAAAGCAATAACGATGCCTTGGCAATTATAGAAAAGGTAAATATCATTATATATAAATTATACATATTATATATTGTACGCATTCTTATATAACTACACCAAAAACAGTAATTGGGATTCGTTTCTAGCGGCTAAAATAAACCACTAGAAAAATCGAGATTTCTAGAGGTTGTACAACAAATTTCAACCATTTTGACCAAAATGGGTGTGGGCTTCACAAATTTCTAGCAGTTTAGTCCCAACAGCTAGAAAATAACTGCAACAAGTATTGTCAAAATATGGAGTGAAGTTAATGCCACATGTCCAGCAGTTTGGTTGGAGAAATCACTAAAGTATGCGCAAGGTCACCATATTTTCTAGCGGTTTAGAAACCGCTAGAAATACTACAAAAAATAAATATTTTGTAGCGATTATTTTATGAGTTTAACAGTTAGAAATTGCTTTTCTAGCGGCTGGGTAAACCGCTAGAAATTTAAGTGCTAGAAATAGTTTCTAGTGGTTCTAGAGAACCACTACGTATAGTGATCAAAACACTAGAACATTTCTTATAGTTCAGTAAAACACTAGAAAAAACCTGACAGTAAAAGCCAAAGGGATGACATTACACTATCATTAATGTAGGTTAAAGTGACATTTTACGGCGGTTTTACAAACGACGTGAATTCTATTGCCGTTATAAGTCTAACATTTAACGGCCATTAAATGGTAGACTTACAATGGCAGTTTATTATTAAAATGGCCGTTATATTGTAATACATTAACGGCAGTTATATTCTTAACTACCGTTAATGTATAATATTCCCAATATCGTTACAAATCATTTTTTTATATATTTTTAAGCTTTACACAATGGTGTTTCTTCAAACCTCTATGGAAAACTTTTTTTGAATCATTGCTTTTATTTATCATTTTATGCCACCCTACATTTAATATAATAAAGATAGACCAATTAATTCCATGCATCAAGTATGAAGTCAACAATCCCAAAATCCAAATGGTCATACAATCATCCAAATGAATAAACTTTCAATAAACATATATATATATATATACACATCATATATAGAAAAGGGAACTGGTTGAATATGAATCCTAAACAAGTTAAAACATAATTCCAGTCATCAAAATATTAACCAAAAATGTACTTCATCACATTTACAAAACAATAAGTAAATGTAAGAACCAAGAATATTAATCATGCAATGAATTAAGTAATCAAAGTGATATTTATTACAACATAATAAATTAATTTCCTACTAGTTTGTATCCACCCAAATTCCTTCATAATGATCATCCTTAAAAGTAAATTCATCATCTTTCAAATCAAACTATGTTATTGTTATAGGTCGAATAGTTGTGAAATGCGGGGTTTCACTAGGTTGAACCCTAAGTTACCGTCATCACCAATTACTTACCTTTTACCTTAGAGCATAATGGAAAGATCTTTATTTACTAGATTTGTGACATAAAACACTTGAATTGCTTAACTTGTTAAGATTATTGGCTCATCTAGGTATCCAACTCTCTGAAGATCGACTTAAATAAATCCAAATTTCTCATATACTTAGATAGTATTACTATTAATTCACTTATATTTAAAGATTGACACTTTAAATTTGGAGTAACTAACCTCCCATATCTCTTCAATTAGTCCATAATATGGCATAGACGCCAATGTTGGCATTTTATCTTTTGAACTAGTAAAATACATGGCTTTGGCCACAACTATAACCCCACTATTTTGTATTATACTTTTATCATCTTTGACTTTTGTGTAAAAAGAGTAGCAATTTATGTCATATCCTTTCTAACACACAACCTCAAAACGAAACCCTGCAGATAACATGTGTATTGTTTCAGAATGATTGTTATCCTTTAACACTTCTTGCTTGAACCATTATATAAAAAACATGTTGTGCTCATTAACTAGTTGCATATCTCTCTTTCTTGGGTTCATGTTCTTAAGCATACTATTGTGAGCATCCAAGTATGGCATAACTTCATCTTTATTGTTCAAAATATAAAGATATGACTGTATCACCAATTCACGAGACATGTGCTTAACTTTAGCACCATGAGTTCCCGGCTTTTTCTCCCTTGGTCATGTTAAGATTGAGGAAGTCCAACTACCTTTACCCTGCAAGATATGAGTTACAAAACTCAACTGCCTCCTTATCTATATACCTCTCAACAATTGATACCTCTAGTCAATTAGGATTTTTAAAAATACCTTTTAAGGATTTTCATGTATCTCTCAAATGGATACATCCACCTTAAACACATAAGGCTACAAAGTCTAATTTCATGTACTAGGTGAGCAATCAAATGGACCATGATGTCAGAAAATACTAGAGGGAAGTATATCTTTAACTGGGAGAGGATAACATAACCTTCATTCTCCAATTCATCCAACTTAACAGGATCAATCACTTTTCTGCAATAGCATTGAAAAACATATAAACTCTAGTAATAGTGCTTCTCACATCGTCTTTCATAATGCCTTGAATAGCCACTAGTAGTAATTGTTGCATCAATATGTGGCAATCGTGGGACTTCATGCATGTTACCTTCAAATCTTGCAGTGATACAAGCTTCCTAAAATTCAATGAATACCCTTGTAACACCTTAATACCATGCAAACACTCAAATAGGCTTGTTTATTATATTTGGATAATATGTATGCTATTGGATACAAATAAATTCTCTTACTACCATCTCTTTGTTGTGGATATAAAGGTGATCTTATTCCCATTTTAACTAAGTCTCGTTTAGTATTGACCACATCCTTACTCTTTCCACGAATATATAGAAGCGTACCAACAAGGCTCTCACTCACATTCTTCTCCACATGCATGACATCTAGACTATGTCTCACTTCAAGACTCTGCCAATATAGAAGATCAAAGAAAATTGATCTCTTTTTCCATATATTCCTTTTAAGTGTCTTCTTCTTATTAATTTTACCTAAGGTAATATGAACACATTACAAATGTTAATACACTTCTTCTCCAGTTAAAGGAATAGGAGCAATTTCATATTCTTGTGAGTCATTAAATGCCTTCTTCAACCTACGGTAAGGGTGATGTCATCTAAGAAACCTTCTATAGGAAAGGTAGATTGTCTTCCTTCTATGCCTGAGTTACATGTAGTTAGTTTTTTCTTCATATATGGGATATGTTTTATGCCCCTTAACACTATAGCCTAACAAATTTTCATACATTGGGAAGTCATTTATCGTGATGAAGATCATAGCGCGGAGTTTAAAGGTCTCTTATTTTTATGCATCAAAGACATCAACACTGTCTTTCCATAGTTTCTTTAAATTATCAATCAAAGGTGCCAAGTACATATCTATGTCATTTCCCAGCTGTTTTGGCATAGAGATCATCAAAGATAACATGATGTACTTTTCTTTCATGCACAATGAGGGAGGCAAGCTATAAATCACAAGGAGAAATGGCTAAACACTATGTGTGCTATTAAGAATATCATACAGATTGATTATGTATGTGCATAGCCCAAGTCAAAGATTTTTGGGCTAAAAACCAAATTCAGGAAATTTATTATCTATTTCTTCAATTAAGGAGAATTAGCTAGGTGACGAAGTTGTCCATCATTTATTTTTCTATTGGAATGACATCTCAAGTTCTTTGAATATGTGGCATTAGCAAACAAAAGTTTAAACTGTGGTATTATTGAAAGATACTATAACACCTTCGAAGGAGAGCCTTTGGTAATCTCATCACAATCATCACCATCTTTCTTCACTTTGTATCTTGAAGTACCATATTTATGGCACTTATTCAGCCCTTCATACTCATTTATGTACAATATGCAGTCGTTACGGCACGCATGTATCTTCTTATATGATAAACCCATCAGACACAATACTTTCTTTGCCTCGTACATTGATCTTGGTAGTGTATTTCCTATAGGAAGGGCATTACTCAATAACTAAAGTAATTCTGACAAACTAGAATCGGTCCAACCATTTCTCGATTTTAAATTCATCAATTACAATACAAATTTTAACCTTGTGTACTCATATTTACTCTCTGAGTACAATGGCATCTTGGCATCATTTAGCAAAATTTCACTTTGGAAAGGATTGGACTCTAATATCATGAAACGTATATAGAATTCTATCCACAAAGTTTTGTTCACAACTTCCTTACGCAAAGGAGTCCTCATAATCTCACCATGCCAAATTCAATTTATATATATTAAACTTATCCTATCACATATAAGATTTTCTCTTATATCAGGAATAGACAATTTGTTACAGTTGCAAGGACAGAAGAATAACCCACCAATTTCCTTCAAAGTATTCATTTGAACAAATTCAATAAACATTTTATCCCATCTTCGTATTCCTTAATAGTGCTCTTAACTTTCATCTAGCTATGATATATTATTCCCTTAAATATAAATAATCTCAAATGGTAACAAAATCCATCAAATAGGAAATAAATAAGAACCAATATATTTATAAGATAGTTAACAAACTAAAAGTACAAAAATGAAATATTTAGTAAGGTAAGATATCTCATAATATATATTCTGGGTAAAGAAATAATTAAGAAATTTAGGAAAATAAAGATATTTTTTTGAGATTAAACAGTAAAGAGAAATTTTAGGGAAATGGTAAAAGAATAGATAATTCCTAGAAATATATTGAGGATTAAGAAAATTTGGGGAAAATCATGGAAATGGTATTTCAAATACCTAGAAAATTATGGAAGAGAATATTTTCCTAAATGAGGCTTAAATATTGTTATACTAGCAGTAATGATGTTGACATGCATTTTGAAGACGTCACTTATTATGGAAAACTGATTAACATCGTTGA
This sequence comes from Leucaena leucocephala, assembly GCA_037074615.1. Classification (NCBI taxonomy): domain Eukaryota; kingdom Viridiplantae; phylum Streptophyta; class Magnoliopsida; order Fabales; family Fabaceae; genus Leucaena; species Leucaena leucocephala. Next base: position 7,812,948 of record CM073516.1, on the reverse strand, counting down.
ATTAAATTACCAACTTTTCGCCATAACCCTGTTCCAGTGCTCATGGGCAAATATAACAACTTCTCGGGGAATCACTACTAACCACTTAGGTATCACCTTTTAACAAATTTCTTTAGACTCATTCATATGGAGAATCTAAAGATGATAAGACATATATTCTTACCTCTGAGGAACACTAAGTTTACTATATCTAGGATAAGAAACATAAAGATTAGAATATAGTCATCTATCTCAAGGTACAAGATTTTTATGACATTGGTAATGGTGACATTACTTATGACAATGAATCCTTCCAACCAACGAATTTTGAAAACTTCTTTTCTCAAATAGATGATAATTTAGCCATTGTTAAGTATATGTCTTTTATTAAATTATTTATTATTATAATTTGTTTAATTATTTATTAATTAATAATATTATATTTTATAAAAATAAAAAAATTGGATTTTTTTTTAGCTAGAATGCACTTTCTAGCGGTTAGGAAACCGCTAGAAAATGGAGTCCCATTTCTAACTTTTCTAACCACTAGAAATTATGGTGACATCATGAAAATTTCTTTTCTCGCCAACGAAGATATCCTGTAAAAAATTTCTAGCGGTTTGTTTGACTACTATAAATATATTTTTTTTAATTTTAATTCCTATCTAAATACTTTTTAGTGGTTATAAACTGCTACTAAGGCTATCCCATTGGCTTTCTCTTGCCACCTTTTTTTTCTAGCGTTTACTTGAATCACTATAAAAATTCTAGCTTTTTGACCACAGTGCATGACAATTTTAGTTAACCGCTAGAAAATTATTTTTATTTTTTGAATTTCTAACAGTTTACTTAACCGCTAGAATATGTTATTATAGCAGTTATAAATGCTATAAATACTATAAAATAACTGCTACTTATTGTATTTAGTGATTACATTTATCAATTAACCAATTTATCTTTTATTTAATTAAAATTATGCAGCATGTGTGGGTAAGCAGACATGCTCTATTGATATATCAGAGAAGACATTTGGGCCAACAAATTGTGGAAATATTACTAAGAGGCTTGCGGTGAATCAGTCTGCTAGAAATAATTGAGTTATTAATTATTTTTAATAGTAATTATTAGGTTAGTTTTTTTGTTTTAATTTGAATATGAATTTAGGAAAATAACAGAAAAAGACTCTAAAAAATTGATAAATGTCAAAATATGACTTTTCATTAATAACGCTTGATTAATTGTTGGTAACAGTCAAATTTTAAAATTTAGCATTTTTTAAAGTCTTTTTTCTATCATTTTTCCTTTGAAATTTTCCCTTTTGTTTAAAGATTGGCGTTGGATTTTGGTTGCGGATAGTCATAGGCATATCTTTTTTAGAATCCTTTAATTAAATAATATAATAGTTATATTTGTGTTTATCTTTCTTTAGGTACATAATTTATTGGTGTTATGTTAATTTTTTCCCTAAAGAAAGCAGCGAAAATATTCTCAAACTATGATACCCACTTCAAGCAATTATCTGTTCACAGTAAATTCCATAATGTCATAAAAATCGTTAGTATGCCTTTATTAAAACTGGATTTTAATAAAGCAGATAATAGTTTAATATATAGGATATGATTTATTAAAAAAATATGAAATTAAAAAATTAAAATATATAAGTAACGAGTTGTCTAAAACATTACTGTGGAGAATTATAAAAAAATAAATGGGAAAAATATATAAAATATATTATTCACAGGTTAAGTGGCTTACTATAAATTTATAAAATAGTTACGTATATATTTGTTGGTTTAACTTGTCTCTGCATTTTAATATAGCTTCTTGATTCTGGCAAAAAAAAAAGATTTTTTGGTTCATCTAATGATCAAATAACTCTTTGACTCCGTTGAAAATAATAATATATGACTTAATTATATGTATTAAAAAATCTAATTGCATATCCTAAACATTGGGAATTTTTTTAATAAAATTATGATAATTTGTTAACATCATAATTCAAATTAACATTGAAAGTTCTTATGGTTAACATAAAGAGAAGCATCGAAGTTATATGCTCAAGAAAAGACTAATAATGGCTAATAAGATGAATTTTCCTTACTAAAAAAAGAAAGATAAATTTTTTGGATAAAAAAGAAAATAAATAATAGAGATGTTTTAGTAACACCATATTATGTTTATTATAATTAAATAATTTATGTTATTTTTTTAATTTTTTTAAATTAATTAAATAATTTTTATATTAAAAATTAAATGAGTATTAAATATCTATTTATAAGTATATGCACTTCTATTGTCTTACAAAACTTCTTCTTTTTCCTATCCTACTAACAAATAGGGGAAGTACTTCTTTTAAAATTGCTCTAGGAAAATCTCTTACTAATATCTTCAATTATGAACTCTCGTAGCAATTTTCTTATTGACCCCAGGCATGCTACAGAAATCCTTTGAGGTCAATATCTCCATTTTGTACAAAATACTATTTTGAATAGTAAATATAAGAGTTAAATAGGGAGTCTACTTTTATCTTAAATATAAAACTCTAATATATTTTATTTTTTAAAATTATAATTTTTTGCCTAAAGTAGATATATATATGATTGGACCTTTTAAGTAAATTTATTAAAGATAGTTTAAATGTATATAATTAAAAATAGTATTTTAGAAAAATTAGCACACAATTATTATAAATAATTAACTTAATTATCTAATTTTATTAATCTACTCAAATTAATTAAATATATCTTATATTAAAAACTAAAAATAATACTTAATAATATAACAAAATTGTTCGTTACAATGATGGCCACCAGTACATTTAATTTTGACTAATGAGAGGGATGTCACATCTTGCTTTCTAAGACTTAATCTATAGTTTAGATGCATATAATTAGAAGTCATTCAATAGCAAGGGAGGACTTGAAAGAACCAAAATCCTTGAATTTTCATTTTAAAGTTAGGCTTGGTAATTTCATAAGTTTTGTCCATTTTTTTAAAAAAACGTATAACTAATTTTTTAAAATTGTTTTGAGGTAATTCAAGTTTCTATTTAAAGTTTTTGAAGTCCTCTAAAAGGGTAGAATATCAAATGATCAGTGTATATATTGCACAGTTTTGTACAGGAATTTCACGCAAAAAAAAAAAAAAAAAAGACTCTTCCCCCTTTGCCTTTAAAATTTCCAGATTTGGGTAATTATGGAATTAATCTATTTTCTGTATTCACAGACATATAATTTAGGGTTCATAGGCATTTTCAAATGTAAATAGCCACAATATCTAGTCTTGATCAAGCATAACCAAGCCAAACACAATATTATTCGGACTCTTGATATGTAAAATTTATTTAGTTAATTTAATTATATTAAAAAATTAATTAATATGATATATATTTTTTAAAATATCTTAAATATATTCTTTAATTTTTTCTATTTTTTTAATTATTGTTAAGGGAGTATTACTATAGATAATTTAAAAAAATAATTAATATAAAAAATATTTTATATTTAAAATAAAAAATAATTTTTTAATTAAATTATATATTAAAAACACAAAGATACTTATTTATAATACAAGGGTACTTCTATATATAATACAAAATACCACAAAATGCAGTCTTGTTATCTTCTTCAATCTTTATCCTCATTCGGAATGCTTGCACCTATGATATGATGTGAAATACCACAAAATGCAGTCTTGTTATCTTATTCAATCTTTATGCTCATTGGGAGTGCTTGCACCTATGATATGATGTGACGTCTTTCCCCTTTTAATATCAAGTATCAACAGAGTTCAAACCCTTTAAAAAAAACAAGAACACCAAAAACAATTAAGTGCATTTTTAAATAACCAAAAAATGACATGCCAGTTATCTTTCTTAAAAAGAGCAAGAGTTTTGAAAAAAAGGTGTTGAGTGTAATACTCCTCTTATCCATTTTATAATAACTAATTTATATAATTTATAAGATATTTTTAACTAATTTATAAAATTCAAATAATTTTTAATATTATTTTTATTAACTACACTAAACTCTATTATATTAATATCTTCTGTCTCTCAATATCTTATTAAATATGGATATGCCTCAAAAAATATATATAATGCTTATTGAAACTAGGCTAAAGTAAATTGGTCCTTTAAATTTCATTTTAATCCCATGAGTTAAAGAAATATATTTTTAGTCTTTTAAGCTTAATATCTTTAACTTTATTAATAAAAAAAATATTAACTTGACAAAATTAAAATGATAACTTAATAATTAAATATTGATAAAATATGTCTAAATTTTAATTTTGTTTAATATAAATTATAACTCATTTTAAAATGATTAAAAATACAAACGTGTTAACATTTAATTGTATTGCCATTATTTAAGTTTGATGAGTAAACATTTTATATTAGTAAAGTTATCGGTGTTAAGTTTAAATAATTAAAAATATATTTTTAAAATTTATAGGATTAAAATAAAACTTAATATTAAACATATATTTTATATTTTAGCCTTGAAGCTATTAAAACGTTTTGTAATAAGGACGAAAAATATTTTCTGAAAACCTTCTTCTAAAACTGGACTGAAGGGTGTAGTTATACATTAAATCCATTATCTTTTTATTTTTTTTAATTTTTAAAAAAAAGTTGGCCTCACTCTCTATTTAAGGATAATGTAAAATCTTCCTTCTTCCTAAGCGATACAAAATCAGACAGAGTAAACTATCTATTACTCTCAAATATAAACCTAAATACTTAGAAGCTAAAATACCTCTTTAAAAATTAAATATACTCTAAATAATTATATATTTTATTTTTAATTAAAAGATATAAAAGTGTAGTACTTAAGTTGAGGGCTCTCCCCCTTAAATTCACACAGCCCTCAAATTAAGGACTACGCTTTTAGAGGGCTGAAAAATAAAAACGGACCATGAGACCACTACTTACACCACATTTTTTTTTAGTTGCCCACCCGATTCACCAAAGCTTTGCCACGACTACATCCGGATTCGACCCGCGTCGCGCACCTGGCTATGGTGGGTGAGTCTCCTAATAGAGATTTTTTGCATACGCTACCACTCAGACCAACCCCCGTTAGTTACTTACACCACATTTATTTTGGGAACAATGTGGCCTACATCTTCATAATGGATACAAGCATAGGAAAAACTACGTTTTTGTGGCCCAAACTTGACCCAACAAATTTAGGCCAATATTTTGCCCAATCCAAAATTTCGAGTCTTAAATGAAAACTCTCGGCTATTTTCAGGTTTGATGTGTGAAGCACCCCCTCAACATTAGGCTTTGTGCTGTGCACTAAAGGGGTGTGCATGGGCAGGGTTGGGCAGGGCAACCCCTCTGCCCGGTGCCCTGCCCAGAAAATGCATGGGCTGCATTTTACAGCCCGGTACCCGGCCCTGCCCGATAAAAGCCCTAACTATATTGGGCTGGACATGGGCGGGCTGGGCATAAGCGGGTTGGGCATGCCCAAATAGTAATATTCTACTCATGTGGGAGGAAATTTTATATTTTTGAGAATTAGTTTTTCACAATGTGTAAATAAAAGGAATCATCACAAAGCAGTCAGACATTTTATATATCAAAGTGCATGGCTCACAGGTGAAAATAAACTGGAATAAAGATGAATTTTCCTTCTCTAGGAGAAAATTACACCTGAAATTTCTGACTTAAGATTAACTATTTGCTAAGACAAACTACCCTTCAAAAGGAGAAAAAACCTACAAATCTTATTTAAAATTGAACATCCAAATATGTATTGCAAAGAACACAAAAACATGTGAAATGCAAACCATTATTGCTATAACAATGAACTGCAGCAATATCTTCATTATAAAGAGAAAAAACCAATCACATGATGAAAAACTAATGTAAACAACGCCCCCAGCTTTACCAAACAATGATTAACCTTGTGGGAGGCAGCTAGGAAGGCAAAAGTTCATCATACTGCAAGAATAAATGGAAGAAATTTGGATGTTTCTGGTATCATCAATTGTTGCTTTTGTATGTTGATAGGATGAATAAAGTATCATCAATTGTTCAGATCCCAAAACAGATGTTTCTAGTATTCATGAATGTTTACTCTGTATTACTTTCATAAAATTACCAAAATGCAGTTATAGTTGATAGGATACTTTATATATTGTATTCAAACGATGCTACGATAAAGTTGCTTTTGTTGTCTCAAGGCCCAAACACATGCCCCAAATATCCTTTACTTGTGCCATTACCCCCAACATAGTGACCATGAAATAAAATTGGTGCAGCAGAATGTCCCAATCTCTGGGAAATGACAGATTTTTGAAGCCAATGTAGAAGTAGATGGTAACAATCAACAGAGATTCAAGTTCACGCACATTTCAATGAAAGTGAACAATGCTACTAAATGCAATCTCAATGATCAATGAAATTTTATGTAATTATTTAAGGATTTCAAATCATTGCGTGTTAAATAAACTTGATGATGTGGAGGCCTTAGTGTTCATAGTCATCTAATGCTCCTGAATCTGTGCTAACTTGGGAATATATATGTGACTAAGGAAATAAGGTGAATATTTCAGAGGAATCAGATAGATAATCAGATGTCATTTGCAGCCATTTTTTTTTGTAAGGTACTTCCAGAAAGAAAGAAAATTTTTGTTTGCTGCTCTACTGGCTACCATGTATAGCTAGGAAGGCTAAGAAACAAGAACACCAGCATGGACAAAAGCTTGTTCTTCACGATAAAAACTTGGCTAATTTTACACTTCAAATATATATTAGTCATCTAGCCAGTAGTAAAGTACCATATCCCAAATATGCTGAAAAGGGAAAAAGCAAAAGAAGAACAATATCCCAAATGTTCTTGAAATTAGATAAAGGAACCATATAGAACAATGATCTCTAACAAACTACATAGTAGGTGGTTGAACAGTTACTAATATGATTATAGTTATAATTTCTTAGAACCTTTAAGTTAATGCATTTGAGTCATTTATCATAATTGTTTAACTTTCTCACAGACTGTATCATTAACAGGATAATATCCAAGTTCATAAACCACATAAGCTCTAATGGCGCAAGGATTACGCCCAATTGCAGAAAGCAACAGGGAAGATAACTCTCCTAATATCTAACCATGAAGAAGATGAAGACAAAACCCTGATCAGCTTCTTCATCTTCTTCAGTTTTAAGCAAGATCCATCAAATTCAAAGTCACAATGTAGTAAGCTGAGAGCAAGAAATCAATACATGGACACAGAGAATGAACCAGTTACCTTATAGAGACTGTGTAAACACTTAGAACACCCACCAATATCGACATTGGAGCTAATACTCAAGCGATTTCTCTCAAGCATTTTCACACTTTCATCTTCAACAACATTCCCATCTTAGTTCACTGAAAACGCCTCAAGGCAACTCAAAGGGTGAAGCCTTATACCACAATAGCAATAAACCACATCACAAGTCTCATTTGGCTGAACCAGATCAATCCCCTTCACTTTTAAAGCCTTCCCCATGTCACCCACACAAGTCTCCGAATCATCCGGCAGCAACAGCATGTCGTACGACGTCGTATGCGCATTACGACCCTTCGATGCATGACCAATCCCACCGACCCTGCCGAGTGCTATGGCGGAGTACAGCCAAGCAGCCAGAACAGGGTAACACCGGCTACGGGGGAGCTTCCTGCCAGCGTCGTGCTTGTTAACACCACACGCATTCTTCACCCCTTGGAAAAACTCGTCGGAGAAGTCCAGAGGGCAACTGACAGAATCATATTGCTCTGGAAATGCAGGGATAGTGGCAGAAAGAAGATGAGACTATACCTGGTGGGAGCTGAAGGCGGAGAGGTGCACGCCGCAACACAGTGAACACACACAGCACTGGCCAAAGAACAACTCTTGCTCGACTTGCAATCTCAGCTTCCTTTAGGGCAAAACAATTAGTTTTTTTCTTTTAAAAAAAATATATATATATATATATATATATATATATATAATATTGGGCCGGGCCAAATGGGTAGGGCAGTATATCTTGCCCGGTGCCCAGCCCGGCCCGAAATAGCCCATTTATATATCGGGCCAATTTTTTTGGGCTGGGCAAGGCTATTTTTACTCGGGCTCGGGCGGGCGAACCGGGCTCTCGGACATCATGCACAGCCCTACATTGTAGTCATTTTGATTGGCTTTCTATATTATTGTGTTAAAATTTAATATAACTAGATATTTTTTCACAATTTAGTAAACATAGTCAAAGTATATGTGTATGTATATAGGAAGGAGGATTAAAATAATAAAATGAAAAATTCTAAAAGCAAAAGTTATATTAATAATAATTAGGCTAACAAATATAAAACTTCTATAAATTTTAAGTAAATATATTATCTCCCTAATCTTTAAAAGTTTAAATTAAGTACCTTAATATTTTACATTTTGATTATCAATTCCTTATTATTAAAATTATAATTAAAATAGCAGTTTTTATGATATCATCATTTTTATATTTTTAATCATATATCTATCATTTAAAAATTAATACTTAGCACTTGACATATAATTTTAATTATTTTTAAATACTTAAAATACCTAAAAAGTATTTTAAATATTTATTTGGATATGTCTTTTTAAATAAAAATACTTAAAAAATATTTAAAATATTTGTCTGACCATATCCTTTTTAAATCAAAAAGTATAAAACATAAATATTATGACATGTAAAAAATTATTAATTTTAATGGCAGGAGTTGATATTTAAAATATTAAATATTAGGATCTTTAATTTAAATTTTTAAAGTTCAACAAGACGATGTGCAACTCATCCAAAATATTTAGCAGGATTTGTGTATTTTAGTCTAATAATTATAAGAAGATAATGATGATGATAAATTGAGTAATGTAATACAAGAAGCATACTCAACTCAAATGCTCAAAAGGAGATTAATCAAAGTAGATTGATTCAGTGATCATGCCCTCAAATTAAGATTTATTTAACTGATTTATATCAAACTTCATATTGAAATCTTTCTCAATTAATTTGTTATTTCTTCTTAATTTACTTCTGTAAAACAAATTTTAAATTTTCTTTTCATCAAAACATAGACTCTAATTAAAAGAATATGAAACAAAAGACTAAAAAAAATAGGAAATGCAACTTTTTTAAAAAGACAAATGACAATTTATCAGCTATCACTAATATAAAGTTATAATAAGTCCTATTATTTATATGCCACAAATAATGTAGTTTATTTTTAAATCATGTAAAATTAACGAGGGAAATGAGTTTAGTTGAACTTACACTTGACCAAATAAAGTGAAATTATAAATTAATAAGTCCTACAAATAAGACATTTAAACTTCAAGAAAGTTCACAAATAAGATGGGAATTTTGAAAGTTCACAATAATGACATTTGAACTTCCATGAAGTCCAATCAAACTTCTAATACTAACTAATTTGACAATTTTGAAAGTTCACAATATTGACCTAAACAAACGATGAGAAAAAGAGTGGGGACCAAATAGATGATGAGAGCAATTTCTTGTGGTTCAAGAAAAATCATCTCAGAATAATAGTACAAGAAACTAGTTGCCAAGTAGTTTCTTCTCTTTGTTCCCCCCCCCCCCCCCTCATCTTTTCAATATTTTTCTCATGCAATGGAATGTGATGGTCAAAGAAAAGGAAACGGATATTTCTTTGTACTCTTTGATGGACTATATACTGTTTTTTCTACGAAGTTGCCTTCATTTATTCACAAAGGGGCATATATCTAAAATGTATATGTAATTATGTTTACAATTTACTTAAATTGTCCCCATTCAGTTTGCACCGACTCAAATTAAGTTTGTATGTTTAATAAGATTTTTATTTTTCTAAAATAAACAAGATATATACATCTTACAATGAAAAAACTTGATATATACAAAATAATAGCAATCTTCAATGATTTGAGCCTAAGAGAAAATTTAATAATATACCTTGTTTTTTTTTACAAAAACACCCTCATATTCTATTTTCCTATAATAAAAAAATATGAGTTGTAAATTAATTTTTATCAACTTTTAAATTAGAGAAAATTAGTAATGGCTAGAAACGACAAAAGCTTTGACAACTTAAATTTTCATTTTCTATATATAATTAATAATAATTATAAGATAAGAAGGATGATGATGATAATAATATTACTATTTTTAATATAATTTTTTAATTAGCAAGTTCTAAATAAAAAGAAAAGTATCAAATCACTTGATGTGGAAAAATTTGTCTAGTTAAATATTTTTCTTTAAAAATATGTATTAAAAATTAATGCTTAATATTTATGTCATTTTATCATATTTACCTAGTATTTTACGTAATTTTTGTTTTGAACTGTGTATAATCTAAGTATATATATACAAAGGAAAATGTGCATTGAAACACTCATACTAAACTCATGGAAATTTTCGATTTAAATGTTAATATTTTGGTTTATTTGGAATAATTGAATATTTTACAATTTCTCTCATGTGTATAAAGGTCGGTTCGGGCATTTTAGTAACAATGGTGGGCTCGAAGGAAGACCGAAGCATCTGGAAGTAATTTGGAAGATTGAGGATGAAGAAGACCCTTACTACTGCGAACGACACTTTTCGCCGTGGTGAACAGGGCCAATTCAGCAGTAGAGCCTTCGTGTCATTCGTCGTGGCCCCTGGTCTTTTTTGCCACAAAGTGCGCGTCATTATCCTAAAAATGCCCCCTATGAGGAAAAACCATAGCTACGGGTTTCAATTTTTAATGCAAAAATAGGATTTGAAATATGGGAAAACGTGTTGGAGGCCGTCACTCTACACACTTTGCGACATTTTGGGACCATATAAAAAATATTTCATATATAATCTAATTAATATATATTATAATATATATATATAATATTTATATAAAATATAACAGAAGATTTATAATTATATCTTAATATTAATTTAGTTAAAATTAAAAACATGTTAATTATAGAATATAGCTATAAGAGAAAATATGGTTTCTTCTAACTATAATTAAACACAATGATAATAACTTATTAATTGCCGTTATCAGTAGAAAATTCTCAAAGAATAAATAGACAAAAATTTATATTTTGCTCTATACTCAAAAAATTATATCTTTTATTAATTTACATCATTAAAAAATTAATTTTAATTAATTGATTCAATTACTCACTTTAAACAAAGTCAAAATAACTACCAGTCATATTTAAAATATTTATTAATTATTTTAATTAATATTTAAATAATTATAATATTATAAATATCTCACATTTAGGAGTGGATTTTGACGAGATTTGAACTCCACTCTTTGATTGTTTTCCCCATCTTCTTTTCGTTTCTACCTTCATTACTCTAATGGACCAAATTATCTTGTATAGTTTTAGTTTTCCAGGATTATTTAAACCAATTGTTGGATTAAAACTAATTGCCTTTTCCTCTCTTGTATTTGTTAAAGATATTTAATTAATGCTTCTAAGTATCTGGCCACCAAATATATTGTTTTGTTTATTTATATTATGCTTAAGATAATTTAAGTGTATAACTTATGTAAAATCATGTGTGAAGTTTATTGATTAAAGGATAATTTATTAATTTATACTGGACAACAATCCAATATAGACACAGACTTTTTTTAAAAAAAATTCTAAATTAGTTAAAAATATTTATTATTTATTAATGTAAAAATGCTTTTTAAATCTGTTAAAAATATTATTTTACACCAACACGATCTAGTATAGAAACATACCATGTAAAATGTGTACACTTTTTAAATTGGGCAGTTCACCAGTGTAGAATGAGTAGAATTTAAACTGGCCCCTTTTAAAATCAGGAGTAGAATTTACTAACATCTACACGGGTTATATAAACATCAGCTGTAGATTAATATATTTTTACACCGGTTGTATTTACAGCCAGTATAGATTAATCCATTTTCTACACCTCACCATATAGACAATCGGTGTAGATGTTATAATATTTACATATTATTTCTACACCTACCGATATTCTTTATACGATTTAAATATATTTTTTAAAAAAATGATTCCTTCAATATTTCATTAATCTCATCCCTGAAGCTTCATGAATAAGTTGCCTAAATATACGATTCAAAGAGACAGCAGTAGAGACAGAGTTCAAGATGGCAGAGACAGATCTTCAATTACTCATTACATTATTCATTTAATAAAATTCAATAAAAATACGATAATTTAAATAGAAAAATAAAAAACTATATTTAGCTAATGACAAATACTATTGAGAAAGAATGACTGAACAAAAAAACTCAGCCCAAATATTGCACAGGTCCTCAATATCTTGTTCAGGAAATGAGTCGATTGATCAAATATCTGAAACATCAAATTAAAATAGAAAAAATTAAGGCATTACTAATATATATTAAATTGACAAGAAATATGAAATCATTAAAAACACAATTTACCTCCTCATTTAGATCATTCCTATTTGATAAGATGACATTGATCATGTGTCTAACTATGTAGAAGCTGCACAAGTTACTTTCTTTGGGTTGCCTGCGACTCTGTAGTATTAACATGAGCAAAATTATTTGTCTCAGCAAAAAATCATGGAGCATAAGAATTAACACTTTTATTACCTTCGGTGTGATCCATTTAGGGTCCCTCATCGAGTTGATGTGCTTAAGACCCTTTACAATTGCAAACGTCCTCATAGCCCTCTGATCAAAGTTATGAACTTAGTAACACATTTATTACAAAGATCATATTTATTACAAACACCATTGTTCTATATTAAAGAAAACTTATGTGTTCATAATCTTCTTGACATCAACTGATGGATTGTAATTGAGGGAGCATAAGAAGAAACCTTTATAAGTGTGCTTATATAGTATGATCAATTGCCAATGATTGCTATAGAAATTAATTAAATAATAATGATTATTAGCATTAAGCAAATACAAAACTAATATAAAATATTATTATTCTTACTCTTGCATATATGGTGTGAAGAAACAATCAATATCGGTTTCACCAAGCCTCCTTAAAATGTACTGAAGTCTCAAAGATTGGGAGGTCCATTTTGTATAAATATGAAATGGGCATAGAAATCTGAACCGACCTTGTTTGTACTTGAAAACCAACTCAACTTGTATGTACCTACAGTTAATACAAACACGACATTAGTTAATGCAAACACTCAGCTTGCATGAATTCTATTATTACATATATTTATATTTAAATTAGACTTACATAAAAAATACTTGGATGCACCAGGAGGTCAGTTTATCACCAGGGGTGATAATAAATTTCACATCTGCATGGTCAACAAAGGCAGATGCCCCCACATCACCCACAACTAAATTCATCGGTAACACATTCATATAGAACGTTTTATCATATGCCAATAGGATCACGCGTTGCATGACACTCAAATTAGGAAGTATGGAAAGTTTGCTCAGGGATAATGTGACTTGATTCAAAACAAGATGCTTTGGCCATAATATAAAAGTCCCCTTTGTCTGACTCACTGTCTTCACTTCATCAATGGGAATTAGGACAAAAGCATCTTCAATTATCACGTCTTCAACTGTCACCCTTAACTGATCATCTTGAATTTGGATGTGGTGGGCAGTTGCCCCTAAGCTATGGATGGAACTATATGCCACTAAGTTTTTGAGAGGCTCTTTCACATATAGATCATAAGGTTTAACATCCTCTAACACCAGCCCATCCATGCAACAACTCCCTTTAGTTAGGACGGGTTGCATTTGAGAGCATTTAGGGGCGCTTGGCTCCTGTTGCCTTAATGTCATCATAGACAACATTTCTTCTTTGATTTTTGCCAACTCCTCTTGTAATCGTGCCTCAATTGAAGTTTCTGCCTGTGTGCTAGCCTCTGTACAAGCCTCTTCCTTATACTCTTCCCTCATGATAGAAACAATGATTCTAGCTCTACCCTCAGCACAAATGGGGAATGTCATGGAGATGCTCGAAAGTAATCTCTTATACGGACACCTCCTCCAACTCCCCTGACATGGCCATATGCTCTTGCTTGTCTGTGGTAACAATCAAGATGTCATTCCTACCATCTGAATTGAATGAGCCATGGGCTTCTTGTTGTTTAAGATTAGCCTATAACATATAAGAGCAAGTATAAGAAATAATATAATTAGTCTACTAAAAAAATAATAGAAGTAGTACTTACAATTTTTTTCACAATCATGAGAGCGTGATCGCTTGTAAATGATTCACTCTTTATTTGGTGAGCGTATAACCATTTACCTTTGTGACGTATTGGAGATGGGGGAGCAAGAGTAACACTATGATCAAACTCAGCATTTTCTTCCAGCCTCTTCCTCTTGGCCCCCAACAAGTTTCTTTAAGCAATTATTGTGTAGGGCCAATCATTCTTTAGAGCGTGTTCAATGGCTTTTGCTCTTTCTTCCTACAAGACTTGAAGTAGTTAAAATCAATACATACAAAAGGAAGAAACATGGGAAATACAATATTCCTTTTTCATGACATATACACGCAGGACACTCTAACCTGTATCAACTCACCATAGTTGTTAGCGTAATCTGAACCCTAACAAATTCTTCCCAAATAACTTTGTTAATGAATTGATACTTGCTGTATAGAGAAAGATAAGGCTGACCGTCTTTATCTCAGCCATGAACATACTGACAAGCTAGTTGTGTCTTGAATGCCCTCCAATGCTCAGTGCAATAAGACAACGTCTTCTTCTTAAGACTTCATTGTTGCGAACATCATAAGTGAGCTGCAATAATTGCCATTGAAAGTAGAGTTATCAACAAACAGTTATTTTTTTTGGTATTGGTCTGCATACAATATCTAATAGTCAGTTCTTATATCTGGATAGAGTCCTAAATTTGATTCTTCACGCGATTATCAACAGCATCCCAAGTATGTATGGCGATGTTAGTCTTGTTGCGTGCTAGGAGGCTGACATAACTCATGTACTTGGTCCTGTGTTCACCAATTGGGTTCCAACATGTGTCAAACTCAATCGGTAGTAATTTCCTTTCCTTCATATCTTTGAAAATATCTTTTAATCACGTCGCACTTTTGCTCCTCCTTTGCTTAGAGTTGCTTGGAGCATCGCTAGCTTCATTTTGATTACCACTACCCCTATATTCATATTAACACAATAAAAAAAATCAAACATAATAAATAGACTCAACCCTTTTGCCTTCTGTCAAAATATACAAAACTTGTTCCTTTAGCATTTATCCATAAAAAGAAGTACAAGCATTTATCACAGGAAAATTGCAAAACCTAGATTAAACGAACACGTAAACAACGAAGCAAGTACATGAGAAAATAAGTGTTAAGAACATGTACACAATAAAGCTCAATAAGAGCAAAATTAAGAATAACACAGCCCGATGAAAACCACAGAGCACAACGAGGGAAGTAATGATAGAAGTAAGAAATATGATTGAAGAAAACCTGAGAAATGAGAAACGAGAGACGCGCCAAGAGGCAAGCTTTAAAAATATTTTTGCGGAATATTTTTTACACCAGTTAACATATAAATCTGGTGTAGTAAATCATATTTCTAAACCTGACTAATACAATAACCTGTTTAAAAAGATTTCTATTTATTTTCAAAAAAACCACGACTAATATTTTAAATTTTAAAAGACTTTCTACACCGGATAACATATAAATCCTGTGTAAAAAATATTTTAATTTATTTAAAAAATTGTACCTTAAGTTTTTTAGATAACTTTTTACACTAGATAAAATGTATGACCAGTTTAAATATTAGAGTTATTTTTTTCTCACCAACCCTTTTATTACCCCATCACTTGAAGTTATAACATATATATGCAATCATAACAATAAACTTGTGCTCTTATTACATCAAAATAATATATAAAATTAGAATAATAAACTTAATTGCATTAGTACCTCAAAAACATAAAACACTCACACAAATAAATCAGAATCTACTTCTTCATTCAATTTTGGTAAACATATTGAAAAAGAAGGGGTCTCATAAATTGAATTATCATCATGAATAACCCTTTTTCCTTGGAGAGTGACAGACCATCTTTTATTTACTGGATCAGTGATATAGAACACTTGCTTTGCTTGGTTTGCCATAATGAAAGGCTCATTCCCAAAACTTATACTATTTAAATCAATCAACCTACTTGCATTACACCATTGTTTACATTAGCCTACCTGCATTTGAATATGGGAATTGTGAATTTGGTATAGTCTAACTCCCAAATCTCTTCAACAATGCCATAATAAGGGACGAATGCTAATTTAGGATTGTTGCCTTTTGAACTAGAGAAGTGTATAGCTTCAGCCACTAACATAATACTACTATTTTGCATGCTACTTTTATCATCTAGGAACTTTGTATAAAAGGAATAGCCATTGATATCAAATGAATTCCAACATATCATTAAATTTAGGACCTTAGGTTTCATGGTTCATTGCTAAACTCGAGAAATAAGTCATTAATCTTCTTCCATTACAAAGAATTAGCCGGAGGATAAAGCTTTCCATCATAAATCCTTTCAGTCGCATGTCATAACAGTTTTTTTTGCATCATCCTCATTAACAAAAAGCCGGTTAAACCTTGGTATAATTGGAAGATACCATAACACATTTACAGGAGACTTGTTTGATATGTATCTTAGTGTCTTACATATTAGACATTTCTCCTCATTTTTAAAATCTTTCCTATACAATATACAATTATTTGGGCATGCATGAATCTTTCTATATTACATGCCTAAAGAACATAATATTTTTTTAGCATTGTAGTAGCATTTGGGTAATACATTTTTTTCCTAAAAACATGTCTGGCAACAATTCAAGCAATTCTAAAAAACCCTATCACTTCGCCCATATCGTACTTTCACACTTACCAATCTTAACACCACATTCAACAGGTTGTATTTTTTGCACCCTAGGTATAGAGATTTGTTTGCATCATTGCACATATTACCATATGCATGTGATCATATAAAAGCATCTTCTCTAACATCATGAATCATGTCCTCTACCCAATTATCAATATCAATGTCATCATCAAAAGTTTGTTCCAACTATTCAAATGCACTAGAATTTTCTACATTTTCACTATGTCATACCCATACCGTGTAACTCTTGCAAAACCCCTCACAAATTAGATGAGTATACATATTTGTAGGACTTTATTTCCTCTCATTCAAATAACTCACACAAGGATAATAAAACCTTTTATTGTCATTATCACCATTTTGTTTAGCAAAATTCCAAAACTCCTTCACTCCCTCAATATACTCAACACTTGTTTGTTTAGCATTTATCCAACTATAATCCATATTTATGAAACACTAAAAAACTAGAAAAACAAAAAAATAAGAAGACATAACTTGTAGCTAATTATGGGAGATAATATATCACGTATAAGTGGAAGTACTCACCAAATAAAATAAGTAAATGTCATCAATGAATCTAGCAAATAAAAGCAAAAGCTACCTCCAGTAGTGCATAAATCTTCAGTTCTCGAGACAAAGAGTTTAAAACAAAACTCACCAGCTATAAAGTGTTGAGAAGACTTAAACGCAAGAACCAGTGAAAAATGACAGAGGAGAGGAGTGAAGGGGGTTTCAATTAAATTAAAGTGTATTTTGCAAGTAAATCTACACCGGATTAAAATGCAACACTAGTATAGAAATAACTTTTTCTAACCTGACATTATATTCTACACCGATAACGTTTACACCGGTGTAAAATATTATAAATTACATAAATCTACGCCGGATAACATGGAAGACTGGTGTAGAAATAACTTTTTCTAAACTGGACATTATATTCTACACCAGATATTGACATGTCCAGTTTAAATGTGTTACAATTTTTTTTTAAGAAAAATAAAAGAACACCATGTCATCATAACAAGAAACTTCATTCATTCAACTTTACTAATAACTTTACATCAAAAGTATGAAATTTCTAAAATAATATTTATACTAATATATAATATATTATCTCTTTTTGTCATTACGTACAAAAAATAAAATAGGAGGGGCAGATAAAGGTTGCAAGTTTTCACTCTTCATCAGACTCAGAGGATCAACAGGATTATACATGTTATCATTTTGTTGATGGCAACAACTTCTGAGTAGAAAGCTCTGAAACTGTTTTTCAGTCTGTTAACTTTATGAGTCAGTTCTTCCACTTACTCCTCTAGGCCATTAAAGAGCATAATGAGTTCCTCCAGACGCTTTATCAGAGTAACAACTAGAGGAGAATGAGGAGAAACTATAGGGTGAGGGTCAGGATATTTGTATTCAAATTCATCTCTATTTCTTTTATGTGATAGAGAAGGAGGTGTGCATGAGGAAGAAGATATTGGAGGGTTCAGATAGAAGAAAATAAAATAAAATAGAGATAAAGTGATAAGACAAAAAATACTGATCATAGGAATAGTATACATAAGGTTGAGGAATAAGAACGATTTCAGAAAAGAATATCGAAGAATGCAATTGGTCTTCTATCATAATGAATACATAACTTTGGGAATTGAAGAAAGTGAAATGAACGGTCTAAGACGGTACAGAGAAAAGAAGCAAAAAAGTATAGACATGAAACTGAAGAGTCAAAATAGAAAGTATATTTAACACCATTTATATATATTTTATGCCGGTTACATGTAAATTTGGTATAAATATTTTATTTTATTTACAAAAATATCACAAGTCATTTTTTTAAAGTGTATCCACAATGTCTGAAGAAGTTACAGAAAAGAAGCGGGAAAGCGTAAACAAGAAACTGAAGAGTCAGAATATAATGTAGCTAATCTATACCTATTAATATTAGTATCCAGTGTAGTAATTATCTTTTACATCAGTTACGTGTACATCTGATATAAATATTTTATCTTATTTACAAAAATGCCACTGGTCATTTTTTTTAAACCATCCCCGCAAGGATCTGTTTAAAAATAGGGCTTTAAAAAGTACATTTTGTAGTAGTGATAATTTGAGTTTATTGATTAAATGGATAGTTTATTAAGGTCTGATAATTTCTAATTCAAATTTGGTTATATTAACCTCTTGATCTACTTCAATTTTTGACTTTAAAAAATTTAATTAATTATAGATGAAACAATTATAGTGAAATTAATATTGCAAACGTAACAAAATGGTATGGATACGTTTTTGCCTCTTATTTAAAAGCATGAGCATGGATATTTAAAATGATTTAATCAATCAACATTGAATTTGTTATAAAATAAGAGAAGATGAATAAGTTAAAGAGGAGAAGAAGTAACAAGACAAGAGATTGAGATAGGAAGCAATGGAGTATTCCTTATATGCTTGTATGCTCACTTGTACAAATGCCTTGTGAATAGCTACTATTTATACGCCATAACCATAAAAGACTGAACATAAGATTATAAAGGAATAAGATGAATATAATGATATTAACATAAATAAACTCCTCTCAAATAATTCATTGGGGAGGTTATAGGTTTATGATATAAAAGATAATGAATCCTAAGAGGAATCCCAAGAGGTAAAAGTTATATAAACATCTACATATGCAAGAAATATTTGTAACACTCCCCCTTGGACATCCATGACAGATATTGTGCCTCATTCAAGTCTTACTAAGAAAAACCCATTGGGATAAAAACCTAGTGAAGAAAAAAGAGTACACAATATTTATTTAGGTTGTATTATTAAAAATATTTTTGGGAAAACCCAGTGGGAAAAAACCTTAAAAGGAAAAGAATGCAGCCAGTACTTGTTTACCCCTGATGACATTGTCAATTTATGTCTTTGAATCTACACATTCCAATACCATATACTAACTTCTCAAATAGTTTAGTTGGCAGTGTCTTGGTAAACAAATATGCAACATTATCACATGATCGAATTTGGTGAACATCTATATCACCGTTCTTCATAAGATCATGAGTGAAAAAGAATTTCAGATAAATATATTTTGTTCTATCTCTTTTGATATATCCCCCTTTCAATTAAGCTATGCGTGATGTATTATCTTCATATAATAATGTTGAATTCTCTTGTTTCAGAAGTAGACTACTCATTCGTTGGATATGTTGGATTACTAACTTTAGCCAAATACATTCTCGACTTGCCTCATGAACTACAATTATTTCTACATGATTTGACGATGTAGCTGATAAAGTTTGATTTATTGAACGCCAAGATATAGCTATACCTCCACAAGTAAATAAATATCCTGTATGAGATCTACCTTTATATGGATCTAATAAAAACCCTACATCTATATAACCAATCAATTGTAATCCATATTCATTAGAATAAAATAATCCCATATCAATTGTCCCTCGAATGTATCAAAATATATGTTTAACTCCATTCTAATATCTTCTTGTTGGGGAAGAACTAAATCTTAACAGTAAACTCATAACAAATGCAATATCATGTCGTGTTGAATTAGTAAGATATATTAATGCTCCTATGGCATTAACATATAGTACTTCTAGACCAAGAGGTTCTTCATTTTCCTCTTGAGGGCAAAAATGATCTTTTTCTTTAACAACGATCTCATGACTATTAGAGTAGTTAATGGTTGTGCTTTATTCATATAAAATTGCTTTAATATTTTTTCAATATAAGCTTATTGATGAAGAAAAACTCTATTTGTTAAGTGCTCAATTTGTAAACCGAGATAAAACTTTATTTTTCTAAGATCTTTCATTTCAAATTCTCTCTTTACACAATTAACTACTTTTTGAAGCTGTTCAGGAGTTCCAATTATATTCAAGTCATCCACATAGATAGCAATTATAACAAATTATGAGGTATTCCTTTTTATAAAAATACATGGGCTGATTGAGTCATTTTTATAACCTGTCTTTAACAAATATTCACTTAAACAGTTATACCACATTCTTCCATATTGTTTTGACCCGTATAAGTATTTATGCAAACGAATTGCATAATTTTCTCGAGAATTCTTATATACTTTAGGCAATTTAAATCCTTCAGGGATTTTTTATAGTATCTAAAGAACTATATAAGTATGCTGTAACAACATCCATCAGATGCATATTAAATCTTTCATGCACTGCTAGACTAATTAGATATCTTAAAGTAATTGTATCCACTACAGGAGAATATATTTCTTTATAATCAATGCCAGGTATTTGCGAAAAATCTTGTGCCACAAGTCATACTTTATATCTAACAACCTCATTTTTCTCATTTCATTTTTGCAGAAAAACCCATCTATACCCAACTGGTTCAACACCATTCGGTATCTAGACTACAGGTCCAAAGACTTCACGTTTTGAAAGTGAATTCAATTATGCTTGAATTGCATCTTTCCATTTTGGCCAATCATTTCTATGTCTAAATTCTTCAACTGACCTAGGTTTAAGATCCTCACTTTGATTAGTTATTTCAATAGCAACACTGTATGAAAAAAAAATTATCGACAGCTATATTTTCTCAGTTCCATCTTTTTCCCGTAGTGACATAACTTATCGAGATCTCTTCATTATTTTTAAGTACCTAGACCTCTTTTGGGGTCTTTTGATTTGGTATGTCCTGGGTCTCTCCTATAAGACTAGCCTCCTCTACTTGATCATCTTAATTGTTTACTCTTTTTTTTCTAGGATTTTTACCTTTGAAACTGATAAGTCTACCACGCTTCAAGCGTGATTTAGTTTTATTTGTACTTGCTACTTGTCTTGCTAGGACATCAATTCTAATTGAGGCATTTTCAGCTGGAATATGAGATTTGGTAATTATCTTAGGGTCAGTAAATACATCTAGCAGTTGATTTATGATATTTTACAAATGAATTATTTTTTGAACTCTAAACTCACATTGTTGTGTTCGAGGATTTAAATGAGACAGCGATAATACTTTCCATGTGATTTCTCTATCCAGCTGCTTGTTATCTCCCCCTAATGTTGGAAAACTTGTCTCATCAAAATGAAAATCATCGAAACGTGCCACAAATAAATCTCCTATTAGTGGTTTTAAATACTTGATAATAGAAGGAGATTCATAACCAATATATATTCTTAACCTTCTCTGAGGTCCCATCGTTGTGCGTTGTGATGGAGCAATTGAGACAAATACCGCACATCAAAAAATTCTAAGATGAAAAATATTTGGCTCTTGAACAAAAGCCAACTGTAATAGGGAGAATTTATAATAATTTGTTGGCCTTATGCGTATAATTACCGCTGTATGTAAAATTGCATGTTCCCAAACTAAAATGGGAAGTTTTGTTCTCATAAGCATTAGTCTAAAAATCAATTGGAGACGTTTAATTAATGATTATGTCAAACTATTTTGAGTGTGAACATGAGAAACAGATTTCTCCACTGTTATTCTAGTTGCCATGCAATAATCATTAAACATTTGAGATGAAAACTCACTCGCATTATCAAGACGAATTGCCTTAATTGCATATTCTGGAAAATGTGCTCTTAATCGAATTATTTGAGAAAGTAATATAGCAAATGCTAAATTATGTGTAGATAACAAACACACATGTGACCATCTTGTAGATACATATATTAAAACTATAAAATATCTAAGTGACCCACATAGTGGATGAATAGGTCCACATATATCCCCTTAGATACGTTCTAGAAATGTAGGGGATTCTACACTAACTTTTGTTAATGAAGATCTTGTAATTAGTTTTCCTTGAGAACAAGCAACACATGAAAAATCTTTAAATTGAAAAATCTCCTGGCTCTTCAATGGATGTCCATGTGAATTTTTAATAATTATTCACATCATAGTTGATCCAGGATGGCCTAACTGAGCATTCCAAATAATGAATGCATTTTTATCAATAAACTTCTGGTTTACTAAAGCATTTGTTTCAATTATACTAATATTTGTATAGTACAAGCCAAAATATAATGTAGGTACTTTCTCAATAACACATTTTTCTCCATATCTAACCATTGTACTATGTAGATATTCGATATTTTTCTCATCTATAGTCTCAATATGATACCCCTTTTGGCGGATATCCTTAAAATTTAACAAATTTCTTTGAGAGTAAGAGGAATATAAAGCATCATCAATAACAAAATTTGTTCCTTTGGGTAATATTATCATTGCTCTTCTAGAACCTTCAATTAGTTTTGTATTATTCGATATAGTATTGATGCTTGCACCATTCATTGTCAAATGAGAAAAATATTTTTTATCTGTAAGTATGGTATGTGTTGTAGCACTATCTATGAGACATATATCTTTATTCTTATGCCCAATAAAAGAGAGAGGAATATTCATATTCTTCATCAAAAGAAAATAAATGTATCAAAATACATTATTAGCAATAATGCTCTTAAAAGAAAAAAATAGAAGTAAACATAAATAAAGCATAAAGCATAAACTAAATTAGGATAAAATATAGATCAAACATAAAGTACATTAGTCTTATTCTTTTTTTTTTGCCAAATTTGTTTGTCTAATCATAATTCTCAGAGAAATCAGCCATTTCTAGATGTGACATAGCATCAAGACCATTATCTAGCTCATTGGTATCATCATTCTTGTATGCAAAACTTGTCTCAATATCATCATCTTGGAAAATCATATTTGCTTCCATGTTCTTTAAATTCTTTTTTATGGAGGCTTGATAAAACTTTGCTAGATGCTCAAATATATGACAGGTATGTGACCGATGCCCCTTCATCCCACACTATAGCATAGATTTTCTATAGTTTTTGAAGGACCATCCTTATCTTGTTTTTGCCCTTCATTATGTTTCTTCTTTTGGTGGGTATTCAAATTATAATTACTTCCACTACCATGATGACGATAATTGTCATATCCCCTACCACAAGCACGACCACGACTACGATAGCGACCATGACCATGGGCATAAAAATTAATACGTTCAGTCACATTCGTATCAGGGAATGGAGCTGATCCAGTGGGACGGATCTCATAATTTTTCATCAATAGCTCATTATTTTTTTCATCTACAAGAAGACATGAGATAAGTTCATAATACTTTTTAAAACCTTTCTCCTGGTATTGCTGCTATTGGAGCACATTGGAAGCATGAAATGTTGAAAAAAAAATCTAATAAGTCCTCATTTGTTATTTTCTCACCACATAATTTCAATTGATAACTTATTTTAAAACCAACTGAATTATATTCATATACATATTTAAAATATTGTAGCTTCAAATGCAACTATTCATAACAAGCTTTAGGCAAGATTATGGTCTTTTGGTGATCATATCGTTCTTTTAAATTATTCCACAATTCTAACGGATCTTTCACTGTTAGGTATTCAGCTTTTAACCCTTCATGTAAATGATAGCGAAGAAAAATCATGGATTTAGCCTTGTCTTGCTTGCTTCATTTTTAGGTAAAGTAGCATTTCCTAGACCTTTGACATTTAAGTAGATTTCAGCATCTAAAACCCAAGACAAATAATTTTTCTTGAGATATCAAGAGCGATAAACTCGATTTTAGTAAGATTAGTCATTGATAAAACTAAAATAATAATAGTAACAATTAGAATTATGATAAAATTAATTGAAAAATATGATAATAAAAACATAAATCAAATAAACATTATATATTCAAAATAAATATAAATTCAATAAAAGTAACAAAAGATAAATGGAATAAATAAAGAAACAAAATAAATAAATATAATATATATAGTAACACATAAGCAATTAAAGAAACAACACAAAATGTATAATGGAAACAACATAAATAATACAGAGACAATAATGCTACAATAGAAACAACATAAATAAAATAAGTAATATAAATTAAATAACATAAAGAAACATGCATAAATATAAATAACATAAATAATATGTTACAATACATAGAATTAGCAATAACATAAATCTAATATATAAATAGTAACATAGTATAAATAATTCGTAATATAAATAAGTGAATATTACATAATTGTAATAAATATATAATAATGCTAATAATACAAAAAATATAAATAAATCAATTGAAAAATAAATTAATAAATATATGGGGAGGGGGAGGGGGAATTGGAAATGTAAACAACGTAATATTTTACATAAGAATAAAATAGAATAAAATACCCACACATACATATATATAATATAACAATAAAAATTAAAATGGATAGAAAAGAATAACATAATAAATAATAATAGAATATATAACAAATATATAAAAAATAAAATTTACCCATAATAAATAGGTAAGAGGATAATCGGGTAATAGGGTAAAGGAAAATATTATATATTACTAAAACATATTAACATAGCATATGATAAAGAAAAGAAAATATATATGATAATTAGATAAAGAGAAAACTAATAACATTTATATATAATTTAATATAATAATATATGAATTGATAAGTTTATACCTTAAATTTTTTAGAGCAATGTCGTGCTGATAACGTGTTATAAAATAAGAGAAGATGAAGAAGTTAAAGAAGAGAAGAAGTAATAAGACAATAGATTGAAATAGGAAGTAATAGAATATTTCTTATATGCTTGTATGCTCATTTGTATAAATGCCTTGTGTATGACTACTATTTATATACAACAACTATTAAAGACTAAATATAAAATTATAAAGGAATAAATATGAATATAATGACATTAACACTAGGAAACTCATCTTAAATTATTTATTAGGGAAGTTATAGGTTTATGATATAAAGAGAAGGAATCATATGAGGAATCCCAAGAGGTAGGAGTTATATGGATATCCACAAATACAAAAAATATTTGTTACATAATTGATTAGGTTTAGCAGTACAATTAAAATTTACAAATAAATTAATATAATCCTTTAAAGCATGTTAATAAAGTCATTTCAAATTTTCAATAATGATTATAATATTTTCAACGTTTGACTGGTAACTAAATTTGTAGAGGCACTGATTCATGATTTATTAGTCTATAATCGACTAATCGTATATGAATTACAGTTGAATTGGTTGTATAATTAATTATTCATGACTGATTTTTAGTATTTTTTTATAAATTTTCAAAATATTTTATCATCTTTAACTACGGGGTATATTTCATAAACATTTAACTTTAAATTTTAAATCATGAGAGGATTGGTTAGTCGGTTCTATTTTGGAAATAAAATAATCAAATTAAAAGAGACAAATCCAGAAATGAGACATCATCAGCATTCTAAATAATTGTTTCATCACTTTTTTAAGTGGCTAGTTGTTTTCTGGTTCAAATCATCAATTTTCCACCAGCCATCATTCCCTTTATAGAATTAAATTATAAATTAGTACGAGGAAATTCATAAATAAAATTATGTTTTTTCAAAATTTTGACAAAAACAATTGCCAAAGATTCCAAAATAAAACTTAACGTCTTTATCTTACGGAATTGTAAATCACAATTCAAAACTTTCATTCATAACGCCAAAATGTATAGTTATAAGTATTAAAATTGTTCTACAATCTAATATATGACCAATGTAGGACGGGGAAGGGAAGGAGGGGAATAGGGAGATTAAAGGAGGGGCAAACAATACGAATGGAGGGGAAGAGAGACATTTAATATTCAATATTTAATTTGTAATCAAATGCGTACAAAATAAGATCTTAACTATTTATAGCATCAACTCTAACTTTAGAAATTAAATATAGAATATTTTAGAAATCCTAAAATTAAATAAAAAAAGATAACAATTAATAATAAGTGATAAAAAGATAACAATAAATCATAATCAAAACAAATTAAAAGGTTAAAATACGCAAAACTTTAAAAATTTTGTGTCGGCTTCACATAAACTCTATGATATTTAAAAGTTTAGATTAAAAATCTTAATATTTAATGTTTCAATTATCAAACATCTACTACTAAAATTATCGTTAAAGTTAACATATTTTACCATGTTTTAATTTTAAAAATATACAGTTTAATCCAATCAGTTAAAAATATACAGTTTTATTTCATATTTTGGCTGAATTTATTTTAATTTAAGATTTTTCCTTTTCCTTTCCTTATTTTTTTGTTAAATAATTATTTGTTAATGTTTTAGGCTTACGTAATTCGATTAACCTAACAAAATTTACTGAAATTTTAATTTATTTTCTTTTAATAAATATATGCTTAAGTAAATGCATTTATAAGTGTTTGCAGAAAAATGAATTTAAAATTTAAAATTATAAACTTAAATAAAATACGTATTTACAATATATATATATATATGCAAAAAAAATTTAGCCATTTATGAAATTAAAATTAATAAATTCCAATATATATGATAAAAAATTAAAATTATAGAATTGTATAATATAATCAAAATTAATAAATTGTATAACATATTATAAAGTTTGAAAATATGAGTATGTATTAGAAGTATTTTTTGGTTGTGTAGATTTTTTTTGGGCAAATATATATATATATATATATATATATATATATATGTTTAAATAATTCTTGTTATAAGAGGGGAATTTTGGTAAAAAAATTAAAAGTATAACTTAATGGTCAATTAATGGTTTGGGTGGATGGAAAAGTAATCTTAAATAAATAAGTAAGATTTATGTAACATATATTTTAATTTTAAGGATAGCCTATATAGGTTTTCAAAATAGGGGTGATACATGTGTAATTAAGTCAAAATAAGATGTGGTTAGAGTATTTTACTCTTTTTTATTATATATCATATCATTTAAAAAATAACATTTAGTATTTCACATATAATTTTAAATTTTCTTTAAATACTTAAAATAAAGTATTTTAAAATATAAAATATTTAAATAATATTTACACTGTGATTTAAAGTATTTTTTAAATAGTTAAAATAAAACTAAAAAATATAAAATACTTAAAAAATTATTTAAAATATTTATTTAATATGTATTGTGTAAATAAAAAATAAAAAATAATTAAAATTACATATAAATTGTTAAGAGTTATATTTTTAAAAATAACATGAAATATAATAAAAAAATATAAACTTTATGACATGCGTTAACTTTAACGGTTGGGGTTTAACAATTAAAATATGAAATATTACTGTATTTAATTTAAATTTTTAAAAATTAGGGAAATTATGTGCAATTCACCTAAAGTTAATGAGGTTTTGTGTATTTAAGCCTATTTAAAATAGTCAAAGATCCTAATTAGCCATTATTCAATACGTCATTGCCTTAAAGTATTAAAATTTTTATGCCCAAGAAGAAAATGAAAAATTAATAAAACTAAAATAAATAGTAATTTTACAATAAATCTATGGGTTAAGGTACATCTATCACTCTAAAGTATTTTTTTCATATGTATCTAATATCCTAAAATATTTGGTGTTGTATCTAATACCATAAAATATTTTTTTGGTTGCATCCAGCTCCTAAAAATATTTTTTAGTACATCTAGTACAAAGATAAAAAAAAAAGAAGGATGCTAAACATACATAAGAAATATTTCAGAAATAGGGTATTAGATACACATGATAAAATATTTCAAAGTGCTAAATATAATTTAACCCTGAATCTATTGAGTTATATTAGGATTGTGTAACAGCAATTCAATTGCTAGTAAGTCAATTTATAATCCTACTGTAACATTGATCAAAACTTGAGAAAATATATATTGTGCGTGAACAACATTATCTTCAGGGACCACAAATTAAAAAAAAAAAAAGTTAACATGAGGATAAAATCTATTACTTGCAAATTTATTTTATCATTTTTACCAAATAAATTGTTCTGTCCTTTACAATACCGACATTTCAAGATTATTTATTATTTTTCAAATCAAGTTTTAAATCTTAAGTTTTTATTTGAAAAGAAAAAAGGCGGCTACCTCCAAAAGAATATATACACACACACACTCACACACAGATGTGTGGATATCCACTTTGATTATCTTAAGAACTTTGTGTAGTCATTATCAAAGGGAAAAAAATTGGCTAGTGGAACATATTATTTAGAAAGCGAGGGATAAAGATAATTGTCTCTCCAACAAATCTAAAGTGGTACTGTATGAATGGCATACAAAATCGTTGGCAAGACGCTTCACTTTTTCTTTAAAAAAATTCAGGTCGGCCTCCATTTATTGCTTTTATTGGATTAGACATAATAATGTGATACTGTTTTAATCTTTAATATAAGATTTAGTTTATAATATAATTTATATTATAATCTATCTTTATGTTATCTGAGCAATTGTTGAGCTGATTAGTATGATATGACTGTCATTAATCGATAGCATATTAGTACTAGTATAAGGTTATTACACATGAGACAATCCGTACGACAATGGACTGTAAGACCTGACGGATTGAGGCATGTGGAATATCGTACACAGTAGTGTGTAATAAACTTAGTACATGTACAAATACATTGGCTAGGTTATGGCTAGTTAGATACTATCATACGAATAACCTAACAATTTCTTCAGATTCATAAAGATCAGTAAATTTTTATTCATCATACCATTATGAATCCAGAAGGTAAAGATACTGACAAAAGGGAGAAAGTTAATTATTGATCTTTCTTTTTACTTTACTTTATTGCTTTCTTTACTTCTTTCTTTATCCTTACTTTTATCTGTTTTATTATTCTGTCTTTACTTTTACTTATTCTGTTATTTTATTTTCTACTTTTTACTTTTTGAATTTTAAATTCAGCACTTTTAAATTCCATCTTTTAAATTTTGTCTATTTTCTGCAATTTAAATTATGTTCCTTTATTCCCATCACTTAAATTCCTGTCATTTTAATCATGTATTTATTCTGTTCCTTCTCTTTTAAACGAGGATCTTCCTCAACTTCTTCTTCTTCAAACCCACCCTTAAACGATGAAGAATTAAACGAAGCAACATCCGCTTCAAACAAAAGAATTTTCAAAGGAGAAATTTCTTTTCAAAATATAAATCAAAACATTGACAATTGGACCTTACCTCCCATTGCAATAAACACGCTTTACGCGCAAACAGAGAATAGAAAATAGTTTTCAAAATCTGATCATATAATCAAGACTGTTGAAGAATCAGTTTCTATTAAACCTGATAAAGAGGATTTTTTCCTTCTTTCAAAAAAGTCGATTGAACGTCACTGCAAAGAATATAACTTTTTACATGTCGGTATTGTTCAAATCGCCATAAAACCTCTTTTCAAAAAAGGCTTGAATATATCATGTGTACTAGTTTTACTGGATGGTAGACATAATATATATCAAGATGTTGTTTTAGCAATGGCAAAGACAGGCCTTCATGCAGGACCCGTTTATTTCAATTGTTTTCCTGATAGAATGATGGATTTAAATGATGAAAATGTCCTCAAAGGTGTCAAACTTAAAATTAAACTTCATGGTTTGAACATGTTACCAGGATCCATACCAGCTACCCTAATTTATAGGATACAGTGTAGGGTCTCTAACACGTCAACTTCTTATGCTCAAATACCATCTGAAACTGATCAAACAAAGATTTTCTTAACTGATTTTCAAAATATTAATATAACAATTCCTAGAATTATTATGTGGAATGATGTTGTATTACCAGCGAATGGATTATAGAGAAAGCTTCACAGCCTACTCTAGAACCCATTTCATAGTTAAATAAAATCACCCAAACTTCTGACGGATCTGTCAGGTTATCCTTTGATCGGTCCAGAAGATCAATTTCTTAAACTCAAAGATCTGAGGCTTCAATATATAAAGACTGTAGATCTATCTAAACAGAATCATCTTGATTCTCCTGTTCTTCAATTCTTAGACCGCCTTCTATCATATATGGAATGGCATCCGAAACACCCATAGTAGTTGTCCAAACACCACTAGCTACTAGTGCTTCAATCCAAGGAATCGATAATTCTTCAAACATACCTCAAACCATTTATGAAAAAGATGAAGACTTAAGATCTGATATGAGATTTGTTTGAGTCTCCAACTTATTCATCAATGGATATGGGAAATTTGAACATAAATGTCATTGAAAATAAATTTCAAATTGACAAATAAACTTTACAAAAACAATTTTACTCGGAAGAATACAATCTCCAGAGGAAATAATTTTTTGAAAAATTCAAAGGATCTAGTAGAAAACAAATTGAAGAAAAATTCTACAGATTCCTTGAAAGAGCTCAAGTGAATATTCCATTTTTTGATTGGTTTAGTGAATATGCTAAAACTACAAAATTAGATTATCCATTTGACCAAAATATTGGTGTTATTAAACAATGGAAAAGTTTCCAAGGAGAAAATATCTCTTTTAAATTTCTTCTACAAAAAACGGTGCAAATTCCTCATTCTAAGGATGATGTAGGTCAGCCAGTACTTGTAGCACCTTTTCATTTTAAAAATGTAAGTCAACCTGTTGATTCAAATGACATAAAAAAGATAGTTGAGCAAAATAATTATACTAATTTGTCCATTCAACAATTAGGTGATCATTTTGTTCAAACATCTTCAAATGTTATTTCAAAACAGTCAAAATCGAGGATTGAAAACCCAATTTTCAAACCATTTCAACTCAGTCCACAAATGAAGTCTGAAATGTTCCTCCAAAACAAGTCCAACTTGATTGACCAAAACAATCAAAAAAGACTTCAAATATCCCAAACATTGACTGTCTTAGAAACACCTCAAAACGAGTCTACCTCTTCTGCCCAAATAGGTAACCTAGAGAAAGACTCCCAATCTTCCCAAACAGATTCTTCTAAATTACAACTCCAAATTAACCAACAACACTGAAAACAACCCTCTAAACTATATTACCCTAAGGCAAGTCCTCCAGATATTCTGGTTGAAGAACGAGTTAACCAAAATTTTAGGTCATTTAGCGGAGAGACATTTATGAATGGAATATAGATGGTCTTAACGAAGATAATATCCTTTCCATGATGCAGCAGATGACAATATTGTGTACTGCTTATCAAACACAAAATAACTACACAGATGAACAAATCACAAATCTTTTGGTATCCGGTTTCATTGGTCAATTGAAAAATTGGTGGGATCATTATCTTACTCCAGAAGATAAATAAACAATTTTTTCATCTATCCAAACTGATTCTGATGGAACATCTTTATAATGGTGAAACCTATCCAGACTCTGTCCAAATTTTGATTTTTACAATTGTTAAACATTTTGTTGGTGATCCGTCTATTTAGAAAGATAGATCAGTTGAATTACTGTCAAATCTTAAGTGCAGAACCCTTTCTGATTTCAGATGGTATAAGGATACTTTCCTCGCTCGAGTTCTCATAAGAGATGATGCCAAACAACCCTTTTGGAAAGAAAAATTCCTAACTAGATTACTTAAATCTTTAGGTGATAAGGTTAGAGAAAAATTTAGAAATAAAAATGATGGCATAATCCCTTATGAGCACTTGACATATGGAGAATTAATCTCTTATGTTCAAAAAACTGCTCTTAAAATTTGTTAGGATGATAGAATCCAATATCAACTGGCCAAAGAGAAAGGTGTAAACCGTAGAGAGTTAGGAACTTTCTGTGAACAATTCGATCTTCTAGCCTGTAAACAAAACAAAAAACATAGGAAACCTTCTTCCTATCACAAAAAGAAGAAACATATCTACCAAAGATATAACCCAAACACATCTCCCCGTATGTTGAAACAGGAATTTAGATCCAAACCTAAGGTCAAATTTCCTGAACAAAATAAGGTCAAATGTTTTAAATGTGACAAATTAGGTTATATTTCTAAATATTGTGCCTTAAGAAGAAAACTCAAGAAGATCAAGTGTATTGATGAATCTGTTCTTGAATAAATAAACAATCTTTTGATTGATGATACTTCTAGTTCAGAAACTGAAAGTGAATCTTCTGAGGATATCCAAAATATTCAAAATGATGATATCCCAGAATCTTCATCTTCATTCAATGTTATTTCGAAGGAACAAGATTTACTTATTGATATCATTGAAAAACTTCCAGATTATGAAAAAGGAGAATATTTGTTTAAGATTCGAGAATTGGTTAATCAACAACCTTATTCTTCAAACTCAACCTGTTTTTCCTTTAAACAAATACAATCTAACAGATGTTTTAAACAAATTTCAACATTCTATTAAACCAACCACCCTTCAAGATCTACACTTAAAGGTCAAACAGCTTAAGACTGAAATACGTCTGATTAAACTCCAACAAGAAACTTGTGCCGAAGCCATATCCCAACTCCAAGATATGCAACTAACAGGTAAAACTAAAGAAAATCCTAAAATCACATCTAACGATCGCAATGAGGAAGAAAACACTTTCTTAAACTTGATTTCTCAAATTTCTATTTAAAAATTGTATATTCATGCCAAAATTATTATTCACAATGATTTTGTTTGGGAACAAACCATCTTATTTGACACAAGAGCTTATTCTAATTGTTTTAATGAAGGAATCATTCATACAAAATATTTTGAAAAAACGACTGAAAGGTTTAATGATGTCAACAGCTCACGCTTAGATGTCAGATACAAAGTTTCAAAAGTTATTGTTGAAAATCAAGAACTGAAATTTGAAACTCCATTTATATTAGTTAAAAATATGGGAACTCAGATCATTCTGGGTGTGCCTTTTGTAAGGTTATTATTCCCATACATAACTGATGAAAATGGAATTTTAAAAGAATATTTGGGCAAAACGATTCTGTTTCCTTTTTCTCAAAAACCCTTAATCAAAGAGCTCAATCTTTTGACTTCAAAACAACAACAGATAAACTTTTTAAACGAAGAAATTTCTTTTCAACATTTAGAAAGACAATTGTGTCAAAAAGATGTTCAAAAGAAAATTCAAACTTGTCTTGAACAAATCCACAAAAATATTTGTTCTGACTTACCAAATACTTTTTGGAATAGAAAACAACATATGGTAGATTTGCCATATGAAAAAGATTTTTTCAAAAAGAAAATCCCAACAAAGGCCAGACCAATCGAAATGAGTCCGGAGCTTTTAGAAACTTGCAAAAAAGATATTCACGATCTTTTAAACAAAAAATTAATTCGTAGGTCGAGAAGTCCATGGTCTTGTGCTGCTTTTTATGTCAATAAATATGCCGAGATAGACCGTGGTGCTCCTAGGCTTGTAATTAATTACAAACCTTTAAATAATACTTTGTAATGGATTAGATATCCAATCCCAAACAAATTTGATCTACTAAAATGTTTGTATTCTACAAAAATCTTTTCAAAATTTGATATGAAATCTGATTTTTGGTAAATACAAATTTCTGAACATGATAGGTATAAAATTGCTTTTACTGTACCTTTTGGTCAATATGAATGGAATGTTATGCCTTTTGGTTTAAAAAATGCTCATTCTGAATTTTAGAGAATTATGAATGAGATATTTAATGATCATAGTCAATACATTATTGTTTATATTGATGATATATTAGTCTATAGTCATTCTATAGATCAACATTTTAAACATATCTCTAAATTTGTTAGGATTGCATAAACAAATGGATTACTGGTTTCAAAACCTAAAATTAGTTTGTTTCAAACTAAAATACGATTTTTGGGTCATTGGATTTATCAAGGGTCCATTACACCAATTGAAAGAGTAATTCAATTTGCTGATAAATTCCCCGATCAAATCATTGATAAAACACAATTTCAAAGATTTTTTGGATGTTTAAACTATGTTACTGATTTTATTCCTCATCTCAGTAACTTCATTAAATCGCTTTATCAGGGACTCAAGGACAATCTGCCTCCGTGGACTAACCTTCATTCAAACATTGTTAGGCAGATCAAATCCGAAGTTAAAGAGCTTCCTTACCTTAGCCTTCATGATCTGACTGCCTTCAAAATTGTTGAAACAGATGCCAGTGACATAGGTTATGGTGGCATTCTCAAACACAGTCTTGATGGCAAAGAAAAAAAATTGTCTCTTTTACATCTAAGCATTGGAATAGCACACAACAAAACTATTCCACAATTAAAAAAGAAATTTTGGTGATTGTTTTATGCATTTTCAAATTTCAATCCGATTTATTAAACAAAAGATTATTACTCCGCATTGATTACAAATCTGTAAAAGATGTTTTACAAAAGGATGTTAAAAATCTTGTATCTAAACAAGTCCTTGCCAGATGGCAAGTAATTTTGAGTGTCTTTGATTTTGAAATTGATTTTATCAAAGGTACTTCAAACTCCCTTCCAGACTTTCTAACCCGTGAGTTTTTACATGGTAGATAAAGTTTAAGAGAAAACCAGAAAGAAACCACCAAAATGTCGAGGAAAAAGAAACCCGAAGATGGTGAGGATAAAAAATAAAAGGGTATTTTACAAGATGCCCAAAGCCAAACAATCTCTAGTTTTGAACTTAAGGCCATCATCCAAAAGGTGATGCAACAATATGGGTATCCACAGGGAGGCCAGAAAACTAAAATGGAGTCATATACTCCATCTGGATCTTCAATCCAAAAACCTCAAACAAAATTGGAGTCATCCACTCTGTCTGGGTCATCAACCCAGCAAGTTCAAACAAGAGCATCTTTTAAAAAGACTTTGGAATTATATGCCCAGAGTTATGCCTAGAAGATACTCCCAAACAAAACCTTTGTCCAGAAATTGGCTCTTCCCCTAATCCCTGCAAAGGTACTTACAAAAAACCAATATGATTTGCTTGATAAATAATCAAATATCTTACAGATCAATCCCTCTCAAAAACAGATAGTTTCTGATTACCCCAAAATTGGACAATACTCCAACATTTTCTAAACAAAGTAGGGCTATGAACATTATCCAGATAGAGCCAGAATTCTATCATAAAAACCCAAACCAGGTGGCTTTAAATGTTTTTCCCAGGGGATTTCATTTTAGGCCTAAACAACTGACAAAAACCAGGGAATATTATGAATTAATATTTATTCATTCTGAGTCAGCTGCAATAAAAAAGAATACTAACAAGACAGATGAATCTTTAATAACTCATTCTACCCTGCAGATTTTGAAAGTTCTCACTCCATCCCAGTGTGGACAAGATTTAAACAAAATAAAAACTTTTAGGATAAATTTTGATCCTATTGGATATAATTATTGGGACTATGTTGATGCATGGTACCATGTATTCTGGGATCAAAACTTTTTAAACATACTTGGTTCATTTATTTCAAAACAAAAACTAAGTACAATTTTCCTCAATAGTTCGGACACTGGTGGGATTTCTTTGGGCTTATTCCAGAAATATTTTCTACAGAAGTAGCTCGGACTTTTGAGTTTTTTAAACAAAAGTTCAACATTGAATAAAACCCTTTTCCTGTTGAACTATATTATTTTTTAAACTTATCTGTATCTTGCTATTTTTCTGGAATTACAGGTTTTCACAAACTGAAGGATCAAGATTTTTGCCAATCCTTCAAAGACTTCCGTCTATAAAATGGTGGCCCAAATTTGATCTTTCCCGAATAAACACTCAAGCAGTTGAGAGATGGTTTAAACAAAACTCCCAGTTTCTCTGCATGATAGAACATAGCAAGTTCTTGAATCAGAAGAATAGAGTAAAAGCTGTCCTCACTTTAACAAACGATAAGGCTAGCCTTATCAATCAATTGAACTCCATGCTCTAGATTCTACAGCAACAGTAGCCGACCACTTCTACAAGTCAGACAGATTCTGCACCACCTTCAGAGGAAGATGTTGAAGAAGAATTTGTCATAGACTTAGATGAATATTAAACTATCCAGAAACTTAGTTGATCGAGTAATATGTCCTAGGTTTTTAGTTAAATTGTAAATTTTTTTAATATTTAAAACAAGTGAGTCATTGTAGTGTCGGCAGAATACTGTAGTGTCAGTAGATACTATGCAAATAGTGTTAAGATGCAGAACTGTGCAAATAGTAAAAATTATTCACATTAGAACACTTTTCAAATAGTAACCGCTCCTCCCTTCTTAAGTTGCATTCATTTCCTTCTAAGAGCAGGTTCAGTTATACCCCTTCCTTACACATAGAGAGAGATACTCTGAGTCTAGAGAGAGAGCCTCCTTCTCTTTCTTTCCCTTCCTACTCCTTCTGTATCCCTTCCTCTTCTTGTAAGTGCTTATATTTTAATAAACTTTTACTTTCAGTTTGTTTAAAGCTTTCTTTTCTTTTCTTTTCATATCATTACCTCCTCTTATGAGCTAAGCTTAGCTGGTTCTACCGCCTTTTAGTTCATTTAAGAGCATCCCCTCTGCATGCATTTTACATTTCTTTAATGCATTAACTGGTCCTTCCAGTGCTCTACTTCCTTTTATTTAATTCCTCCCATCTTCTTTTCGATCCTTCGGGGTCTCTCCCCGTAGTTGGTAAGTTTTATATCAAATAAAGGAATAGTATCATGTTTAATATTCAAAGTTTTGAGGATGATAAATAAATATAAGTGATAGTATTAATTACAACTAATCTTTAATATTTTAATTAATTACAACTATGAAACAAGTATTTTTAAAGTGATTTTACTTGTATTGTTTCATATATATATTTAGAAGAAATGGTTTATATGGATAAACTAGTGAATAAATGATTTACCTATGGTTATTCACTTTTTTACAACATACCTAAGTATACCAAAGGCCCATATTTTTCTATAATCCTGTGGGTATATGTATATGTATATATGGGTTCATTATAGATAGCCAATAACCTGTAGGCGAGTGGTTTAGGGATTGGTACAACAATCTTCTTATTAATTTTTTTTGTTCTCCATCCAGTTCACCAGAACTTTGCCTCGATTACATCCATATCTAACCCGTGTCATGCACCTGGCTATTGTAGGTAAGTCTCACAACGGAAATTTTCTGCATACGCCAAGGCTCAAACTCGATACCTTACTTAAATGATACCAAGCCGCTTACCACTCAGATCAACTCTCCTTGGTTCTTCTTATTAAAATATAATTTTCCTACTAGTCTTAGAAGTAAAACATTCTTTAAAAAATTATAATTTCTCAATAAGTTAACATGTGTGTATGTATATATAAAATAAATAAATTATGGTTGTTACCTATAAAGAGGCTCGAAATTAGTTGAAATAATTTTATTCCATGAATGCATCCAGCGAATAAAATTGTTTCAATCAATTATCAGCTTCTATAGTATGTGTGTGTGTGTATATAAACAAATTTAAATTATTTATATATATATATATATATTAACATATATGTGTGTGTGTGTGTATATATATATTAACTGTAAAACAAACCAACACAATATATTAACTAAGAAACAATATATTGCAAGGATTAGGTAGAGACTCATCTCGCAATGGATAAAGTTGCCTAACTGAAGCACTCACAAGCTATGGCTTACTCTATAATAATTTTTTTTTGTGTACAAAACTTTTTGGGAAAGGGATGGGCTCACCCACGATCCAAGTACAGAGCGAAGTCTCCCTTCTTCCTAGGCGATACCAATGTCGGGTAGAGCGAGCTGTTTATTACCCTCAGGTATAAACTTAGGCACCCAATAACTAGGATGACTCCCTAAGCGTCGTGACTGAAATCACAACAAAGTAGTACTCCCTAGGGATTGAACATGCTCTAAATAGTTGTATGTCTCACCCTTTTACCAGTTAAACCCACAGACGATGGCTTACGTATAATACAAGTTACGTCGCCCTTCTACGGACTTGCCACGATATAGGGCTTCTGGTGGCGTAGGACGATGATATAACTTGTATACCTGAGTGGGCAGATATGCCAAAAAATGTAAAGAATGGCTGGCCGACACTAATAATCCTCCATGTTCAATATATATTATACACAGAGTAATAATCTATAGAGCAACAAAACTAACATCAATATATATACCTACAAATTAGAGCAACAAACCCTAGAGAAACAAACAATGCATCAATTTATATATGTAGACAAGTCAGAGCAACAAACCATAGATATATACCTAGACAGATCAAAGCAAGAAGATGGCTTTTACTGGAAAAATGAAATAAATGATGGATGGAAGAGAAGAAAATACCTTGAAATTATTGAAGAAGGAGAAACGAGTGAGAGATGAAGACGACGACGTCAACATTGAGGAAGAAGAGGGAAAACAAGCTATGTACAATGTAGTCAATGGAGAGCAGAAGACAATAGTTGATGAAGGAGAAGGAGGAGGTGGGGAAGAAGGTAGGGAAGTATAGGAGAGACAAGTCACACAAATAGGTGCAACAGTAGCACACGAGTGAAATAACATAACTATAAGCATGATTTAAAATCGTTTCAAATCACTTTCTACACTATTATGCTCAGATTCGATGTAGAAAACACTTTCTGCACCTATTGTATAAGCAACCACTGTAGAAATTCATTAATTTTCAAACAAATAAATCATTAATTTTCAAACTAATAAATAATTTTTTAAAATTTTATATTACTTTATGCACTGTTTACTTGTGTAACCAATGTATAAAATGACGTTTTACATCAGTTTCATGATCCATAGGTGTAGAAAGCCAAGAGTCACCAATTTTATTTACACAAAATGCCAATGTAGAAAGGCAACTAACAAAAAGGTATTTTTTTCAACTAATGATAAAACTTCTTTTATACGTTATGAAGAGTGAGAAATCAAGGGCAAGGTATCCTTTGGAGAGATTATCAAGAGTGAAGTATCTCCTTAGAAATTTTGTAAAGAGATTATAGTGGCTAATAAAAGCTACATTCATGCTTATGGATTATAGTGAATAAATCTCAAGTGGTTTACTCAAAGACTAGACACAGGCTTAAGGGTGGAACTAAATTAAGATAAATATCTATTCGCAATAATCTATTTGTCCCTTAACTCCTCATCTTTAGTGTAACATCCTTACTTTTATACGTATTAGGGACCATTCATTAGCATTTAGAACCACTTACAAGACTTTAGAAGTCCATTAGCTAAATCTGGAATTTTACTCTTTCATGAGTTACTGTTTATATGGTATTCTAGATTATGCAATGAACTTCAAAAAATCATAATTAATTTTAGAAAAATCGAAATGAAATGGTTCAAAAAGCTAAGTGAATATAACATCTTGAAATTTAAGATAAAAATAATTTCCAGACCAAATGATTAGCCAATTGATACAGTTTATTCGTTGAAATTTACTGTTCATTTGGTCAAAACTCTGGAAATATATTCTGGTCCCTTACTTAGGAAATTCAGTTCTCTTTGTACATACATCCAAATAAAGCATTCTTGGTGTCAAAATGAAGCTTGGAATGTCATATAAATGTCTGTAAAATATCATGCATTTATTCCATCATTTACTATTTTTTATTATATCATGACCCTCACTACTCATATTGGTCATACAGCAATAATACATTTAACAATTCTTCACATAACACACATATACTATTCAATCCCTAGCTTTTCTTCATGCTTCATCATCCTCTTTCATCATTCATAAACCTGTGGGATTGGGATTACATGGAAAGGGATGAGATTTCTAGGGAAATCTCAGTAG
Organism: Leucaena leucocephala; assembly: GCA_037074615.1. Lineage (NCBI taxonomy): Eukaryota > Viridiplantae > Streptophyta > Magnoliopsida > Fabales > Fabaceae > Leucaena > Leucaena leucocephala. The sequence continues at coordinate 7,772,600 of CM073516.1, read as the reverse complement.
CAAACATTACTAAACAATGCATGCATTAATGTAACTACTTGTGCTTGCTTGTGAAAGTGTTATCATTGTGTAATGTGCATGCTTCCATGTAACATATGAAATATAATTGGCCAAAGTAATTATAGAAACAGAGCTTCATACATAAGCACAATTTGAGCACAATTCACCAAAGTCATAGCACAATCAAGCATAACATTCAATGCATACAAGTTTAGGATAAGTTTACTACCTTACACTTAAGCTTTCCTCTTGATCTTTTGCACTTGCTCCCTAGCTTCCCAACCATGAAGCCTTTATGTCAATCACTTCCCAACATATTCTTGAATATTTCAAGGTCCTAAACACATTCATATTCATCACATAATTCACTAGGACCCATGAACTCCAATAATGTTCAAGTCTACTTTATTACATTCTTTAGTATAACAACTTTCTCTAATCTTCACTAATGGACTTGGCCTTTTAATCAATTGATGTCTTGACTTTATCCTACACAATTTCATCTTTTGAATCTGTTTATGAGCTTAGAATCATGAAATTCCAGCTCCTTCATGGCCTGTTGTACAGAACTGAACATAAGCATACAATTCTTTCAAAAATTCTCATTTTGATTCTAATATTTCCCATACTTGTTTCTCCACTTTACCCCACACAACTTTCCATTTTAAAACCATTGGAATCATAAAAATCATAAAATTCCAATCACTATTCATGAGAGTGAACAGCAATTGTGAAGGATTTCAAAAACTACAACCTTGAGATTTTAATGTTTCCAAGGTTCAAAACCTTTCCAATCCTATACAAAATTATCATACAAACTCAATGGAAGCATTAAATCATTGAAATTCAATTTCCTTCCCTCATGAACAGTGCATACCAAACAGGGCACACCATTGCAAAGTCAAGAATATCAATTTGATTCAACAACCAACCACTTAACTAGCTTGCTTAAGCTTCAATCATATGGTTATAACTTTAGTTTCTTCTTTCTACTTTCCTTTAAGGTCTTTAGGAACCACTACCCCTTAGAGAAAACTCAACTTTTCTCCCATGAAAACCCTAATTTCAAGCTCCCAAATCAAAGGAAAATAAGCTAGGAGAGATTGCTTACCTTTAATCTCTAGCTTGCTTGAACTTTGGTACCTTGAATCTTCTTTGTCTTGGCTTGAGTTTTTATTTTACAAGAGTTTCCCCAAGGGTCTATGAAGCCACGGTTTTGATGCAGAATGAGGGGTATTTATAGCCAAAATCCATGAAAAATGAATGGCCAAGATTGATTTGGTTACTATTCGATCTAAAGGCCCACATTTAATCTTGGATATAACTTTTTCTAAAAAGAATAATTATGACATCATGTGGGACAGCTCAAGGGACACCTCATGGGTGTATATGGCGTGCTCATAGTGTAAGGAAGCTTCTGGACAAATTTCAGTCTAATCCGGTACCGATCGGAGCAGTTTCACAACAACCGAACTGTTTTCTGTTCTGATTTTTTTATAATATACCAGGATATGTATTCTATCCTGAAAATCAATATCTAGGCTTCTTATGCCATTAACATAATTTTACTCACCACAACTTAATTACAGATACCTTGAAAAATGACCAAAATACCCTTAGTGTCCTTTCTTGCAATATATTGACCCTAAGGGCATAATTGTCATTTCACCCCTCTTTACACTGCCTCAGGGCATACATTGGCTCTGATTAATCATATTTATACTACATGTCAAGATTTTGGCTTTCTAGAATGATCAACATACCCTCAATCCATCACTGGTATAATATAGGCATCTAGGGGCATTTTCATAATTTTGCACTATTCCTGGACTGCTCTGGACTCTGACCCACATACTATCTCACTACTTTATTGGGCTCATTATGGCGCCATTTGGGCCTTGGTATGGGCTTATTATTGGCCTCATTACCTTTATGGCACAAATCCCAATAAATCTCACATGATCCTATTTATCGGGTATTTTATTTCACCGTAAAATCCCATAAGACTTCTACAAGATTCTTTTTCTAACTCTGTCAATTTTATAAATTCTTACATTAAATATAAGAATTTCCTAGAAGTTTCATCTAATTCTGCTATCTGAAAAGTACTGTAATAACTCTTCTGACTTCATAAATTTATATCAATTAATCAAGACCTCAAATTAAAATTCTGTGTTGCGTTAAATTGACCGAAATAATTTTGTCTATCTACTGGTAAAATTTGGGTCTTATCTAATTCTGAGCATTTTTAGTCTGTTTTGGTTTAACTTTTCCATAATTATATTTAGGTCCTTGAACTTTTGAATAATTACATTTTAGCCCCTTAACTTTTGAAAATTACACTTAAGGGCTCAACTTTTGTTTCTACTTTTACTTTTTGCCTTCAACCTTTTCTAATTTTTGTTTTAGCCCTTCTCTTTCTTCAGGACTCATTTAACCTTTATCATTTCTTCTGATTTTCATCATAATCCTTTCCAAACCTCTTTCCACTATCAATACTATACGGATAGGGAAAAATTAGGATATGACAGTCAGTCTGTTGCCATTGACCTCAGTCTCCACCCTCCATTTCATCTTCACTCTTCATAGAACCATAGTTAAGGAGTCCTCAGTTGCCTAGATTTGCAATTTACTCTTCTTCTCTTCTTCGTTGCTTCCATGTACTTCATCTGATTCGAGCTCTACTGTTGTTTTTTCTTCCTCTCCTCTCCTCTCCTCCATTGTTGCCAAGACCCTCCATTCATTGATGAAAGATGATTTGATATTTTATAGATCTAATTTGTTAAATTTTTTGATCTGGTTTTATGTTGCATATTTGATTTAATATTTTTCATTCATTGATATTTGTTAATGCAAAAGGGATGTTTGAATTCTCATATTCTTTCTTCTTTTACATTTTTTTTAAATTTTTATTGTTTAAAATAAATTTAAAAAAATAATATTAAAAAATTGTTTGTTTGCATACTAGTCTTCCAATCAGAGAGACCAGCTGGGTCCAATCTTACATCGGGTTAGTGAACCAAACCACGAGCTAACATGTCAAGCCTAAAGAAATTTTGAACTAAACCTTAGGGTAGATAGTAACCCAATTAGGTCTATTTGATGAACATCCCTATCTTCATATGTAATTTTGCATCCAAGAAAACTTTGGTGACTGGTGTGTATGAGGGAAAATTACATGGTAGATTTGTATTTCAAGTGTTTACTATCTTATACTCAAATTTTCCTTTAGACATAGTTTTCAAGCTTCAACATTTACTGTGTTTGTAAAAATCATTTAAGCATTACTACAAACAAGTTTTTGAACTTTGATTTGTTCAAACTCATACATATACTATATTTTATTGTAAAATGTTTTCCAAAATTTATCACTACTAGAGAATTGGTCTTGTGTGAAACACTACTGTAAAAAAGGCTGTCTAAATCAGTTGAAAATTGTATTCTACATCAGACAATGATCGGTGTAGAAACAGACCGTTTATAAAGTGTACACTTTTTAAATTGGGTGATTCACCAGTGTAGAATGAGTAAAATTTAGACTGGTTCCTTTTAAAATCAGGAGTAGAATTTGCTAATATATACACTGGTTGAACTGATCCCTTTTGAATGGTTGCTGTAGATTAATGGATTGTTTATACCGGTTGTGTTTGCACCCGGTATAGATTAATGAATTGTTATACTAGTTGTGTTTATATTCGGTGTAGATTAATGAATTTTCTACACTTCACTATAAAGACAACCGGTATAGATGATGTCATATTTACATATTATTTCTACACCTGTCGGTATTCTTTTTGTCTAGTTTAAATGTATTTTAAAAAAAAATGACTCTTTCAATGTTTCATTAACCCCATCCCTTGAAGTTTCATGAATAAACTGCCCAAATATACAGATTCAAAGAGACAACAGCAGAGACAAAGTTCAAGATGACAGAGACAGATCTTCAATTGCTCATTACATTATTCATTTAATAAAATTCAATAAAAAAAAATACAATCATTTGAACAGAAAAATAAAAAAAATGTATTCTAATAATGACAAATACTATTGAGAAGGAATGATTTGAATAAAAAACTCAGCCCAAATATTGTGCATGTCCTCAATATTTTACTTAGGAAATGGGTCAGATTGATCAAATATCTAAAATATCAAATTAAAATAAAAGAAATTAAAGCATTATTAAGATATATTAAATTGACCAGAAATATATGAAATCATTAAAAATACAATTTACCTCTTCAGTTAGGTCAGTCCTATTTGACAAGATGATATTAATCATATGTCTAACCATGTAGAAGCCCCACAAGTTGCTTTCTTTTGGTTGCCTTCGACTCTATAATACAAACATGAACAAAATTATGTGTCATCAGTAAAAAACTATGTGGAGCATAAAACATAATACTTTTATTACCTTCGGTGTGATCGATTTAGGGTCTCTCACTGAGTTGGCTTTCTTAAGATCCCTTACAATTGCAAACGTCCTCATAGCCCTATGATGAAAATTATAAACTTAGTAACCATTTTATTATAAAGACCATATTTAATTTATTACAAACACTATTGTTCTGTAAGGAAGAAAACTCACATGTTCATAATCTTCTTGGCATTAACCGATGGCTTGTAATGGAGGGAGCATAAGAAGAAAATGTTATAAGTATGCTTACATAGTATGATCAATTGTCAATGATTACTATAGAAAATAATTAAACAATAATGATTATTAGCATTAAGCAAATACAAACCTAGTATGAAAAAAACTGAAATATCATTATTCTTACTCCTGCATATATGGTGCAAAAAAATAATCAATATCAGTTTCACTAAGCCTCCTTGCAATGTAATGAAGTCTTGAAGATTGAGAGGTCCCTTTTGAATCCATAGGCAACGCATTCACATGAAATGTTTCGTCAGATGCCAATTGGATCACACGTTGCATAGCACTCAAATTGGGAGGTGTGAGAAGTTCGCTTGGGGATGACGCGAAGTGATCCGAAACAAGATGCTTTGGCCATAATATAAAAGTCCCCTTTGCCTGACTCACAGTCTTCACCTCATCAGTTAGAATTAGGACAAGATTATCTTTAACTATCACGTCTTTAACTGCCACCCTTAACTGATCGTCCTAAATTTGGATGTGGTTGGCAGTTTTCCCTAAGATATGGATGGAACCATTTGCCACTAACCTTTTGATATGATCCTCCATAAATAGATCACAAGATTTAGGATCCTCTGACACCGGTTGGGCCATGAAATAGCTCCCTTTAGTGCTAGGACGGGCTGCATGTGAGAGACTGAGAGTATTTGGGTGGCACTTGGCTCCTGTTGCCTTGATGTCAACATGGGCAACATTTCTTCCTTGATATTTTCTAATCCCTCTTGTAATCGTGCCTCAATTGAAGCTCCTGTCTGTACCCTAGCCTCTACACTCATGGTGAATAATAATGATTCCAATTCTGCCCTCAGTACATATGGGGAATGTCTTCGAGATGCTCCAAAAAAATCTCTTATACCAATACCTCCTCCAACTTCCCTGACACGACCCCATGCTCTTGCTTGCCCGTGGCAACAGTTAGGATGTCATTCCTACTATCTAACTTGAAGGAGCCATGGGCTTCTTGTTGTTTAAGATCAACCTATAACATAAAAAGAGCAAATATAAGAAATAATATAATTAGTCTACTAAAACAAAATAATACAAGTAGTACTTACAATTTTTTGTTGAAATCATGCGAGCGTGATCACTTATAAATGATCCTCTCCTCTTTTAATGAGCGTATAACCATTTATCTTCGTGACGTATTGGAGATAGGGGAGTAAGAGTAACACTAAGATTAGACTCAGTAGCCTCTTCCTTACCCTCCAATGCTCAATGCAATAAGACAACGTCTTCTTCTTCAAGACTTCATTGTTAGGAACATCATAAGTGAGTTACAATAATTTCTATTGGAAGCAAAGTTATCAATAAATAGTTATGTTTTTCGGTATTGGTCTGCATACAATATCTAATAGTCAGTTCTTATACCTGGGTAGAGTCTCAAATTTGATTCTTCACGTGATTATCAACAGCATCACAAGTTTGTATGTCGACGTTAGTCTTTTTGCATGCTAAGAGGCTGATATAACTCATATACTTTGTCATGTGTTCACTAATTGGGTTTCAATGTGTGTCAAACTCAATCGGTAGTAATTTCCCTTCCATCCCATCTTTCAAAATATCTTTCAATCACGTCGCACTTCTGCCCCTCATTTGGTTAGAGTCGCTTGGAGCATCGCTAGCCTCATTCTGATTACCACTACCCCTCATATTTCTATATACATAATAACAAAAACAAGCATAGTAAATAGAGAAGAACGATTGACCACAGTGAAAGAAGTCAAGCATTTATCGATAGAAATTAGTGCAAGTATTTATCACAGAAAACTATAAAACCTAAATTAAATGAACACGTAAAAGGCAAAATACGTACACGAGAAAATAAATGTTCAAAACACGTACATAGCAAAGCACAATGAGAGCGAGACCAGAGAATAATGACTAACCACAGCAAAGCAAGATGAAAACCACAGAGCACGACGACTGGTGTAATGATAGATGACGTAAAAAATAAGACTGCATACAACCTGAGAAATGAAAAAGAAAGAGACGTGGCTTGGGGCGGGCCTCAATAAAGTATTTTCATTAAAACTTTTTACACCGGTTAACATTTAACTCAGGTGTAAAAATCATATTTTAAATATGAAATGACTAATATTTTGAATTTCAAAAGACTTTCTACACCAAATATCATGTACAACCAGTGTAAAAAAGTTTTGAGATCACTTTTTACGCCGTATAACATGTACAACCGGTTTAAATATTTGAGTTATTTTTTCAAACCAACAATTTATTAACCCATCACTTGTAAGTTACAACAAAATAATATATGCAATAAGAATAATATACTTGTGCTATTATTACATCAAAACAATATATACAATCACATACAAATCAATCAGAATCCACTTCTTCATTCAATTTTGGTAAATCTACTACAAATGAAGGGGTCTCACAAATTGAATCATCATCATCAATAACCCTTTCTCCTTGGAGAGCGACAAACCATCTTTTATATGCCATATCAGTAATATAGAATACTTGCTTTGCTTGATCATGAAAGGCTCATTCCTAGAACTTGTATTATTCAAATCAACCAGTATAAATCCTAACTGATCTACCATAATACCGTTTTTTACATTAGCCCATTTGCATTTGAACACGGGAACTGTGAATTTGGTGTAGTCTAACTCCCTTCAACAACGCCATAATAAGGGATGTCTGCAAATTTAGGATTATTGTCTTTTAAACTAGAGAAATGCATAACTTCAACTACTAACATAACACCACTATTATGCATGTTACTTTTATCATCTAGGGATTTAGTATAAAAGGAATACCCATTAATATCAAATGAATTCCAATATTTCACATTAAATTAAGGACCATATGCAAACCATCTAACTGAATCAGATACACAATCATCATTTGTAATCTTCTGTTTGAACCAATGTCTATCAAAAGTATGAAATTTCCAAACACAATATCTATCAGAATATATAATATATTCTCTCTTTTTGTCATTAAATACAAAAAATAAAATAGGAGGGGCAGATAAAGGTTGCAGGCTTTCACTCCTCATTAGACTCAAAGGTTTGGGATTTATCAAAGTCGGTAGGATCAATAGGATGATACAAGCTATCATGCTGTTTATGGCAGTGAACTTTTGAGCAGAAAGCTCTGAAACTGTCTTTCAGTCTAGTAACTTTCTAAGACAGTTCTTTTATTGAGACCTCCAGAGCATTGAAGTGCATGATTTGTTCCTCAAGGCACTCCATCAGAGTGACAACTAAAGGAGGAAGAGAAGGAACTTCAGGGTAAGGGTCATAATGTTTGTCTTCAAAATCATCTCTGCTTCTTTTGTGCGGCTGATAAAGAGGAGTGTGTGAGGAAGAAGCCATTGGAGCGTTCAAATAGAATAAAAGAAAATAAAATAGAGATAAAGTGATGAGAAAAGTACTGATAATAGGAATGGTATACATATGGTTGAGAAATAAGAACAGTTTCAAAAAAGAATATCGAAAAATACAATTGACCTTCTATCATAATGAGTACAGACGTTGGGAACCGAAGAAGTGAAATGAACGGCCTGAGAAGGTACAGAGAAAAGAAGCAAGAAAGCATAGACAGGAAACTGAAGAGTCAGAATATAAAATATATTTAACACCGGTTATATATATATTACACCGGTTCAATGTAAATATGGTGTAAATATTTCATCTTATTTATAAAAATGACATTTGTCATTTGTTCTAAAAGCTTCTCCGTAAGGTCTAAAGAAGTTAAAGAAAAGAAGCGAGAAAGCATAGATAAGAAATTGAAGAGTCAGAATATGATGTAGCTAATATACACTATTGATATTAGTATCCGATGTAGTAATTATATTTTATACCGGTGACGTGTTAATCAGGTGTAACTATTTCATCTTATTTACAAAAATGCCACCAGTCATTTTTTTTAAATTGTCTCCACAAGGACCAGTTTAAAAATAGGGCTTTAAAAAGTATATTTTATACCAGTGAAATTTATATTTTCCTATATTTGACTGTCGTGAACTATCAAGTTATGGATGCGTAATTTATGCTCTAAACCCATATTGATGCTCAAATAAAGATGCATTTACTTGATGGTTGATTTAAACTATCAAGTAAAATAGCCTTATTTTTTAAAAAACAAATTGCATTGTTCGGAATAGGGACTTTCAAAGAGAGTGTAACTATCGAAAAATAAATAGCTTAGTGAGCAACCTTCTATATGATCTTAATTAGTAAGCGATATAAGTGATGTAGCTAAAACCCAATAAGAATAACATATCAAGTTGACAAGAAAGACAACTTTTCATTCGTTCATCCTTATGACGCGTGTCATGACTTATCAACAAGAAAAATGCAATGGTTGGCGAGGGTTTTGGTGGCCTGAGATGAAGATGATCTCAAATGATGCAGAGGATATGACCAACGTAGGGAGAAGGAAGATTAGGATTTGTGGAAAGTTTGGCTAGAGAGAAGAGACAAATATGGAAGAAAGCTCAAACACGTCTGGTTTAAAATGAAAGGGCGTAAAGGTTCTAAGCACTATTTAAATGAGACTACTTGACGGTTATTAGAAAATAGCCGACAAGTATTACCGTTTGACGGTTTTTCACAAAACAACCTTCAAATATCTAACACAGTTGTTTTCAAATAATCATCAAAGAGTTTTAAATTTCTACAGATTTTTTAAAATATACAACTATTTGACGATTGTTAAGAAGAACCGTCAAATATTTCAATCTCCGCCACACATTACTTGATGTAACCGACAAATATGAAATGTCAAATATGTTGTTTTCTGCAGTAGTGTATAAACAGTCAATTTACTCCCTCGTAATTGTGTTGCCATTTCTAACCATTTAAAGTTCTGAAAAAAGATGGCGTAGTTGATAACTTATAGTAATGTAATTTATTAAAAATTATATTTTATTAATATATTAATTTGACATTCAAAAATTTAGTTAAATACTTATGACTTGAATAGTTAAATAGTTTATTAAAACAATTGACATCTTTTATGATAAAATCATATAGAATATTTCATAAAAAGGACATTTGGTTTTGTTAGTAATGATTTTATAATTTATACTCTAAAAGAACTAGGATTCGTGTTGGCTTGATGTGAGAGTCTTATAAATAAATAAATAAATAATAGGGATAATAACAACAAATTTCCCAATAAAAGAATTATCAATATTTTAGTCCCTTCTACATGGCTTTATTAAAATTCACAACTTTGATATAACATTCTAACAGCATTTTTTTTTAAAAAAATAAAACTTTAATAATTTCTTTATATAGAACCTCTATGTCAGTTTTTATAAATAAATATATAAATATATCTATAAGGGCAGGACATGTTTTGGTTGGGATGAGTTCCAAATCCCAACTCATACCTAAATATTATTTTCTAATGAAATCAATTAATAAATAAAAAATTTAAAGAGACACCGAACGTGCAATTAAAAGTGGATAATGCATGCGTGGAGATACACTAACCATAATTTCTCCAACTTTGTGGCGATATTTGCTATCAAACTTTAATATATAATAAAATAAGATAATGTGAAACACTTTACTAAAAGTCCCCACTGTCTTTTGTTTTTCTCTCTCTCTCTCACCCTAACCCAATTTTTTTTCAAAAAAATCAGATTACATCCCCTATTTAATAGCTTAAATATTAATTCTTTTAAGACATCAAGAAAGTGAGTTTTACTTCTTTCAACAAAATAGTTTTTTATATGTACAGCCTAATTTAAATCTATGATATTATATTTAAAAGATCCAACTATCTATTAGTTGTATCAAAATTTTATTAGTGGAGTTCACCTTTGTTAGCTCATCATTCTTACCTAAAATTACCTACCCATGTTGCTCTACATCTATCTTCTCTTAGATTATACTACTTTAATTTATAACCATTAAATGTATATATTAAAGATCCTAACCTTAGTTGGTGTTTGTTCTCAAAATTATGATAAAATTCATTATCTCTTAAATTAGCCCTTAATTAAATTCAATCAATCCTTCCAAATATGAATGGGAAACATAAAATGGTGTTAAAACTCAACCTTAATTAGCTAATTAAACTAGTCAATTAATAAACCAATCTATTATCCAATCCAATCAAGAGTTTTAGATGAGTTGATTGGGCTAAATTTTATATATATTTTTTCTTCTCTTACTAAGCATGAAACGAGGGCGTTGAGTTGAAAAAACTAAAGAAAAAAATAACAATATGACACATTTGCGTTATAGTAAATATTTTTTATTAGAATATGTGTGATTTTTTTCATTCAAAGATTATCTGCGATTTATACATGAATTTTATTTATTTATGGATTAATACCTTTTTTTATTTAAGTATTATTCTTTCTAAAGTTATATATGATTTTTTTTATACATTAATCATAATTGAATTGACCTAAGTTAAACTATAATTGACTAATTAACTAATGAACCACTGCCTCTATCAGATCAATGACTGATCCGTTTTTTAGTACCTTGCTTGCCATATAGACATAAAAGAAAGGCACTAGCTTTATTATAAAGTGGAAAGAACCCAATTCTCCTTATATAAGATCAATAATTTGCATCTTGTGGATGAAAAATAATTGTAAAATTTGTATCCAATTAGATTTGATAATACTTGAATTTGATCCTTTAGTGTGGTATCCTTGTTTAATAATTTAAAAATACTATGATTTATTTTAAAAAAAATACTATACTGTGGTTAGTTGTGATTGTAATCACAACTACAATATTATTGTTTTCCGAATTATGAAATTGCATTATTGATTATTGCTTTATTGTAATTCATAAGAGTTATGCGTTTGTATGTCAATTACATGATTTTTCACACGATCGTGTGATTATAAACATTTTCAATTAAAGTTTAATTAATTTTCAGGATTAGGTCAATGGATGTAGCCTGTAGGTATTGACTTGTGAGTAAAGTAAATAATAATTTTCTTAATACAAATCTCACTCTTCAAACTAATTTAAGTTAAACACATGTACCAAAGCATTAATCTTTCTACATAGTAAGTTTTGGGTTATTTTTATAGCCAAAAAATAATGCGATGATTATGCTATTGAATAATTAAAGATTAGGTATTAACTATATTTGGAATTATTCTTTATTTATTATATTACAAACAATAATTATTACTCATTCTATTTTTGGCTTTATTCACTGTGCCAGTCCATGAACAAAATTGTGGATACATTCATGCATTTGAACAGTTCCTTTCAATTCCCACATTATGGGACCAATTCATTTGATCATATCCTTTTTTTTTCGGCTTTACCAAACAATTATAGCTATAAATTTTCCAAAAATATTTCTTTTGAAAGCTATTCTAGACCTACTTTTATTAAATGATTTGAATTTTAGCCGCGTCAAGCCTTAAATAGAAGAAACTTTTATAATCACAATTTTTTCTTTGAATCACGAGGTCAAACCTTATAAATAAAAATTTGGAGAGTTATTTCTATTTGAATTTAATAATAATCAAATTTAACCTAATATTAACATATCCCCCGATAGGTACTCTCTCCTACCGATCTTATATCCAGGATATTTTTTAAAAGGTATTTTTAATCCTTATTATAAGCCATTATTTGATACTTTTAAAATTATTAAATATTTTTCTTTTTAAGCCAATTATAGTTAAAAATAACAAACTCTAAATATAATCTTATGAATAGGGAAAAAACATATAGTCAATAGTAGTTTGGTTAATTGGAAAGAACTCAATTTTTTTTGGGCAAAATCAAGGTAATTAGGTCCTTTTCTTTTCCTCTTTCTCGCTTTTTGTTTTTTGTTTTGAAAATCTCATCTCCATTTGTAGATCAGAAAATGGCTGGTTCAAAATTAATATTTTGTAAAATATTATTATATTTTTTTATAAATTGAATGTTTTCTCTCTTTTTTTTTATACTGCAGTTATGTATGCAAGTCAAATTTTAACAATTTAAATTTATTTATAAAAAAATTATAAGAATAATTTTGATAAAATATTAAATCTCAATCATCTATATTTTATCTAACAGTAGTAATAAGATTCTAAGGGGAAAAAAAGGAGAAAGAGAAAAAGAAAATGATCATATCCAAATCAAGAGGTTGACCTACATTATAGATAGAAGAAATCACATTGGAAAAATTATCTTTAATTGAATTTAATAATACTCAAATTTAATCTAATATTACCAAAACTCATGAAAGTATAATAAGAAGAAGAAAACTTACATTAGATATAACTATCCTCAATTGGAGAAGATAATATCAAATATGACCAGTAATATTATTGGATAAAAAAATTATATCACCATATACACACACACATACACTCACATAATTGAGTTCATTGTACCTTGCTAGTGATTTGAGAAATCATAAATGGAAAAAGTATACTCCAATAATGACACATGATAGTCGATACTTCGTTGTCCTCTCATATACTTAGGAAAGAAGAAGGCTTACCATTCAAAATTATTATTTTTTATTTTAATTCTAATTTTGTATAAAAACAACGGTTGTCACAAAGTTGGAGCATAGTTTCAGATAAGTGGATAGCTACCACGTGAAAGATTCTTTTAAAACACATATTATTGTACTGTATGTCTCTCAAAGCAAAGGAAAAATATAAAGTTTTTTGTGCATTCGTACACGTATGCTCAATATTGCAATTTATATTATACTATTGTTTGTTAAATCTGTCTGTCTGCGTGATATTTGTTTGACTTTTTAAAGAAAATTAAAAAAAAATAGTTGTATGAAAAGGACCATACTTATATCATTAGAAATACTTACATAATCTAAGAGTACAATGTCATCTAAACTCTATACAATCAAAATACAATAATTCAAATGCTAACTCATGTAAAAAAATTTACAACTAATTTTATTTTTTAAAAAAATAAATGTTTTAATATGAAAAAATAAAAACGCATATGAACTAAATTAAGAGTTTTATTTTTTTTATAAAAAGTAAGATGTGAATTGTTTTAAATAAAGCATCAACCAACTAAAATTAAAATATATTGAGTTGTTATATTTTAATTGGATAGAATTTAGATAATATGATACTCATTGAGTATGTAAGTATTTCTTATTCTTTACATCTATTTCATCAAATTCTCCAATCACATTTTGCCATGTGTAATTCTTTTTACATGGGTTTGAGTCAAATTAAAATATTAAAACAAATAGACACATGGCAAAGTGGAATTGAAGAGTTTGACAAAATAGATGCAAATAACTTAATCTAAGTTTTCTCCTAATAAAAAGTTTATAGACTTTTTATAAGTTAATCTTGATCCAACTGAGAGAGTTTTTGACAAATAATCTAGATTAAATTTTACATTTGTTATTCCCTTGCTAAGTCTAAATGACATTATTTTGAGTAAAAAAACTATTGCTTACAATATATTTTATAAGCAACAACTATCTAAATTACGGTGATCAAAGTGTTAGTTAAAATTAGTTCAATTTATTAAATATATTATAAATATAATTTATTTTTGTAATATACCTTTATTTATGAAATGATAGGTAAGAGAGAGAATGAGTGAGAGAGAAACATATAATTAATTGGGGGTAACTCTAAAAAAATGAATTAAATTTTTACACAAACACACATTGTTGCTTAAAAATAAGACAATCCCTATGAAAAAGAATGATGTTTATAAAAAGGATCACCCCTGTAAGAAAAGAATGTTATTTATAAGAAGGGCTGGAAAGAATAAAAAGAAAAATAACTTTTGATAAAATATGTATGATTTTACATAAAGTTAATCATTTGTAGATTGATATTTTTTTATTTAAAATATTACCCTTTTCAAAATAATATACAAATATTTTATATATTTTGTACCTTAATTTAATTACAGTTTGATCATTATCCTTTAAACTACTATTTCAACCAATTTACTGAAGAGGTTTTTAGTTCCTTATTTTGAACATTACAAACGCTATTGTGCCATGTTCTTCGTTGACCAGAAATTACAGTCCAATGAGGAAAATGAAAATCATGAACACGCTAGATCTTTTTTCTTCCCTTCCGTATTTGAGTTGGTTCAAACGGTTCAATGTTTGTTTCCTTTAAGCAACGTCTTGGGTTCAAGTGTTATTATGCATGGAAAAAAAAACCGCCGTATGGAGAACGTTACACTATGTGATCCGGTCACAAAAAAAAATTAGTTAAAGACTAATATGATTTTTTATTTTTTACAAAAAAATTTAAAAAAAAATTTACCTCACTGATGATCTAAAGGTAGAGTAATATATATCTTCCTCTTAGATGGTACTAATATTGGATAGGACGAGCCGTCAATTACCCTCAAACATATACTTAGATACTCAATAGCTAGAATATCTTCCTAAATACCGTGACTAGAATCATAATAAAATAGTACTCTCTATAGATCAAATATACTATAAATAGTCACATATCTTATCCCTTCATTAGCTGAACCTAGAATTAGTAATATAATATGACTTTTAAAAACTAGTGGATGCGGCTTTCTATAAAACCCCATTTTGAGGTCTCATTATATAAGATGATTTTTCCAATTCTATGAAGAATTAAATTAAAATGCTTCCAACTACACGCATAAAAAATGACTAAATCATAATAAAAGAGGCTTTAGAATTTTGCAAAGCATTATACTTAATTAAATGCGAATTTGAAGAAAAAAAAGAAAAAAATATTAAGAAAACATAAAAAAAAGTACACAGCCAACTTAACTATTTTCCAAGTGAATTTTAAAATTAAGTCTTATAAATTAGGATGAAAGGAGTACAATATCATAATTTTAAACTTTATATAAATGTATAGACCCTCTCTAAAATTAAAATATACTATCTTCAGTATTTAATATAAAATTTAGTTTATAATATTAGAGAGAAGTTAAGAGATTGTTAAAGATTCAACTCATCACCTATAAAGTTATGAGTTTAAATCTCACTGTTAATATAAAGATGTTATTGATAAGAGATCTATAAAAACTTTTATAAATACTCTTTGAATTTAAAGACATACCCCTGGCTTTAATAAACTCCCCCACTCACCTAAACGTTTCTTATATGCAAAAAAAAAAAAAAAAACAAAAAGGCAGACAATGGTGCTCACACTTTATCTCAAGCTCCACATGTATACAGGAAATCCCCTATATAAAATATAGTATAGAAAGTTACATATTCATAAATCGTGAATAGTACAACTCTATGTAAATAAATGGGAGCTACTTCTCTAATTTTCTAGTAAAACAAAAAGAAAACATGTTCCATTAAGATTACTCCTATGATGAGATAAGGTTTGAACAAATGGCAATAATTCTGACGGAAGGAATGACCAGGAAGCAATAATTTTTATTTTTATTTTTTTGTCACTTGTACAATAAAAAGAGAACTTTCAATCTTTCATCAGCAAAAAGAATGAAGGATGAAGAATGAAGGACTCCAAAATTGAAAAAGATGTCTTTAATATGATCACCATTTAGGAAGCTTCATTGCTGTTTCAAGTTTCCCAATAAAGTTCATTTACTCAAAGTGCATAAGCATTTTATCTAAGTAAGATTTCCATTTTTAACCAATTTTCTCTGTACCTATGGCCTTTTCGTCAATCTACACCAGACATAAAAATAACTCAAAACCATTTAACTTCAAAATAAAAAACACAAAGTAATATTCAAAAAAACAAAATAAATATGAGTCGACCATGAGACAGAGAGACAGACACAAGATTATGTATCATATATACTTATATAGATTCATCTTTACAGAGAAATTGATACAGAAGAACATGACTTATATGTGCTAGTGAACATCTCATCATCACACATCACTTTTCTTATTCCAAATTTAATATGAACGGTCCATATTTTATTTCATTTTTAATTTTTTAATCATGTTATTATCAGCTTTCTAAAGAAACTAATATGGGTACGATGCATTGTACTGAATCAGAGCAGTAAATAGTATTATTTATAGTTCATGACTAGTGCATAACTTATCAGTGTTTTTATATCATATATAGATACATATATTTATAGACAGATAATTCTTTTTTGTTTTATAATGAAAATGTTAAATGTTTAGAAAATTATGTGTACTCATTTTTTTAAGTGTAAGAAGTTTGAACCCATACAAACACTACAAAAAGATATAGATTTGGCCACGACTTTTCAGTGGCGACAAAAAAAGTCGCCGCTGATTAAAGATTTTCAGCGGCGACTCTAATTGTCTCCGCGGAAAAAGGACTTTTAGCGGCGACTTTACTTTGTCGCCGCTGAAGAGAACACTTTCAGCGGTGACATTTCTTTGTCGCCGTAGAAGCAATTAAAATAAATAATTTTGGCTACACTTTTCTGCAGCGACAACACAAAGTCGCCGCTAATACGTTTTAAATACCCTTTCCCCTGCCCCTCCTCGCGACTCATTTCTTCATCAGTTAGGTTGAAACCCAGCGGCGCTGTCGAGCTCCTTTCCTCACGCAGGCGGTGGTCGTGCTCCCAGTCGACGGTCGCCGTCGGTCGTGAAGTCACTCCTCACTGTCATTGTGCAAGTCGTCATCCTTCCTTGACGAGTGCGAGTTCCCCTCACCGTTGGCAGTCGGCGCTCCGTTGAGGCTGAAATACACGTCGCTCATCTGTCGCTCCTCCTCAGCTTCAGAGTCGCTTCGCCTGAAAAATTGGTCTCTTCCCCGTCGATCACCTCAGACCATCGGCGTCATTCACAGTAAGTCCAGTCATTTTCACCTCTGTCACTGTCATTGTTGGGAAATTTGGGAAATTTTTGTGAATTTGGGAAATACACGTATTGTATTGTGCCCTGTTCTGTAATGCCGTCGACTATGTATGCCTGTCTGTTCTGTAATGCCGCGTCATTGTTGATGAACTTATTCATAGCTTCTGAAGTTGCATTGCCGCGTAGTATTTTTAAAGTTGCAGAAGCCAGTGACTCGTGAATTGCATGTATTTTTAATATCTTATTCCATGTTTCCCATCATAATAGGATAATCATATTCATAAAATGGAATTGTAACAGACTATTTTCATTTAGGATATGAAAAAAAGTTGATGCTAAAATAACATGTGCTCAAGGTCTTATTTGTATAGGCGGAATAATGATTGAGAATAATCTTAATCATGTTTAAGTGTCATTAGGAAAAGAAATTTTTTCTGGGTTTGATTTAAAAAATTAAAGAAGTGAGGTTATAAAATTTTAATAAGAAATATGTAAAATAAAATTTTCTGGTGTCTTAACCTTGTATCCTAATTGTAATTGCAGTTGGGAAATAGTTCAGCTTTTTTTGCACGCAAGGGAAGTTCATTTGCAAAATGAGAAAATTCATTTGTACACTAGGGAAGTTCGTTTACATAATAAGGAAGTTTATAATATGCAAGTGACTTTTCTCAAATATGCATCATGAACCAATATGTTAGTCATCTTTGTAAGATGAAACTAGCTTCCATGATATGTAAGTTACTTTCGACAAGTGTAATTAATTTCGTCATGTGCAATTACATTTCCTTTGGCATCTACTACCTATTAAGAGTATTTTGGTATTTTTTCCTTAAATTAATTGAAGTTAAGGACTTGAAGTTTCAAGTCCATTGCCCAATTAACTTGTAAAGTAGAGATTTATTTCTTATTTTTCCTTGATTGAATTGGAGTAATTGCATTGTAAATCTGTTCATTTGAAGTTTAAACTAATCAAGTTAGTTGGTTGGACTTGATCATGGATTTAATGAATTGCATTTTGATTGAGTCTTCAGGGTATGATTGTGTTTACTTTTATTTAACTGTTGAATAATATTGTTGTTTCTTAATGGAGAAACGATGTATTTAATCAATAAAGTTTAGCGTGCAGTAGAGCGTGCAAAGATGGAAGAAGAACGTGAAAAGATACAACAAGAACGTGTGCAGTTCGAGCAAAGACTAATGGAACAAATGGAGCAAAGAATACAAGCTCAATTCGCTGCCTTGATGCAGAAAGGACAACCACATGGGGCTACTTCTAGTCATAGTATTGAACCTTCTACATAAAATTTATGTATAAATTAAACAATTTTATTGTAATTTTAAATATCTTTATATTTTAGATGATAATAAAAATATTTATTAATATTATTATATTAGAGTTTATTTAATTATTAATTATTATATTATATTTTTTTATATTACAGAAATTATTGAAAAAATATAAAAAATAATTTTCATTTTTCTATCTTTAGGCGGCGACACTATGTCGCCGCAGAATCATCCTTAGGCGGCGATAGATTTGTCGCCGCTAATTCATCTTTAGGCGGCGACTTTTATTTATTGCCGCAAATATGTATAAGCGACAGTCTCATAGGCGGCGACTTAGTGGCGACAAAATGTCGTCACTATAGTGATTCAGCGGCGACTGTTAAACCTTCTGCAGCGATAAATTTCGCCGCTGAAACTCATTTTTTTTGTAGTGAAAAAAGTGACTCATAAATACCCACCCATGACATGAAACAGTAGAATTTTTCAGAAAAAAATTGGCGATTAAAATAAACTGTCAAACGCAAAGAGCAAACTCGGTTTAAATATCAAAGGTAGGAATTTTTTTTATGCTAAGGAAGTGAAGTTTCTCAGCCCCTTCCTATACATCTTTTTCAGCTCGGAAAATTACACAAAAAAATTGAGAAGAAAAAGAAAACTTGTGAAGAATGCGTAATAAATGTGCTTTAGTGGTAGCCTATCTAAAGTCTGGTCAAAGTTTCAGGAAAGGAATTCAGCCATCAAGTGGGGTCCACATCCTAAACCAAAGTGGTAAGACAATTCCATAACGTAACCAAAGCTATCAATTTATATTAGCTGTGTTCAGGACAATAAAGCAAGGTAGTGAAGCTCAACCACATTAATGAAATATTTTAATCAGATATTATATTTTTCAATATTTGTGTCCTAATCCCCAAACCATCGCCTATAAATACCACCCCCCACGAAGCATTAATCTGCATTGAGCAACTTAAGCTATTGAGATAGAAGAGAGAGACAGAGAAAGTAAGTGTTCTTTGAGAAATGGAGAACTTGAACTTCCCAGTTATTAGCTTGGACAAGCTCAATGGTGATGAGAGGAAGGCCGCTATGGACAAGATCAAAGATGCTTGTGAAAACTGGGGATTTTTTGAGGTATATATATGTACTCTTCTAAGAACTTTCTGGGAATTTTTGTTATCAAGCTATTAGATTTAGATCTCTGTTCTAGCACTTGATCTCAGTGTTTTTAGCTTTGGCAAAAAGGAAAAAAAGATCTCTGTTTTAGCTTTGTTGGTTTTTTTTTTTTTTTTCTAATTTGGCTTTCGAATAAAAAACTGTAGCTGGTGGATCATGGAATACCACATGATTTCATGGACACTGTGGAGAGGTTGACCAAAGAACACTACAGGAAATGCATGGAAGAGAGGTTTAAGGAATTAGTGGCAAGCAGAGGGCTAGACGCTGTTCAAACTGAGGTCAAAGACATGGATTGGGAGAGCACCTTCCATTTGCATCATCTTCCTGAGTCAAACATTTCTGAGATCCCTGATCTGACTGATGAGTACAGGTATAACAGACACAAAAACACGCAAACAAGCAAAAAATCATTCATTCACATACCCTTCATGAATTTATGAATCTCCATGTGAAGTGTGAACAGAATTCCCAAATAACAAATAATTGACCCAGAAACAGAGAGGCCCCCCATGTGAACAGAATTCCCACCTTGATGTGATTTGTTTCATTATTTAATATTTGATTGATTCTGAGTGCCTACCTATAAATCACTATTCATTATCATTTATGCAGGAAAGTGATGAAGGAGTTTGCTTTAAAGTTAGAGAAGCTAGCAGAGGAGCTTCTAGACTTGCTATGTGAGAATCTTGGGTTAGAGAAAGGTTACCTCAAGAAGGCCTTTTATGGATCAAGAGGTCCAACTTTTGGCACCAAGGTTGCAAACTACCCTCCTTGTCCTAAACCAGAGCTTGTCAAGGGTCTCCGTCCCCACACCGACGCCGGCGGTATCATCCTTCTCTTCCAGGACGACAAGGTCAGTGGCCTTCAACTGCTCAAAGATGGCCAGTGGATCGATGTGCCTCCAATGCGCCACTCCATCGTCGTCAACCTCGGTGACCAGCTCGAGGTATAATAATTCAGTCTTATATTTCTGATTAGACAAACACATATTTATTCCTCGCAGACATTTCATCGAACCCCTTACCTGCAACATCCGAGTTCTCAGAAAAAGTTTCAACAAATCCGCAGGTGATCACAAACGGAAAGTACAAGAGTGTGGAGCACCGTGTGATCGCACAAACCGATGGAACCAGAATGTCCATAGCCTCATTCTTCAATCCAGGAAGCGACGCTGTGATCTACCCAGCACCAACATTAGTGGAGAAGGAGAAGAACCAAGAGTACCCCAAATTTGTGTTCGAAGATTACATGAATCTCTATGCAAGGCTCAAGTTCGACGCCAAAGAACCAAGATTTGAAGCCTTCAAAGCATCAAATGTGAATCTGGGCCCAATCGCAACTGCTTAAGAAGGCACTGAACTAATAATAAACTGTTGTTTCACAAGAAGATTATATTATATTATATATCCCCATAAGTAGGAAGATTCTAGTTTGATAGGACGATAACTCCTCAAACTGGATATTATAATATATAATATTATCTTCGAGTTTTACTTATAGTTGAAGAGTGGGGTGGAAGTTGTTTCTTTCTTGTATGCAACAAAAATCAGTTCCTGAATTAAAAAAAATATTATTATCATGTAATTAGCATAAATTGTTCTTGCTTTGTCACATTTCTTTTTCCTTGTCTGGCCGTACTTGTACGTGACGGTTAGCGTTGGAGCAGTATACAAGTCAAAATACAAAGTCCTTAGTATATAACTAAGTTATTGAAAATTTTATAATACTAAAAAACATAAATTGACCACTATTATTCTTTTATTTTGACTTTTGAAATGTAATTTTAAAATAAATTTTTGCCTCGTAATATATCAATAACACTAATACAGAAAAGGGTGGGTCTATTACAATTACAAATAGATAAATTGAGTAAATTATGGATATTTTTCGTAAATATTATGAAATTCATATATAAAAATATTAGAGGGATATTTTAGTTGAAAATATGTGTTCAGGTTTACAACTTTAGTTAAGAAAAAAAGTAAATAAAAATTGGAGGAAGAACAGCGAATTTTTATGTTTGGAAAAAGTCTATATATATATATATAATATTAATTATTTAATATATTTTTGAAAAAATTGAAAGACATCTATCATCTATGTGGCTTATTTTCGAAAACTTTTATTTATGTTATTATTTGTAGCTTATTTTCTAAAATAAATAGTTTTAAATTAATTATTGATTTTTTGAAACCTAATTATCATTCTCATTTTTATGAGTAAAATATTAAATATATAATTTTCTCATTAAAAAAAAGTAAGAAAAAGTATCATTATTTAACTAGAGCGAGTTGTTCTAGGCTTCTTTATTACGTTTCTTTTTCTTTCTCTCTGGTTGTACAACAGATCATCGTGGGCTCTGGACCACTTTACAAGTCAAATTACGAAGCGATTTGGTATGGTATGACCATTTTATTCAAATTATTAAATAAAAAAAAATACAGTACGGTGATTGCGTAAGATAATATGATATTAGTATAACTTAAATTTCATATAATTTTTAGTAAAGTATATTAAAATTATATCAGTAACATTTGTACAGGTTAATATTGTTTGTAATATTATTATTGTTTTAGTTACTGAATTTTTCAAAATTTTATTATAATTTTATAAGTTTTTTTATCATTAAATTATTAAAAAAAATTGTCAACCACGGATTTAAGCGTTATTTGGTTTAAAAAGTAAAAGCCATGGAGAAAGATTCACTTATGGTGTGTAAATTGAGATAGAAAATATATATTATATTTATATTTTTTTTCAATTTATTTTTTTAAAGTTAAAATAGTTTCTTTAATCGATAGTTATAGATTAATTTTTTATAAGATTAAAAATTATTGAAGTAAATTTTATCCTTTTTAATAAAACTTTTACTATTTATATAGTATAGTTTGAACCAAAAATATTATATTTAAAATACTTAATTATCTATTAATTATGATATACTCTTACTAATATTCCTCCTTTCATTTCTTAACAACACATTAGATGTGTAATTTAAGGGTATAAAAGGCATTTCACTTTTGACAAAGTCACTTCTCCTCCTTCCATTCCATGATTATAGTAACTAAAATATTGGGTAATGAATATAAAAGTTATGATTTGTTTTTGTAACAAAAAAAATTATGATTTGTTTTGGTTTTCGATGTAAAATTTTAATTTATTTTATATTTAAATCTATAATTTTAAAAAAAATCTATTAGTTATATATACTAAAAAGATTTTTTATCCAATGAATAATTTTAGATATAAATAAAATGAGTACATTGAACAAACTAACACAATTTTTAATCAATAATTATTTTAATTAATTTTTTAATATGTATAAATTAGTTTTTAAACTTTTATATTTAAGATGAACTTAAGAAAAATATTTTTTTTAAAATTTTGGTAATTGATGAGGAATATCTTTTATCAGTATATTATAAAATGATGATCCAAAATCAATCTCTAAAAAGATTATTTACATAATTAGAAATCCATCTTGCATAGAAAAATGAATGTGTAATAAATTTATCCAGTAAAATTTATTAATTTTGAAAGGGAAAATACAAAATTGGATTCAAAAATTATTTTACTAAATAATAAAACGCAAAATTCAATATAAGTCAAAGATTTAATATCAAAATATTATTCAAAATGATAGAATTTAAAAAGATTCCTCCGCAATTTATATATTGTATATTATATTATTTATATAAAAATACTTTGGATCAATTCAAGAGACATATTTAATTGGATCTTGCCAGGCGACAACAACCAGGGCCTAGTGTCGATTCAATAATAGAGGAACACTCGCAAATCTCAAAATGTTCTTTTATCCTTATTATCTTATGATTGATTAAACATATAAATCTACCTATAAAATATTTTCTTAAGTGTATTAAATATTATAAAAAAATCATAAAATATTTTCTTATGTGTATTAAATATCATAAAAAAAAATTAGGTATAAAAGTACATATAAAATTTGTAAAGTCATACAAAAATACCATAATTGTTAAAATAACCTAACTCAAGTTACTTTTGCACTAAAGGAAACTTAGGGTGTGTTTGGTAACACCCCAAACCTTGGTTTGAAAAGGGCTTTTAGCCCCAAACCTCAGTTTGGGGAAATTTTTAACCAAACAGCAATTTTTGTTTAAACGGGCTTTTAGACTAAACCATGGTTTAAAACCAAGGTTTCAGATAAGCTGGTCAGAGTAACTTATGGAACAGTAAAAGAGCTCATGAACTAACCAATTACTATATTATCCCTATTTTTTCTTACACCCTCTCTCCTACTTTTTCTTACACCCTATCTCCCCTCTCTTACTTTTGCTCTCTTTTCTTTCTTACACCCTCTCTCCTATCTCCTCTTATCTCTTATCTCTCCTCATTTAATACTCATACCCTTTTTCGTAATTTACTACTCATAAAATCCCTTCTACAAATAACTATCCAAACACTTATTTATCTAAAATTATTTTTTTCTATAAGTTCTTCTAAAAAAATCCTTTTTCATAAGCTATCTATAAACCGGTTTTTTTCATAAGCTAGTTTGAATTTTTTTTCCAAACACACACTTAATAGTAAATTTTGTTGACTTCACAATTATGGTATATTTTGGCCATTTAGTAAACTTTATGAGTACTTATATACCTAAGAAAACCTTATAATGTTTGATGTACATGGAAAAATAATGTATAGATAGATTTACATCTTAACCCTTGATTAAAAGAATAATGACACTTGACGACCTATATATCAAGCCAATTAATAACAAAGTAGGACCTTGAAATTATAGAATGACATAGAAGAATTACTATAAGATTCTAGAGACCAAATATAATTATAAAAAAGTTACAATAACAAATGAGCAGCATATACCTGTTGTCATTTTGTATATCAAAACTAGTCATTGTATGCTGCTCATTTCTGATTAAATTCTTTTGTTATCACATGCCTTCATGGTAACCTTATAGCTAGTGCTCAACCTTTTTTTACTTAATTAAATGTATAATCCTTTTTTAGGTTTAGAGCACATCTTCATAATGGTGAGACCAATTACCGCCTTAACCAACAACTTATTGATAAACAACAACTTCTTGATGAATAGCTTCTTGTCTATCTGATATGGCATCTTGCTTCTCACTGACTTCTTCCTTAAAAGTTTAGAAATCCCTAATATGAGTCTCGAGTAATGTATGAATCTCATAGTTGCACCTCTCATGAATAATATTAGCTTCTTTCCTAGAGTCATTGAGTCTGCTCTCTAGCTCAACAAACTCAGCCTGAGGTATGTAACATCACAATTTTTATCTTTATATTTAAGTAAAATAAAAAATATTATTTATCAATAACTTAAAAATATTATCTAATTAAATTATTATGGTTTAGTATTTTTATTATTTTTAATAAAATATGATTTATAGATTATCCTATTTTTATCTTATTTAGAATTTTATAATTTGATTGCTATTATTAGTTAGAAATTTATTAGGATTTAGATTCAGATTTAGATTTGTAATTTGATTTTAAAAATATAGTTTAAATTTTAAATTATAATACCTGATATAATTTTGATAAAGATAATATATATATATATATCTTTGATTATATATACATATAATACTATAATTATAATATAGTTTAAATTTTAAATTACTATATATGATAAAATTTTAATAAAGATAATATATGAATTTGAATTTTGAATTATTATTATGGCTTTATAAAGAGAGCTTAAGACTCTGAGTTATTCCTCAAATTTAGATTATTGAGTCGACTCTTCTCTTTTCAATCATCTCTCTCAATCCATTTACTATTCCCAAATAAGGTAACAGCTTTATACTTATTGTCTGTACTAATATGATATTTGTGAGTGATTTAATATATATATATATATATTAATGTTGATATGATTATATTGAGAAAGATTGTTTTATTATTTTTATAGAAAATAGTCTTATTACTTAAAGTTAATTTAGAAAGTTTGAGTTAAGATTATAAACTTGTTATATTTTGATATTGTAACTTGAAGAAAGTTATTATCTTAAGAAAAACTATTTTATGATATTTATTAAACTATTGAGATTTTGATTAATATTCTTATTTTGAAAATTATGCATTAGGGATGGGTGAAGATGGAGTTGTATTTCTACCACGTGATATAGCCTCCATAGGAGCTCAATAGATGACTTTTGTCCTATCAGTTTACCGAGGGACATGCCACACCTGTTTATCGAGGGGCTACGACACCCCACTTGTTTACTGCGGGGGAATAGATCCATGGTCTAGTTAGGTGCTCTGTGGATTTTGGCATATCCATATCACTTGATTGGTTAGCTGTTTGAAGGGTAGTTACCACTAGCTAATGGGTTTAATCGGCAAAAGTAAGGCAGTTCGGTTGATTTGTGAAAGGAATTGGAAGACACGCAGCGGAAATTAATTTAAAATTTTTTTCATTCCTTGCCAGGATCTACCATATGTGTTTAAGTCAAGTGGGAAGAAGCATTACCCTCAGTGTTCCTCAGCGACTTCCACAGCTTCTGGTCACGATGCTCACAGCTTCTCTCCACGGCTCGTGCTCTCTTTTTTATCGCAAGAAGTTGATGACTTAGGTCGACTTCCTCTACTGGTATCCACACGAACAGCGTTCCAACCACGAACAACGTGCTAGCGTCTCTTGTCCCTCCAGGGCTTTCTCAAGAGTTCGTCCTCTCCGTCTCTATTTTGGCAGTTTCTTATCTGCAAACCTTTTGCAAATTCCCCTTTGGCCTTTCTGTGTTCTATATACTTTAAAACGTAGCTCCTAAAATTAGATATATAGGATGCTATGCATTTTTCTCTACCAAATTGGATTTTATAGTTAATCTTATATTAATTCTGAAATTAATACAATATCATAAAGTGTATAATTTGATAAGAAACTAATTAAATAAATAATATTTATATTAAATCTGTCTCACACATTTAATTCACCTATTTATTTAACTTAAAATAAAGATAAGACTTAATTATATTTAATTTATTCTCATAAATCAAATTTAAGATATCATATCAATTTGAATTTCAAATTCAAACGTGATAGAGATTTAATTTATCCTTATAAATTAAATCTTATAAATATCTCTTATATGAGATATCCTATTAATTTGAATTTCAAATTCAAACGTGATAGAGATTTAATTTATCTTTATAAATTAAATCTTATAAATATCTCTTATATGAGATATCCTATCAATTTGAATTTCAAATTCAAACGTGATAGAGATTTAATTTATCCTTATAAATTAAATCTCATATATCTCTTATATATAATGTATATTTACGAATTTATACATATACGAATATAAATATAAATAAATATATACATCCACCCTGGATCATTCATTGAATATGAACATGCTTAGATTCAATGAATCTATACATCATAGCTCGTGTTAGGCTATTTTGTATACGACCCTGTAGGCCCATATGAAGTTGGCAGTGGGTCATTTGCTATACTGGCCCATAAGTCGCAAGCGATCTCTAGCAAGACATAACGACTACCCAAATCATATGAGGATCGTTAAACGATGTAACCTTTTATACAACTATATCATATCCCTTCTATCACGCGATATTTTGGTCATAGATGAGGCATGGATAATGTCATCCTCCTATTCCTGACTGTTACTTTCTCGATCCCTGAGTAGTCTGACTATAGAAATAGAACTACCTTTCCATTATAGTATAGCCATACATTTTTCAGACTCACTCATCGAGGGGCCCAGTAATATCTCTCTACGAATGTGAGGGACAAATTCCATCTTGACCATTCACATTCCTCCGCATGAAAAACCACTAAGCCCAAACATAGTCTTTATGATCACTCGATCAAAAGTGATTTTTAACTAAGTCAAAGCTGAGCATTTGTCATGTAGGAATCCATAATGATCTCAGGTCAAAGGGCATAGTGACATGGTTTGTATATGGGAGAAGCTTATAACGTAACCCATACAGCTCTCTCATAGCGGGTAGGTCCAACACCATGTACTCTTACATGTGCCTATACTTTGATTTATATCTCTATACATCTTTAAAGTCATACTGATCTTATTTCATCTCTGCTCCCGCATAGATGACCGACCAGGGACATTTAGGATAAGATCATGAATTATCCAAGGATGGTCATCACAGTAAACATGCAAATAATATGATAACACAATTAATAAATTCATAAATCAATAATGTTCATAAGACAATGATTGGCCCCTATGGTGCGATTTCCAATAGTTTGATGGGAGAAATTTGGGCGAGTTATCCATTTGATTTTATTATCATAATATATTATTTTTTATATATTATATTTTGTGATTGGTCCCACTTGACACCTCATGAGCACATGTTAGCACTCATGGTGAGTAGAATTGATAGTTACTGAGACATTTATCTCACCCTATTAGTATTAACATTTTTCAGGTGATATTATTATTTTAGGACCCTTGGGAAAACTTCAGAGGCATAATTAAAACTATATTAATTGTATAGTCTTCTTATTTGAAGGTATAGGTTTTATTTTACATATCATATATCCTATTACTTGATTTATATTTAAAAAATAATCTTTTTATAACCATGGTAGAGTTCATTTAAATTTTAGTTAAACTCTTTTATACCATGGTTAGCTATTTTAAAATAAACTAAATTTATTTATAATATTATTTTTAAATTTATTGGGTACAAAATAGGTCTATCTCATGAATAATGTTAGCTTTTTTCCTAGAGTCATTGAGTCTGCTCTCTAGCTCAACAAACTCAGCATGAGGTACCTCTGACTAGATGCACCTAAAAAATGATAGTGTAGTAGATACTTGAGGTTCAGCAGAAGAGTGACCTTTATCCTGAGGAAGAGAAATGCTAGCAATTGGCTGCTTGTCTTGGTGGTCTCTTGGGGTCATGCCCTTCTTAGCCTTATAGGGAAGCTTTATCTTTATCTTATTCAGTTGTATCATCCCAAAGGCACCAATTTGTTGCTTCTTTCTCCCCTCTAACTGATGGATGTTATAGTGCTTGAGAAAGAAGGAGACAAGCTGTGGAAATAGCATATGAGTGGTCCTTATCTTGCTCAAACAAAACTCTCTCATATTGCTATATATTAAAGCTCCTAAGTTGAGCTTCTCCCCACTCACTATCCTAGCCAGATTGATGTAATCCTGCTATTTAAGGTAGGTGAAGCTGGTAGAGTTAATGATCATATACCGAGAATAGATGTAATGGATGATGCGAAAAAAAATCACACATCTAACTTGAGGTGAAGGATAAAGATCCATGGAAGGGCTTGTTGGTCTGCTGGAGGATATGTTAGGCCTTTACATGATCCATATGCTTCATTGGAATTGAAGTAGGAGCACCTATTATCTGATTGATTACACAGAAGTCAAGCTTGATCTCCTGACCTCTTAGCCTAGTAGTCAGATAACTATCAACTATGGTGTCATCTTCATCCTAAGTGTCAAATATCTCTATGTTACAATAAAATCTCATAATTACATATAAGTTATAACTCTTATTGATCCTAATTCATCTCTCAAAGTGATGTAATGGCTTTATCAAATCCAACTTGGCCTTCTGGTCAGTCTTAAGTGCAAGAATATATATATAGACTACATGACAACACTTCCTCTCCCTAAACTTAGACACATATCTAGACATATCAAGGTCTAAGTCTAGGTTACCTTGTAGGAAAGGCAAAGTGTCTCAATGATATATCTATACTTCCTCTTCCTGAAGGAGCTGGTGTGGTATTAGGCTTCTTTGATATCCTCTGTCTCTTGCTAAGTATCTCAGTGGCAATGTTCACTGCCTTCTCCAGCATAGCAGTGAACTATAGATCATAGTTAGTGTCAGAGTTAATCTACTGTGACCTTCCATTTCTCTTTGAAGTAGACTATGAAAAAGGCTCAGTGATCTGGACTTTGCTCTTATCTTTGGTGGTTTCCTTTGCCAAAGCCTTACTAGCCAGCACCTTGCCCTTTCCCTTTGACACTTCTAGGCCATCTTTGGCCACTTGAGCCTAATACTTCTTCTTTTCCTTCGATATTAAAGCCTGAGGAGCATTGGAAACTGATTTGGAGGTATTAAGCTCAGACCCGTCAGCATTTGTTGTTTTTGTTCTCACCATAACTTTCGTGATTTGAGTAATTGATAGGTGAATTGAAGGAATTTGTGAATAATTTTTATGATTTTTGATCTGTTTAGGGTGCGCAAGCTATTCCATAAACTAATTTGAGGATTTTTTAGGATTGAAAGTGAGATCAATTGAAGATTAATTGATTATGGCTCGAGTTGAATAGTAAAGAGTCATGACTGATAACTAATAAATGATAAATCCTAATATTAATTGATTAACTAATGGATTAATTTCATCAAATATGCATATACAGAGACAAATTAATTGATTAGGTGTTCGATTAATTATAATTAATCAAATAATCAATTGACTAATTTAAAGAAAAATAATATCTAACACAAATTTAATATTGATTACTTAATTAGATGTTCGATTAATTAACACTAATCAAATAGTTAATCGATTAATTCTCAAGAAAAATAATATTTAACATATATTCAATATCTATTAATCGATTAGATATTCGATTAATGGACATTAATCGAATATTTAATCGATTATTCTCAAAGTAAAATAACTTTTAAAAATATTTTTAACTGTGATTAATCGATTAGTTGTTCTATTAATTTTAATTAATAGAACTATTAATCGATTAATTTGACATATTCTTACATTGTTTGATTTGAAGTCCAAGGAAAAAATTCAGTTCTCCAATCATAGACATCTCAAATTCTCCCTACATTAATTTGGTAAATTCTTGACAAAGATCCTCATTAGTAATAGTGAAGATAATATCATTAACATAAATATGAACTATTGATAAATCATATTTGTTTCTTTTATAAAAAATATTATCTACTTTTCCTCTTTCAAAATATTTTTCTATCAGGAACTTGCTGAGACAACCATACCATGCTTTAGGTGCTTGTTTTAACCTATATAATGCTTTCTTAAGTTTATATATATGATCTAGAAAGCGATGATCTTCAAAACCAAAAGGTTATTCTAATAGGGCCTGTTTGGAACTATGAAAAATCGTGGTTTTATAAGCCCTTTTAGGCAAAACCTAGTTTTAGAGAAAATTTAAAACAAACAGTTATATTTGTTCAAACTGGCTTTTGGACCAAACTATGGTTTAAAACTAAGGTTTCAAATAAGCTGATCAGAGTAGCTTATAGAACAGTAAAAGAGCTTATGAACTAACTAATTACTATATTACGTCTACTTTTTCTTACACTATCTCTCCTCTCCTTTCTTACACCCTCTCTCCTCTCATCTCTTATTTATCTTCATTTAATACTCATACCCTTTTTCATAATTTATCAATAATAAAAGTACTTCTAGAAATAACTATCCAAACATTCATTTATTCAAAACCATTTTTTTATAAGTTCTTCTCCAAAAGCACTTTTCTATAAGCTACCAAAAAGCCCTTTTTTCATAAGTCCGTTTCCAAAATCCTATCCAAACGGGCCCATAGACCTCTTCCATTATATAGCCATTAAGAAAGTCACTTTTGATATCCATTTGATAGATTTAAAATCTTTAATGTAAGTAAAGGCTAAGAAATATCTTCCAATCTTGCTACTGGAGCATATGTTTTCTCATAATCAATATATTCTTCTAGATTATAGTCTTTTGTAACTTATCTAACCTTATTTCTAATTATTACAGCAGATTCATCAAACTTATTCTTTAATACCCATTTAGTCCTGATAACTAGATGATTATTGGGTCAAGGTACCAAGTCCCAAACTTAATTCTGTTCAAATTGATTTAGCTTTTCCTGCATAGCAACTATCCATAAATCATCTGATAGTGCTTCATCTATATTAGTGGGTTCAATGTTAGAAATAAATTTAAAGAAATACATTTCATTGAACACTTGTCTCCAAGTTCTTATTCCTTCATCGACTTTACCAATAACCTAGTTTAAAAGATGAGTTCTATTATGTTTCGATGCTCTAAGTTGATCTTTTTCTGACTCATTAGGATGATTACTAGCTTGATCAACTATGGGTTCTTTTTCTTTGTTCAATTTTAGTTTTTCAAAGCCATGAATTATCTTAGCTTCATCATATAGAGGCTTTACAATTTGTTCTATTTTAGAAAATATTATATGTACATACTCTTCTATTGTAAAAGTCATTTTATTAAAAAATCTATATGAATTACTACGATTAGAATAACAAAGAAAAAGACCCTTATCAGATTTAGGATTGAATTTATTTAAACAAATTTTGTTATTGTTGTGGATGAAATATTTACTCTCGAAGATCTTTAGATAAGTGAGATTGGGCTTGTGTCCTTTGTAGAGATCATATGGTATTTTGTTGAGTAGTAGTTTGATATAAGCTCAATTAGATATAGGCTTATGGATGATACAAACTCTTCGGCTATGGTAGGTAAGGCTGTCACTTTTTTAAAAAAGTAAGGAGCAAAATTGTAAAAATACCAAAATTTTAATATTCCATTTTGGTGATTGAGCATAGGTTTAGGATTTGTGATATTGGAGTAACCCTTTTAAAATTTAAGTGATATTTTATAGATTTTTTACCAATTTTATCAATAAACTGTTGGTTGAGATAGTAAGTAGCCTCACCTCTATCAAGAGGAGAACATAAGTTTGAATTCTATGAAGTGAACTTGTTAGTTGAAGTAAAAACCCTTGACTCAATAAAAAAGGGATTTTCCCAACTGGGTGTCAAATTATTTGATATCTAAAAGTTACATGTTTGGCCTTGATAAATCTATTTTGAGCCAAATAAAATCTTAAGCAAGGTAGTAAAAATCAACTAATTATTGAACTAATTGAAATAGTAATTTAACGGGTGAATCAAGGGTAACTCTATTATAAGTAAAATAATATATTTTATTAAAATATACAAAAATTTCATATGTAATCCTAAAAAGATTAAAAAATATTAATTTACAAGAAAATATTTATATCTAAATTATATATAATTCAATAAAATTAGAATTATTATTACAGCACAAATCTAACCATTTACTATTTTTTTCTTTAAGCTACAACAAGAGAAAAATATATAATTCAACTTGATTAATTAATTGAAAATTTTTGACAGAATCAATCAAAAAATTGATCCATTAATTTATTGGTATAATCAACTAACTTAAGTTAGATTTTAATATCGTGATCATGATAGTGACAAAATTCATCCAACAAATTTTTATCAAAAACTAACCTAGTCTCGAAACCTATACAAAACTGCATTGAATAAAATTTTTAATGTGTCAAATTAATATTAAAATAATAGATTAGAATAGACACCACCACGTACATGATCTGAACAAAAATCATAAACAAAAATGTCATGCTTTGAATGAATCACTACAATCTTTCCTGCCAATGAATATATTATTCAAGATATGATATTTCTAAATAATTAAATTTTATTTCACATCCATTTAATCAACTTCATAGATGACATATAAAATTAGTTGACGTCTGAATATATATATATATATATATATATATATATATATATGTAATTTAAAGCATCACATGGGCAGCTCAAATAATAATATTAATAATGTCAATTAATTATGCAGCAAGATGGAAATTTGGAAAGTGACTATTACCTATCGAACTAATTTTAGAAATATAGGCATTTTTTGTTTATTATCTTATCTATTTTTTTTCAAAACATTTTTCTATAATATGTTTTAGGAAAGAAACAAAAAAAAATTGTTAGGTAATTGTTCTAAAAAATATATTTAAAAATAAAAATACAAAAACATTTGAAATAATTTTTTGTTAAAATTAAATTTGAGAAAAACATAATTTTTTCATTCATTTATTTTATAAAATTGATATTTACATTATTTTATATAAAAGATTCAGTTTAATAGCTTCCTTGAACGACAATTTTGCTGACTGAAATAATGATCATTTTAGCGAACAATTTTTTTTTTTCTTGATTTCTTGCTTCGAGGGAAAATAACTCTGATTGCAGGAAACATAAGCTTTGCTGATCGATCTTGTCGAATGAGTGCAGAGCTTGTCAACAAATATCAAAAATAAAAAATATAAAAACGAAAACAAGAAAACATTTAAAAATTATTTTGGTGTTTTAGTTTTTAAGAACAGGTTACTATTTCTATATTTTTTAAAATACATTAATAAAAATAAATTATTAGACAATTATTTTTATTTTTTTTAAAACCTTGTTTACAAATAAAACATAAAGCAAGGCTCCCCATTACATGTCAAAATACAAAGTGTGTTTTTTGTTTGTTTTAAAAAACTATTTTTGGACTAAAACTATGTGGGTCTAAAAGGGCTAAACACATATTTTAATTATTAGAAGTAATTATAGAGAAAAAAAATATAGTTTAGACACTTAAAATTATGATTTTTGATAAGTATCTCCCACTATCTTTTTTTTAGATTATAAATATGTGAAATATTAATTTTGTCCTTTTTATATTTTTGTCATTTTATTCCTCCTATCTTATATCTTGTGTAATTATCATTTTACTTTATATCTTTTCTAGTAATTTACTTATAAAAAAACTCACTATAATAACAACAATTTAAATATTTATATTTTCAAAATTACTTTTCATATAAAATCTATTTTATAAAATATATTCTCTAAAATAACTCTAAAATTAATTTTCTCTATGAGCTAATATAATATACCAAAGCCATTATTGAAACAGATTTACTGTTAATTTTAATTCTAACAAAAATAATTTAGCTATTATTATTATTTGCATTAGTTTCTCAGTGAAATTTCTATGGACTGTGGTTATTTGCGTTTTCCAAGAAAAGCAATGGGAAAATCCCACTGAAATATCTTTTAAAATTTTAAATTTTAAAAAGTTGATGCCAAATTCCAAAAACTCAAATCAATACTCATCATTTAAATGAAATTTTAAAATTTATGTATTTTTACAATATTGCCCCTTAATTTTTTATGAAAAACCCCCAACTATCCCCATTAACGCCTGATTTCCGACACTGGCAACTGTTATTTTTTGGATCAAGGTGAGATGTAATCCCCCACCAAGCCTATTTGTTAATACAATGCAAAATAATATATAAAATATCAATCAAAGTAAAATATCATGTTTATAGGAATTTACTACACTATTAGCAACTTTTTGAACACTTCCACCAAGTTTTACCATTTCATCAACGAAGTCATTTACAACAACTTTTTCACAATTTCAACACTTGGAAAAAAAAAAAATACAAGTAAATGAAATGCTGAAGCTCAGGGGAACATATTGTAAATGGCCGTTGGTAGTGTAATAAATGGTTTAAAACATGACCATCTTCCTTGTATTTTTTTTCAAGTGTTTAAATTTTAAAAGTTGTTATAAATGATGATGAAATGATAAAACTTGATAGAAGTATTATAAATGTGGTTGGTAGTGAAGTGAAAATGTTACTAAAGAATATTCTATAAATTTTTCTTCTTTAAACTCTATGTAGTATATATCATCTATCTCAATCCTTGTAAATTTGTCTTAGTTCACTATTAGAAAAAATATTTATCACAGTACTAATTCATGACGATTAAAAAGAATATTGTAAAAAAAGGTGATATCACATTCGTGAATAAGTTCTATTTTAAAACTATTTTTTACAGCATTTTTATTTAAAACCACCTTTAGAAGTAAAAACAAATATGTCACGGTGGTTTTTATAAAAATCCACTGTTAAAATTCCTGTGGAATTTCAAAAACCCTTACGCATAGTTCATTTTTAGTTTTACTTTTTGACAATTGTGTGTGTTATGTTACTCTACCGATCTACTACAAACTTGCACAAACGTTATCTCTTGATGTTTTCCTTCTATTTTTTGTACCTATCACTGTCGATAACTCTGTCATCTTCATCATCGTTCTACGTCATCAATGTCGTAAATCACTATTTAATTTCATTATTTGATTATTTTTCTTATTTTTCGGTTGTTTGTTGTTATAAGCTATAATACATCTTATAGGCTATCATTTTTGTTTTAGAAACATGATTTTTGTAGTTTTAGTTTGTTACATTAGTTCATAGTTGTATGTGGGAGTGATTTCTAGATTTTTTGAATATGTGTTTTTGTCAATTATTCTGTTGTTTAATTTGTTTATTGTAAACTGTAATATATATTGTGGGTTATCTTACCTTACTAAAGATTTCCTTTTTGGTAGTTTGGTTTGTTAACTTGGTTATTAAAAATATTGGCTCCTATTTATTTCTCATTTGATGGATTTTATTACCATTTGATATTGTTTATATTTAATGCAATAATAGATTAAGTTGGATGAAAGTTAAGAGAACTATTACGAAATATTAAGATGGGGTAGAAAATAAATTATGAACAACTTCATCACTTAGTTGATGTAAGGAATTGGAAGACACGCAGCAGAAATTAATTTAAAAATTTTTCCATTCCTTGTTAGGATCTACCGTATGTGTTTAAGTCAAGTGGGAAGAAGTATTACCCTTAGTGTGCCTCAGCGACTTCCACAGCTTTCGGTCACAACGTTCACAGCTTCTCTCTGCGGCTCGTGCTCCCTTTCTGATCACAAGAAGTCGACGACTCAGGTCGGCTTCCTCTACTAGTATCCACACGAACAGCGTTCCAACCACGAACGACGTGCTAGCGTCTCTTGTCCCTCCAGGGCTTTCTCAAGAGTTCGTCCTCTCCGTCTCTATTTCGGCAGTTTCTTATCTGCAAACCTTTTGCAGAGTCCCCTTCGGCCTTTCTATGTTCTATATGTTTCTCTGTGCAAAACGCAGCTCCTAAAATCAGATATATAGGATGCTATGCGTTTTTCTCTGTCAACCGAATTGGATTTTGGAGTTAATCTTATATTAATTCCAAAATTAATACAATATCATATATTGTATAATTTTATAAGAAATTAATTAAATAAATAATATCAAATCTGTCCCACAGATTTAATTACCCATTTATATAATTTTAAATAAAGATGAGACTGAACTATATTTGATTTATTCTCATAAATCAAATTTGAGATATCCTATCAATTTGAATTTCGAATTTCAAACGTGATAGAGATTTAATTTATCCTTATAAATTAAATCTTATAAATATCTCTTATATGAGATATCCTATCAATTTGAATTTCGAATTTCAAACATGATAGAGATTTAATTTATCCTTATAAATTAAATCTTATAAATATCTCTTATATGAGATATCCTATCAATTTGAATTTCGAATTTCAAACGTGATAGAGATTTAATTTATCCTTATAAATTAAATCTCATATATATAATGTATATATACGAATTTATATATATATATATATATATATATACGAATATAAATATAAATAAATATATATACATCTATCCTGGATCATTCATTGAATCTGGACATGTCTTAGATTCAATGAATCTGGACATCATAGCTCGTGTTGGGCTATTTTGTGTGCGACCCTGTAGGCCCATATGAAGTTGGCAGTGGGCCATTTGCTATACTAGCCCACAAGTCGCAAGCGGTCTCTAGCAAGACATAACGACTACCCAAATCATATGAGGATCGATAAACGATGTAACCTTTTATACAACCATATCATGTCCCTTCTGTCACGCGATATTTTGGTCATGGATGAGGCATGGATAATGTCATCCTCCTATTCCTGACCGTTACTTTCTCGATCCCTGAGTAGTCTGACTATAGAAATGAAACTACCTTTCCATTACAGTATGGCCATACATTTCTCAGACTCACTCATCGAGGGGCCCAGTAATATCTCTCTACGAATGTGAGGGACAAATTCCATCTTGACTATTCACATTCCTCCGCATGAAAAACCACTAAGGCCAGACATAGTCTTTATGATCACTCGATCAAAAGTGACTTTTGACTAGGTCAAAGCTGAGCGTTTTGTCATGTAGAAATCCATGATGATCTCAGGTCAAAGGGCGTATTGACATGGTTTGTATATGAGAGAAGCTTATGACGTTACCCATGCAGTTCTCTCATAGCAGGTCAGTCCAGCACCTTGTACTCTTATATGTGCTTATGACTTTGATTTATATCTCTATACATCTTCAAAGTCATACTGGTCTTATTTCATCTGTGCTCCCGCATAGATGATCGACCAGGGACATTTAGGATAATATCATGAATTATCCAAGGATGGTCATCATAGTAAACATGCAAATAATATGATAACTCAATTAATAAATTCATAAATCAATAATGTTCATAAGACAATGATTGGCCCCTAGGGCACGATTTCCAACAACTAAAAGTTTATGGTTCAAGAAACTAGGCTTGCCGGGCGTAATTGGCCTGGGAAGCAGCGGCCTATTATCCTTCCACTATGAGGAGCCAGAGGTTATCGCTGCTATGTGAAACCAGCCTCACGCAGTGTCCACTCGTCTAGGAACCAAGAGCCTCAAGCCTTCGCTTAGGACTCGTGGTTTATGCTCTCCACTTGGAACGGGCAGACCCCTAAATTGCAATCTCCAGCCCAACCAAGCAATGCCAAAGTTGTATTCCATAACCTTATAGCTCCCACTGGGGTCGCCCGCTAGCCGGTTAGCGGGACCGCCGTGGCTACCTGTTCGTAGCATAATATAACAGTAGAATATGCTATTTTTTGAATGTTTTAAGATTTGAAACATCAATTGCCCTGCAATTAAATATGAATGTTGATTCTTGAATGCTTGGGTATGGTGAACAATATGGCTCTAGATTACAAGTGTTGTAATTTTTAAATACGGCCTGCGTGTCGTGCCTTCCTATATATTTACTCTCAATGTACCTTCTCTTCTCATCTCACTCCCCTCGAATGTTAAAAGAGGTTTCTATATATAATTTCCCTTTTCTTACTAGAGAGCTCCTCTCATTGGCTTGAGGGGACTTAGGATATGTGAGCCATATTGTATCACGTTTAAATTATGCATCTTATGATTATATCAGCATATGCATATTAATTGTATGAGATACAAACTGAGAAGCATGCATTCTCATAAACTAAACAGTTAAATTAAGCCCTCTAAATGAAATCTTAAGTCATAATGCCGTCAATTTATGAACACTTGTCAAAACCTCGATCGCTCAATTGTGGACTCCGCCAAAGTAGGTGCTTTTGAGTCATCTTGGGGAGATAAGCAAAGAGTAATGGTGCTACTCTCATATGTTCATTATTGTTTGACTTAATTGAGATTAATAAAACGGTTTTGGATCTCAAGGCATTAGATGGGATTAGAACATGCCAGATCATATGATGATAGGATCCCATGAACATCTAAGAGTTACATTTGATATAATTGGTAAAGGTGTTACCTACCTAAATAACTTAATTTAAGTGTCCTGCCAAAGCAGACTTAAGTTTGAGCCAAATATGGATCTTAGCCCACTAACTATTGCATTGAGGGTTGTTTATTTAGTGGGAGATTACTAATTACATTGCATATTTTAATTGTAGAATCATGACGACTAGTAATACTGCTACATTATCGCTGTGATCTGTCCTTGAGAAGGACAAACTCAATGGGACAAACTTTCTTGACTGGTTTAGTAACTTGAGAATTGTTCTCAAGCAGGAAAGAAAGGCGCATGTCCTAGATCAACCCATTTCTGAGGAGCCAGCCGCCAATGTTCCTAGAGCTCAGAGAGATACTTACACGAAGCATAAGGAAGACTCTGTCGATGTGGGATGCTTGATGCTAGCCACCATGGTTCCGGAGCTCCAAAGAGATCTGGAACACATGGAAGCTTATGAGATGATTGTGCATCTCAAGGAAATGTTCCAGCAACAGGCAAGGCAAGAGAGGTATGAGACCACTAAGGCCTTATATTCTTGCAAGATGGTTGAAGGTGCATCAGTCAGTACTCATGTCTTAAAGATGAAGGGGTACATTGATCACCTTGAGAGGCTTGGATTTCCCATGAGCCAGGAGTTAGCTACGGATTTGATCTTGAACTCACTCTTGGAAAGTTATGACCAGTTTGTCATGAACTACAACATGAACAACATGGAGAAATCTATTTCTGAACTGCATGGGATGCTTAAAACTGCTGAGCCGAGTCTTAAGAAGAAACCCAGTAGTGTTTTGATGGTTCAGAAAGGAAAGGGTACTAAAAAAAAGGCAAAGGCAAGGGGAAGGGTCATGGCTCATCAGGTAAGACCAAAGAGTCAGGCAAGCCCGAAACCAAGCCTACACCAAAGAAGGCAAAGCCTCCGAAGGAAGGAGTTTGCTTCTTCTGCAATGAACCAGGTCATTGGAAGAGGAATTGCAAACTCTACCTCGAAGATCTGAAAAAGAACAAGAAGGATAGCGGGGCTATCGGTTCAGGTATTTATGTTATAGACATTCATCTTTCTACTTTCACCTCATGGGTATTAGATACTGCGTGTGGTTCTCACATTTGTACAAATGTGCAGGGACTAAAGGACAGTAGGAAGCTGAAAAAGGGCGAGGTTGACCTACGAGTTGGAAACAGAGCAAGGGTTGCTGCGTTAGCTGTAGGCACTTATGAATTAGTTCTGCCCACTGGGCTTTTGTTAGTTTTGAACAATTGCTATTATGTTCCTGCTTTAAGTAGTAACATTGTTTCACTTTCTTATTTGGATAAGGAAGGTTTCACTTCCATTGCTGGGAATAGTAGATGTTCTATTTATCGTAATGATGTTTTCTATGCTAATGGTGATTTGCATGTTGATCATTACATATTAAATTTGGAACAACCCAATCATGGAAATATCTATAACATAACCGCTAAAAGGGTCAAACCAAACGATTTGAATCCCACATACCTCTGGCCCTGTCGTCTGGGCCACATAAATGAGAAACGCATTTCCAAACTCCATCAAGATGGATTTCTAAACTTTGATTTTGAATCATATGACACTTGCGAGTCTTGCTTGTTAGGAAAGATGACAAAGTCACCTTTCACTGGGCACAGTGAGAGGGCCACTGATTTATTGGACCTCATACATACAGATGTGTGTGGACCGATGAACACAAATGCCAGAGGAGGTTATTCGTACTTCATAACATTTATAGATGATTTCAGCAGATATGGGTACATCTATCTGATGAAACATAAATCTGAATCTTTTGAAAAGTTTAAAATATTTCAAAATGAAGTACAAAACCAGCTTGGCAAAACAATTAAAGCCCTTCGATCTGATCGGGGTGGTGAATATTTGAGCCAAGAGTTCATAGATCATCTTAGGAGTTGTGGGATAGTCTCACAATTGACTACTCTAGGGACATCACAATGGAATGGCATTTCTGAACGGAGGAATCGAACACTATTAGATATGGTTCGATCTATGATGAGTCAAACAGATCTTCCGCCCTCCTTTTGGGGCCATGCCCTAGAGACAGCTGGGTTCACACTCAATCGTGTTCCATCAAAGGCAATTGAAAAGACTCCGTATGAGATATGGACTGGGAGGACGCCTAGTTTGTCTTTCCTCAAGATTTGGGGATGCGAGGTCTATGTTAAGCAACAAACCTCAGACAAATTAGCGCCCAAATCCTCAAAGTGCCTTTTTGTGGGATATCCTAAGGAAACCAAGGGATATTACGTTTACAACCCTGCTGATAACAAAGTGTTTGTTGTCAGAAATGGTATCTTTCTCGAACGAGAATTTATCTCTAAAAGAACCAGTGGGAGTAAGGTACACGTCGAAGAAGTTCGAGAGCCACGAGACACCATAGAACTACAGATGGAAAATAGAGAAGACTCACAACAAGTTGTTGAGACTCCTTAAGTCACGCAAGGTCCACGTAAATCTAATAGGACACGACTTCAGCCTCAGAGATATGGATTTCTGATTTCTGATAGTCGTGAAGTGTTGCTCATTGAACATAATGAGCCGACTACCTATCAAGAAGCTATAGTGGGACCAAACTCTGAAAAGTGGCTTAATGCCATGAAGTCTGAAATGCAATCCATGTACGACAATAAGGTTTGGACCTTAGTCGACCCGCCTGAAAGTGTAAAAACCGTCAGGTGCAAGTGGGTTTTTAAGGAGAAAACTGACATGGATGGCAATGTAAATGTCTTCAAGGCACGACTTGTTGCAAAAGGATTTACTCAAACTCATGGTGTGGACTATGATGAGACATTTTCCCCAGTTGCCATGGCCAAATCAATCAGAATTCTCTTTGCCATAGCAGCATATTATGACTATAAAATATGGCAGATGGACGCCAAGACAGCCTTCCTTAATGGAAAGCTCCTTGAGGATGTGTACATGACACAACCTGAAGGGTTTGTGCGTTCTGAGGACTCTGGCAAAGTGTGCAAGCTTCAAAGGTCCATTTATGGACTGAAGCAAGCCTCTCGGAGTTGGAATCAACGTTTTGATGAAGTAGTCAAAGAGTTTGGATTTCTTCAAAACATTGATGAACCTTGTGTGTACAAGAAGGTTAGTGGGAGCACAGTTGTGTTTTTGGTACTCTATGTCGATGACATCCTACTTATTGGGAATAACATTCCTACCTTGCAGATTGTCAAGTCTTGGTTAGGAAAGTCTTTCTCGATGAAAGACTTGGGTGAAGCCACCTACATCCTAGGAATCAGGATCTATAGAGGTAGATCTAAAAGACTTCTAGGACTCAGTCAGAGTACATACATAGATAAAATATTGCATAGGTTCAGTATGCACGAATCAAAGAGGGGTTTCATACCCATGTCTCATGGTATTCACCTCAGCAAAGATCTATGTCCTAGTACATCTGATCAGCGAGGTCGCATGAGTAAAGTTCCATATGCCTCAGCCATAGGATCTATCATGTACGCCATGTTATGTACTCGTCCGGATGTCTCATTTGCCTTGAGTATGACTAGCAGATATCAACAGGACCCTGGTGAGGGCCATTGGACTGCTGTCAAGAATATCCTTAAGTACTTAAGAAGGACT
Source organism: Leucaena leucocephala (assembly GCA_037074615.1). Taxonomy (NCBI): domain Eukaryota; kingdom Viridiplantae; phylum Streptophyta; class Magnoliopsida; order Fabales; family Fabaceae; genus Leucaena; species Leucaena leucocephala. The sequence goes on along the minus strand of CM073516.1, from coordinate 7,729,779 downwards.
AAGGACTTATTCTTGGTCTATGGTGGATTGGATGACGAACTCTGTGTAACTGGTTACACATATACCAGTTTCCAAACTGACCAGGACGACCAAAAATCGCAGTCTGGATATATATTCCTCCTCAATAATGGAGCAGTAAGCTGGAAGAGCTCTAAGCAGGGCACTGTAGCAGATTCTGCAACAGAAGCTGAGTATATAGCAGCATCTGATGCAGCTAAGGAAGCCGTTTGGATCAGAAAGTTTATCACAGAACTAGGGGTGATACCTACCATCTCATATCCAATAACTTTGCTCTGTGACAATAGCGGTGCTATTGCACAGGCCAAAGAGCCTAGGTCACATCAAAGGACCAAGCATATACTCAGGCGATTTCATCTCATCAGAGAAATCAATGATAAAGGTGATATAAAAATATACAAAGTAGCAGGAGAAGATAATGTTGCTGATCCTCTAACAAAGCCGCTTGTGCAGGCAAAGCATGAGCGTCATGTCAGGTCAATGGGAATTAGTCAAATTAATGATTGTACCTAGTGCAAGTGGGAGGTTGTTGGAAATCGTGCCCTAGGGGCCAATCATTGTCTTATGAATATTATTGATTTATGAATTTATTAATTGAGTTATCATATTATTTGCATGTTTACTATGTGACCATCCTTGGATAATTCATGATATTATCCTAAATGTCCCTGGTCGATCATCTATGCAGGAGCACAGATGAAGTAAGATCAGTATGACTTTGAAGATGTATAGAGATATAAATCAAAGTCATAAGCACATGTAAGAGTACAAGGTGCTGGACCGACCCGCTATGAGAGAACTGCATGGGTAACGTCATAAGCTTCTCTCATATACAAACCATGTCAATACGCCCTTTGACCTGAGATCATCATGGATTCCTACATGACAAAACGCTCAGCTTTGACCTAGTCAAAAGTCACTTTTGACCGAGTGATCATAAAGACTATGTTCGGCCTTAGTGGTTTTTCATGCGGAGGAATGTGAATGGTCAAGATGGAATTTGTCCCTCACATTCGTCGAGAGATATTACTGGGTCCCTCGATGAGTGAGTTTGAGAAATGTATGGCCATACTGTAATGGAAAGGTAGTTCCATTTCTATAGTCAGACTACTCAGGGATCGAGAAAATAACGATCAGGAATAGGAGGATGACATTATCCATGCCTCATCCATGATCAAAATATCGCGTGACAGAAGGGACATGATATGGTTGTATAAAAGGTTACATCGTTTATCGATCCTCATATGATTTGGGTAGTCGTTATGTTTTGCTAGAGACCGCTTGCGACTTGTGGGCTAGTATAGCAAATGGCCCACTGCCAACTTCATATGGGCCTACAGGGTCGCACACAAAATAGCTCAACACGAGCTATGATGTCCAGATTCATTGAATCTAAGACATGTCCAGATTCAATGAATGATCCAGGATAGATGTATATATATTTATTTATATTTATATTCGTATATATATATATATATATATATATAAATTCGTATATATACATTATATATATGAGATTTAATTTATAAGGATAAATTAAATCTCTATCACGTTTGAAATTCGAAATTCAAATTGATAGGATATCTCATATAAGAGATATTTATAAGATTTAATTTATAAGGATAAATTAAATCTCTATCATGTTTGAAATTCGAAATTCAAATTGATAGGATATCTCATATAAGAGATATTTATAAGATTTAATTTATAAGGATAAATTAAATCTCTATCACGTTTGAAATTTGAAATTCAAATTGATAGGATATCTCAAATTTGATTTATGAGAATAAATCAAATATAGTTCAGTCTCATCTTTATTTAAAATTATATAAATGGGTAATTAAATCTGTGGGACGAATTTGATATTATTTATTTAATTAGTTTCTTATAAAATTATACAATATATGATATTGTATTAATTTTGGAATTAATATAAGATTAACTCCAAAATCCAATTCGGTTGACAGAAAAAAACGCATAGCATCCTATATATCTGATTTTAGGAGCTGCGTTTTGCACAGAGAAATATATAGAACATAGAAAGGCCGAAGGGGACTCTGCAAAAGGTTTGCAGATAAGAAACTGCCGAAATAGAGACGGAGAGGACGAACTCTTGAGAAAGCCCTAGAGGGACAAGAGACGCTAGCACGTCGTTCGTGGTTAGAACGCTGTTCGTGTGGATACCAGTAGAGGAAGCCGACCTGAGTCGTCGACTTCTTGTGATCAGAAAGGGAGCACGAGCCGCAGAGAGAAGCTGTGAACGTCGTGACCGAAAGCTGTGGAAGTCGCTGAGGCACACTAAGGGTAATACTTCTTCCCACTTGACTTAAACACATACGGTAGATCCTGGCAAGGAATGGAAAAATTTTTAAATTAATTTCCGCTGCGTGTCTTCCAATTCCTTATAGTTGATTCTCCTTAATAGAAGATAATAGATCATAAATTTTCTAAATTTGGTTTTGAGCTCATAAATCTTCGAATTGGGTTATGTATGGACCGAATTAATCCTATGGTAATATCAATAGCACGCATAGTGGTTAGCCATTTCTCCTTGTGATTTATAACTTACCTCCCTCATTTTGTTTGAAATGAAAGTACATCATATTATCTTTCATTATCTCAAGGACAAAACAATAGAGAAACAATATAGATGTGTACTTGGCACTTTTAATTGATGATTTGAAAAAATTGTGTGAGGATGGTGTTGATGTCTTTGATGCATACAAACAATAGACCTTTAAACTCCATGCCATGATCTTTACCACAACAATGACTTTCTGGAATATGAAAATTTGCCAAGTTATAGTATTAAAGGACATAAAGCATGTCACATATGTGAAGAATGCACTAACTACATGCAACTCAAGCATGGAAGGAAAACAATATACTTTTCCTATATAATGTTTCTTAGGCGACACCACTATTATTGTAGGTTGAAGAAAGCATTTAATGGATCACAAGAATATGGAATGACTTTTATTCTTTTAACTAGAGAAGAAGTGTATCAATATTTGTAGGAGTTCATGTTACCTTGGGTAAAAGTAATAAGAAGAAGGCATTTGAAATGTATATATGGAAAAAGAAATCAATCTTCTTTGATATTCTGTATTGGCGGAGTTTTGAAGTGAGATACATTTTAAATGTCATGCATGAGGAGAAAAATGTTTGTGAGAGCCTTGTTGGCACACTTATGCATATTAGTAGAAAGAGTACAGAAGAGGTCATTGCTAGATGAGACTTAGCTAAAATGGGAATAAGAGCACCTCTATATCGACAAAAAATAGATAGTAGTAAGAGAGTTTATTTGTACCCAATAACACAGTCTATATGTCATAATATCATGCTACTTCAAAATATAAAAAGCTAACATTGGCATCGGTGCCATATTATGGAGTGATTGAAGAGATTTGAGAGGTTAGTTACTCCAAATTTAAAGTTTCAATCTTTAAATATAAGTGAATTGATAGTAATGATGTTCAAATATATGAGAAATTTGGATTTGTTTCAATCAATATTAAGAGAGTTTGTTACTTAGATGTGCCATTCATCTTAGCAAGTCAATCAATTGAAGTGTTTTATGTCACCGATCTAACAAATAAATATCTTTCCATTGTGCTTTAAGGTAAAAGGCAAGCAATTGGTGATGATGGTGACTTAGGGTTCAACTTCGACAAAACCCCACATTTCACAACTGCTCAACCTATAACAATAGAGTTTGATTTGGAAAATAACAAATATACTGTTTGGGATTATCATTGTGAAGAAATTTATGTGGAAACAAACTAGTAGGAATTTTTTGTATTCTTTTGTAATAAGTGTCCATACGATTACTTAATTAATTGCATGTTAATATCTTTTGTTCTTATATTTACTTATTATTTTATAAACATGATAAAATATATTTTTATTAATATTTATTCAATAGTCTTTTAGCTTGTTTATGATTCATCATTCATCCATTTTCTTCTTGTATATAATATGTACAAAGATAGATGTTCATTAAAAATTTACCAATTTGGATTATTCTATGACCATTTAGATTTTGAGATTATTAACTTTATACTTTGATACTTGGAATTAATTAGTCTATCTTAATTATATTAAATGAAGGATATTATAAAATAAAAATTAAATGAAATCCTTAAAAAAAATAAAATCTTTTCAGGCAGTTTTATAACAACCACCGTGTAAAGTTTAAATATATATATATATATATATATATATATATATATTGGCGTGAAAAATTGATACATTAACGACGTTGTTTAATATAATTGTCTTTAATATATAAATATTTAATAGTAGTTTTTTAATTAAAACCATCATTAAAGTTGACATTTAATAGCGGTTTTATAACTGCGGTTAAATGATATGCTTATAATGACAATATAATTCATACTGTTAAAAATATTATTATAAAATATCACTTTTAATCGCTATTAAATATTTTTTTTAGTAGTAGTTATATCAACTTGCACTTAAATCTTGTTGAACTCATGAGTGACTCCATCAAACTCAATAAACTTGTTGATGTTTTATTGAGTTGAGCTAGTCAAACATTTATTGAGTAGAATTCAGTATATGGAATGATTAGGAGGACTTGGTTTCAAGAAAAATAAAATCCAACAGAAAAAAATTAATACCAATATAAAATCAAGAAATACCAAAAATATCTATAATTTGTTTTTAGATTTCATTATAATTAGTGGCTTAATATGTGAACTTTCATAGAAATATTTATATTGCGTATGATAAACTATAAATATTAATTATTTAGATTTAAATATTTTTAAACTAAATTGTTATCAATTTTTTATTTTAACTATTTAATCACATAATTTTAATAACTATTTATTAATAAAGATAAACTCTTACAAATTTAAAATATGAATCTAAATTCACATCCATGGTTCGGGAGTTTGACAATCTCCATAGTGTACTCATACTAATTTAAGATAATGAAGAACGAATTAAATGTTGGAGATGTAAGTTTTATCATTAGTGATTTTGCAAATAATATATTGAGCTAATTTCTTGATCAAGTTGTTTTCCAATTTGCCAATAATTTATTGAATAATTTTAAAATATCCCATCATATTTATGGAGTTGAATTTACTCATAAGCCAGGACAATGCATTCCCTCGTCATATTTTTATTAACATATTAAAAATTAGTATAATCTTCCAACAATTCGTGTTTCTCTTCCTAGGAAAGAAATATAACCCTTTGTCTAAGGATTCAACGCCTGGCATGTATATTAAAAATTGGATTAATCATTAAATTAATTAAAATAATAATTTAAGAGTTAGTAGTTTAATTAAGATCAATTTAATCATACTTTAAAATAATATAATTTAATTAAAATATATTAAAATATTAAAATAGTAATATTTAAATAATAAAAAAATATATCAATCAATGAGTAAATAGAACATTTATATATAAAAACTATACATAGTTATCAAAACATAAATGTAATAAATCTTTTGTTTTTTATACACAAAAGCGTCATTGTTTTAAATGTAACAAGGGAAACAAAAATTTTAAAAGTCAACCTGATTTGAACAGTTTTCTTAAAACTTTAGTATTAAAAAAAAAAGCTGACTAGATCGATCCTAAGGCTTTATTTAATTCATTATAAAGAAGGGTAGATTATATTAAATTAAGGGAAGATAAAGAAAGATAGGAGAAATTAATGAATGATATTTTTTGTTTTGTTCAGAAGGAGAGTGGAGGGGAGGGGAAGGGAGAGGGGTTAATTAAAAGTTGACAAAAATACCCTTATCTCTTTATTTAAATTTATTTATTCTTTATTTACAATATTTATATCAAAATTAATATTTTTTAATTTATAAATCTTAAATTTTTTTATCTCATTTATATATATAATAAAAATAAAAAAAATAAAAAATATGTTAAAATTTTAAAATTATTTTTTATTAATTTTATAATTATTATATATTTTAATATAATATATAAATAATTTTTTATACTTATTAAGTTTTATTATAATTTATTATAATTATTATAATTATTATGCAATTAAAGAAAAAAATTAGATGTGAAAAAAAAAAATAAAAAGGTTTGAGGGTATAATTGGAATATTAAAAAAATTTAGGGGCATTTTAGTCAAAAAGGGGATAAAGTTTTCTCTCCCCTCCAAAAACCTCCACTTTTAGAGGGGAGGTGAGGGAGGGGAGGGGACCACAAAAAGACAAAAAATTTCTCATCCCCTCCATTTTTCCCAACCAAATACACTTTCTCCTCCCCTCCCCTCCCCTCTAAAATCCTCCAACCAAACAAATCCTAACTATTGATTAGACTACCTGGGGGATTGGGTTACCCCTGTATGGCAACTTGGATTTGGTATAATTACTACAATTGTTCCTTTTTTATTGCCCTTTTACCTCTATGTCTTCTTCAATATTATTATATATTTCTGAAGCAGCACATGGTCAGCTTAAATGATAATTTTTTTTGTACAATAAATGATAATATATTAATTGTTCGGCAAGGCCAGAAAGTGGCCATTACAATTCTAAATAAAGACTTTGATTTCCTATAATTTTTTGTATTACATATAAATATATACATTTAATTATTTAAGTATAAACTACATATAGGTAACTCATTTTTTTATACACCATGGTGTAACTCATTTTAAACTCTATATAAAGTATTCTACTCTAAGAAAAACTCTGTATAAAATATATGCTCATAATTTAATTTTATTCAAAATAAAAAATAGTTTTTTGTGAGTCATGACATGACAAAGACGTATTCTAGATGTTTCAAATTAACTATAGTTGAACTAGAGTTAATTAATCATAATTAAAATAATATAATTTAATTAAAATATATAAAAATATTTATATATAATATTAAAAAGGATAATATTTAAATAAAAATATATTGATCTACAAGTAAAATAAATATTTATGTATAAACTATACATAATCAAATTAAACAAAGTTATTAAATAAAAATATGATGAAGTGATGCCTAATTAAAGAAAAAAAAATGTAAAATTCAACATAGTAAATCTATCTAAAACGGAATGTAACCTCTCCATTAAAGGCTCCCTTTATTTAACTAAAACCACCTTATTTTGTTATACATGGCGGAATCTTAAATTTGAGTCTTTTTCTCTCTAGATGTCTTAAGTAACATTTAAGATTAAATATTAAAGTCAATAGTTGAGATTTTACTTTATAATAGAACGACATCGTTTTATTTAAATAGAGAAGCAATTGAGAGATTCTGCTATAGGGAGGTTCTGTGCTGGTATCCAAAACTCTTAATTGGCCTAATTTACCTATTCACCGATGTGATTGGTTGATCAAAGTGGGGTTTTAATAATATGATATATAGCAGCTTGGTTCATGCATGATTTGTAAATGTGACTATGATATATGAGATTGACACATATCACGTAAGTATGCAACTTCGGAAAGCGAAGATCACAACTTTTTATATTAATATAATTATATTTTATTTTTGAACCGAAAGTGAATTTGTGGATATGATGAAGCCTCCTAAATTTGCTTTTAATCATAACACCAGCCAGATAATTGTCTGCCCAAAGACAGACATTTGAAGTACATCATAAAACTTATATAGACAAAATAGATCCTTAGGAATTTATGTGTACAAGGAAAACACTATTCTCACTGACTTAAAAGATGTGGAAATCATCAAAATATATAAATGACGGGGAATCACATTCAGTGGTTCAAATTTAACAGAATTTATCACAAATATTCTTACCAAACTTGAATTGTTCTTGTTCGAAAGAACACACACAGAAAAAAGTTCAATTAATCAACCACACAATATTTAAATTTGATCTTATAGTACTGGATATACTTTATAGCTGTATAAATAACTATGTGTGATTATTGAATAAAAATATGGTTATATAGGAATAAACTTAAAATAGTTGTAATAATCATTAAAAAGATCTTATAAATTTCGTCCATTCAAAACAAAATCCAAACCATGTGATCCTTAAAAAAAGATTAAGATTCCTTATGGATAAACTTTACCATGGTAAAGTATGCCTTCGATCAAAGTTTCCCTTGAAAAAGATTGCATCTTTATATATTAGTACATGCGTATCTGGCTAGTGCTAAAATAACTTTTCAACTAGTTTTTAAAAAAGTTATATAATACTTAATATTTTTATTTTATTTTTTATATACGTCAAGTATTATAATCTTATTTATGATATAATTTTATTATACTAAATTAAAAAAATTATAGATGAAATTATACCAAATTAAAAATATTATGGGTAAAATTATACCACAAATAAAATTAAAATACTGAATATATATAAAAAATAAGATTATGATATTGGATGTTATATAACTTTTTTTAGAACTAGTTGAAAAGTTGTTTTATCACTAGCTAGATACACATGTACTAATATATAAAGATGCAATCTTTTTCAAGGGAAAAATTTGATCGAAGGAATCTAACTTACAAGTTTAAATAAATTATTTTTTTAATTAAATATTAAAACTTCGGCTTAAGGTGGGAGATCCAACAAGAAGATATACAAACACTTTATATTTTAGAATATCTTCGTCTTTTGCATTCAAAGGATCCTTATCTTTTAATTATTATGTTGAACTTTGAAGGTTATTACTTCACGGCGGAATTTTGTAGTCTTTGAAAGATGATTAAATTGCTGAAAATAGAATATTTCTTAAACCATGATAATTGGTATATACTTCTCCTTTGGACACAAAATTAAATTTCATAATCATATGAGATATGATAGTGAGTGAGATTTCATTGTAAAATGCTCATAAGAAAATCTTAGCTTGCTTTATATATAGATGAGATAATCAATTGAAACTCAAATAATCAAGTTGTTATTCAAGTATTTTTCTTGTTTAAAAACATAATATATTGAAATAGATTATTTTTAATATTAATAGCCCGAGTATTATTGACTGTTTGGTATATTAAAATAAAATTCTAAAATTTTAGACGAAAAATATCTCTTTCGCCTCTTAATAAAAAGTGATAATTATCAATGGATGATGATGATAATGGATATTGATTATCCCAACTTTTTTGTGTGTTTTTTTAAAAGATAGCTCAAAATTAAGTTATTTGAACAAAGAGTAATTTGGTGGGTGACCATATACATTGCATTCAGTTTTATAAACACTGTGACTTGCTATAAATTTTATATTTTGTATTGAAACTAGCATGAGTATAATGAATTACATGAAATTTAAAAAATGAATAACAATTTTTATAACTTATGAATAATTTAGCTTATTAAATTTTTATATACTCTCTCTTCATTCCCTTTTGATTGTTACATTGCAAATTTTTTTCAGCTCTAACATTTATTTTATAGTATTTTATAATATCAATAGATAATAAATATTTTTTCAATTATACTCTCAACAAGTAATTTATTATGAATTTTGAAGACAATGCCACCACTTAAAATAAAATAAAAACAAATGAGAGAGAAGATACAATAAAGATAATTTAATAAAATTGTGAGTCATAAAGTTATTTATTACTATATTTTTCAATCTTGTACCAAAACCTTAAACAGCACTTCAAAAAAGATGTAGTAATATAATAAATATAAATATAATTTAATCATTAATTAAAAAAAATAAGAGCACAGTTCCAAATTAGGTTTCAAAGAGATAGAGGGCAACTTGTGCTCAAAGCCAAATTATTCTGGAAAATCACATGCATTGTCCTTAATTTATAACGCCCCTTTGCATGGGGTTCGTCATATGAAAACGCTTGTTTTCGGTATGTATATTTGATTTGAATTTCTGGCCTAAATTTGATTTGAATTTATGGATGGCTTATGTACAATTTTTATTTTTTAAAATTTCATGGTATTCAATATCACTCAAATTGGAGATTTCAGGTATTGTTATCACCAAACATGTATAGATCTAGCCTCTTCTATACTATATGATTATTCAATTACTTTTATTTTAGTGCCAATTTAGATTAGTAGTGAACAAATATAACTTTATATTACTATAATTTTTATTAGTGATATTAATTAAAAATGATGTTGGTTATCATGATTATTGTTTGGATTTTTTTTTTTATAAGTGACTTTAAAATATTTGATTATGTTTAGTTCTTTTCTTTCTATTTCTTTTCTTTGATATGCAAGACATTTGTTTTAGCTGAACATGGAAAAACATCAAACAGTGGAAAATGTCAACACATAAATGAAATAAAAATCTTAACAAGCTATATATATATATATATATATATATATATAAGTCATCAATGATATTTATCTCATTCATTAAATTTCTTTTGATACGTTAGGCCTCTGTTTATTTTTGGTATACAAATTTTTTAAAAAGAATTAGACTCAATTATAATTTAAAAATAGAACAAAATCTTCTTTATTTTTAAACTATATCAATATTCGAATTAAAGGTACATGTAAAATGTCCTAATTGAAGTTCATCCAAATTGCATTATCAAGCTGGACTAATGGACTCTGAAAAGATTAACCCCATTAAAAGAGAAGCTGACCCATTAAAGAAAAAGATATCTGGGCCGAAGCCGAAAGTAGAAGAGAGCCTAGTTATGCAAACATCTTATTATATTTCATTGTAACAAAAAAAATTATTATATTTCAACCCATCGTCCATAAATTTAACTAGCTAAGAAATGAGACATATAACTATTTAGACTATATTCGATTTCTAGGAACTATTACTTTATTATAGTTTCAGTCGCGACGTTTGGGCAGATATCCTAACTCTTGGTGCCTAGGTTAATACATGAGAGTAATTGACGGTTCACCATTCCCAATATTAGTATCACTTAGGAGGAAATGAGACTTCGCCATACCCTTAGATCGTAGATGAGTCCAACTCATTTCCAAAACTTTTTGTACCAAAAAAACTTATTATATTTCAGCCAATAAGAGTTGGCACAGATGGTAAAGAACATGCTCATATCCCATAAGGACGTGAATTCAATTCTCGCTATAATTTTGAGAGCTTTTTTAATAGACAATCTCGAAAGTCCCTTATAAGTACTCTTTGAGCCCTAAAGCCTTAGCCTTGGTGAGAGACCGGAGTCAAATCTACCTAAACTTTTGTATAACAAAAACTTATTATATTTCAATCTTGTACCAAAAAAAAAAATTTATTATATTTCAACGAATATAGAGTTAGTCTAATGGTATAAGACTTCGCTAGATCCCTCTAGATTTTGTATTCGATTCCTAGAGGAGATACATAAACTATAAGGGGTAGCCACAAACTCAAAACTGAATACCTGATAATATGATTTAATAAATATATTAAAAAAACTTATATTTCAAATTCGTTGTTTGATAAAAGACCCTCAATCAAAATGAATTTATTATCAACCACATGGGTGTAGCCTAGTGGTTACCTCACTCTGTCTATTAACCAAGTGGTAGGAGTTTGAATCTCACAATTAGGCACTGAAAGCATCTCGTTGCTAACTATTTACCTTTTAGAGGAGGTCTCATAATGAGGGGATTAGTCTTTATCACTAGTGATGAGTACCATTATTTATCTATATATATATAAGATTTATTGCCACTAACAAAGTTTGATCTAATAGAATAAATTAGTCTCTTTTAATATAATAAACAAAACTTTAAATATCTGACGAGAGAAAGATACATAAGTGTTTAATAGAAAAAAAATATTTTTCTTTAGTGGAAAGGGATAAAAAGAATTTATTGCCAATTAAAGAGATATCTGATTAGAAATCATAACGAGAGATCTATCTTGCAGAGATCTATCTTGCAAGAAATCATGAAGCAACCTTTGGATCTAGCTTGATGACCATCCCAAATCCCCAAATTGTGTCTTTTCAGATTTGTGTTTGCAATGATTTGCACTGATCTGTATACACACACACACACACACACACGTACACACGTGTGTGTGTCTATCCACTAATCTTTTTGCTCCACAGGAAACTACAGAAAATCAAATGCTAAAGAACAGGCAGAATAAAATGAAGTGCGCTTTTGGAAATGAAAACATGTCAGCTTGAACTAAGGCAAAATATACTATAGAGAAAGTCATATCCTTTTTGGGTTATCTGAAATAAACATGCCTCATTATTCCAAGTTTTACTACTATAGATATTAAGAAAATTAGTTATTTTTAAAAAGATTGTATTTTTTTTTAAAATACCTCTTTTAGTCTAGTGTATTAGAAACTATCTTTTAATGAAAACTCATATAATAAGTACAATCAATAAGAATAATTTAAAATAAAATATTATTCCTTTTAATCCTTAATATAATAGCTATATAACTAATTTATGGATAATAAAAAATTAGTTAAATTAATTATTTGTAGCAAATGTATATTGATTATAATAACATTTCTAATCATATACATTACCTATTTATGTGGAAACCCTGTACTATATGCAATCAATATGGATATTTTAAAAAATTATAAATTTAGGAGGTAATATAAATTAAAATCTTATATTTATGATTAAAGCATACCTTTATGTGGCTCTTATATTTAAAACTGTAGGTAATATTTCTTAAATAATTTTTATTTTATAATTTTAATAAGAATTCATTATTTTTGTAAAATTTTAATTTTTTATGTGATAACAATAATTATAAGAAAAACTATTTTAAAAATATGAATTAAAAAACTTTAATCAAATAACGTCAAATTTTATTACAATGTAAATTATTTAATATTTTTTTAAAATTATATGCATAATCTTGGAGATAATACTTACAAGCTATTTCATGCTACTAAACTACAACCAGTTAGGCTTCCGTACACATCCTTGTAGTTTAATTTTAGCCAACTTTTCATTTGTTTTTATTTCCGCCTTCTTTTTTTTTTTTGGTGTGAACACTTTATTTTTCACCATATTCCTTGTTTAGCTTGGTCCAATCCAGTCTTGGTTGAACCTCATATCAACTTGGCATCATAAATCATTATAGGGAAAATTACCTTGATCTAGTTTAATTGGTAAAGGGATGAAAAACATGACTAATAGGAATATATTCGATCTCTGGAAAGTACTACTTTGTTATGATTTTAGTCGCGGTATTTAAAGAGGTATCCTAACTCTTAAGTGTTTAGATTTACGCTTAAGAGTAATAGACGGCTCGTTTTACTCGATATTGGTATCGCTTAAAATGAAGGAAAATTTCACTCTGTCTTTAGATCATGGGTGAGTTTAACAACTTTCTAAAATTTTATTTACCAAAAAAAAAATTATTGGGAAAACTAATTCTCACATTCTTATATTTTTACTGAATTTTGAATCAGGTCAATATATTTTTTCTTTTTATTGAATCCTTTAAATTTACTCCTTAGATGTGTTAATATTTTATATATAAAACAATTAAGTGTGTGTTTGGCACTATAGTTTGAAAAATTATTTTGAGCAAAAACTTCAGTTCGGGAAAATTTTAAACAAACAGTCATATTTATCTAGAAATAATTTTGGCCAAAACTATAATTTTAAATAAATTACTGAAATTAACTTTTGGAACAGTAGAAGAGTTTATGAACTATCTAATTACTATTTTACCCCTATTTTTTCTTACACTCTCTCTCATCTCTCTTCTCTACCCTATCTCCTCTCTCATATTTCTCCTCTTTTTCTCTACTATTTCTCCTCTCTTATACTTTTAATCAAATCATACAATTTTTAGTAATTTACTAATATGAAAAGTGATTCTACTACTAATCATCTAAATATCTCCGTTTTCAAAATCTATTCTTCCCAAAATATATTTTTTAAAAAATATTATTCTCAGAATCTATTTTTTAAAAATTAATTCAAATATTGCCTAAATAAGGACTAACGTGTTAAATAATCTATTAAGCATTGATGATATGGCATACAATTGGGCATACGTTGACATCAATATGACAAAAAGTTATAGAACTTTAATCCGGTGCCTAAAAGTCGGTTGCCTACATTACTTTACTTTTCCCTGTTCATAGCTATAAGGCCAACTTCAAATAAATTAGTTGCTTCTCTTATTGTGCTCCGTGCAAGCTCCTTCAAAATAGTAATGCATATTCATATCATTTGTACCACACTTGCAGTTATCATTTTACATTAGGCCCTGCTTCAGACACTTCTCTCAATGTTGTGGCAAAAGGAAATCTCTTCGTCGGTTGAAGTACATCTTCACTTCTCGTTCTAAATATTTTTTTCCTATCATACATTATTTATTGTGGTAGATTTAATGGTTAGTAGTTTAATAGTCTTAGTCTGATTTGGGTATGTGTACTACTCCTTCTCCTATTTGTTCGTTTCCAGATTCTAATTTCCTACCCTATTCATCGTCTTCCTAATTCATTTGTTGAAGTGTAGTGGTTGTATTTGGGTGATGGTGGTTAATAATATCTTCAATGCCCGATGGTTCATTAGTTTTTAACATACTCCTCATATTTTCACATACAGATACGGAAATAACATTTATTTATCTGATTTTTAATATATAACCTATTTAATCAATTTGATTATATTAAAAAAATTAGTTAATATTGCATATTTTTCTAAAATACTCTAATTATTTTCCTTAACTCCCCTCCTTCTTTCTTTTATTTGATTATTATTGAGGGGTATTTTGAAAAAAAATTGATAAATGACCAGATGTGTGGTTGGTGGTCATTAATCAATGATCTTGTTTTTAACAAAAACTGATGTTTGATGAAGTGGAGTTATATAACAGATGTGTGCCTCTTTCATTTCCTCATTAGCTCACATCCAAGAACTGTTTTGCTCTTTCCTTTGTCTGTAGTTTTCTTCAGTTCTTCATCTTTCTTTGTCATTATCCCCCCAAAAAATGGTTGCATCTTATCTTATCACAGGCTTCATGAAATCACTCCTACTACTACGACATGGAGGGTCTTGGTTAAGGTGGACAAGGTTTTCCCTCACACGGACTTTGATCTCTGTACAGAGATTGTGGACTTAAAAAAAAGGTACCTTAGACATCATTGTCTTCTATGAGAAGGTATTTATTTGTATGCTTATTTTGCTTTTGTTTTGGTACGACTCCTATCATGTTTTCTAAGGAGTTTTCCAAATTAGGGTTCTTGAATGATTGTGAGGCTAAATGGAGACCAAGTGATAGATCGTTTTTGTAATGTCCTTGAAGAGATCAAGAATGAATGGTATCCTCCTTGTAGGGTCAGAGATAAGACACTTACATTAAAAAGGATAATTATAAATTCTAAAATTAAAGTATTTAGTAATATGATCTGATTAATATTATAAAAAAATAGAAATGGTGAATTGTAGCTCACATATGTGGTTTATTGGACTCGAAAATCGTATTACTTAATGCCATAAGTTTTTAGATACATAACTTCTAATTCTATAAGTGAAACATCAGTTTTTATGACACAATTGTTAATAAACATATATAAAAGACGATTCATGCTTCAAAGGTCAAATTATGTTGAAACGTACACGAACGTAGAAGGTTCAATTCAACTTGCATATACACAAATAAAATAATTTTCATAACTTGCCTCAGCCCCTGAAATTTCTTAACAACTAAAAAGGTAATACTCAATCCTTGAAAACTCATCCAGGTAGCAAAAAATCGAGCTAACTCTGTTAAAAGAAGTCCTAATAAGCTCCAAGTCATATTGTTATTTGGAAAGGGAAAAAAAAAACAAGAAAGCAAAGAAAGCTGAGTTGCAGTGTGGGTATTACAGAGACTGAGCACTAAATGAAGAGTAACTGAACAAGTCGCCATTTTGCTAAAGCATCAACAGAGAACTGTGTTCACCAAAAAACAAATCAACAGAGAATTGTGGGTTTTGCCTCCCAAGTGTTGTTCTTCTAAGCCCAGAAATATTGATCCAAGTGATTCCACCATTCCAGATTAAACAAGTGTCAGGTTACCCATCGTCTTTAGGTTCAACTAGCGAAAAGGTGAGATATACGATTATTTAGAACATATTCAATTTTTAGGGAGTACTACTTTATTGTAGTTTTAGTCGCGATACTTGAGGAGACATTCTAACTCCTGAGTGCTTAGGTTTACGCTTGAGAGTAATAGACAGCTCGTTCTGCTTGATATTGATATTGCTTAGGAGGAAGGGAGCCTTCACCCTACCCTTATATCGTAGGTGAGTCTAACACCTTTTCAAAAAATTATACCAAAAAAAAAAAGTGTCAGGTTCGAATGTGGCTCCTATTTATATGGAGCAGGGCATAAGCTTATGTTTTTTTTTTTTAAAACTCATAGTATTCCCAAGTCATTTTTGACTTGAGGCTAATCTCCATCATATCAGGTTGGGAATGTTAAGGTTAAAGCTCTCACATGTACGCTTCTGATATACTTTCTTTAGTCACAGAAAAGAAGAAATCACATAGAGAAAAGAAGCATAACTAGAAAGGGAAAGGTTCACACAAATTCTTCTTCTTTTTTTGTTGCCACCTGGTTCACTGGAGTTTTTTCCCTAATTACATCCGAATCTGACCCATGTCGCACACCTGGCTATAGTGGGTGAGTCTCCCAATAGAATTTTTTTGCATATGCCAAGATTTAAAATCGAGATCTTATTTAAGTGATATCGAGTCTTTTACCATTCGTACTAACTCCCGTTAGTCACACAAATTCTTCTGTCTTTACTAAGCCTCCTCTTTTTCTTATATTCTCATCTGCAAGACCTATTTGCATACCATACCAACTGCTTGAGCCCATTTCTTTCACAAAGGCCCATACAATTCTGTATTATGACAGAGTACTATGGGGTTGACAATCAAAGCTTGTCCAATAATCTTTAGCTGAGATGGTAAGTAGTATTGCCCCTCACAATTTTATTACAGAAACCTCTCCACCTAGTTTTCCTTTATCACTGATATAGCAATAATTAGTATGCCATGTTAGCTTCTTATGCCACTTGCGATGAGTTTTACAAAACTAACTAGGTATTATCAGTTTTGAGAATTAATCTTTTAAATAATGGAAAGTATAGAGCCTGAATTATAACTAAATTAAAAGTGCAGGGATCAAATATTTAATTTTGAATGTGATAGAAATTATTTGATGCCTTCCATATGTCTTGCTCTTGTAGAAAATAAAATGTGCCGACATATACCACATTAACTTTTCAAGAATGGGACCTTGGATAAAGGAAATGGTCAAAGTAAGGAGTTTGGATATTGAAATAATTAGGATGGGGATGAATTTGTATTTTTGTGAAGAGGAGATGGAGCCAATAAAATAGAAAGTGCGCATTGCATTTATGTCATATAGGATATCTTCTTATGTAACTTGTGTAAATATCTTCTTATAGAACCTTTCACTCGTGTTAGTGTCTTACACCCTTTTTTTTTATATTATAGAACCTCTTATAGAAGGAATTTTTTATTCTTTTATAAGATATTTTGATAGTTTCAATAAACATTAGATATTTATATATGTATATATATATATATGCCCATATTTAAGAAAAATAGAGAGATAGTATAAATTAATACAACAACAAGCCTTATCCCATTAAATGGGATCGGCTACATGGATTATACGATGCTATTGTGCTCTATTAAAAACTAAATCTTTAGATAGGTTATTGACCAGGAGATCCCGTTCAATGACCTCTTTAAGCGTTCTCTTTGACATTCCTCTACCCCTTTTGACCGGTATCCATACTATTTGATCCACCCTCTTCACCGGCGCATCCCTTGGCCTTCTTTGTACATGTCCAAACCACCTATGACGGTTCTCTACCATTTTCTCTTCAATAGGTGACACTCTAACTCTTCCCCGTATATGTTCATTACGAATCTTATCTTTTCTTGTATGCCCACACATCCATCTCAACATCCCCATCTCAGCTACTCCAACTTTATGCTCTTACTGTCCTTTTAAAGCCCAGCATTCACTTTCATAAAGTATTGCTAGTTTTATAGCAGTGCGATAAAGATAGTATAAATTAATATGATATTAAAATTTAGTGTAGTTAAAAAAAGTAATATTAAAAATTATTTAAATTTTAAAATAAATTTAATTATTTTTACGGGTACGTATAAGGTGAATTTGTTAGGAAGTGCTTATAATATAGACCAGAGTATGTGTCAAGCCTTGTCTTATCCTTGTAACTTGTGTTAATGTCTTATATGTACTTCAAATCTCTTCTGAATTCTCTTCTGAAAACTTACTTGTAATGTCTTCCTTTTGTCTTTCAGATGTAATGTACGCTTTTTAAGTTGATTACGACTCAAACATGATAAACATAGAGTGTAGAGAATATTGTGGGGCGCATCAAATTTACAGTATGATTACTTCTTTCTTTTGGGCAAGGCAATATAAAGATTTAGGAGACAAACAAATACTTCCTTCAATCCTACATATAAAAATTAAATAAAAAATCTATTTTAATTATAAATATAAAATCTCAATCTAATTGATCTTTTAAAATTATAATCTGCATCCCAAAATATCTATATTTAATTGCACATATTAAAATAATTTCTATCAAAAATAGTTTAAATCACATGATTAAATATAATATTTTAAAAAATTAATATATAATCATTATAAATAACTAATTTAATTATTTTTTATAATATATTTAAATTAATTAAATAGATTTTATATTTTATCACTATTATGATAATTTTAATTGCCAAGAGTACCGGGAAGTTTAATATTATCCATGGATATTGAAACATTCAATAGCACATTATTAATTACTCTATTTGATATCCAGTACTAGTATAGTATACTATATACCGAATATTGTAAAGCTCTATTAGAATAACTCTCTCAGTGACATTTTTACTAGTCTTTTAAAATCCTACAGGACACCATTTTCAGTAAATTTCTTATAATAAAGATTTGTCCTACATTATGTCCAGAACATAAAATGGTTTACAAAGGTTCCGGATTACCACAAATCATCGCATGAAATGATTAACAAGCCGCGTTATCCATAAAATATAAATGACTTATTTTAACCTTTATCTAAGGCACATAAGAATATGTCTAATTCTCTCGGTACCATTTATCAGATCACAGTGCATGATAATCATCAATATTACTAGCAAATCGAATTTAGCAGCTTCTCTGTTCGACTACCCACGAAGATTTTTCTGGGTAGACCTTGAATTTTCTCGAGAAAAAGTCAAGGCATATCTACACTCATTCCTGATGAATAGGATCAGCAATCAAAAAGAAAGAAAAATGGCAAAACGCAGGCGGCTCAAAGTGGGGCCAAATGACGACGACGTTGGCTCAATTTTATAGGAATTTTCTCTAGAACTAAAAGATCGGAGTTCAAATTCCAATCGAAGACAATGAGACTCAATGTGCTACGCTATTTCTGCATTTCTCTTATTATAAAAATTGGAGAAGAAGAATTATTCCTTGGCCGCTGAGATGCAATGAAGGAATTCATCACCTTATCCTACTTATTATTTAAAACAGCAGGACATGGGATTCCGGAAACTCAACATGTCTCTGGGTTTTGTGTTCGTCACCTCTTTGAAGATGAGAATGACATGGGCAAATGCTTCAGGCTCGAAATGTCGAACAACTCGATGAATCTCTGATCCGAAACTCTCGCTTTGGCAGCTGCAAATCGCTGGTACTCATCAAATACCGATGATAAGCACCAATTTTGCAGCTTTCTCAAGCATCCCACAAGACAACCTGTTCGGTGCTGCACATGGTAAGAGAGGAAGCGTTTGCAGAACATTGTTAGTACGTCAGTTAACGGTAAGTTATCTAAAGACGAAGAAGAAAATCCACTGAAAATCCTCACCTTTCCCCGCTTACAGTGAATTAAAACCGGATGGTTTTTGACATCTGCATTATTGAAGGCCAAAGGTTAATCCTAGCTAATTTAGTTAATGAAACTGAGCAATTCCTAGACTCACGCAGACCAAGCAAACATGAATCGAAATCACATGTAAGCATGATAGACGTGAGTTTCAACCAAAAAGGGTTTCTAACATGCTTAGAAGTCTCTTCATATTTGCCTTGCCTAAAGTCTAGTCAAGAATCTTTCAATAAATCTGCAAATTGTGGAAGTGAGTTTTTGTATTACCAAGGACAACTTTCAGTGCTTCACGGATCGCGTCCTCTGGGATGTTTACAAAAGGCTCCTGGAAGCACAATTTTCAGTATTAGTTCATAAGGCTAGATATTAATTGGCGTTAACATGAACTTTCTATGACAACACAATACTTGTAACTCCCATTTTAAGATTGTTTTTAAAGTAAGGTACGAAGAATCAGGTAGCTAATTTAAAGATGATTTAAAGCAAGTTTCACAACTAGCCATGATATAGATTCAATGAATTACTTTTAGGATCTGGAAGAAGCAAATATCAATTGATCACACACTATTCACTCCTCAAGCTTAGACAAGGGTCGGCAAACAGACCACTTAGGCATTTGAATTCATCTGGCATTCGATTTTTATAATGAAGGCATAAGAAACATCTAAATGCATGAGTAGTAAAGAAATTCAAGGAGACCTAATAATCTAAGGAGAAACATAACAGTTATGATAGTCTAAGGAGGGCACTAATAAAAGAACAAGTTTTAGTTTTGTTATAAGTATCAAAGGAAGACCCATACATCATTAGAGGGACGAATTACAACTTGTTCATCTTGGGATGATTACAAAATTCATGATTCAGTCCTCCAACATGTGCACTTATTAATTTTATCCCTCAACAATTTCTCCCCAAACAACTTAGTCCTCAATTTGTTTAACGAACATGAATTAAACTAAATTTTTGGTTTAAGTTAATATAATGCTTATTTGTCTGTAAAAGGTCATGCCAGGTATCCAGGAAAAAAAAACAGAAAGGAAGAAAGAAGAACTATAGCCACCAAATTCCTAGAATTTATGCTAGTTTTCTAGATACCAAGGCCGCTTAATCACATAATAGCCATATAAACATTCTACCAGTCCAAGTATGAAAAATCAATTGAAAACACATGTAACGAATGGAAAACTAAATTAATTAGGGAAACATTACTCGGGGGTTTGAAATTCAGGGCTTACACTTTAGTATGCCAAATTGATTGAAAATGTTGTAATCTTTTAAGCATGAAATGTATTTGATAGTGAAAAATCACAGAGATAGGAACTATTGTCCCTTACTCCTATAAAAATATCTGCAATGTAAGTTAACTAACTATATAACATTTGAGTTCCAACCAACGGAACAAATACTGCTTTCATAGTGCAGTGAATTCAGTAAATTATGTCATAAACTAATCGTTCTCTAGTTTCGGTCATGATTTTTGTGTTAATTCTATTATTCAGATTGTTTCTTCCTTTTCTCCATACTTGCATCATCAGATGGAATGTTTGTATTGCTCAGAGAGAGGTACTTCTCTACATATCCACTAATGGACTCATTATACAGAAAGTATGCATAGTTATAAAAAAAAAAATATAGCAATTTTAGATTCCCAAGGAAAAGACTTCCACTGCCAGCCTGGATTCCACTACCGTGATTTTCATATTCTAAAGTTCGTATAACTTTGTTGTGCACAAATTTTCATCTTCCCAATGAAAAGACATGAGCTCAAATCATAATTGATCTAACCACCGGAAATAATGATGCCTAAATAGATGTGATTACTTAATTTGTTTGGTGGAAAGAGGGGGAAAAAGTTTCATGATGATGAAAATTTTTTATTAGCAATAACATGAGACATTATACTAGCAGAATAGTTCGAGCCATGAAAGAATTCATATCTAATTTCATTATATATCACACAAAATAATAATTAAAACAAAAGCATGAGAGAGACTGGTCTATTGAATAGATATCCATTCATCTTCAAACAAAGTTAAAAAAAAAAGCAACATCGAAGGATCAGACCAGAAAGAGACCACTCCAAAAAGGAAAACAAAAGAAAAATTTAACATGAAAACTGAGAGAGATATATACCTTGCGACCTTCGATCCCGAATTGATAAAGCTTAATCCCATTTGATTTCAGAAACTCCAAATTAGCCTCCGGGTACGGCTCAGGACATAGATATCTGAAACATACCATTCAAACAAATTCAGCCCACCAGCAAAGATTTAAAAAATTAATGGATTCTTCAAGCTCTGCCCACAGACAGCCATAAAACGCAAGTAAACGCAATTCAAATTTGATCTTCCAAGTCACGATTGAGTCCTTTAATCATTGGAACGTTGGTCTCTTATCTCAGTTCTATCCAAAATTTAATGTCAATCGTAAACCTCAGTTGTCTGAAATTAAATCTGACTCAATCACTTCTATAATCGACAATAAAATAACAAGTAACGTCTAAATCAGAAACCAAAGGAAAGCCTGTAATTATTATTTTAATTGAAAAAGCATATAAAAAGACTGAATCGAAATCCAATAATTAATAAAATGGTTGTGCACATACATGATGGAGCGAAGGCCGAGGGTTTGCAGGAAGGAGAAATTGGCGGGCTCAGCGAAGCCAGACCTGAAAATGCCGTTATCCACCAAAGCAAAATTGAGAGGCGGAACGAAGAATTCCTCGCCGTCATCGGGCTTATTACAGTCATCGGCGGCGTCGGAGGGGATGGGCGGAGAGAGGTGGTCGGCAACACCCAATTGGATCTTCCTACACATCTGAGCGGTCTCTTTCTGCTTGTTCTGCTTCTGCTGCTGGTGCTGATGATGGTGGGGGTGATGAAGCTGAACCTGAAGTTCGGCAAGTTTCATATCAAATCAAAATTCAACCGAAGAATAAAAAAGAATGGAGATTTGTTGAAGAAGGAAGGAGCCAGAGGGCCAGAGACTGGAATTATATGAAGGAATTCAAAATTATATATACAAAGAAAAGGGAAGAGAGAGAGAGAGGAGGAGAGAGAGATTGGGATCGAAGAGTATATTCCTTTAGCTGCTTTGGGGGTAGCCCCCAGAAGGCTTTTTGAGGAGTTGAAAATTGAAAAAAGGGTTGATTTACCAGAAGGTAAAGAATATAATTGGAGAGTGAAAGAGAGAATGAATAGAAGAAGCGGGTGTCTTGTGCTGTGGGCTGTGGATGATGGTGGGGACGGGGGAGCATTGAAGTGAATGGGAGGGTTATATATATAGATTTTTGAGAGAGACAGCTCAGAGGAAGAGAGTGGGGAAGAATCGGACACCGTTTTTGGCTGTGGATTTATTGGGAAGCCAAAGAATGGAGTCTTATGACCAAAGAGAAAATTTAAAAGAAATAAAAAGGAAAGAAAACAAACATTTCTTACAATTTTTTAACATTTTTTTATTTTACAGCCATGACCATTATATATCTACACCATATCTCTGTCTTAAATGTAGGGAAACTTTCATTACAAACCCTCTGCACACAATTTATTTCCAATTGTTCTTAAAACTTTTCTAAACTTTATTGCACCCGTGAATCAAAATTAAATTAGATTTTATAGGTGAAAATACATTAATACTCTTAATATTTTTTATAAAGGAGGACAACATTCATTAGAACACTAGTGGCCAGTCGTCGAAGGTTCAACCATTGTGAGAGAATAAATTTGCATAGTATGTGGCCAAGGGGCCTTAGAATCTATGACCCCTTGGCACACTCAAAGGATGGGTGCCAAACCATCTAAACCTTTTAATCATATAAGGAAAAAAAATAATAAAGTAACAAAATAAATTTAAGGGTCCAGATCTACATTAATAAATGAAATAATATGATTTATAACAAAAATTTAGTGATTAACAATAAATATAAAAAAAATAACAATTTACATATATGCAATTGTCTATATCTGTATTAACATCTGAAATGAGGGGATTTATAATAGAAATTAGGTGATTAACAACAAATATTAGGGACTAACAACTCTTATATATATAAGTGTATATAGAAATAAAATGATTTATAACAAAAATTAAGCGATTAATGAAAAACATAAGGGAACCAATAACTTCAATATATGCAAATATTATTATTAGAAGAAACACTTTTCATATAGCTCTACTTCACGAAGGTTATCTTGAAAAACACCATAAAAAAGACAATATTATTTTTGTAAATAGTTAGCCATTAAAAAACCTTTTCATTGTGTTTTTGTTTTAAAAAAAACATTGTAAAAAGCATTTTTAAGGGCATTTTCTTGAACAAGCGCCATGGAAAGAAGTCCAACCCAGTAAAAAAAAAAACTCGATTGCACAAAAAACTTATCATGGCATTTTTATAAACGCTGTGATACACAAGTTTTCTGTTTTCTATAAACCGTCGTGAAAAGTGTTTTACTACAGTTTTATATAAAACTTCCATTAAAAGTTTTTTTTACGTCGGTCTTTAGAAATTTAAAAAATCTTATCGCGATTAAAGTTTCATTTTCAATTTTTTCATAGCTACTGTGGTCCCTTTCGTCTTCCCCACTACCACATTGTGCAGCGTTTTCCTTTTATTTTTAGTGCCTAATCTCCTGTCATTAATGTCGCCATTGTTCTCGCCGTAAGTCATCATTTTCCTTAATCATTTGCTCATTTTTTTTGCTTTTTTCAGTTGTTTTTTTATAAATTATAATATATCATATGGAATATCTTCCTTATATTAAAAACTTGATTTTTATAGTGTTTGGATTGTTGCATTAGTTCTTATTTGTTTATAGGTGTGTTTTTTGCAAATTTTGAAAAATAATACATTATGATTGGAACTTTTTGTTGTTAATTAGTTTATTCAATATATTGGTTCCTATTTGTTAAATACATTGCACATTTTTTATAGTGCTTTTTTAGACATTGACTCCTATTTGTTTATTCAATACTTTTTGTGTTTAATACATTGCTAATTTTTTATAGTGTTTGGTATTTTTGTATTATTTTTTGTTTGAGCAATGTGATTATTATTTAGGAAATTTATAAATTAAATTAGAAGTTTTGGTTAATAAGAAACTTGATTAGCTAAATTGATTACATGATTATTATTTTTTATTATTGTGTGGATACTAACTAGTAAGAAATTAGTTTATTGTGTGTAATAAATATTTATTTGATTACTAAATTGATTGTATGATTATTATTTTTTATTTTTATTTTTGTTTATTATTTTTTGAATATGATATGGACAGTTCTAGTCAATAAGGTTTTGAAAACACCACCACTACTTCTAAAGGCAACAAATAGAGTAGAGGCCCAGCCTGTATGAAATGGTTGGCTAAGACAGATGAAGAGATATAGCCCACAAAGTTACTAGTGGAGTTTGATTACAATATGAAAGTAGTAGGTAAAAATGGGGCATTGCTTACCAATTATATCGGTCATATAGTAGTACGTTATAAGATTAGCATTGCGTATGCTAATTGGAGGGTGGTAGACCCAGAAGATAAGGATATGGTTTAAGGGGACATTTTGATATATTTCTAATTCTTTGTTTCATTTATCTATTTTAGTTATTAATAATTTGTGTCCTTTATTGTAGCTTTATTTTATTTATTTTTTGTACTTGATTGTAGCAACATTTTGATATTTCTGCCGCAACAAAGATGGGGCATCGTATCTTAAAGCAATGCAATGAACATTGGAGAGACTTTAAGTCCAACCTTGCAAAGGATTACCTTCGAGGAAGTAAGATGGGAAGCATTCAAATGACACATACCCTAATGTTAGTGATGAACGGTGACACGATTTCTTCAATAGCAGGAAGATGCTACTTATATATAAGTTTTGATATGGGTAAACTTATATTTTAATTAATTTAGTTAGTAATGAATTTACATTTTAATTAACCAATATAATTTTATTTCATTTTCATAGGTTATGAGTAAGAAAAATAAAGAAAAATGTGTATCAACATTATATGTCTAGGGGTTATAACACTCTAGAAAGAAAAAGATGGAAGAGTAGTTGTAGGCTACATAGCAAGTTGATGCATCAGACCCTACTCGAGTCTTCAATCCATCCAACATATATCTTCCTAACAAAAATGGAAGGCAACCAGGGCTAAGAAGGGACAATACATCACTCCAGAGGTTGATACTGTTGTTGAGAGGATTATAAGTAATTAATTTAAATGGTAAAAATTTATACATGGTTACGTGCTCTTCAATTATTTTAAATTGGTTACTTGTATGTTATAGGATGCATTGGAAGAACAAGTAACCAAGGGTCCTTCATTCCTAAAAAAGGAATAGATATCCTATTGGGAAGCCTGACTACTAGGTTGAGTAAGAAGGGCTCCAAAAGGAGTTAGTTGGAAAGAGTTCTTTGGCTTTGCATCACAAAGAACAAGTGTAGCCTCTATAGATGCAGTGTCCATATATGAGCTTGAAAAAGTTTGAGCTGAACTTATTGCATAACATCAAGCGGAGATGCAAAACATGTGAGAGGAGATAGATACTAGACTCAATTAAGCTATGATGATGATGGGCTTCCCTATTGCTGTCTAATTTTTAGAGGTAATAAATATTCCCTTTTTCAAGGGACATTTAACATGTATTTTGTCTTGAATAATTTCTTTCATATTTTTAAAGTCTCCTGTGGTAACAAGTGGTAAGGACAATAACAATAATAAGGAGAAGTTTATCTCCTAACCATCTGACCCTAACCCTGACCCTAACCAGATTGAAGGCAATAAGGGAACCATGTGGTCTCTTCATTCTGACAGACAAAGAGACTAAAACCCTTACTACTCAGGGTACTATAAATGTGGCTACAACAATTCACCACAAGAGAATTCCAAAGGACAAAGTGAATGTGACATTACATAAGATCAAAGAAGATTATAGTTCTACATCGGTTCCCTACCCCACTAGCGAGGTCCACATATTAGACGATGCTCCAAGGCAATTTTTTCTATAGCCAACATCTCTGATTAAATTGAAAAAGGTGGTCACACAAGAGCTGGAATCAAAGAAGGTGCCAGAGAAGTCAACATTGAAGGGGGTGGAATAGAAGCCGAAGTCAAAGAAGGCAAAAAAAGATAAGCTCCAACCTTTTCATGAGACCATATCCTCGAGATTTACAATATGACAACTCTTCATACCCTATAAAATGATATGGATAAAGCACTTAGTTTCACAATTACATTAGCGATTTTGAGTACAGAGGAGCCTTGTAAATTCACCCTGGACAAGAATGACAGGACAATTTCTAAATTTTTATATGCTGGATTCAGCTATCATCCAATTAGTCATATGTAAGTTATAAATTTATTTTAATACTTTATTTTTTATCATTCACGCACTAACTCCTTTATGTTTTGAACAACAGCCACTTCTATCTTAAATGCTAGGATGAAGTAAAAAGAGACATCTATGACTTCATATGTCCACAAAAGGTGCAAGAGGCAAGTAATAATCAAAATTCGAGGATGATGTACATGGTGGATGTTATAACTTGAATCAAGAGGACAATATATTTTGTATCTTATTAAAGGTTAAGTATACTCTTATATTTAGCACACACATATACATATTATAATAAAATCATATATACCGTGGTTGATATTTTGTAGTATGCATTAGACTCTGCTTGCCATTGTCCCTCAAGACAATGTTGTTTATGGGGTTTGATTCACTGTTTGGATAGCTAGATCCCGAGATTGTATACGTTGTCAACATGTGAGTTTTTGTTTATATATTTATTAAGTATAAAATTTAGCATGTTATATAATATCTTATTTTTGTTTTAATGGGCGATAAGGCTGTTCAAGGTGTAAATTTTTTCAGAGCACATACACATGGTACTAATCAACTTCCTACATAGATTTTTTTGAAAGTAAGTTGTTTTCAACTAATTAAGTTTTATTTTTATAATTTTATTAGGTATAAAGTTTAATATTCCCTAATATGATATATATTTTTTCTATTTTGTTATTATTGCCATCAATCTAGTGGTTTTGAATGCGGATATTATGTGATTTGCTATATGCATGAAATCATTGAGATATGGCTCATAGAGAACTTTTATTTTATGAGGTATGAAGATTAAACGATTAATATTTAGTAATTATTCAATTTATTCACACTTTTAATACTTACCTATTACTTATAATTTACAATCATTAACAAATATGAGATATGAAGATAACATAATCAACTTAGTGAGGGATGATTTGGAAAGAATGATAGTTTTTTAATTTGTTTAGGATTGATCATTGAACTATTTCCTTGATGTATATACATGATGTACAAAGACCTATTTGATTCATTGAAAGTTTATCAATTTAGATTTTTTTATTACCATTTATATTTTGGCATTGCTGACTTCATACTTTGCTGCCTGGAAATTGGTCTATCCTAATTTTACTAAATGCAGGATGTTATAAAATGAAAAATTAACAAAAGAAACAAAAAAATGTAACTTTGTACGAAGATTAAATGGAGAACCGTAGTGGAAAGACTAAAATAAAAAAATAGTAAAAAAAACTTTTCATGACAGTTAACTAGAGAACCACTGTGGAAAGTCTACAATTCAGAGTAAAACATAATGTGGTACCAGAGTATAATTAATGGTGGTTGATTTAATAACTACCGTTAAAAGTAATAATGTGTCAAGGGGGTCATACACCTTGGACATATTCTTTACAATTATATTCTCCGATCACTAGAGCTTTTCCTTTTAGTGTGCCATTGGAGCTTCGATGAAGGTTAATGGGTATCAATGTCTTTTCACCTATAAAATTTTATTTTATTTTGGTATAGGGGCTGCAATGAAGTTTCAAAAAAATTTTGGGGTAGTGAAATTTTTCCTAAATGGTAACCCTTATATAACTAATACTTATATTAATAAAATTAGTAAGTCTTTTATTTATAAAAATATGCTTCAAATTTTTTAAAATGTCACTGTTATTAATTATTAATTTTAAAATTACTCATGTGGATGGGTCACATTAGTTTTAGAGATTAATAAATTGAAATCTTTTATTTATAACTAAAATAAACTCTTTAATTAACTATTAATATTAGAGAGAGTATATATATCAAATCACCAATTACTTTAGCTTGACTAATTTATTTTATTTTAATAATATATAGTTTAGTTTAAATAAATTTATCAATATAAAATATAAAAAATATATTGCTTACCTTAGATTCTATATATAAAATCGGGCATAATTGATTTTTCACCAATTCAAGTATTGTTGGCATCGGGGTAACTCTCCTAAAAATATTTTTTTATATTCACGCGGACTCAAATTCGAGACTTCAAACCTAAGTGGTTAAGAGTCCCTTTTACTTGGACCAATTGTTGGTTTTGTTAATCCTTTTGTCTATACCATAATTGTTCAATAATATGCATACAAGGACAACATTAGAAAAATGTTAATTATAGTATCAATGGGAATAGTATATATTTATATAAATAGAGATATTTTTTGTCAAAAAATATACTCCTCCAATCCTTAATAACCTTATTTATAGTATAAATTATACTATAAATTATGTTTTATATTTATGATCGGAGGAGTATATTTATAGTAGCATATTTTGATTTTGTCAATAGTTTGAGGTTGGAGTGAAGACAAGTTGGAATTAATTAGATTTTACTCCAACTGAAAATCCAACACGATTTCTCTCTAAGAAATTTCCCTTCTTTTTGTGTGTGACTTGTGATTCAAAACATAGTAAAAGGGAGAACTAAACATTGAATACAATAATTTAGAACTTACATGTAGTCAATGTTTGACCATCCTCAGTTTGCCTAAATTTAATTTGTTTTTTCAATCTCAATTTTGTCAAAACAAAAAACAAGTTTGCAAAGTTAATATTACCCAAATTTTAATTTTGGTCCACGTAAAACCAAACATACATTAACTGTATGCTTGAAATGATTTTCTTATGTTGGATTTTATTTTGTTAAAAATAATGCAATAAGAAATGTCAGAATGCAATTTGGCTAATTAATTTTTTCTAGAATTAATTTATATTTATTATTATTTTACATTTTTTGGATTTTTTATTTTTAACTTATTATAGAATTTTATTTTATTTCATTTTGCTTATTTATATGTGATTCTTATAATTATCGTGTCTAGACTTAGGTAGTATAATAATATAAATTTTATAACAAACTATACTATTAATGAATTTTAATAGTTTGTTGTGCTAACATTTTAGCCAAAATTGCAAAATAACCTCAAAATATTTTTTTTAAGGTCTTTCTTTTATATTAGATTTGGTCAAGCTTCCTTTCCTTTTATTAGGTTGAGTCAAAATATATTAGTTGAGATGGGCGCATTCATGTGGGGTCTAATTAACCCACTCAAGAAGTTCTATCATTTTCCAAACTCCAAGTCGCCAAAAGCATATGTTTGGTTACATTTTTTGATAAATGAAAAGTTTTTTCTGGGAAACTTTAGAAAGCTGAAAATTGTTTGGTAATTTTTTTCTGCTTCAAGAAGTTCATTTGCTGTGTTTCTAAAGCTCCATTTGTCGAAAGCTAATATGGGTTACTTATTTGATAAAAACACCTCATACTTAAACCAATAAGTTAAGATTATAACATAAATGTATATGTTGTCTATATGAGACATAGTGGAAGATTTATAGTTACCTCTCGTTATTAGCTTAATTGATATTAAGAAGAACTGGATATAAAAATAAATATATGTTAATTAGATAACACATTTAGAAGAAATAAATAGGGATTCTTCTAGCTGGCAATCAGGCACAATAATGACAACTTCCTTCACTAGTAGGGAACCATCAGATAGTGAGCAGAGAAAGTGGATAGTGTATCGCTCTCAACTTAGAAAATTGTGCCGCTATCTACCATCAGAAAAATAAACTTAACTAATTGAGTAAATTGCCCACTTTGAACTGGGTCTAAAATGACTATATGTCACACTTAGAACATTTATTAATTATCTTAATTAATATATAAATAATTATACTATAATAAATATCTTATATTCTTCCACTTGACCCGTATACTCAATCTCAATACCCTGTTAAGGTTAACTAATGTCCTGCTACAAGTATCATGGTGATAAGTCATCTTTTATCGAGTATTACCTTCAATATATTACAGGTAGCATCACTACTTAATAGGTATAACTTTATGCATGAACTCAATGTTCATTCGGTTTCTGTCTCAATATTTATCAATTTCAATATCGCAAATATATATAGTCATAAATTTGTAAAGATAAACTGTAAGTTCAATTTCATTGCTCATACCTCAACTAATCAAATGAATGACGAAGTCCCATATGAGGTATATGTATGACGAAGATGTTTAGTTAAACATCCTTACTTTCATATGTCTTAGGGACCATACAGTAGCATTTAGAACCACTTACAAGATATTGGAAGTCCATTAGCTAAATCTAGAATTTTACTCTTCTTGAGTTACTGTTCATATGGTATTCCAGATTAGGCGACGAACTTCGAAAAATCATAATTAATTCTAGAAATATCAAAATGAAGTGGTTCAAAAAGCTACGTGAAGATAAAATCTTGAAATTTAAGAAAAACATAATTTCCTGACTAAATGCTTAGCCAATTAATACAGTTTAACCGTCAAAGATTACTATTTATTTGGTCAAAAATTTTGAAAACAGATTCTGGTCCCTTACTTTGGAAAGTTTGTTCTCTTTGTACATACATTGAAATAAGGTGTTCTTGGTGTCAATATTACTTGCAACAATTTATACATTCATCATATAACATTTACATCATCCAATCCCTAACTTCTCTTCATACTTCTTCATCCTCTTTCATCATTAATAAGCCTGTGGGATTGGGATTACATGGAGGGGGTAAGATTTTTGGGAAAATCTCAGTAGCAAACGGTACTAAACAATGCATGCATTAATGTAAATACTTGTGCTTGCTTGTTAAAGTATTAACATTGTGTAATGTGTATGCTTCCATGTAAAATATGAAATACAATTGGCTAAAGTAATCATAGAAATAGAGCTTTAATCATAAACACATATGCAACATACTTCAACTAAGCCATAACACAACCAAGCATAACATTCAATACATACAAGTTTAGGATAAGTTTACTACGTCACTTGCTTGATTTCTTTCACTTTAACTTTGCCTCTTTCTTCTTACTTCTCTTGGATGTGTGGCTGTCTCTTTAGAGTCCACAATCAAATCCTAACATCACATAATCATTCATCCATTACAATCTAACTTTCTCTTGAACATTGAGCTCATTTAACTACATTAACTTTCCTTAATCTTAACTAATAGACTTGGCATTTGAATCAATTGATGTCTTGACTTTAAACTACACAATCTTTTATTTTAAAACCACTAGAATTATTAAAATCATGAAATTTCAATCACTATTCATGTGAGTGAATAGTAATAGAGAAGAATTTCAAAAACTATAACTTGGAATTCCAATGCTTCCAAGGTTCAAAACCTATCTAATTCTACACAAAATCATCATATAAATTCAATGGAAGCATTAAATCATTGAAATTACATCTCCTTCTATCATGAACAGTGTAAACCAAAATGGTTCAACTATGGCAAAGTCAAGAATATTAACTTGATTCAACAACCAATCACCTAATTAGCTTGTTTAAGCTTCAATCACACATCTCTAACTTTAATTTCTTCTTTCTCATTTCATCTAAGGTTTTTGGACAGCACATACATCTTAGAGAAAACTCAACTTTCTTCCATAAAAACCCTAAGTTCAATCTCTCAAATCAAAGGAAAATAAGCTAGGTAGATTGCTTACTCTTAATCTCTAACTTGCTTGAATTTTGGATCTTAGACTCTTCTTTGTCTTGGTTTGATTTTCCATTTTGACATAGCCTCCCTAAGGGTTCTCATTCCATGGTTTTGCATAAGAAATTGGTGGGCAAACTTGGATTCTTTTTTGTCTTGGCTTGAGTTTCTATCTTGGCCAAGATCACTTGTGTACTATTTGATCTAATAGCTCATAATTGCTCATACATTAAGCTTGCCCACAAGCCAACTTGAGATAAGATCACATGAAAAAAATATTCTCCTCCCCCTTGTCTTGGATGCCATGTGTGAGGGTGTGTCGGTCCCACCATGTGCAAACCCTAATTCTCACTTTATTCATTTTTTTTTCTTTTTCAAAAATTCATAAATCATTTATTATTGGACTTGGGATTCAAGACAACTTTTAAGACTTATTGGGATACCCTAGGATGAAATATTGGACTTCCCTAGGCGTTCCTTGGGTCCAATAGCTAATTGGCACAAATCCTAAGGCACTTTCCTTATACCGATATCCTTAAAATATCCTGATTTTGAAATAAATGCTAGACACCTCTTTTAATGGTTCTAACATTTTTAGAAATTCATTATAATATAACATAACTCCCCTGAAAAGTCTCATAATTTTTTGAGATCCAAAAGTCCTGATAACAATTCTCTACATTTCTTCAAGACCCTTTATCAGTGTCTGATTTCACTTTAATTTCTTAAATGGCATTATCGTCTTTTCACACCTCATCAAAGTATTCCCTGAACTTGATCAACTATTTTGGAAACTCTCATTGACTGTCTAACCTTATTCAAATGACTAAAATACCTTTTATTTATCTCTGGCCCATTGACACAATATAATGACATACTAAGTGGCATTTTTGTAATTTTATATTTTTTCCGGTATTTATTATACCTAACCCACATACTTATCTAAAAATATTACTAGGCCTATAAGATACCATTTTGAGCCCTCTACATGGTCCACTATCTTCATGGGCTAAACTCCCCGATAAATTCTCTCGAAACATATTTATCGAGTGTTTTAATCCACTATGAATTCTATACAAATTCTATAAAACTCCTTTTTGAGTTCTGTTAGTTTAATAAATTATTATATTAATTATAGGAATTTACTACCAAATTTCATCTGATTCTGAGATCCAGAGGATATTGTATTAATTTTCCTTTCTTTAGAAATTAATATAAATTTTTCAAGACCTCACATCAAAATTATGTGTTGCATCAAACTGATTAGAATAATTTTATCTATTTATTGAGAAAATTTAGGACTAATATGATTCTAGGAATTTTTGGACATTTTCTAGCTCAACTTTCAATAATTACCATTTTTTCCTTGAACTTTTGAAAATTACACTTTACACCATAGAACTTTTAAACTTTTCATTTTAATCCCTCATCTTTATACCTTTGTCTAATCATTATTTTTCCTTTCTATTTATCATCACAATCCTTTCCAAACCTCTTCCTACTATCAGTATTATACAGATAGGAAAAAAGTAGGATGTGACATTCAGCTTCAATTTTTTAGTCAAAGGATCAGCTAGCATATCTAATATACTAATGAGTTCAACTGAAACTTGGTCATCATGAACTCTTTTCCTCAAGCATAAGAATTTAAGTTAGACAAATTTGCTTCGAATTTCATTCTTTTTATTGTTCGCTATGGCCACCGTAGTTATGTTATAACAGTACATTCTAATTGGCCTAGAGATTGAGTCCACAATCTTGAACCTAGTAATGGAATTTCTATCCAAATCACTTGTGAACTTGCCTCAAAACATACAATATACTCATTATCACCAGTAGAAGGAGCTATTTGAGTTTTCTTTGCATTTCTCTACAATATAGCTCCTTCTGCCAATAGGAAGATATAACCAGTTATATATTTATTTGTATCTACACATCCTCCAAGGTCAAAATATGAGCACCAAATGAATTTCAGATTGTTTGTTCTTCTATACATGAGCATGTAGTTTTTAGTATATTGTAGGTACCTGAATACCCTCTTTGTAGCTATCTAATGTGCTTCACCAAGATTACTTTGATATCTCCCCAATATGTCCTTATCACAAGCGATGTTAGATCTTATACAAATTGTGCATACATCAAGCTTCCCACCGTTGAGGCATATAGGATAATTTCCATCTAAATAAGGACATCCTCTATCTCATTTTATGGTGTACTACTTGTTTGATAGTTTGATCATCTTATATGTGTCCATCTTATTTAGCATTGTCAACTTGAGCCATAGGGTTTACATCATATTCAATGTCAACTCCAACAGTAGAAGGATCATTAACTACTGATGTTCTTTCATGAATGATGTCAGTGATTTACTCTATGTGATCATCTAGTGGATAATCAATCCCACTAATAACATCATTCTCAAGAAATTTGGCATTTTTAGATTCTATAAGTCTTTAGAAGGTGGAGAACAATAAAACTTATAACCCTCTGACCTTTCTGCATAGCCTACAAAGTAAACTATAATAGTCTTGGGGTCTAGTTTCTTTTCCTGTGGATTGTATACTTTTACTTCAATAGGACAACCTCATACCTTGAAATGATTTAAAGTGGGTTTCCAACCTTTCTAGATTTCAAAGGGTGTTTTAGACACTGCCTTTGTTAGGACCCTCTTTAATATGTATGTGGTTGTCTTGAGTGATTCCTTTCACAGGGAAGTTTGAAGTTTAGAGCTACTCATCATACTCCTAACAATATCTAGCGTGGTCTTATTTCTTCTTTCAGCTACACCATTCTTGTCAGGTGAGCCAGATATGGTATATTGGGCTACTATACTTTGCTTTTGAAGAAAATCAGTAAATAGACCTGGTGCTTGTCATTCACTAGTGTATCTGCCATAATACTCACCACATCAGTATGATCTCACAATCTTGATTAGTTTCCCAATATTCTTTTCTACTTCAACTTTATATTCCTTAAAGGCATCTAGTGCCTCACTTTTATGATAAAGCATATAGACATACGTGTATCATGAGAAATTGTCAATAAAGGTGATAAAGTATTTTTGACCATGTGCAGTCAAATCAAGGAACAAATACCTGTGTGTATGAATCCTAGCAATTCAAAACTTCTCTTAACACTTTATGTGACTTATTAGTCTACTTTCCTTTTATGTAGTCCATACAAGAATCAAATTCAGGATATGAAAGTTTGACAAAAACACAAACAAATTCAGAAAATTTGAAACATGCATCCACAAACAAATAGAAAGCAATGTAACAAACCAAAACTACAAAGATCATATCTTCAATACAAGTATGGTAGCCCATAAGATATATTACAGCTTATAAATAATAAACATCTTAAACAACAAGAAAAATAAGTAAATAACGAAGTTAAACGGTGACTTATAGTACTGATGATGTAGCATGACAATGGAGATGACAGAGAATGACTTTATCAACGGAGATAGGCTCTAAAAGTTAGAGAAAAATGCTAGGAAATGACATTCATACAAGTCTATCGTTGTTCAGTAGAGCAATAGAACACACATGGCTATAAAAAAGAAAAACTAAAACTGTACTCAACGCGAGGGATTTTGAAAATTTGTGAAATTTTACATGGCTATTTTATGCTAAATAGACGTAAAATTGAGTTTTAAAAATATTTCTTAGTTAAACCACCATTAAATGATAATTTAACAGCTATAAAGTTTACAAATACAACTTATTTATAGATAAGCCACTGCCTTTTTTGTTACAGAATTTTTTCCTTTAACCGCCGTGAGGTAGTGCCGTTATAAGTATTTTTTTCTAGTAGTGTAAGTTTCTTATAAATAACTAAATGATAATAAAATGGAATTAGTTTTGACATGGAAATGAAATTCCTTGTGTAAGAAGGATCATAAAAAACTTCATAAAAGTCCAAAATATGATTGTTCGAAAAAGTTATGTGAAATGTTCTAACAGTTTTCACATGATCTCCTCTCCCTCTGACTGAAAAGACGATTTCCTTATTGGGATGTGGAGGATTACTTATTAGAAACCTTTGCAATTGCATGGTAGTCAAAATATGAATCATTGAACTAGTGTCAATCTACCAAGTGTCATTGTTAATACCAGAAAAATTAGATTAAAAAGTTACACACAATGAAAACATACCTCTCTTTTCAAGACATGCATTCCTCTTGAGACACTCATCCCTTATGTGCTCCTTTTTCTTATAGAAGAAGTATGTGGCATTCCCTTTGTTGGCAGCTGAAACAGCAGGGATTCTCTACTTTTTCTTTTTCTCCTTATTCTTTTCTTTATTCCCCTTTGGCTACCAGGCATGGAACTTTCTACTAGATGAACCTCCTTTTGTGCACATTTCACATTCATCAGCAATCTAGTCTCTTCCTTAACACAAATGGACAACATTTCATCCACTGACTATTTCTCCTTATGTGTGTTATACGAGACCTTGAAAGCATCATATTGAGTAGGAAGTAAGTTCAAGACCAATTAAACCAGGAATTGCTCTATAGGTTCCATTTCAAAGGATTTTAGCTGAGAGGTTAGATCTCTTATCTTCATTATATGTTGCCTTACACCATTAATACCTATAAGCCTCACAACACATAATTCAGATATGATGGCACAACCCATCTATTTTTTGTCAGATTGAACTGATTATCTAAAGCTTCAAAGTATCCTTTAGTTGTCTCGTACTTTGGGACTACCCTAATGCTTCTGGTGATCCTTTGTTGTATAAACAAAAAAGATAAGCAGTTGTTCTGTTCTCACAAGTCATACCTTTCTTTTGCCTCTCTATCATTCGAGGCATCATCTGGTCTCAGAGATTTTCTATACCTCAAGGTATAATTCAAGTCCATAAAACTGGGTTACAACAAAACATCATCTCTCAAATTAGTATAGTTAGTGCTACTATCTAAGATAGTTTTGTTGCTTATACCGGCCAGGATTCTAGGGGTAACAATTGAAACCGCAAAATGAAAATAGACAAATGTGCAAACAAGCTCACAAGTTAGAATTTGAAGCAATCACAATTCACTATGCCATGTATGCATGCTTGGGAAAAAATATGGCCTACAAGTGTTAACAAATACGTATCACCAATGTCTACCTGTAGGCAAAGGCATTAGCATAGCATGTATTTGTCTCAATTGATGAAACTATAATGCATTTGTACTTTCCAATACATGTGGGTTACTTAGAAAATAACAAGGTCATTCTACCCCACCTTAATTAAATGTACAATTATGAGATATCTACATGTGGGTAAAGATAAATTATAGTTATATATTTAATTATAATTGATAAATAAGAATGTTGTGGCTACTCCTTAAAGAATTACATGCTAATCACAAATATCATTAATGTGCATCTAAAATCTAAATATACACAACTTAAAATATTTAATAAATTAATTTAATCAATAAAGGTGACTAAATAATTTAATTTAAAAATTTTCACTATTTCATAGACCTAAAAATCGTTTAATAGATTAATTTCAACACATTTCAACTCAAAAGGTTTTTATAAAAATTAAATAGTTAATTTAATTGCCAAAACAAAATTATCCAAAGTAAGCGATTAAATACAAATCAAATTAAATTTTGTAGACACGTTTTTCAAATATTAAAATAATGAAAAAAAATAATTTTTCTTTATTTAAACTAAAGCAGTGTATGTAATAATATTTAAGGGAACAAAACACACACAAAAATTGTGCAAATGTATTATGTATAATCAAATCAAATGGCCTAAAACAATTTTTTTTAAGTAATACCAAAAATGGAGTCTAAATACATTTTCTAGAAATAGCCCAAAAAAATTGGTTTAGGCCCAAATGCAAGACTAGAAGCTAAACTAAAAACAATATGTTAGTATGACTAAATGCACACAAGCCTAACTGGGAAAAGAAAAATATATATATGGCCAAGAACGTATGCAGCCTAGTAAGTAGGTTGAGGAAATAAAATTGAAAACAACCTAAATGCATCGGCACCCACAATCAGTCGGGTTGACCTAACCTGACTCATAACCCAAGACGAAGGGACGCCATAGCAACTGACGTATTTGTTCCAGGGCTCATCACCGGCGACCTTTAGGGGGCATTTTCTTGTGATTATGTGCTCCTTTTCTGATGGTTTAAACGTTAGGATGGCCAGAATTTGACGAGCACTCCCACAACATTGATCCATCAAAAGGAAACCAAATCGTGGATGGAAAATTTTAAATCTGAAGCGCAACGATTGGTCATTTCCTAGCGAGTTCAAGGCGTGTTGCAATGGCAAATTCTCTCTCTTGACATTACAGAGACACTATAACAAATAGGTAACGGTAAAAAAATCTAAAAATTATGATATCTAAAGATCCATATATCCTATATTCTATCTCATTATTATCAATAGAGATTAAAAATTAATAAGAAAGGTAAAGGGGATCTCAAACCAGGCTCTGATACCATGTGTTGATAAAAATACCTCATACTCAATCAGTATAGATTATAACATATATGTATATGATGTCTATATGAGCTACAGTAGAAAATTTATAGTTACCTCTCGTCATTAGCTTAATTGATATTAGGAAGAACTGGATCTAAAAGTAAAGACCTGTTAATCATATAACATAATTAGAAGAAATAAATAGGGATTCTTCCAGCTAGTAATTAGACACAGTGATGGCAACTGGGGTGCAACCTTTACCAGTAGAGAACCCTCAGATAGTGAGCAAAGAAAATGGATAGTGTATCGCTCTTAACTCAGAAGATCCATAATCAGAAAATTAACCTTAATTAATTTAGTCAATTACCCACCTTGGACTGGGCCCAAAATGACTACCTGCCACACTCAGAATATTTATTAATTATTCTAATTAACATTTAAATAATTATAATATAATAAATTCTCCCATTACTTCCAAAACTTTCTTTGAGTTTTTCTTATTACAATTTTCAATTACTTTCCAAATAATAAAATCCAGAAGTCCATCATGGTCAATGACACCATTGTTTCCTGATAGTTGGGTGTGCATAAGAATATACTTTCCTATAAAAAAGGAGTGTGTGCATATTGCACGAGCTCAAAATGTGAAAGCTAATTGTTTGGACAAAAGAGTGTCACTACTGCAAAAAAGACTTTTTAAATCAGTTGAAAATGGTATTCTACACTGGATAACAATCCAGTGTAGAAATAGACCATGTAGAAAGTTTACACTTTTTAAATCGGGCAGTTCACCAGAGTAGAATGAGTAGAATTTAAATTGATCCCTTTTGAAATTAGGAATAAAATTTACTAATATCTACACGGGTTATATGAACGACAGCTATAGAGTAATGAATTTTTTTACACCAACTGTCTTTACACCCGGTGTAGATTAATATATTTTAGACACCTCACTATAAAGACAACCGGTATAGATGTTGTAATATTTACATATTATTTCTACACCTACCGATATTCTTTATCCAGTTTAAATGTATTTTTAAAAAATGACCCCATCAATATTTCATTAACCCCATCCCTTGAAACTTCATAAATAAACTGTCCAAATATACAGACTTAAAGAGATAACAGGTTTGATAGAGTTCAAGATGGTAGACACAGATCTTCAATTTCTCATTACATTATTCATTTAATAAAATTCAATAAAAATGTAAAAATTTGAAAAGAAAAATAGAAAAAATATATTCAATTAATGACAAATACTATTGAGAATGAATAAATTGAAGAAAAACCCC
Organism: Leucaena leucocephala; assembly: GCA_037074615.1. Taxonomy (NCBI): domain Eukaryota; kingdom Viridiplantae; phylum Streptophyta; class Magnoliopsida; order Fabales; family Fabaceae; genus Leucaena; species Leucaena leucocephala. Next base: position 7,689,377 of record CM073516.1, on the reverse strand, counting down.
AGCCCAAATATTGTGCAAGTCCTCAATATCTTGTTCGAGAAATAGGTTAGATTGATCAAATATCTAAATCATCAAATTAAAATAAAAGAAAGTAAGGCATTACTAATATATATTAAATTGACAAAAAATATGAAATTATTAAAAACACTATTTAATTACCTCCTCAATTAGGTCAATCCTATTTGACAAGATGATATTGAGAATGTGTCTAACCATGTAGAAGCTGCACAAGTTGTTTTCTTTGTGATGCCTTCGACTTTGTAATATTAACATGAACAAAATTATTTGTCATCAGCAAAAACTTATGGAGCATAAGACTTAAAACTTTTATTACCTTTGGTGTGATCCATCAAGGTCCCTCGCCGAGTTGGCTTTCTTAAGACCCCTTGTAAATTGCAAACGTACTCATAGTTCTATGACCAAAGTTATGAACTTAGTAACCCATTTATTACAAAAACCATATTTATTACAAACACCATTGTTCTGTATAGAAGAAAACTCATGTGTTAATAATCTTCTTGGCATCAACCGATGTCTTGTAGTGGAGGGAGTATAAGAAGAAAACTTTATAAGTATGCTTACATAATATGATCAATTGTCAATGATTGCTGTAGAAATTAATTAAATAATAATGATTATTAGCATTAAGCAAATACAAAGCTAGTATGAAATAAAATGAAATATTATTATTCTTACTCCTATATATATGGTGTGAAGAAACAATCAATATCGGTTTCACCAAGCTTTCTTGAAATGTACTAAAGTCTCAAAGATTGGGAGGTCCCTTTTGCATAAATATGAAATGGGTATAAGAATCCAAACCGACCTTATTTTCCCTTGGAAACTAACTCAGCTTGTATGTACCTACAGTTAATGCAAACACGACGTTAGTTAATGCAAACACTCAGCTTGCATGAATTTTGTTATTAAATATATTTATATTTAAATTAGAGTTACATAAAAAATAATTGGATGCACCTGGAGGTTAGTTAATTCCAGGAGTGATAACAGATTTCATATCAGCATGGTCAACAAAAGCAGGTGCCTCCAAGTCACCCATAACTGAATACATAGGCAATATCTCCACATGGAACATTTTGTCATATGCTAATCAAATCACACATTGCATAGCACTAAAATTGGGATGTGTGGGAAGTTCACTCGGGGATGACGCGACGTGATCCAAACCAAGATACTTTGGCCATAATATGAATATCCCCTTTGTCTAACTCACTATCTTCACCTCATCAGAGGGAATTGGGACAAGAGCATATTCAATTATCATGTCTTCAACTGTCACCCTTAACTGATCGTCTTGAATTTAGATGTGGTGGGCAGTTTTCCCTAAGATATGGATAGAATCATGTGCTACTAACCTTTTGAGAAGATCCTCCACATATAGATTATAAGATTTAGCATCCTATGACACTGGCCCAGCCATGTAATAACTCCCTTTAGTGCTATGATGGGCTACATTTGAGAACAATTGGGGGCACTTGGTTCCTGTTGCCTTGATGTAATTGTAACATCTTTATTTTCTTACGTCTTAGGGACCAAACAGTAGCATCTGGAACCACTTTAAAGGCTATTGAAGTCAAATTACGTAATCTAGAATTTTACTCTACTGAGTATTGATCACTGTGTAAATTCTAGAGAAGTGACCTGACTTCAAAAATCATAATTAAATCTAGAAAAATATTAAATGAAGTGGATCAAATTGTCACACAAAGCTAACTTAATGCTCTTTCAGGAAAAAATAACTTGTTGACCATAAATTGACCAAGTCAACGTCAGTCAATACTTCAATCTTACTGTTCATCTAGCGTCCTTCCCCTGATTCCAGCATTTTTAGTCCCAACTTTGATAAATCATATCTCCATGTGTAGACATCTAAATGAGACTTTCTATATATAAAATCGAAGCTTGGTATATCTACTATTTACAGGTAAAATATCATACGTTTATTCAATATATTACTATTTCTAATTATAGTTTAATTGCCACTGACTTACCACGAGTTACTGTTCATAGTGGAAAATTTCAACACCCAACTTTACATACATATGTATAACATACATCAATGACATATCAGTCATGCTAAATAATTATTAACTTCTCTTCATATATCTTCATCTCCTCCATCTTGTGATGACCTAATAAACAATGTATGCATTAATTCTTGGTATTAGTGCTTGCTTGTGATTTTGTCAACATAATGTAATGTGCATACTTCCATGTAACATATAAAATGCAATTGGCCAAAGTAATCATAGCAAAGATCTTCAACATTTACATATGAATAATATCAATCAAGCCATAACACCAACATCCATACATTCAATACATACAAGTTTAGGTAAGTTTACTACTTGACGTATAGTCTTTCCTCTAGCTCTTAGCCTTTTCTTTAAGGTTCCTTCTTTTAGTAGGTTAGAGCCTATACATAGAATAATAGCATCTTTATTATTATCCTATCCAGTATAGCTCTACTTAACTCAAGCTTAACTTGAAGTAATATCCTTAATATGACAATCCCCTACTTTCTTTATATCCACATCTAACCTTATCAAGAGACATACTCTCTATTCTAACTATTAAATTCATAAGAATAATCATGTAATTTATTAGAGTAGGGACTAGAATAAATTACTTACCTTATTCCTAAACTTGCGAAGTCCCTAAGCTCCTTGGATTGCTCCTAACTCCGCCAGAACTCCTGATTTTTCCTTCCTTTCTCTCTTTCTCTCTCTTCTGTTCTTTTCTTCTTGGCTCTTGGTCCTGAATGGAATAGAGGGAGGGGTGTAATATTTATAGTTGAATGGAGGTGGAATGGATAGTCCAGATCAAATCGTAATGAACAGCTCATATCGCTTAGCTTTCTCAAGAAGCATTACTTACATCATCATGATGACATCATCATCCTAGATGACTCATCAAAATGACATCATCAAGGGACATCTCACATGCTTAGGTGGCATAATGGTGGGGCCCTTGGGATACCTCACTAGCTGACTTAGCGTTTCTAGAGAATTCCAGAGTCTTATCCCGGAATGAACGGCTGAGATTATACCACGTGTCCTTTATCTTTTTCTTCTTTCCCTAGACTCATGCCATGTGGTGCCTTTTGGGTCCCATGAGGACACCTTTCATGCCACCTCATAGTTTTAGATGAGTCTAAAGCTCTATTTGATCACTTTTCCTAGTTCTATCTCTAATCGGGTAACTTTACTTTATGGAAAGGTACTAAACTACTATTTTAATGACACTTAAACCAACATAATCATTGGGCCACATTTTCTGACCCTTTGTATACTATATTGTCCTCTAATCAAGTTCAAGTACTCTGATAGCTCAATTCTCAAGAAATATTCCTTAGCAAATTACCAAAATGCCATTAGTTCCTCTTTAATAATTCTAGAGGCATTATTGTCTTTTCACACATTTTTAGAGTATTTCCTAACCCTGGTCAACTATCTAAATATCCTTCCCTAACTATCTAACCTTAATCAAATGACCAAAATACCCTTCACTTATTAAATTATTTTATAACATAGGGGTATTTGTGTCATTTTACACTTTTGATGTATGCTAGCCCCTTTAACTGATGAACTGATATCATGGATTTGGGCCTCACTTGGCATCATCTTAGGCCTTTCTATGATGTCATCTGAGCTCATTACGTCCAGGCTTACTTATTGCTAAGTTTCATAATCGGATTGCTGGTGTTCTCAAACTCCTATCAAAATTTACTAATATAGGAATAACTTTTTCTATAGAACTCCTTTCGAGGTTCTGTCAGATCCATGATATTTGGCGTCATAGGGCACACCTTCCTATAACTTTTCACTTATATCTGAGGTCTATAAGATATGATAAAAATTTCAGATAACTTTTAAACTATCAGATAAATATTAGCTATATAGAATTCTAAAAAAAATTCTATATCATGCTAGATTAACCAGCATAATTTTTTCTATCTACTAATGAGTTTTGGGACTAAAATACTTCTGGTTAATTTTAAACCTTTTTTGGCTCAACTTTTTATAATTACAATTTTACCCCTAGAAACTTTCCATCTTTTCAATTAAGTCCCTTAACTTTTCAAAATTATACATAATGGCCCACAACTTGTATCTACTTTCATTTCTTACCTTGGAACTTTTAGACTTTTCAGTTTACTCCCTCTCTTTCTTCAAAATGACCATTATGTCCTTAGGGACTTTTACTATTTATACATAGGTCCCTATACTTTCGCTTATTTACAGTTTTGTCCCTGAAAACCTTCTAAATGTTTATGGGACTTCTGCTCAAAGGGATCTGGTAGCATACATTTTTTAGGCTATATATTGGATTTCTAAGCCTAAAAATTAGGATATGACAATAATCATGGACAACACTTCTTCCTTGATCTTTGAAAACCCCTATTGTAATCGTGCCTCAATTGAAGCTTCTACCTATACCCTAGCCTCTACCCTCATGGTAGATAACAATGATTCTAGCTCTACCCTTAGCACATATGGGGAATATTGTGGATATACTCTAAAGTAATCTCTTATACTGATACTGTTGAAAATTGTACCCTAGGGGCCAATCATTGTCTTATAAACATTGTTGATTTATGAATTTATTAATTGTGTTATCATATTATTTGCATGTTTACTGTGATGACCATCCTTGGATAACTCATGATCTTATCTAAAATGTCCCTAGTCGGTCATCTATGCAGGAGCAGAGATGAAATAAGACCAGTATAACTTTAAAGATGTATAGAGATATAAATCAAAGTCATAGGCACATGTAAGAGTCCAAGGTGTTGGACTGACTCGCTATGAGAGAGCCGCATGGGTTAAGTAATAAGCTTCTCTCATATACAAACCATGTCACTATGCCATTTGACCTGAGATCATCATGGATTCCTATATGACAAACGCTCATCTTTGACCTAGTCAAAAGTCACTTTTGGCCGAGTGATCATAAAGACTATGTTCAGGTTTAATGGTTTTCTGTGCGGAGGATGTGAATGGTCAAGATGGAATTTGTCCCTCACATTCGTAGAGAGATATTACTGGGTCCCTCGATGAGTGAGTCTGAGAAATATATGGCCATACTGTAATGGAAAGGTAGTTCTATTTCTATAGTCAGACTAGTCAGGGATCGAGAAAGTAATAATCAGGAATACGAGGATGACATTCTCCATGCCTCATCCATGACCAAAATATCGTGTGACAAAAGGGACATGATATGGTTGTATAAAAGGTTACATCGTTCATAGATCTTCATATGATTTGGGTAGTCGTGATGTCTTGCTAGAGACCGCTTGTCACTTGTGAGTCAATATAGTAAATGGCCCACTACCAACTTCATATGAGCCTACAGGGTCACATATAAAATAACCCAACACGAGCTATGATGTCCAGATTCATTGAATCTAAGACATGTCCAGATTCAATGAATGATCCAGGGTGGATGTATATATTTATTTATATTTATATTCGTATATATATAAATTCGTATATATATATTATATATAAGAGATATTTACAAGATTTAATTTATAAGGATAAATTAAATCTCTATCACGTTTGAATTTGAAATTCAAATTGATATGATATCTCATATAAGAGATATTTACAAGATTTAATTTATAAGGATAAAATTAAATCTCTATCACGTTTGAATTTGAAATTCAAATTGATATGATATCTCAAATTTAATTTATGAGAATAAATCAAATATAATTTCGTCTTATCTTTATTTTAAATTAAATAAATGGGTGAATTAAATATGTGGGATAGATTTAATACAAACACTATTTAATTAGTTTCTTATCAAATTATACAATATATGATATTGTATTAATTTCAGAATTAATATAAGATTAATTTCAAAAATCCAAGTCTGTGATAACACGCATAGCATCCTATATATCTGATATTGAGGAGCTACGGTTGGGATAGAAAAAAATTGTGAATGGGAATCTGTAAAAAGTTTACAGATAAGAAACTGCCGAAATAGAGACGGAGAGGACGAATTCTTGAGTAAGCCCTGGAGGAACAGGAGGCGCTAGCATGTCGTTCGTGGTTGGAACGCTGTTCGTGTGGATACCAGTAGAGGAAGTCGACCTGAGTCATCGACTTCTTGCGATCGAAAAGAGATCATGAGCCATGGAGAGAAGCTGTGGACGTCGCAACCAGAAGCTGAGAAAGTCGCGACTGAATACTGAGGGTAATACTTCTTTCTACTTGACTTAAACACATACGGTAGATCCTGGCAGGGAATGGAAAAATTTTTAAGTTAATTTCTGCTGCGTGTCTTCCAATTCCTTACAGTGGTATCAGAGCCATGCCATTTTGTATTTAAGTTAGGCTTGATTGTTGATTCATATGATATGTGTTATTCGTAGCCGATCATATGATAACATGCGTTTTATGTGTGACATATAAGAAATCTATTTTATGTATGACATATAAGGAATCTGAAAGGGAATTGAAATCGGTGGTGCATGCGTTTTGATTTGATCAATTAATATTGATGGGGTCTAAGAAAAACGAATTCATATTCATGATTATTTATTAGCGGGACCACCGTGGTTACCTGTTCATAGCGCAACATAACCGTAACATATACTATTTTGTGAATGTTTTAGTTTTGAAACATTAATTGCCCATTAAATCTGAATATTGATTCTTGAATGTTTGGGTATGGTGAACAATATGGCTCTAGATTACAAGTGTTGTAGTTTTTTAAATACAGCCTGCGTGTCGTGCCTTCCTCTATATACTCTTAATGTACCTTCTCTTCTCATCTCACTCCCCTCGAATGTTAAAAGAAGTTTTTATATGTAATTTCCCTTTTCTTACTAGAGAGATCCTCTCATTGGCTTGAGTGGACTTAGGATAGGTAAGCCATATTGTATCACGTTTAAATTATGCATCTTATGATTATATCAACACATGCATATTACTTGTATGAGATACAAACTGAGAAACATGTATTCTTATAAACCAGATAGTTAAATTAAGCCCTCTAAATAAAATCTTAAGTCATAATGCCATCAATTTATAAACACTTGTCAAAACCTTGATTGCTCAATTATGGACTCTGCCAAAGTGGGTGCATTTGAGTTATCTTAGGGAGATAACCAAGAGTAATGGTGCTACTGTCACATGTTTATTATTGTTTGACTTAATTGAGATTAACAAAACGGTTTTAGGTCTCAAGGCATTAGATGGGATTAAAAACATGCCAGATCATATGATGATAGGATCCCATGAACATCTAAGAGTTACATTTGATGTAATTGGTAAAGGTGTTACCTACCTAAATACTTAATTTAAGCGTCTTGCCAAAGCGAACTTAAGTTTGAGCCAAATATGGATCTTAGCCCACTAACTATTGCATTGAGGGTTGTTTATTTTTAGTGGGAGATTGCTAATTAAATTGCATATTTTAATTGTAGAATCATGACGACTAGTAATACTGCTATATTATCGCTGCGATCTGTCCTTGAGAAGGATAAACTCAATGGGACAAACTTTCTTGACTGGTTTAGGAACTTGAGAATTGTTCTCAAGCAGGAAAGAAAGGCACATGTCCTAGATCAACCCATTCCTGAGGAGCCAGCAGCCAATGCTCCTAGAGCTCAGAAAGATGCTTACACGAAGCATAAGGAAGACTCTGTCGATGTGGGATGCTTGATGCTAGCCACCATGGTTCTGGAGCTCCAAAGAGATCTAGAACACATGGAGGCTTATGAGATGATTGTACATCTCAAGGAAATGTTCCAGCAATAGGCAAGGCAAGAGAGGTATGAGACCACTAAGGCCTTACATTCCTGCAAGATGGCTGAAGGTATATCAGTCAGTACTCATATCTTAAAGATGAAAGGGTACATTGATCACCTTGAGAGGCTTGGATTTCCCAGGAGTTAGATACGGATTTGGTCTTGAACTCACTCCCATAAAGTTATGACCAGTTTGTTATGAACTACAACATGAACAACATGGAGAAATCTATTTCTAAACTGCATGGGATGCTTAAAATTGATGAGCTGAGTCTTAAGAAGAAGCTCAGTACTATTTTGATGGTTCAGAAAGGAAAGGGTATGAAAAAGAAAGGCAAAGGCAAGGGGAAGGGTCATGGCTCATCAGGTAAGACCAAAGATTCAGACAAGCCTGAAACCAAGCCTGCACCAAAGAAGGCAAAGCCTCTTAATGAAGGAGTCTGCTTCTTCTGTAATGAACCTGGTCATTGGAAGAGGAATTGCAAACTCTACCTCGAAGATCTGAAAAAGAACAAGAAGGATAGCGGGGCTATCGCTTCAGGTATTTATGTTATAGACATTCATCTTTCTACTTCCACCATATGGGTATTAGATACTGCATGTGGTTCTCATATTTGTACAAATATACAGGGACTAAAGGACAATAGGAAGCTAAAAAAGGGTGAAGTTAACCTACGAGTTGGAAACAGAGCAAGGGTTGCTATGTTAGCTGTAGGCAATTATGAATTACTTCTGCCCCCTGGGCTTTTGTTAGTTTTAAACAATTGCTATTATGTTCCTGCTTTAAGTAGTAACATAGTTTCACTTTCTTATTTGGATAAGGAAGGTTTCACTTCCATTGCTGGGAATAGTAGATGTTCTATTTATCATAATGATGTTTTCTATGCTCATGGTGATTTGCATGTTGATCATTATATATTAAATTTAGAATAACTCAATCATGGAAATATCTATAACATAACCACCAAAAGGGTTAAACCAAACAATTTGAATCCGACATACCTCTGGCACTGTCGTCTGGGCCACATAAATGAGAAACGCATTTCCAAACTCCATCAAGATGGATTTCTCAACTCATTTGATTTTGAATCATGTGACACTTGTGAATCTTGCTTGTTAAGAAAGATGACAAAGTCACCTTTCACTAGGCACAGTGGGAGGGCTATTGATTTATTGGGCCTCACACGTACAGATGTGCGTGGACCGATGAACACAAATGCCAGAGGAGGTTATTCGTACTTCATAACATTCATAGATGATTTTAGCAGATATGGGTACATCTCTCTGATAAAGCATAAATCCAAATCTTTTGAAATGTTCAAAATATTTCAAAATAAAGTACAAAACCAGCTTGGCAAAATAATTAAAGCCCTTCGATCTGATCGGGGTGATGAATATTTGAGCCAACAGTTCATTAATCATCTTAGGAGTTGTGAGATAGTCTCACAATTGACTCCTCCAGGGACACCACAATGGAATAGCGTTTCTGAACAGAGGAATTTAACACTATTAGATATGGTTCGATCTATGATAAGTCAAACAGATCTTCCACCCTCCTTTTAGGGCCATGTCCTAGAGACAGCTATGTTCACACTCAATCGTGTTCCATCTAAGGCAATTGAAAAGACTCCGTATGAGATATGGACTGGGAGGACACCTAGTTTGTCTTTCCTCAAGATTTGGGGATGCGAGGTCTATGTTAAGCAATAAGCCTCAGACAAATTAGCGCCCAAATTCTCAAAGTACCTTTTTGTGGGATATCCTAAGGAAACCAAGGGATACTATGTCTACAACCCTGCTGATAACAAAGTATTTATTGTCAGAAATAGTATCTTTCTCGAATGAGAATTTATCTCTAAAAGAACTAGTGGGAGAAAGGTACACCTCGAAGAAGTTAGAGAGCCACAAGACACCATAAAACTGCAGATGGAAAATAAAGAAGACTCACAACAAGTTGTTGAGACTCCTCAAGTCACGCAAGGTCCACAAAAATCTAATAGGACACGACTTCAACCTCAGAGATATGGATTTCTGATTTCTGACAGTCGTGATGTGTTGCTCATTGAGCATAATGAGCCGACTACCTGTCGAGAAGCTATAATGGGACCAAACTCTGAAAAATGGCTTAATGGCATGAAGTCTGAGATACAATCCATATACGACAATAAGGTTTGGACCTTAGTCGACCCGCCTAAAGGTGTAAAAACTATCGGGTGCAAGTGGATTTTTAAAGAGAAAACTGACATGGATGGCAATGTAAATGTCTTCAAGGCACGACTGGTTGCAAAAGAATTTACTCAAACTCATGGTGTGGACTATGATGAGACCTTTTTTGTAGTTACAATGGCCAAATCAATTAGAATCCTCTTTACCATAGCAGCATATTATGACTATGAAATATGGCAGATGGACGTCAAGACAGCCTTCCTTAATAGAAAGCTCCTTGAGGATGTGTACATGACACAACCTGAAGGGTTTGTGCGTTATGAGGACTCTGGTAAAGTGTGCAAGCTTCAAAGGTCCATTTATGGACTGAAGCAAGCCTCTCAGAGTTGGAATCATCATTTTGATGAAGTAGTCAAATAGTTTGGATTTCTTCAAAATATTGATGAACCTTGTGTGTACAAGAAGGTTAGTGGGAGTACAGTTGTATTTTTGGTACTCTATGTCGATGACATCCTACTTATTGGAAATGACATTCCTACCTTGCAGATTGTCAAGTCTTGGTTAGGAAAGTCTTTCTCGATGAAAGACTTGGGTGAAGCCACCTACATCCTAGGAATCAAGATCTATAGAGATAGATCTAAAAGACTTTTAGGACTCAGTCAGAGTACATACATAGACAAAATATTGCATAGGTTCAGATGCACGAATCAAAGAGGGGTTTCATACCCATGTCTCATGGTATTCACCTCAGCAAAGATATGTGTCTTAGTACATTTGATCAGTGAGGTCGCATGAGTAAAGTTCCATATACCTCGGCCATAGGATCTATCATGTACGCTGTGTTATGTACTCAATCGAATGTCTCGTTTACCTTAAGTATGACTAGCAAATATCAACAGGACCCTGGTGAGGGCCATTGGACTGCTGTCAAGAATATCCTTAAGTACTTAAGAAGGACTAAGGACTTATTTTTGGTCTATGGTGGATTGGATGACGAACTCTGTGTAACTGGTTACACAGATGCGAGTTTTCAAACTGACCAAGATAACTAAAAATTACAGTCTGAATATATATTCCTCCTCAATAATGGAGTAGTAAGTTGGAAGAGCTCAAAGCAGGGCACTGTAGCAGATTCTGCAATGGAAGCTGAGTATATAGCAGCATCTAATGTAGCTAAGGAAGCCGTTTGGATCAGGAAGTTCATCACGGAACTAGGGGTGATACCTACCATCTCATATCCAATAACTTTGCTCTGTGACAATAGTGGTGCCAGTGCACAGGCCAAAGAGCCTAGGTCACATCAAAGGACCAAGCATATACTCAGGCGATTTCATCTCATCAGAGCAATCAATGATAGAGGTGATATAAAAATATGCAAAGTAGCAGGAGAAGATAATGTTGCTAATCCTCTAACAAAGCCGCTTGTACAGGCAAAGCATGAGCATCATGTTAGGTCAATGGGAATTAGTCAAATTAATGATTGTACCTAGTGCAAGTGGGAGGTTGTTGGAAATTGTGCCCTAGGGGCCAATCATTGTCTTATGAACATTGTTGATTTATGAATTTATTAATTGTGTTATCATATTATTTGCATGTTTATTATGATGACCATCCTTGGATAACTTATGATCTTATCCTAAATGTCCCTGGTCGGTCATCTATACGGGAGCAGAGATGAAATAAGACCAGTATGACTTTAAAGATATATAGAGATATAAATCAAAGTCATAGGCATATGTAAGAGTACAAGGTGTTGGACTGACCCGCTATGAGAGAGCTGCATGGGTTAAGTCATAAGCTTCTCTCATACAGAAACCATGTCACTATGCCCTTTGACCTGAGATCATCATGGATTTCTACATGACAAACGCTTAGCTTTAACCTAGTCAAAAGTCACTTTTGACCAAGTGATCATAAAGACTATGTTCGGGCTTAGTGGTTTTTCGTGCAGAGAAATGTGAATGGTCAAGATGGAATTTGTCCCTCATATTCGTTGAGAGATATTACTGGGCCTCTCGATGAGTGAGTCTAAGAAATGTATGGCCATACTGTAATGGAAAGGTAGTTCCAATTCTATAGTCAGACTACTCAGGGATCAAGAAAGTAACGGTCAGGAATTGGAGGATGACATTCTCCATGCTTCATCCATGACCAAAATATCGTGTGACAAAAGGGACATGATATGGTTGTATAAAAGGTTACATCGTTTATTGATCCTCATATGATTTGGGTAGTCATGATGTCTTGCTAGAGACCGCTTGCGACTTGTGAGTTAGTATAGTAAATGGCCCACTGCCAACTTTATATGGGCCTATAGGGTCACACACAAAATAGCCCAACACGAGCTATGATGTCCAGATTCATTGAATATAAGACATGTCCAGATTCAATGAATGATCCAGGGTGGATGTATATATTTATTTATATTTATATTCGTATATATATAAATTCGTATATATATATATATATATATATTATATAAGAGATATTTACAAGATTTAATTTATAAGGATAAATTAAATCTCTATCACGTTTGAATTTGAAATTCAAATTGATATGATATCTCATATAAGAGATATTTACAAGCTTTAATTTATAAGGATAAAATTAAATCTCTATCACGTTTGAATTTGAAATTCAAATTGATATGATATCTCAAATTTGATTTAAGAGAATAAATTAAATGTAATTCCGTCTTATCTTTATTTTAAATTAAATAAATGGGTGAATTAAATCTGTGGGACAGATTTAATACAAATACTATTTATTTAATTAGTTTCTTATCAAATTATACAATATATGATATTGTATTAATTTCAGAATTAATATAAGATTAATTCCAAAAATCCAAATCTGTGGTAACATGAATAGCATCCTATATATATGATATTTAGGAGCTACGGTTGGGATAGAAAAAAAGTGTGAATGGGAATCCACAAAAGGTTTGCAGATAAGAAACTACCAAAATAGAGATAGAGAGGACAAATTCTTGAGTAAGCCCTAGAGGGACAGGAGGCGCTAGCACGTCGTTCGTGTGGATACCAGTAGAAGAAGCCGACCTGAGTTGTCGACTTCTTGCGATTGAAAAGAGGTCACGAGCCACGGAGAGAAGCTGTAGACGTCGCAACCAGAAGCTGAGAAAGTCGTGACTGAATACTGAGGTTAATACTTCTTTCCACTTGACTTAAACACATATGGTAGATCCTGGCAGGGAATGGAAAAATTTTTAAGTTAATTTCTGCTGCGTGTCTTCCAATTCCTTACAGATACCTCCTCCAACTCCCTTAACACATCCCCATGCTCTTGCTTGCTTGTGGCAACAGTCAAGATGTCATTCCTACCATCTGACTTGAAGGAGCCATGGGTTTCTTATTGTTTAAGATCAACCTGTAACATATAAAGAGCAAACATAAGAAATAATATAATTAGTATACTAAAACAAAATAATAGAAGTAGTACTTACAATTTTTCCCATAATCATGCGAGGGTGATCATTTGTAAATGATTCATTCCTCGTTTGGTGATCATGCAACCATTTATCTTAGTGATATATTGGAAATAGGGGAGCAAGAGTATGTAAGGAATTGAAAGACACGCAGCAGAAATTATCTTAAAAAATTTTCATTCCTTGCCAGGATCTACCGTATGTGTTTAAGTCAAGTGGGAAGAAGCATTACCCTCAGTGTGTCTCAGCGACTTCCACAGCTTTCGGTCACGACGTTCACAGCTTCTCTCTGCGGCTCGTGCTCCCTTTCTGATCACAAGAAGTCGACAACTCAGGTCGGCTTCCTCTACTGGTATCCACACGAGCAGCTTTTCAACCACGAACGACGTGCTAGCGTCTCTTGTCCCTCCAGGGCTTTCTCAAGAGTTCGTCCTCTCCGTCTCTATTTCGCCAGTTTCTTATCTGCAAACTTTTTGCAAAGTCCCCTTCGGCCTTTCTGTGTTCTATGTGTGTGTCTGTTCCAAAACGTAGCTCCTAATATTAGATATATAGGATGCTCTGCGTTTTTCCTAACCGAAAAGGATTTTAGGAGTTAATCTTATATTAATTCCGAAAATAATACAATATCATATATTGTATAATTTTATAAGAAACTAATTAAATAAATAATATTAAATCCGTCCCACAGATTTAATTACCTATTTATTTAACTTTAAATAAAGATGAGACTGAACTATATTTGATTTATTCTCATAAAACAAATTTGAGATATCCTATCAATTTGAATTTCAAATTCAAACATGATAGGGATTTAATTTATCCTTAAAATTAAATCTTATAAATATCTCTTATATGAGATATCCTATCAATTTGAATTTCGAATTCAAACGTGATAGAGATTTAATTTATCCTTATAAATTAAATCTTATAAATATCTCTTATATGAGATATCCTATCAATTTGAATTTCGAATTCAAACGTGATAGAGATTTAATTTATCCTTATAAATTAAATCTCATATATCTCATATATATAATATATATATACGAATTTATATATATACGAATATAAATATAAATAAATATATATACATTCACCTGGATCATTCATTGAATCTGGACATGTCTTAGATTCAATGAATCTGGACATCATAGCTCGTGTTGGGCTATTTTGTGTGTGACCCTGTAGGCCCATATGAAGTTGGCAGTGGGCTATTTGCTATACTAGCCTACAAGTCGCAAGCGGTCTCTAGCAAGACATAACGACTACCCAAATCATATGAGGATCGATAAACGATGTAACCTTTTATACAACCATATCATGTCCCTTCTGTCACGCGATATTTTGGTCATGGATGAGGCATGGATGATGTCATCCTCCTATTCCTGACCATTACTTTCTCGATCTCTGAGTAGTCTAACTATAGAAATGGAACTACCTTTCCATTACAGTATGGCCATACATTTCTCAGACTCACTCATCGAGGGGCCCAGTAATATCTCTCCACGAATTTGAGGGACAAATTCCATCTTGACCATTCACATTCCTCCGCATGAAAAACCACTAAGCCCGAACATAGTTTTTATGATCACTCGGTCAAAAGTGACTTTTGACTAGGTCAAAGCTGAGCGTTTTGTCATGTAGGAATCCATGATGATCTCAGGTCAAAGGGCATATTGATATGGTTTGTATATGAGAGAAGCTTATGATGTTACCCATGCAGTTCTCTTATAGCGGGTCGGTCCAACACCCTGTACTCTTACATGTGCTTATGACTTTGATTTATATCTCTATACATCTTCAAAGTCATACTGGTCTTATTTCATCTGTGCTCCCACATAGATGATCGACCAGGGACATTTAGGATAATATCATGAATTATCCAAGGATGGTCATCATAGTAAACATGCAAATAATATGATAACTCAATTAATAAATTCATAAATCAATAATGTTCATAAGACAATGATTGGCCCCTAGGGCACGATTTCCAACAACCTCCCACTTGCACTAGGTACAATCATTAATTTGACTAATTCCCATTGACCTAACATGACGCTCATGCTTTGCCTGCACAAGCGGCTTTGTTAGAGGATCAGCAACATTATCTTCTCCTGCTACTTTACATATTTTTATATCACCTCTATCGTTGATTTCTCTGATGAGATGAAATCGCCTGAGTATATGCTTGGTCCTTTGATGTGACCTAGGCTCTTTGGCCTGTGTACTGGCACCACTATTGTCACAGAGCAAAGTTATTGGATATGAGATGGTAGGTATCACCCCTAGTTCCGTGATGAACTTCCTGATCCAAACGGCTTCCTTAGCTACATCAGATGCTGCTATATACTCAGCTTCCATTGCAGAATCTGCTACAGTGCCCTGCTTAGAGCTCTTCCAGCTTACTGCTCCATTATTGAGGAGGAATATGTATCCAGACTGCGATTTTTGGTCGTCCTGGTCAGTTTGGAAACTCGCATCTGTGTAACCAGTTACACAGAGCTCATCATCCAATCCACCATAGACCAAGAATAAGTCCTTAGTCCTTCTTAAGTACTTAAGGATATTCTTGACAGCAGTCCAATGGCCCTCACCAGGGTCCTGTTGGTATCTGCTAGTCATACTTAAGGTAAACGAGACATCCGGTCGAGTACATAACATGGCGTACATGATAGATCCTATGGCCGAGGCATATGGAACCTTACTCATGCGACCTCGCTGATCAGATGTACTAGGACACAGATCTTTGCTGAGGTGAGTACCATGAGACATAGGTATGAAACCCCTCTTTGATTCGTGCATACTGAACCTATGCAGTATTTTGTCTATGTATGTACTCTGACTGAGTCCTAGAAGTCTTTTAGATCTATCTCTATAGATCCTGATTCCTAGGATGTAGGTGGCTTTACCCATGTCTTTCATCGAGAAAGACTTTCCTAACCAAGACTTGACAATCTGCAAGGTAGGAATGTCATTCCCAATAAGTAGGATGTCATCGACATAAAGTACCAAAAACACAACTGTGCTCCCACTAACCTTCTTGTACACACAAGGTTCATCAATGTTTTGAAGAAATCCAAACTCTTTGATTACTTCATCAAAACGATGATTCCAACTCCGAGAGGCTTGCTTTAGTCCATAAATGGACTTTTGAAGCTTGCACACTTTACCAGAGTCCTCGGAACGCACAAACCCTTCAGGTTGTGTCATGTACACATCCTCAAGGAGCTTTCCATTAAGGAAGGCTGTCTTGACGTCCATCTGCCATATTTCATAGTCATAATATGCTGCAATAGCAAAGAGGATTCTGATTGATTTGGCCATTGCTACTGGGGAAAAGGTCTCATCATAGTCCACACCATGAGTTTGAGTAAAACCTTTTGCAACCAGTCGTGCCTTGAAGACATTTACATTGCCATCCATGTCAGTTTTCTCTTTGAAAACCCACTTGCACCCGACGGTTTTTACACCTTCAGGCGGGTCGACTAAGGTCCAAACCTGATTGTCGTACATGGATTGCATCTCAGACTTCATGGTACTAAGCCATTTTTCAGAGTTTGGTCCCACTATAGCTTCTCGATAGGTAGTCGGCTCATTATGCTCAATGAGCAACACATCACAACTATCAGAAATCAGAAATCCATATCTCTGAGGCTGAAGTCGTATCCTATTAGATTTACGTGGACCTTGCGTGACTTGAGGAGTCTCAACAACTTGTTGTGAGTCTTCTCTATTTTCCATCTGCAGTTCTGTGGTGTCTTGTAGCTCTCAAACTTCTTCGAGTTGTACCTTACTCCCACTGGTTCTTTTAGAGATAAATTCTCGTTCAAGAAAGATACCATTTCTGACAACAAACACTTTATTATCAGCAGGGTTGTAGACGTAATATCCCTTGGTTTCCTTAGGATATCCCACAAAAAGGTATTTTGAGGATTTGGGCGCTAATTTGTCTGAGGCTTGTTGCTTAACATAGACCTCGCACCCCCAAATCTTGAGGAAAGACAAACTAGGCGTCCTCCCAGTTCATATCTCATACGGAGTCTTTTCGATTGCCTTAGATGGAACACGATTGAGTGTGAACGCAGCTGTCTCTAGGGCATGGCCCCAAAAGGAGGGCGAAAGATCTGTTAGACTCATCATGGATCGAACCATATCTAATAGTGTTCGATTCCTCCGTTCAGAAACGCCATTCCATTGTGGTGTCCCTGGAGTAGTCAATTGTGAGACTATCCCACAACTCCTAAGATGATCTATGAACTCTTGGCTCAAATATTCACCACCCCGATCAGATCGAAGGGCTTTAATTGTTTTGCCAAGCTGGTTTTGTACTTCATTTTGAAATATTTTGAACTTTTCAAAAGATTCAGATTTATGTTTCATCAGATAGATGTACCCATATCTGCTGAAATCATCTATAAATGTTATGAAGTACGAATAACCTCCTCTGGCATTTGTGTTCATCGGTCCACACACATCTGTATGTATGAGGCCCAATAAATCAGTGGCCCTCTCACTGTGCCCAGTGAAAGGTGACTTTGTCATCTTTCCTAACAAGCAAGACTCGCAAGTGTCATATGATTCAAAATCAAATGAGTTTAGAAATCCATCTTGATGGAGTTTGAAAATGCGTTTCTCATTTATGTGGCCCAGACGACAGTGCCAGAGGTATATGGGATTCAAATCGTTTGGTTTGACCTTTTTGGCGGTTATGTTATAGATATTTCTATGATTGGGTTGTTCCAAATTTAATATGTAATGATCAACATGCAAATCACTATGAGCATAGAAAACATCATTACGATAAATAGAACATCTACTATTCCCAGCAATGGAAGTAAAACCTTCCTTATCCAAATAAGAAAGTGAAATAATGTTACTACTTAAAGCAGGAACATAATAGCAATTGTTCAAAACTAACAAAAGCCCAGTGGACAGAACTAATTCATAAGTGCCTACAGCTAACGCAGCAACCCTTGCTCTATTTCCAACTCGTAGGTCAACCTCGCCCTTTTTCAGCTTCCTACTGTCCTTTAGTCCCTGCACATTTGTACAAATATGAGAACCACATGCAGTATCTAATACCCATGAGGTGGAAGTAGAGAGATGAATGTCTATAACATAAATACCTGAAGCGATAGCCCCGCTATCCTTCTTGTTCTTTTTCAGATCTTCGAAGTAGAGTTTGCAAGTCCTCTTCCAATGACCCGGTTCATTGCAGAAGAAGCAGACTCCTTCCTTCAGAGGCTTTGCCTTCTTTGGTGCAGGCTTGGTTTCGGGCTTGCCTGACTCTTTGGTCTTACCTGATGAGCCATGACCCTTCCCCTTGCCTTTGCCTTTCTTTTTCGTACCCTTTCCTTTCTGAACCATCAAAACACTACTGGGTTTCTTCTTAAGACTCGGCTCAGCAGTTTTAAGCATCCCATGCAGTTCAGAAATAGATTTCTCCATGTTGTTCATGTTGTAGTTCATGACAAACTGGTCATAACTTTCCGGGAGTGAGTTCAAGATCAAATCCGTAGCTAACTCCTGGCTCATGGGAAATCCAAGCCTTTCAAGGTGATCAATGTACCCTTTCATCTTTAAGACATGAGTACTAACTGATGCACCTTCAACCATCTTGCAGGAATATAAGGCCTTAGTGGTCTCATACCTCTCTTGCCTTGCCTGTTGCTGGAACATTTCCTTGAGATGCACAATCATCTCATAAGCCTCCATGTGTTCGAGATCTCTTTGGAGCTCTGGAACCATGGTGGCTAGCATTAAGCATCCCACATCGACAGAGTCTTCCTTATGCTTCGTGTAAGCATCTCTCTGAGCTCTAGGAGCATTGGCGGCTGGCTCCTCAGGAATGGGTTGATCTAGGACATGCGCCTTTCTTTCCTGCTTGAGAACAATTCTCAAGTTCCTAAACCAGTCAAGAAAGTTTGTCCCATTGAGTTTGTCCTTCTCAAGGACAGATCGCAGCGATAATGTAGCAGTATTACTAGTCGTCATGATTCTACAATTAAAATATGCAATTCAATTAGCAATCTCCCACTAAATAAACAACCCTCAATGCAATAGTTAGTGGGCTAAGATCCATATTTGGCTCAAACTTAAGTCCGCTTTGGCAGGACGCTTAAATTAAGTTATTTAGGTAGGTAACACCTTTACCAATTACATCAAATGTAACTCTTAGATGTTTATGGGATTCTATCATCATATGATCTGTCATGTTTTTAATCCCATCTAATGCCTTGAGACCCAAAACCGTTTTGTTAATCTCAATTAAGTCAAACAATAATAAACATGTGAGAGTAGCACCATTACTCTTGCTTATCTCCCCAAGATAACTCAATAGCACCCACTTTGGTGGAGTCCACAATTGAGCGATCAAGGTTTTGACAAGTGTTCATAAATTTATAGCATTATGACTTAAGATTTCTTTTAGAGGGCCTAATTTAACTATCTGGTTTATAAAACGCATGTTTCTCAGTTCGTATCTCATACAAGTAATATGCATGCGTTGATATAATCATAATATGCATAATCTAAACGTGATACAATATGGCTCACCTATCCTAAGTCCCCTCAAGCCAATGAGAGGAGCTCTCTAGTAAGAAAAGAGAAATTACATATAGAAATCTCTTTTAACATTCGAGGGGAGTGAGATGAGAGGAGAAGGTACATTGAGAGTATATAGAGGAAGGCATGACACGCAGGCCGTATTTAAAAATTACAACACTTGCAATCTAGAGCCATATTGTTCACCATACCCAAACATTCAAGAATCAATATTCAGATCTAATCGAAGGGCAATTAATGTTTCAAATCTAAAACATTCACAAAGTAACATATGTTACGGTTATGTTGCGCTATGAACAGGTAGCTACGGCGGTCCCGCTAATAAATAATCATGAATATGAATTCGTTTTTCTTAGATTCCTTTTAGATTCAATTTCAATTTCCTTTTAGATTCCTTTTATGTCATACACAACACGGATTCCATATATGTCACACATACAACGCTTATTATATGATCGGCTACTACTAACATATATCATATAAATCAACAATCAAGCCGAACTTAAACACAAAACGGCATGGCTCTGATACCACTGTAAGGAATTGAAAGACACGCAGCGGAAATTATCTTAAAAATTTTTCATTCCTTGCCAGGATCTACCGTATGTGTTTAAGTCAAGTGGGAAGAAGCATTACCCTCAGTGTGTCTCAGCGACTTCCACAGCTTTCGGTCACGACGTTCACACCTTCTCTCTGCGGCTCGTGCTCCCTTTCTGATCACAAGAAGTCGACGACTCAGGTCGGCTTCCTCTACTGGTATCCACACGAGCAGCTTTTCAACCACGAACGACGTGCTCGCGTCTCTTATCCCTCCAGGGCTTTCTCAAGAGTTTGTCCTCTCCATCTTTATTTCGACAGTTTCTTATCTGCAAACCTTTTGCAGAGTCCCCTTCGGCCTTTCTGTGTTCTATGTGTGTGTCTGTTCCAAAACGTAGCTCCTAATATTAGATATATAGGATGCTCTGCGTTTTTCCTAACCGAAAAGGATTTTAGGAGTTAATCTTATATTAATTCCGAAAATAATACAATATCATATATTATATAATTTTATAAGAAACTAATTAAATAAATAATATTAAATCCGTCCCACAGATTTAATTACCTATTTATTTAACTTTAAATAAAGATGAGACTGAACTATATTTGATTTATTCTCATAAAACAAATTTGAGATATCCTATCAATTTAAATTTCAAATTCAAACATGATAGGGATTTAATTTATCCTTAAAATTAAATCTTATAAATATCTCTTATATGAGATATCCTATCAATTTGAATTTCGAATTCAAACGTGATAGAGATTTAATTTATCCTTATAAATTAAATCTTATAAATATCTCTTATATGAGATATCCTATCAATTTGAATTTCGAATTCAAACGTGATAGAGATTTAATTTATCCTTATAAATTAAATCTCATATATCTCATATATATAATATATATATATACGAATTTATATATATACGAATATAAATATAAATAAATATATATACATTCACCTGGATCATTCATTGAATCTGGACATCATAGCTCGTGTTGGGCTATTTTGTGTGCGACCCTGTAGGCCCATATGAAGTTGGCAGTGGGCCATTTGCTATACTAGCCCATAAGTCACAAGCGGTCTCTAGCAAGACATAACGACTACCCAAATCATATGAGGATCGATAAACGATGTAACCTTTTATACAACCATATCATGTCCCTTCTGTCACGCGATATTTTGGTCATGGATGAGGCATGGATGATGTCATCCTCCTATTCCCGACCGTTACTTTCTCGATCCCTGAGTAGTCTGACTATAGAAATGGAACTACCTTTCCATTACAGTATGGCCATACATTTCTCAGACTCACTCATCGAGGGGCCCAGTAATATCTCTCCACGAATTTGAGGGACAAATTCCATCTTGACCATTCACATTCCTCCGCATGAAAAACCATTAAGCCCGAACATAGTTTTTATGATTACTCGGTCAAAAGTGACTTTTGACTAGGTCAAAGCTGAGCGTTTTGTCATGTAGGAATCCATGATGATCTCATGTCAAAGGGCATATTGACATGGTTTGTATATGAGAGAAGCTTATGACGTTACCCATGCAGTTCTCTCATAGCGGGTCGGTCCAACACCCTGTACTCTTACATGTGCTTATGACTTTGATTTATATCTCTATACATCTTCAAAGTCATACTGGTCTTATTTCATCTGTGCTCCCACATAGATGATCGACCAGGGACATTTAGGATAATATCATGAATTATCCAAGGATGGTCATCATAGTAAACATGCAAATAATATGATAACTCAATTAATAAATTCATAAATCAATAATGTTCATAAGACAATGATTGGCCCCTAGGGCATGATTTCCAACAGAGTAACACTAGGATCGGACTCAACATTTTCTTCCAACCTCTTCCTCTTGGTCCCCAACAAGTCTCTTTTAGCCTTAGTGTAACCCCCTTGAGACATTGTGTGGGGCAATTATTCTTGAGATGTGTTCAATGACTTTTACTCTTTTTTCCTATAAGACTTGAACTAGTTAAAATTAATACATACAAAAGGAAGAAACATAAGAAATGCAAGATTCTTTTTTCACAACATATACACGCAGGACACTCTAACATGTATCAACTCACCATAGCTGTTGTCATAGTCTGAACCCTAACAAATTCTTCCCAAATAGCTTCGTCAATGAATTGATACTTGCTGCATGGAGAAGGATGGGGATGACCATCTTTGTCCCATCCATGAATATACTGATGAGCTAATTATGTCTTGGATACCCTCCAACGCTTAGCGCAATAAGACAATGTCTTCTTCTTCAAGATTTCATTATTGGGAACATCGTAAGTGAACTGTAATAATTGCTATTGAAAGTAGAGTTATCAACAAATAGTTGTATTTTTTAGTATTTCTCTTAATACAATATATAATAGTCAATTCCTACTAAAAAAGAAGGGGTCTCACAAATTGATCATAATCCACTTCTTCATTCAATTTTGATAAACCTACTAAACAAGAAGGGGTCTCACAAATTGATCATCATCATCAACAACCCTTTTTCCTTGGAGAGAGACATACCATCTTTTGTTTACAGGATTAGTGATATAGAACACTTTCTTTGCTTGGTCTGCCATAATGAAAGGCCCATTCCCAAAACTTATACTATTCAAATCAACTAGTATAAATCATAACTGATCTACCATAACACCGATGTTTACATTAGCCCGCTTGTATTTGAACATGGGAACTATGAATTTGGTGTAGTCTAACTCCCAAATCTCTTCAACAACATCATAATAAGGGATGATTGCTAATTTAGGATTGTTGTCTTTTGAATTAGAGAAGTGCATAGCTTTAACTACTAACATAACACCATTATTCTGCACACTACTTTTATCATTTAGGGTCTTCTTATAAAAGGAATACCCATTGATATCAAATAAATTCTAACATATCACATTAAATTCAGTACCATATGCAAACCATCTAACTGAATCAGATACACAATCATAATTTTCAACCTTATGCTTAAACCAATATGCAAAAGATTTGTTGTGTTCTTTAATCAACTTTTGCTCTTTCATTCTATTATTTTGTTTATGGACAAGCTCTTTATGAACAACTATATAGTCTTGAACTTTATCAATGTTATTCCAAATATGTAAGTGTATTTGTAGCAATTCATTACGATCAACACTCTTCACCGACATTCTACTTTGACCTTCCTGTTTGACACGGGGTTTAGCAAGACTGGTAAGTCTTACTTGAGATAGGTAGTGTTGACAAAAATCCATAACTTCTTTAGAAACATATTTTTCAACAATGGATGCCTCAGGCCGATTTGGATTCTTCATATACCCTTTTAAGGATTTTCATATATCTTTCAAATGGGTACATCTATCGTAAGTATACAGGGCCACATAATTTTATCTCTCGCACTAGATAAATGATGAGGTGTACCATGATGTCAAAAAAGTTAGGAAGAAACAATTTTTCAAGTTGGCACAAAATAACATAACCCTCATGCTCTAATTCATCCAATCTTTTAGTCTTAAAGACTTTGCCATATATGACATTGAAGAAGAAGAAAAGTTAGGTTACAATGTGTCTCAAATCATCTGGAAGGATTCCTTAGACAACTACTGAGAGTAATTGTTGCAACAAGACATGATAATCATGAGACTTTTTGCCTACTAATTTCAGATCTTTCATCGACACAATCTTCTTAAGATTATATGAGTACCCAGAGAGAATTTTGATTCCTTGCAAACATTCACAGATACTTATTACCTCATCTGTGGACAAAATATCAATCTCTTCAACCCAATAACTCCCTTTACCATCTGGCCCTGAACGTAAATTTTCACGTATTCCTATTTCTTACAAATCTATCTTGCCTTTAAAGCGTCTTTTAAACTACCATGTATGTTGAGAAGTGTTCCAATAATGCTATCACACTCATTTTTCTCTACATACATGACATCAATACAGTGTCTTACTTGAAAATATTGCCACTACGGAAGCTCAAAGAAGATAGATATTTTTTTCTATATATTTTTCTCACTTTTCTTGGTAGTCTTACCGAAAGTAACGTTGATGTCTTTTACCTTTTCATAAACTTGTTCTCTAGTCAATGGCTCTGGAGCATTTTCAAATTCTTGGCCACAAATTTTTTTTCTTCAGTCGACGGTATGGGTGGCCTTGTCTTAGAAATATCCTATAACCTAGGTATATTATCTTTCTTCCATGACAAAGTTGATAGTAGTAAGTCCCTTCCTCACAAATTGGACATGCTTTATGGCCCTTAACACTATACCCTGACAAGTTTTCGTATGCAGGAAAGTCATTAATTGTATAAAAGATCATGGTCCGAACATTGAAGACCTCTGTCTTAATCGTATCAAAAATATCCACACCTTCCCATAGCTTCTTCAAATCTTTGATCAAGGACATTAGGTAAACGTCGATGTCATTTTCCAGTTATTTTTGTTATGAGATCAACATAGATAACATTATATACTTGTGTCTCATACACAACAAGGGAGATAGGTTGTAAATCACCAAGAAGATGGGCCATGAACTATGTATACTATTAAGGCTACTATAAGGGTTCATGCCATATGTACTAAGTCCAAGCCTTAGGTTTCGTGGTTCATTGTTGAACTCGAGAAATAAGTCATCAATCTTCTTCCATTGTAAAGAATCAGTTGGATGATAAAGTTTTCCATCACAAATCCTTTTAGTAGCATGCCATAACATTTTTTTGCACCATCTTCATTAGCAAAAAGCAGCTTAAACCTTGGTATAATTCAAAGATACCATAACACCTATATAGGAGACTTATTTGATCTGTACCTTGGTATCTTACATATTCGACATTTGATTTGAAGCATGGATTCTCGTCGTCTAACTCATCAAAACAAAAATAATTGCACCCTATTAATGTAGTATAAGGCACAACCTTATCGTTCTTCTCGAGGAGCTTTTTATTGGAGACCTAGCAAATAGGTGTCAAAACCATTGAAAACCTGAGTGAAAGTAAAATAGGTTTTAGGGTTTGATTATTTTTTATGCAATAAAGTAAGGGTACAGTAAAGTAAATATTTTTGTATTTTTTATTAAGATAAAAATTCAATGGATTGTGAAAGAAATTTGTTATAAAAGACTCTTGATGATGGGGGGTCTATCTATCCTTGCTCTTAATTTGATATAGGAGTTTTAAAATCACTAAGTCTTAAATAAAAAATCAATCTATCGATTTAGTCTAGAGCATTAATAATTCTTAAACTCCTTTTATCAAAGCTAGTTTAAAACTCTTAATGAACTGTTAAAAACTACTTAACGTGAAATTAAATCAGATGATGAAAATGCCCTCGAATGATCATCGATCGGTGACTATAGATTTCAAGCAATTAAATTATTTAACAATGATCGTTGATGATAATCCAACTATCTTAAAATCAAAACCAAAATACTATATTAAAAATCAACTTCCAAATCATCTGAAGTAAATTACAGTTGTCTAATATGAGAATAATCAATCAACACTCAATCCCTTGTTCATATAATGAAAAACCTAGATCTAGCAGCATCAAAACATGAAATAGGTGCAAATTAGAATAGAAAACTCCCCAGTACAGTCCATTAGCTCAAGATATCAGATCCATCAACAAGAGACTAAGGATTTAGCATCTCATGATTCCTACTATGCTACAATCGCTGTCCAGATATGATGCCATGAAGAAAGCAGAAAAAGGTGATGGGTTAATAGTGTAGAGATGTGATATGCTGTGAAAAGGTGAAGAATGATAGAAGGTGAGTATGTAGGTTGGGGAGAAGATATAGAGAGGATTCAAGTACTGTTTCTTAGCCTAATCAGGTCAAAAACTAGCCTCCTCGATTGTCTACAGGTTCAGCTTCCTTTTATTCCCACATGACCTAATCCAAAACGCACAGCTTCAGTGATTGTCTATTTTAGTCACAACCAAATCCATGTTTTAGTCACGATATGTAAACACAGAGGAACTTCCCAAAAGAAATGAGGTCGCGACCTATGGACACTTTGGTCGTGACTAAAAAGCACAAAGGTGTGATATGATTTTCTTTGTCTTGTTATTTCTTTTCTGCTCACATTAGTCCTTGGTTCTCTCCAAAACTACTTGCAATTCAAAATCAAAACTCACTATAAAAGTCCAAATCAGTAGAGAACAATGTTTATGCAGTTTGAAAGGGTTAATTTACCATTTTATTCTTTAATTAGCATATTGCTAAGCACAATTATGTATTACCGCAAAAGCACAAATACATGCATAAAATGAATGGTATTGTCATAATAAGAACCTAAAAATGTTATAGAAACCATACACAATTTGTGTTCTATCAATATTTCTCCTTATCTTCAAAATCTTTCCTGTACAATATGCAATCATTTGGGAATACATGAATCTCTCTATACTACATGACTAAAGGACATATTATTTTCTGAGCATCATAGTAGCCTTTGGGTAACATATTTTCTTCTAAAAATATGTCTTGCAACAGCTCAAGTAATTCTGAAAAACCCCTATCACTCTACTCATGTCGTGCTTTTACACTTAACAATCTCAATACTGCATTCAATATGTTGTATTTTATGCACCTTGGGTGTAGAGATTTTTCTGTATCATTGTACATATTACCATATGCATGTGACCACATAAAAGTATCTTCTTCAACATCACGAATCATGTCCTCTACCCGATCATCAGTATCCATGTCATCATCAAAGGTCTATTCCAACTGTTCAAATGGACTCGACCTTTCCATATTTTTACCATGACATACTCATACTGTGTAACTCTTGCGAAACCCCTCAAAACTTAGATGAGTGTACATATCTCCAGTACTTTATTTCCTCTCATTCAAACAACTCACATAAAGACAATAAAACCTTCAATTGTCATCATTACTATTTTGTTTAGCAAAATCTAAAAACTCCTTCACCGCCTCACTATACTCAATACTTGTTCATTTATCATTTATCCAACTACGATCCATATTTGTGGAAAACTAAAAGCCTTAAAAAACAAAAAAAAAAAACAAGAAAACCTAGCTTACAGGTAATATGGCAGAGAATATACTACGCACAAGTGGAAGAACTCACCAAATGAAACAAGTAAATGACAACAATGAATCCAACACAAATAACAACAAAAGCTATTGCCAATAGTGCAAAAATATTCAGTTCTTGAGACAAGGAGTTCAAAATAAAACTCAGCAGTTATGAAGGGTCGAGAATACTTAATTGTGCGAACAAGTGAGAAATGAGAGAGGGGAGGCATGAAGGGCCTTTTGATTAAATTACTGTGTATTTTATAAGCAAATCTACACCGGATAAAATGAAAACACTGGTGCAAAAATAACTTTTTCTAACCTAACATTATATTCTACACCGGTCACTTTTACACCAGTATAAAATATTATAAATTGCTCAAATCTACACTAAATACAATGCAAGACTAGTGTAGAAATAACTTTTTCTAAATCGAACATTATATTCTACACCTGACATTGACATGTTTGGTTTCAATCTGTTGCATTTTTTTTGAAAAATAAAAGAACACCATGTCATCAAAATAAGAAACTTCATTTATTCAACTTTACTAATAACTTTACATTAAAAGTAAGAAATTTCCAAAATAATATCTATGAAAATATATAATATATTCTTTCTTTTTGTCATTACATATAAAAAATAAAATAGGAAGGGTAGATAAAGGTTGTAGGCTTTCACTCCTCATCAAACTCAGAGATCTGGTATTCATTAAAGTCAGTAGGATCAACAAGATTATACAAGCTATCATTCTATTGATGGAGGTGAACTTCTAAGTGGAAAACTCTGAAACTGTCTTTCAGGTTATTAACTTTCTAAGTTAGTTCTTCCACTGAGTCCTTCAGGCCATTGAAGCGCATGATGAGTTCTTCAAGGCGCTCTATCACAATGATAACAGGAGAGGAGGAGAAGGAACTATAGGGTGAGGGTCAGGATGTTTGTCTTCAAATTTGTCTCTATTTCTTTTGTGTAATAGAGAAGGAGGTATGCATAAGGAATAAGCTATTTGAGGGTCTAGATAGAAGAAAAGAAAAAAATAAAGAGATGAGACAAAAAGTACTGATCATAGGAATATTATATATATGGTTAAAGAATAAGAACAGTTTCAGAAAGGAATATCGAAGAATACAATTGGCCTTCTATAATAATGAGTACAAATGTTAGAAACTGAAGAAGTGAAATGAACAATCTGATAAGGTACAGGGAAAAGAAGCGTGAAAGCATAAATAGGAAACTGAAGAGTCAAAATATAAAATATATTTAACATCAGTTATATATATATTTTATACTGGTTCAATTTAAATCTAGTGTAAATATTTTATCTTATTTACAAAAATACCACCAGTCATTTGTTTTAAAGTGTCTCTGCAATGTCTAAAGAAGTTACAGAAAATAAGCGGGAAGGCATAGACAAGAAACTGAAGAGTCAGAATATGATGTAGTTAATCTACAACTATTGATATTAGTATCTGGTGTAGTAATTATCTTTTACATTGGTTATGTGTACATCCAGTGTAACTATTTTAACTTATTCATAAAATGCCACCGGTCATTTTTTAAACGTCTACATAAGAACTGGTTTAAAAATGGGGTTTTAAAAAGCATATTTTGTAGTAGTTGTCATATGTTCCGTTGGGATTTCACCAGTTGCCTATAGGGTACCTCAAAAAACTTCTTCGAGAGACAAATGCAACTTACATTATCTTAATTTTCTTGGTCTTTTTCCTTTCCTTTATACTGTATAAAAAAGGAATTTGTGTGTGGAGGTTAAAAAAAAGGCTATTACTTTCCAAAAATCTTTTAATTTGTCAAAATGAGATTTTCTAAAAATATATCCAACCACCATTATCATACTAAATAGAGTTGTCTACATAGAATGTATGGTGCCAATATGCTATATGGACAACCAAATTATTAGATAGGTAGTTAAAATGTCTCGCTCAATAACTTTATTGAGTATTTCTTTTTTATTTTCCTCTATCACCTCTTAGAGGATTTCATACTATTTGATATATCTTTCCCACTAAAGTGTCTAATAGGATTTTTTGTATGTGTCTGAACCACCTGAAAATGATTTTTCAATAATTTTCTCTTCAATAGATGTACTCTAACTCATTATAGATTTTTTTTGCTTGTATAATCACACATTCATCTTAATATAATCATCTCATATATTCGTACGTTATGCATATGTTATTAATTTAAAGCTTAACATTACTATAATATAGTGTTGATTGTTTTATAGTAGCTAATGCAATAAAAGTTCCATTTACCTTATTAAATACTTCTCTAATCTTAAATATAAGATAGTTTATGATCGGAAGAGTACTTTTTAATTACAAATTATAGGCATGACTATGAGTTGTTTTCACTGATAGAAAATAGATTTTTTAAACTGGTTGAAAATGAGCTTCTACGCTGGACCTTAGTCTGGTGTAGAAATAGCTTGTGTAGAAAGTATAATATTATACACCGGGTGTAGAAAATCACCTTTTTTAAACCAATTATTCTATACAACCAGTTTAAAATGTAATAGAAAAATAGAAAAAAAAATCTAGAATAGAAGCTTTTTTATTCTTTGTTAAATCTGAAGGAGGAGAGTGATAAAGAAAATATGTACCCGTAAAATGCAAGCAGAGAACAAAAAAGAGGTAGAAAGAAAATGTCAAAGAACCCAGAAATGAAAGAAATGAAAACCCAGATATATACACAAATAAAAACCTAGAAACCCCATCACCTAATTGAAGACATTACAGAAATGCCATCATAATTCCTCTGGCTTACCTACCCAAGAGAGAACAGAAATATATTTAACAAAATCTGGAAAGAAAGAAACAAGAAAAAAAGATACCCACCATCGCAGATCTGGGTCTTCTTCTTTAGCGAGCTTTAGAGGTGAGAATGAAGGATTTCAATAATAGAGAACGACGGGCATGGGTATAGGCCATCACATATCTAGGTCTTATTCTTCAGTAAGTTTTAGATGGTATGTTAAGAAGGTGAAGCTTTTTGTCACCATATGTTCTCCCTTGTCTAGTTTTCCCCATGGACAATGATGATTTGTGAAGATAGGGAAGCGCATAAACTATGACTTTTTATTAGATTTTTAATAGCAATGACATTCTACACTAAATGACGTTCCATCATGTGTACAATATTTCATCTTTTATACCGGTCAGTGTACATCAGGTGTAAATATTTTATCCTTATTTACAAAAATACCATCATTCTTTTTTTACACCATTCACGTGTACATCAGGTGTAAATATTTCACCTTTATTTACAAAAATGCCACCGCTTATTTCTTTTACACCAGTCATGTATATATCAGGTATAAATATTTTACCCTTATTTATAAAAATGCCACTAGTCATATTTTTTAAATCGTTTTTGCGAGAACTAGTTTAAAAAGGGAGCTTTACAAAGCTTATTTTGTAGTAGTGTTAGATTCAAATGGCTTGACCTACTATGAATAGGTATAAAAAATAGTTTAGTTTAACTTATTATCTAGAAATTATAAATAGTATAAACATTTTTAGCATTTGGCACATGTGGACAAGAATATATACTTGATAAGACACATTTTGTATATGGTTTTTGTGATACTTTTTAGAGTTTTATAACAACTTTACTATTCATTTATGCCTTAAATTATACTTTTGTAGTAATACATGATTGTGTGTGGTAATATGCTAATAAAAGGGTAAAACGGTAAATTAACTCTTCTAAACTGCATATATTCTGTTATTTACTGATTTAGACTTTTACAGTGAGCTTTTATTTTGGATTGCAGGTATTTTAGAAGAGAGCAAGCACCAGGAAAGAAATCACAAGCTAATGAAAGTGAAACCACACTCCTGCATATTTTAGTCACGATCAAAGAGTCCGCTGGTCGCGACCTTTATTCTTCTGGAATGTTCTCTGTGTTTACAGGTCATGACCAAAACATGGATCTAGTCATGACTAATATGTGAAATCGCTAAAGCTGCAAGTTTTGAATTAGGTTATGCAAAAATAAAAGGGAAGGAAGGTTGTCGTCAGGGGTAGGTTGGTTTGTGACCTGATTAGGCTAAGAAGTAGTACTTTCACACTCTCTAATCCTCTTCTCCACCCCTGCCATCATTCTACACCTCTCCACAGAATTCTCCATCTCTTCACGCCTTCAACCTACCACCTTCTAATTATTTCTTCATAAAGTCTCAACTGAACAGCGATTGCAGTACAACAGGATTCATGAGAGGCTAAACCTTTAACCTCTTTATGATGAATCAGATATCTTGAACTCATAGACTCAAATAGAGAGTTTCTTGTATTCTAATTTATATCTTCTCATGTTATGATTGCTGCTAGATTTAGGGTTTTCTTCTTAAGGGCAAGTGTTGAATATCGATTGAATTTTCATCAGATTAAATTTTGTAATTGGATTCGGATGATTTGAACATTGGCTTTTAATAGAATATTTTAGTTTTAATTTTAAGAGAGTGGGTTATTACTAGCAATCGTTGTTAATTAATTCATTGCTTGAAATATAGGGTTTTTGATCGATGACCATTCGAGGGCGTTTTCATCATCTAAATTCAATTTACACACTGCGCGGTTTATGACAGTTCACTAATAGTTCTTAGACCAGCTTTGATCAAAGGGGTTTAAGGAAAATTAGGGTTTTGGACTCAATCGATTGATTGAGGTTCTCTTTGAGATTTAGTGATTTATAAACTCTAATTTTAACATGAGAGCAGGTATAGATACGTTTTTATTATCAAGAGTCTGTCATAGCATATTTCTCAACTCAACCAACTCATTTTCAGCGTAAACAAAAATCTAAAAATATCTACTTTTCTGTACCCCACTTTTATTACATCAATTACTAAAACCCAAAAACTATTTTATCCCTGCTCAGGTTTTTTATTGATTTTGACATCCAAACTTCTATATTTTCACATGAAATGCTCCTCGAGAAGAGCGATAGAGTTGTGCCTTATAATATATTATATTGGGTGCAATAACTTTATTTTTGATGGATTAGACCATGACAATCTGACCTCATCAATGGCGTCGTTACCGGGGAACCAAGTAATTGTTCCATAGTAATTGATTGTTAATTTCATTAGCTACCTGAGTCATCTTTCTTGCTTTTGTTTGCTTTTAGTTTTTAGTAGTTTTTAAATTACACTGTATTGCATTCTTCACCTTTTTGAGTTTCTGCAAAATAAGTCTCTGCGACTTTGAGTCACGATATGTTCTCAACTGTGTCACGACTACTATTCTCTGTGACTTTAAGTCGCGACCAAACATCATTTGTGTCGTGACCTGATTGCCCCTGTAAAATTTGACTACTCTACGAAAACCAGTCGTGACATTTGACACCTTCAGTCGCGACTACTTTTCTCTATGATATTGTGTCGCGACTAAAACACTCTTTAGTCGCGACTAACTAAATATTTCCTGCTGTGCAACTTCTGCAACTAACTGTGACTGATTGCATTTATTATTCTCTATTTGTTCTGCATTGCATGCATAAAAAAGCTGAACCATTAATGCCTTTTGAACCGAAAATTGAGAGAAGACTTAGGAAACTAAAGATAGAGTTTAGAGAATTTAGAGAAGAAGAAGCAAAATCTAGTTCCTCCTCTAGTATTCCCGAGTTTGAAACTAAACCAAATATGGATGAAAATAATCATAATGGGCCTAATGGGCATGGAGAAAATGAAACACCAATGAATCTAGAAGATAATAGAAGTGTGAAGGAAATTAATCATTCGCATGTAAATTATAATCCTTGTGGTTTCTATACTGAATAAGCTAATTTTGATATTATAGAAGCTTTGATTACAGCCTTACCTAAATTTCATAGTTTTGCAGGAGAATGTCTATAGAGGCACTTACAAACCATGCATATGACATGTTCTTCAATGAAGCCCCTAATGACCGCACTGGATGATATCTTAAGGAGGGATTTTCATTTTACCTTAGAAGGGAAGGCTAAGGAGTGGCTGTACAATTTGCCCACCTATTTCTCTACTCTTACATAGGATCAGTTGAAGTCAACATACCTTGAATAGTTTTTCTCGGCTTCAAAGACCACTTGAATGAAGAAGGAAATCATGAATATTCTGTAACAAGATGGAGAATCTTTACCTGAGTATTAGATGAGGTTTCTTAACCTGTTGGCCTGATGCCCTTAGGCTGATTTAGTAGACATTTTCTTTGATGGTCTACTTCCTTATAATCAGGTTTTCTTGAATGTTGTAGCAAATAGATCCTTTAAAGATAAGACTCCATAAGTAAGTTGGGAGTTGTTCCAAAAAATTGCCAATGAAGACCATCAGATAGGGTATCCAAGGAGAATGCCTATATCTTCTTCGGGTAATTCAAAAGAGGTTTTGACAGACATAACAACCCTAAGAAATAGAATGGAGAAGAGGATGAATTTGATTGAAAGAGAGATGCATTCCATAAAGCAAGTTCAAGCAGTGGATACCTCAAAAGCCTTGGTTACAGGATGTGAATCATGTGGTTCTCTGATGCATGCTACCAGTACATGTAACAGACAGTATGGAGAAGTGGTAGTGATGTATCAAGGGAGAGACAATTAATACCAAAAGAGAGACCCATAATCTAACACATATAACCCTGGTTAGATAGACCGTTCAAATTTTAGGTGGGGTAATAGGCCAAATCAATTCCAATGAGGTGGTGCTTCCTCAAGCAACTACCAAAATAATGTAAGGTCCCTAGTTTTAACTCACCATATGACCTTATTAACATCAAGGCCATATGAGACTTCTCAATTGTTAAAGAGTATGGCTATGCAGATAACCAATATGGACAGTAGAATAACCAATATAGACAACAAGCTCAAAGAGAATGACGGTCAATTCACTTCCATAGCTTTGATCCTTTAAAGTATGCAGAAGATAATGCTGATGTGCACAGGAAACTTGAGGAGTTAAGTTCTAAGAATGCAGATATCACAAGTCACTTAACTCAAGTCTCCAATACAGTTAGTGACATCCAAGGAAAGAGCAATAGTAGCATACCTTCAAATACTGTCATCAATCTAAGGGGTTTGAATGCTATATCCCTCAAAAGTGGAAGAAAGGTTCATTTTAAGGAAACTGATACATAGGAGTAAGATGAGGAAGGTGCTAAATATGAGAATTTATCTCTATCACAAGTGAGAATTGGGGAATTTGAAAGTGCTAAAGAACATCAGCTTGAAATGAAGAAGCTAACCTAAAAGGAGAACTCACAAACCCAATTGAAGATACAAGAGCTGTAAGAAAAATCCGCAACAATACCAAGTTCAGCCTATAAAGGAAAGTAACCTGAGGAGAAGCTATAATCGAGTAAGCAAGGAGCCTCTATGCACAAAGGTAATGAGGTAAGTGTAAAAGATCTCCCTTTTCCTAACTCTTACTTTGCTGGAAAGAAAAAAAATTGACCATGATTATACAAAAGATGCTTACACTTTATTTAACAAGTTAGAAATAAATTTCCCTTTAGTCAAGTTGCTCAAGAGAAACCCTAAGTATGTAACTTTTTGAAAGAACTGTGTGCCGATAAAAAGAAGTTTAGGCTTCTTGAGAGAATCTAGGTGAGTGCTAATGTGTCATCACTATTTAAGGCTGAACTACTTGTTAAATGCCAAGACCCAGGATCCTACACCATCCCATGCACTATAAGAAATATTCCTATTAAGGGAGCGTTACTAGATTTAGGGTCATCCATTAACGTAATGCCTTGGTCAGTATATCAAGCGTTAGGAATCAACAACCTTAGAGACACAAATGTAGTACTCCAGTTAACTGATAGGTCAATTAGATATCCTAAAGGAATCCTTGAGGATATTCTAGTACAGGTCAAGGACTTAGTGTTCCCAGCTGATTTTTATATTCTAGACATGTCCAATAAGTTAGTAAATGATAGCACTCTAATCATAGGCCGACCTTTCCTCCAAACCTCCAAGACCATCATTAGTATGAAGTATAGTTCCATCACAATAGAAGTTGAGAATATGTAGTAACCTTCAACATGAATGAAGCAATGAAATTTCCTCCTAATAATTCTGCTTTTACTGCTTTGAATGCCATTAATTATGCTGTTAAAGAGACTAGGGATGAACATGAACTGAGTTTACATGATAATGATAGAGATAATGCACTTATAAAAGGTTTATTGAGTGATATTGCAGGATCCCAAGATGTTTTGGAAGTTGGAAGTGTAATAATTGAAGAATAACCAAATTTTTGTGACCAAAGCTCGCGACCAAATTGCCTCCCTGTCATGATTGAACATCAACCTGAGATCCACTGTGAATTTGTGTTGTGACCTAATGGCATTATGGTCACGACACAAAAGCCCAGAGACTTCCAGTCACAACTCGAAGATGAAGTTGCCGTGACTACATATCAATCTGTTAAGGGAGAGCCTTTCTGCGACCATAAGTCGTGACTAAAAGATGAATAGGTCATGACTAAAAGTTCCAGAGACACACCTTGTCAACTGAAGTCGCAAAGAAAAGATCAAAGGTCATGACCAACAACACCAGACGCAACCAGGGAACCCTACACTCCTTTAGTTCCACACTTCACTGCTTTGGTTAAAGGGCCAATACATTTTAACTTTTCTCAACCTCATTCTCATTTCAAAATTACATCTCATACCTTAAAATTTTTAAAAGATCTAATATCTAATAATGATGTAGGTTTGGAAAAGAATGATCCTAAGTATGTTGCAATCGTAGACTAACCTCAGCTTGGTGCAACACTTGGGGAAGCACATGATAAATTGGAGGGCCTACACAAGCTAGAGAAGAGTAACTGCAAGGAATATACGAAGGAGGAAAAGGAATTATTTTCCAAGTCTGTTGCCGCGACATGACAACCACAGTTGGGTAAGTTCAAGTTTAAACAGGAAAAATTCAAGACGGGCCTGGACTAATCTCAGTATAAGATGCACGATTATGGAATGCTAAAGTGGAGAGAAAGGGCAACTGAGAAAATTGTCCAATCACACAGCTATTTTTCAAAGTTTTATAATTTCTCACCTCCGCCTTGAGGATAGGTTGTCCCTTTCCTTTCTCTTTCCTTTACGAATTCATATGTGCTTGACATGTTGATCTGGTGATTAGAGAGGGATGACCCAGTATAAGTAGTAGTTCATTGTTCCGCTTGATGTTTCTATAGGATAGTTTCATTTTTCTATTTATTCCTATTTATTCTAGTTGTCTTCCTGTTTTGAACAACAACCCGTTACTATCCATGTGTCGTTTAGTCATTGATTGTTCCCTCTAGAGTTTCCATACTCACATGCATGATCTTAGCCTACCCATCTTGTCATCTCTGCCTTACTAGTATTGCTTTGCATGACTTGAATGTGACTATGTGCTAAATTGTTAACTTGCATTGAGTGATTAGGATACCTGCTATTTTACAGCTACATTTGATTGGCTTTACAGAGTGACTGTGATATTTTTTGCTTTAGTTCTATTGATAGTGAGGACACTGTCAAGTTTAAGTGTGAGGGAGATGTCTTGCTTTTGTGCTACTTAATCTTTGCTAATCCAATCTTTTCATTACAAAAATTTTTGTTTTTGATCTTAACGTGTGATGAATTGCTAAAAATTGGATCCTCGCTTTAAACTTTGTTGATAACTAGAAAGGTTTTAGCATGAAAAATCATTTTGGGACTTTGACAATTACCACTCAGTAGTCTCTATGAAAAATGATCGTGACATACTGGCTTTTGGGTCACGACCTGTAATGAAACTTTGGACTTGATATGCTCTCTATGACCTGCGATCTTGACCTATGTATTTATCGGTCGCAATAACAACTCTTTATAGACTAGAGTCATGACATGAGTACCCACTTTGTATCTACTATTACTCTCTGTGTGTTTATGTCATGAAAGATACACCTCATGGACGCGACTAATGATCTGAAAGTCCTGACCATGTACCCTTATGACATTTGGTCATGATCTTTACTATTTTGCGTCGTGACCAATGTTTAAAAATATCCAATTACCTTCTCTTTGCCTTGTACAAAGCTGTATAAAAGGACCCTTTTTTGAACTACTGAAACCCTTTCACAAATAATTCATTGTTCCCTTATTTCAAAACCTTTCTAGCTCCTAGAAACCATTGCCCCACTTGAACTTTTTGAAATATCTTAGAAATTGAATTTGAAAACACCTAAGCTTTCACTGTTACATTTGGATTATCACATGGTTATAAATGATTACTTTGAAACTTGTAAATTATTGTTTAAAGGGTTTTGAGTTGTGATAAGTGTTTTAATGCCTAGTGAATGATGAACATTGTTTGAGACTTTAGCTTATGAGAAATCTAGATCAAAACCTTTGTTGGAAGGATTCTCGGCCTTAAATTCTATATTGAGTGATTATTCAATTGATTTATATTCTCTAGAACTTGTCTTGGCTTGGAGTTTAGAGTTACTTGTGCATTTATGAATTGAACATGATAGAAGCATTCTTTCTAAACCCTTTTATTCTAAACACAAGCCCACTACATATTACATCCTTAGTCACCCCTTTTGAACCCATCACTTTTTCTTTTCATCATTCTTATAGAAAGTCACATGTGCATAAATATCATCTTGAAATAAAATTTTTATTCATGTCAAAAATTCATCATTGTTGTGTTATTGTGCTGCAACTCCTATGAACAAGGTGCCAAATAAAAGAAGAAGAGAAAAGAAGCGTATTGCACTGAAAAAAAGAAGAAAAAAAGAAAGGGAGAGTGCAAGAAAAAGAAAAGAAAAATAAAATAAAAAGAAAAGAAAAGGGGAGAGGGCACCTTTATCAACTCTTATTAGCACAATTACTACAATTGCATCCATATAGACATGAAGTCATGCTACATATTTATTATTGAATGCATATAGTACTTTCTATTCTTCCATTCCATGTGGCTATCTCCATCATTTTGACCCTGAAAGACCTCTCGATTCTTTGCATAAGTGCTATATAGTTGTTGAGATTTAGAGCCATTACAAGCATATGGTAGGGTGTTTTCCAATTTGAATATGAGTAAAAGAACCCTAACAATGAGAGGAAATAGAGAGCTAAACACTTAACCTTTAAGAGGATCTATTGCGCTCACACAGTTAAGGTTAATTTCACTTAGTAGTTGATTGCTTGGCATTGCTCACATTATCACCTTTGCATTCCCAAATGATGATGAGTTATTTGTTTTTAGGGTACACTATGGATTATGCTGTTATCTTGAATTTAATAGTGTTGTTCTAGGTATGATTCATTTCTTTGTCTAGGAGTACAGAGGTTCAAGTATGGGGGAATTGATAAGACACATTTTGTATATAGTTTCTATGACACTTTTTAGAGCTTTATAACAACTTTACCATTCATTTATACGTTAAATTGTACTTTTATGGTAATACATGATTGTGCATGGCAATGTGCTAACAAAAGGGTAAAATGATAAATTAACTCTTTCAAGCTACATATATTATGTTATTTACTGATTTGAACTTTTATAGTGAGCTTTTATTTTGGATTGCAGGTATTTTGGAAGAGAGCAAGGACCAGGAAAGAAATCACAAGCCAATGAAAGTGAAACTACTCTCCTGCACATTTTAGTCGCGACCAAAGAGTCCGCTAGTCGCGACCTTTATTCTTCTGGAATGTTCTATGTGTTTACAGGTCATGACCAAAACATGGATCTGGTCACGACTAATATGTGAAATTGTTGAAGCTGCGCGTTTTGAATTAGGTTATGTAGAAATAAAAAGGGAAAGAAGGCTGCCATCGGGGGAGGCTGATTTTTTACTTGATTAGGCTAAAAAGCAGTACTCCCGCGCTCTCTGATTATCTTCTCCAACCCTGCCATCATTCTACACCTCTCCACAAAATTCTCCATCTCTTCACGCCATCAACCTACCACGTTCTCATTGTTTCTTCATAACATCTCAACTGAATAGCGATTGTAGTGCAGCAGGAGTCATGAGAGGCTAAACCTTTAGCCTCTCTATGATGAATCAGATATCTTGAGCTCATAGACTCAAACAGACAGTTTCTTCTATTCTAATTTACATCTTCTCATGTTATGATTGCTGCTAGATTTAAGATTTTCATCTTATGAGCAAGTTTTGAATATCGATTGATTTTTTATCAAATTAGATTTTATAATTGGATTTGGATGATTTGAACATTTGCTTTTAATAGAATATTTTAGTTTCAATTTTAAGAGAGTGGGTTATTACCAGCAATCGTTGTTAATTAATTCATTGCTTGAAATATAGGATTTTCGATCGATGACAATTCGAGGGCGTTTTTATCATCTAAATTCAATTTACACGTTAAGTGGTTTACGACAGTTCACTAATAGTTCGTAGACCAGCTTTGATCAAAGGGGTTTAAGAAAAATTAAAGTTCTAGATTCAATCGATTGATTGAGGTTCTCTTCGAGATTTAGTGATTTCTAAACTCCAATTTTAACATGAGAGCAAGGATAGATATGTTTTCATTATCAAGAGTATGTCATAGCATATTTCTCAACTCAACTAACTCGTTTTCATCGTAAATAAAAATTTAAAAATATCTACTTTTTTGTACCATACTTTTATTGCATCAATCACTAAAACCCAAAAACTATTTTATCCCTACTCAAGTTTTTCATTAATTTTGACATCCAAACTACTAGGTTTCCACATAAAAGGTTCCTTGAGAAGAATGATAAGGTTGTGCTTTATACTATATTATATTTGGTGCAATAACTTTATTTTTGATGGATTATATCACGATAATCGACCTCATCAATAATCCCTGTTATCCTAAATATAAGTATTATTTAATTTGTTCTAAATATAATATTTTAATATATTTTATTTCTCATAATTTTTTAAATTATCTTAATTGATTATATATATTAAGAGAGTTTTTAATTTTTTTAACCTTTGTAAATTAGTAAAAGAAGAAATATTTAATTTAGTGGGTACTTATAGATTCCAAGTAAAATAATTGAAATTTGAATTGTTTTCTGGTAGAAAGGTAAAATTGAAAAAGAGTATCTGACTAAGCATATGATTGGTTTCGCGTCTGTTTAGAGTATGCGGCGCGTGGAAACAATCATGTCGGCTCTCATTGTTTTTTGGTCCTGTAGATTCTCCGATTTGATCGAATTGATTATTTAAATGAGTTTTTTACTTTTTTTTCTCCCCCCATTAAAAAATGTAGATAATATTTTCTATTCTGATTGATACTTACTTTTATCGTCATTCAGAGTCGTATCATATTTTTATGATCTAAGCAGATTTCATTATTAAAAAGAAAAAAATCCGTTCGCCCACCTTGAAACTTGAAAGGGTGATTACAGTTTTGTTTCAATATATATATATATATATATATATATATATATATATTTGTTAAAACAAATTCAAACATAGAGTAGTTAAGATGATTATTTATAATTAATGATAGATATTTGTGATACATTTTAAAAAAAATGGCCTTACATTTAATAATCAGAATTTAATACGTAAGGATAAAAATACTCTCATAAATATAGGTATTATGGGAAAGACAAAATAAAGTTTTAAAAACGGAGGTGGGTTCATTGTATATTTGGGTTTAAAACTAATAACCTACATTAATCAAATATGAAAGATGATTAGACACGAATGCTTAAGATAATGTGTTTGTTTAGAAAGAAAGAACATTAAAATTTTAAAAAGGTTTTTTACCTAAATTTTGATTTAGGAAAATTTTAAAATAAATAGCCATATTTATTTAAAAGTATTTTTGGACTAAACAGTGATATAAAATTAAAGTTTTAGATAAGCTATTAAAACTAGTTTTTAGAACAGTAAAACGGCTATAGGCTACCTAATTACTATTTTATCTTTATTTTTTCTTATACTTTCTTCTTTCTCCTCTTTCT
Organism: Leucaena leucocephala; assembly: GCA_037074615.1. Lineage (NCBI taxonomy): Eukaryota > Viridiplantae > Streptophyta > Magnoliopsida > Fabales > Fabaceae > Leucaena > Leucaena leucocephala. Next base: position 7,647,897 of record CM073516.1, on the reverse strand, counting down.
TTGTCACCCTCTCTCCTCTCTCATATTTTTAATAAAATCATACACTTTTTAGTAATTTTTTAATTACATAAGTACTTCTAGTAATAACTATCAAAACATTAATTTATTCAGAATAACTTTTTTTCATAAGATTTTTTCTAAAAACTCTTTTTTAAAAACTGTACAAAAACCATTTTTTCATAAGCTATTTTCTAAACTCTTTTCCAACTCAATTTTTAATTACTTCCATCTCAACTATTTATATATATAATTTAACAATAACATATAATTAATTCTCAATTAGTCTTGTTCAAAAGTACTTCACAACAATAAGCAGTGTAATCTTTAGTCACATGGGATACAATGAATGTTATTCATAAACCGACATTGATAAGAATTTCCTTATTCTAATCGTGGGAATTTTGAATGGATTAAGAGGTAATCATTATTGTTTAGGAACAAGTAATGATAAAAATAATATATTCTTAAGAATATGCCTAGCACATACCTATTCGTTGTTTGAGACAAAGTAATAAAAATAATAAAACTCGAATAGTCCTTGTATTTTATACATTGCTTGATGAGATCTTTTGTTTGAAATAATTTTATAAAGATGGCTTATACGACAAAAGAAAATAAATAAATTTTGTAATTTGTAAGAGACTACTCTTCTTAAAATCAAAGTCTATGTTAATTTAATAGAAGCTCAAATTCACATCCAATTAAGATCACGGAATTACTAAATATAATAGAGCGAGTCACCTCTCCTTTGAACTTTCCTTTCTTTCCTCTCTTTTCTGTCATTTTCAAAATTTAAAATGCTTCCAACACTGCCTATGCAGAACCAAATAACTCTAAGGGATTAGGTTCGACGCTGGGTGCAGTTGTCCCCATATTTGTGATCGAACATGTATAATCCTTATATTTTCCCCTAATTTCATATTCTAATTAGGGGTAAAAATATATTAGGTTAGGTCAGGTTTTGCCTTTAATAGGCTAAATCTTGTTATATGTAAAATCTGGCTAAGTCCAAAAGCATTTTTTTCTAATCTCAGTTTGGCTTGTTAAAATGCTTGTACTTTTTTTTCTTTTTTCTTTTGGGAAAAAAGGCATGTAAACTTATTTGCTATTTGCAAAGTATAGAGCTTTGAGTCTCAAATATTTTCAAAGGCAGAAATATTATATCAATCAAGTTCTAAACATACTTATAGACAATAGCGGACTTTCTTTGAGAAAAAAAATGGAGGTGGTTTCATAAAGCTTAGCACACATTACAATGGTTAAAGCGCATCAGTATTACACCAAATTCAAGAGTCAACATTATTCCCACCATAGTAGCGAGAGGAAAAATCGGACAGAAACAAAAATATTGCTACTGCTTGCTTGAGCAAAATTACACTCCAAAATCTGTCCAAACTATCATCAAGGTATCTGTTGAACCTACAAATTGGATATTAGAAGGAGAAAGTGGAATGAACTTTGAAGAAAAACATAGAATAAACGCACAAAAGAAAAGCCAACAAAATCACAGTTCACACTAACCCACCTCACATGGCAAAACACAGCACAAAAGTAGCACCTTGGAATCAAAGGCTTATTTTTAGTAAAGAGAAAAGAATTAAAAGGCTTATGTTAATCCAAACCCATTATTGTTTCAATATTCCAAATGATCTAAATCAAAAGCTAAAACCTTTGTTAAACCCAACCAGACTGTCAAGCATATTTCTACCCGTAATCCCAATCCATTATTTTCCATTCATAAGTGTTCCTATGTCTCAAACATCACAATTAGGTCACTCTAAACCTCAATTACTTGGATAATTCGTGCCTTAATGTCATTAAGTCATATGATTAAAATTTAGGATGTTACTGGTAGAAGGAGAATGTAGCTAGTTTTGACCTTTCACTAAATCATTTACCATTAGCCCGAAAAATAGAAGGTGATTCGGTTATGGCGTTTCACTAAATTATAATTAGAATGATTATAGAATGTGTAAGACCAATCAAAGCCTAAATCCTAATATGATTAGAGAAAGGGAATGGCCAATTTAGTGGCTTCACTAAACCATGGAGGAATCATGGGAGGTGGAGTTGTGAGTTTTATGTTATTATATATTTATTTTAAAATTGTGGATTTGGCAACTATTTGAGAGGTAATGTTAGATAAGAAGTGTTTCTTGAGCAACCATATAGTTAGAGGGTTCTTGAGCTATGTCCTTTTTTTATGCTATTTTCATGGATTCAAGACTTCTTACAATTGGTATTTTGTCTAGCTATTTAGATATCATAATTTCATGTAATTCGCCAAGTGGTACCATATTTATTTGTGCCGGTTGATGGATGAAAGTAGTTATGTAATCATCTAACTACGGATGAAAGCTTGAGTAGATAAGTCAAAATTCACATTTTGTTTGTCAATGGATGAAAATCTTGAAGGAAAATTTTGCCATTGGATACAACTTTGTTATTGCTAATAAACAACATGAAAACAAAAGTAAAAGAGATGAATGAAAAGAGAGAACTGTGAAATTGAGTGTGATTTGTAATATCCTATATAAATCCTTAGTAAATTAGGAAATTATTTGGGTTAGGTTATAATTTGAAATGATAATTGGAGCTAATTGAGGTTTATGAATAATGTTTTAACCTGATTGAGGGCATAGGAACACTTAGGAATGAGACTTAGATGGGATAAAATTGAAAGAGAGGAAATATTATGGCTTGTGTGTGTATGTTTGTAGACATGGACAAAGAAGAGTTGTCCATCCACAAATAGATCTCAAAATGGGAGAGTTGAGCTCTCTATCAACACCCAATGATCGACATTGCACCTTGTCTGCTCATGAACTTGTGCACAAAGACGAGTGGTAACTGGTGAGATTTATTTATCGGTCGACAAACACAAAAATAACTTGGTTGTCCCCGGGTAAATACATTAGACCAAGAATTATAGATAATGAAGTTTGACTAAAAATAAAGAAAAAAAGAGTAAAGTGGTGAAAATATATGCTTTTTGCCCATACTTCATAATCCAAAAGTATTAGGCTTGATTTGGGAGTTTAAACCACAAGGTATAGTCCTAAACTTTGATTCTCACCATTACTCTTTAGATTTTAGAGGTTTGGAAGATTATGAATTATGAGTTTAGTTAGGGTTTATTGGTATATGGAGTTTTGAGCGATTAAATTGAGTTTATTTGAATTCTTCGAGGTTTATTAGGAATTGTAAATCATTGGCTAAGATGATTATGCTAATTTTTGGGAATGGAGGTTGTTTAATTATGAGTAAACCCTAGGTTTTTGATTTAGGGTTTTCAAAATTCAAAGGATTTAATATTAGAATATTGATATTTAAGGGTTAGTTGAACTATATTATTATAGTTATTGGGTTAGATAAAGGGAAATTGGCACTTAAAGTGGATTTTTAGAGAATTAAAGTAATACTATTAGATAATTTGAGGATGCTAAACTTGTGATTAATAATGGATTATTGTCCTAACTTGTGTAGATTGACCTTGTTGAGCTTGGCAAGTGGAAGCCACATTGATTTTAAGCAAAGGCAAAAGATAATCACGTTCAATTTGCTATGCATGCTTGATTGTTGTGTTTTTTTGTTAATATATATTTGTATATAAGTATGATAAAGCTATGTGTATATGTTTATGAAATGAATTGTCCTATGGGATTTATATTGTTTTATAAAATAAACTTACATTGACTTATGAAAAGTATACTGTGTGTTTTGTTTATGAAAAGTTATATGTGATTTACTTGTAAACTTTATCTGTGAACTATGATTTATGTTATGACATCATTGATAATTTACTGTCATTATTATACTGAATTGGGATGAGGTTAAAGGAGATGAGGATTGTGAAAGTTGAAGTATGGTTAATCTCAATGTTTTGAAAGTTGAGTTAGACCAGATGGCTAGACTAGACGGACTGTCAGCTGGACTTGGGAACGACTCATTTTCCTAGTAAGAGCTATTTTTGATGTCAGGACATTTTGTATATGAGAAAATCTATTTTTGGACTAAAACATGCCTTTGAGATGGAACTTGGAATGGATTTGCAAGAATTGGGTAGCTAAATTTATAGAAGGAAAGGGGCGTAGAAAAGACAAAAAACTAAAACATGATGGTTGAGGGTATGTTATATCTGGTGTGAGTATGGTTCATTGTCGCGTCTTGCTCCAGCCACTCTAGTCCCTGCTTGTTCATCTATCGTTTGGTGTGTTTCTCCTTGTTTGACAGACCAAGTTGAACGAAACACAAAGAGAATGAGGTGGCTAACGGTAAAGAGAAAGTGAGAAACAAAGAAGATAGGTGATTATTTTTATAAACCTTGAGCTAGGGCATGTGAATTGTAGTGTGAGAATTAAGAAGTAATTTAATGTCAGTCAGTTGTTAGAGAAGAGAGAACACATCATTGGGGGAGCAGATCCTCTCAGAAGCAACTTTCTCCAAATCCCTCAGAATCCATGATTTTTCCCTTACAAATAATCAAATTGCTTATATTGTACTACATTATCAGGCTATTGTATAATATCTGAACTGTTCACTGTAAATAAATCCTGGCCACTCATTCAATTTCATATTCAGTTATCTCCTTCACGAATAACTTTCCAATTTCCCGTGAAGTTCCCATCCGATCAGCGATGTAAGAAGGGGCTCTGTCGTTGCCTACTGTTGGAGAGAATCTCCATATGGCTCTTGTAAAAGCAACTTATTTGGTCTATATATCTACCTTACAACTCTTCCTCCACATGTTCACCCTTCTTTTCCTTTTCTCTTTGAATTGTGCTTCTTCTTATTTTCTTTTTTTATCCCTTCCATTTAATTAATTTGATGTTTCTGTTATGAATTGTTTGGTTGGAATGAAATGAATTAGGATGATAGAGAAATAATTTTGACAATGACAAGGTATCTCCTTGACTGTCTTGATGTTAGATGTTAACAGTATCGCAACTTTTTTGAGTAAAAGTCTTTGTTGAATTTGCGTCACTGATTAAGTAAATGCAAAGAACATAATAGTCTTATTTGCTCCACCTCATTATAATGCTTCGCTTTTTGGGTCAAATTATATCTAAGTCCAATATTATCCCTTCAACTGAATTTATTTGTTTTGTGTGTTGCGTCTTTTTCTTGACTATTCAATACAAAATTTGTTCTTTTTTAATAATTATGGTGGAAATGAAGTTACTCAAGATAGGTTTACTATAACCAAGAGAAGGTTTTTTAGTCTATAATACAAAAATTTTGATCTTGACCAACACCATAGCTTCTATTATTGTATGGTAAGCACGATAAAAGAGAGTTTATATGTCAACTTTCAAGCCCTACCTTATTATATGGTTGCCATCTAATGATTTTTGTTGTTCACTACTTGGACAAGGAAAGTCTGGCTTCACTCTTTTACGAAGTAATGACTCATAATAGTTTTTTCTATTTAGCTCTCATTTAAATCTTGCTTGATGTTGCTTTCTAGTTGTTGTCTTGTTCTGAATCTCCTTGCATGCTTTTCTCTGACAATTGTTTATTATTGGACCAATATTAGTTATGATTTTGGAGAAGAAAAATTGGGGCCAACTGATGCTCGCAAGGCTAAGATTACTCACCCTCACAGGTCATATATATTATTAGTTACACCTCTCTATTTGGGTTTAGATGAACTTTAGGTTTAAAATATTTACTCAACGATTCTCTTAATATTTTTTAGGAATGGGGAGAGACTTTCTCTCTTGGAGACCTTGGTTCTCTTGGTTTTTTATGGTGATTTGGGTGGATTCATCACTTGTTTAGGTTTCCCTTTTATCGTCTATGTTTCTTGTTTGTATTGCTTGTTTATTATCTGCAGTTTGATCTTCCATCCGGTGAAAGATGTTTCTTCCTTCAAGTGGTGAACGTCGAATAGCTTTTTCAATTCACCACTATCTTTATATCCAAGTTGTACATTACTACATCATCCATTTGAGGAAGCTTCTATCTCTTATCAACATTCATTGGGTGTTTCTTGCTTAATGATGCCTGTTGTTAGTATTCAAATTATTTACTTAATTAATCTATATATAGTATAAATGTTAACCTAATTCATATTCTTTATGTTGAGTCAATACGTGATTTAACTCTAAATTAGACTAAATATAAGAAGGAGGTTAGTAGAAAAGAACTTAATAATTTTTAAAATGAGATAATAATAAAATAAAAGTAATAGTATTGAAGAATATCACTAATAAGAAGAGTTATCTTAAGGATTGATGCTTGGTTATCAAAGTTCAATAATATATTAGATTTATAACAATTATATATACTTAGTCCCTAACATGTAAAACTCCAAATAATCTTCATGGTCATAATCATAAAATTTATAATTATATATAGATCTAGTATGCAATTGTATCAAGAATGATTAGTGAAGATCTATTTAGCATGTGATAAGTTAAACAATAAATAATTTATTCCTCTAATATGGATATTTAATCGAAAATCGAAAATCATATAATTAAACATATGAACCCAACATGAATAATTATAAAAGAAAACAAAAAATATTAAGTAAAGAACATCATATCATAAATTGAAATAATAAATCATAAGTGTTTGATCATAAAGGTATTTCAATCGAAACCTTAGATCTAACTTGTACAAATCTCAAAATCTAAATCTAGAAAATCATAAATTTACATAAAGAAAAATATCAAAACATAAAATTATTCAACTTCTAACTATAAAGCACAGGAATTCATCAACTACATCTCTCCTCAAAAACTTTAAAGGAGAAAGACGAAATTGTGAAAGAAATAAAGAAAATGATTGTGATGGTGGTGATTGATAGGTTAAATGGAGGAGCATTGGAGTTCTTTATATAACTTTTGGGAGTGAATTTTGTTGATGTATGTCTTTTCACTAATTGACTCTCTAAAAGATAATGATAATATTCATTTATCTTCAATATCCTTCTAAGTTATCATCTTTTCTAATATCTCCGGAGATAATTTTTTTTAACTCAAATATCCTATAAACAATTCAAATAAAAAGTAATAGGATAAAAGAGATATAATAATGAATAAGAAAATAGTAAAATGTATTTATCTATTATCCTTGGATTAAATTTAAATGTTAGATATTGAGAAATTATATTTGAATTAATTCAAATGAAATATAATATAACATAATACTAATATAATATAATATTATATTATATTAAAGGAATTAATTAATATAATAAAATATAATATTATAAATTACCCTTTCTCATGAATATAATATAATATAATTTTGTAGTAGTTGATATAGGCCATAGTCATCATTTATTTATTTTTTTTTAATTGCTTGAAATTAATAAAAACAAAATGCCTTCGTGCAAATCAATTTAATAAAAAAAATAATAAAATCAATAAAAATACAAACAAAATGATATTTTTAATCATTTAATTCATATAATCAATTAAAATACAAAATAAACACAACTACTACAATAATACTTATTAAATATAATAAAATTTCTAAAATATATATGAAATAATATGATAAAATAGGGATTTATTTAGCACTTGGTCATTTAGCAACACCAAAATTGTTTTGTGCTTGATTTTGAGGAATCTTTGGATTAAGTTTACATCTTGCATCATGGCTCATGGCTCATGGCTATTGCAATGGTTATTATGCATCATGTCAGAATGAAAACCAGATGTACCTCTTCCTTGTGTCTCTTTTTGTCATTTTACAACTTGGATTACTGTTTTAGGGCATTCGTTAAACTATTATATGCAGGTTGTTGCTTAAAGAATAGTAGGCTCCTTTGGCATCTTTTTTGCTTGTGATACAACCAATGGATTTTGTCATGATGGCTTGCGACTTCAAGTGGCCGTTCCTATTGATTTCAAGTTTGGGCTTTTTCCTTCTTTCTGATTATCTTCGGTGACTTCGTTTCAGTTAGTCATTTGCAACACGGCTGTTCTAATTTGTCTGACACTTCAGGGGATGTGCTATTGTTGTTTTCTACACATTTCTCTTGCCCAAGGTTGACACATGTCTCTGTTTTTTTTTTAACAAGACAGGGGGATGGCAAATACTTAATACATCGGCAGAATAGGCTCCTGTTATGGACTTCATCGTATCATTGGGTTACAACACTTTTATATTTAACATAGAAGCCCAATATACTTCCAAAGAAGCGGGCCAGCTTGTTCATTGAGGAGGTCCATCATCTTGCAAAACGTATTAAAAGAGCTTAGCATTGTCATGGATTAGCAATTCCTCGGTATGTAGTGTCCCCTCCTACTTTACCCACACGTAAAAGAAAAGATTGGGAAGGCTCTTTACCTCTTGTCCCTTGCATCTTTGGTACATCTTTTCAATATATATTTTACTTGTAGTTTCCTCACCTCATTTACCTCATGTATTTTTAAAGCATGACAACATAATATCCTAATAGATTCAAAATGCCTATCACCATATGGAATCATCCTTGGGATCACGTCATTGTCCACTTTTTGTCTTCTTTAACATGGTACTAATATATGTGAATAATAGACCTTTCTCAACTGGAGAGGAAATACATGTGTTGAAAAAGAGATCCAATTGCTTTTAGATCGATTTTAACACTAGGGTAGTGTAAATCTCAACAACTTGTAGTATAGGAGAACTTTAAACTATCAATTGTGCTTTTTCTCCCTTACTTCAAACTCACATATACCTCTTACCTGTAACAACCTGTTCAAGATTTTTGAAAAATTCATCAATACTAAAACTTGAGTTTAGAACACTCTTGATATTTGTATTAACACTTTCACTTATTTGTGTGCAGCACATATTAAGAGTAATAAAGTACTTCATATAACACCATGCCCAGTTTTTTTTTTTTATTTCATATATGGACTTCAGTCATGAGTTATCCTCCAAATTGAATTATGATATTAGAGAAGCTCACGTTTCTTCAAATCGTGATGTGTCCTCAATAGCGAACATACACTTGTTCAAATCACGCAAAAAAAAAATGCGAACCACCCTTCATGTTATTTCCTAGATATTTTATTCCATTTTGGCTCAACATGCCATGTGCATAATGCATACCTCACTTTAGAATAACTTAATACTTCACTTTAGAATAACTTAAGTAGTGCTCTTACCATTTCTTGATCTTGGTTAGTAAAAATTGTTGTAGGTCTCTTTTGCTTGTTTGCTTTCAAAAAAAGTTTCTAACAACCATTTGAATGATTATATGGTCTCATCATATAACAAAGTTGTACCTAAAATTATAATTTCTCTGTAATGATTGAATCCTAAAAATATGGCAAGAGGCCTATGATTATAGATAGTGTAGTATGTGATGTCCAATGAAATTATATATCTAAAATAAGCATAATTTACAAGCATTGGCTCAATTTTTTTTTGTTTTTGTAATTTGATTCTCTATATCAAGTTGGTATGAATGATAAAATGAAGAGTTCTTAATAATATGTTCTTCAATATAATTCAATAAATATTCAACTTTCTCATCCTTCATATTTCTTCATCTTTTAGCGTTTAAATAAATTTTTCATATCAACTCTAGTGAAATCAAGATTAGTTTGCCCACCAACTTGCTTACTCATAACATCACAAGTCAAGTTTTGTTTAAGTTCGCATCCCTAGCCAAGTCAATCTCATCTGTGTGTGCATCACATATTTTCTATTGAGATTCATCATATGCACTATTTCTTGAATATGTAAAGGGTGGTTATGCTTTTCTATGAATATAGTGATCTTGAATTTACATTCCACTAATTTAATTGTCATTCCAACTTTACAATCAGTCCTGGTCTCAGGATAAAGGTTGCTGGCTGAGGTGTACCCTTTATCTTGTTTTTGTTTATCCTCTTTTGAACACGTATTTCTATAGCCAACAATTGTCTTTTAATCTTTCTTACTATTTGTTAGTCCATTTTTCCATGCACTAAAACTTACCCGTCAAGCATATTCGTTCTAAAACCTCCATGCCTCCTCTAGATTATCAAATATTTTCCTAATCTAAGAGCCAAATCAGCTTCCATAAATTGGAATATGCAAAATAAATCTACGTAACACACATAACAGAATTTTAGAAAAATATAGTAAAAATTAAACAAAAAAAAATCATAGCTTCAATTTAGTTGATATATTGAAAACGAAAGAAATAGGACTAAGATGCTTATTTTTTTCTTAAAGTAGGCTTTTTGATATACATAGCTTGAATCTTATGAGTTAATAAAATAGGAACTAAGCAGTTTGAAAACGACAGAAATAGGAATGAGATGTTTGCTGTTTTTTCCCCTTAATCCAGCATAGTGATGGTCCTAAGAATTAAACCAAGTAGCTGAGTAGCCAAGCTTTTTAAACAGGTATTAAATAATATTTTCAACTTAACTATAAAATTAAAGTTTGTTACTTTATCAAGAAAGCAGTTGACCGATGTAACTTTGTGATCTTGATAAAGCTCTGTGGAAGGAATATTAGGACTCTATATTGCTTCCAAACTGCTGCTTATCACAAGAAATCCTTCAATTTAGTTTTTTCCTAAAGAAAAAAAGGAAAGAAAGACGATAGATGAAATTGGGGACAGGAAATGAGAACAATGAAAAGTAGTTTCATTTTTAAATATAAATCTTCTCTAATGTTACCTTGCCCTCTTAAAACCGTTACCTCCAAAAGTTCACGTAAAAGTTGCAAAAGATTGACGTATTTTAGGTGTTCTGAGTGTGTTTTATAGATGTCAGAAATGGAGTGGCAAGGATTTATCTAGATTGAACAGTTCATATATTATACAATAGTCTAATGATGTGGTACAATATTAGCCATTTGATTATTTGGACAAACACTATCACGAATTTTGAGGGATTTGGAGAAAGTACCTTATGAGATGATCTGCTCCCATAATTGGGTGGGTAGGTAGTAAACTGTAACTGGACAAATATTTTGATTAAAAATTCAAATTTAAAATGAATATTATAAAAAAAATCCAATGAAAGTTTTATTAAATTAATGGTAAATATTGAGTGGTGATTGGAGTTTCAAACTGGTAGGTAATTTGGCAATATAATTTTTAAGATATTTACATGATCAATATATATATATAAATTTCTATAATTATAATGCATTTTTAAATGTTCCACTCTTATTGTTTATGTATTTGTTATATTTATATCATTATATATGTATGTAATGTTATTTTTATTTAATTATTATGTCATTGGCCCAACTGATAAGACTTTTTAAATCATGATCTGCTGGCCTTTCTAGTCCAGCTTTTAAAACATAGTTAAGCTTATTACAACGTGGTATGACACCACATGAAGCTTAATGGTTGGCCTCATCAGTATCAACATGATATTTTACCTGTCCTTTGTGCTAGGGCTAGGGATAGTTTTGTTGGGTTTTGGCACACAAGTAATGGAATATAAATTCAATTTTTTTTTTGCCAAAAGCCCCAACAAATCCTTCTACATTGCTTAAATTAAATTAGAAGGAAGACTTACCAATTGATCTCAAGATCCAATCTCCAAGATTCTATTTGGTAATTCTTATCATTGGTATTGCTCCTCAAACAAACAAGCTCCACTGATATCCATATGAACATGACCATATGAATATGAAAGGTGTGCTTAATTTAGATCACATATGCTGCTCCTTGAACGAACACACTTCACTATCAACACAAATGATATGCCAGCATCTTTTCCTGAACTGCGCTTGGTTCTTGCTGTCTAGGAATGCTACTCTTGTTTTGGTTGTGAGTATTGCTTTACACAGTTTTCTCACTCTATTGTTGGTTTTAAGTGATTATAAATGCTACCAAATGGTCTCTAAGATGTACAATAGTAAAGTGTTACAGTGTGCATAAAGAATTGAAGTACTAAACATTGTATTTTTTTCCTTAACAAAACATTTGTCAATCAAGTTTTCTTAAGAGTATAAAAAGTGTTTGAAATCAATTGCAGTGTTCATTTCTAAGAATATTGATGTAAACCTCAAAATGTCAAACATGATAATATAAAAGGTTTACCATTGTACCTTTATGTGGAAGAAGGATTATCTTTACTACCTATTGCATCTTTTAATTTGCTCTAACAATTGTTTACAATAGTCTCTCATCTAATATATACTTTGATGCTTGAGAGATCCTCCTCCTCCTTCTATTCTCCTCAAGATAATTGAATTACAAAGTGTGATAGTTCATTCTTGAGGTAGAACTTACTTCTTGGAACTTTCTCCATTACTTCTTATAACTTGACTCTGAGATTGTAGCAATAGATTCTCTGAGTTCTCCTAATTGATATTTCTTTGACAGATACACGAGAAACTCTTGGATTCCCTTTTTCCTTTATACCATATCCATTCCTCTTAATGTTATCTTGTATATTAGAAACACTGGAATGACTTTTTGGTAACCATTTAACTTTGGATCCTTAAGCATTAGTTTTGGATCTTGATTGTCCTTTAGGAACCCAAACTAAATTTCTAACATTATAATTTCTTCTAATATAGTATGTGTGAGAAATGTGACATAGTTTACCACAATAATTGCAAATAACAGGATGATGTTTTCCATTAATATTCTTACAACTATTGTATTGGTCTAGTGAAAATAACATATAATCAGTGTGTAAAAAATCTTTCTTCCTATTAACCCTTTTTGTGATATCATTGAGATGGAAAACATTTTTTCTTTTTGAAATAACATTAAGAATAGGTTGAAAAATCATATAATGAAACCTTTTGAAATCATTTTTCTTAAACTCATAAAAAATATAACCTTTTACCATTGATAGATTTTGAGCTCAGAATGATGATTCATCATATTCATATGCATTAAGCCCTTCTTGAATATTTTCTTCCTCTTATTCCTTTGTGTTGATATGAAGATGTTCTGTAACTTCTCTTTTTTTCTGCATTATCTTCTATTTGTTCATCAAGAGTAGATTTGTAACTTTCAGGTATCAATGAACTATTAACACTATAAGGTTCAACACAATTGTTAAATGAATAGAATAAATCAAGAGTATTGAAAATATCTCTAACAATAGAGCAATATTTGATTTTCAAATAATCACTTTCAAATAAAGCTATGTATAGAATTTTCACTACTCTAAGGTTCAAATAATCATTGAGGGAAGAAGTTGATGAAGAAAGATTGCACAAATCGATTTATACTGGTTTGGCCCAATCAATCCACTTAGCCTACATCCAGTCCCCAAAGCTCCTCTGAGTATTCCACTATATTCTAAGATACAGTGGGCTCTTGGTGCCTCAGTAAAGAAATGTCTCACTCCCTTTACAACCCGTAAGCTATAGAATAAGTAAGAATCCCTCTCACTCCCCCTTACACTCATAAGGTTATAATCCACTCAATAATTCTTTTAAGCAATTTAGAAATAGATTGATACATATGAAACTCTCTCAGTAGAGGAATTGTGATAAACACTTAAGCTCATAAATTCTAAGTTTCTCTCTCTTTACAAGAATATGATATGTTCTAAAACAAAGATGAGAAACAGAGACTGTCATTTAAATATGATCATAATGCACTCTAAGCTTCTCTTATTAAGTCTCCTAACTTCTTTAGCTTTCTCACTTTGGCTTCTTCTTTTATACTTAGTTCTTCAAAATTATGTTGAAGTATTGAAGTAGCCATTATCAAATATAACCATTGTATATTTGATGACATGGATAATTTAGCTCTTCAGTTGATCTCTTTGTTAATCTTGATTCAGCCTGTAAATAATCTTGAAACATGCTTTAGTAAAGATATATAATTAATGTAAGCATAAAGTAATTGTTTCCAAACGATTTAGCATTAAAGATCAAAATCTGATAAAATATGGTTTTAAACTCTTTTTCGTAAAACGATTTGACTTATCGAAGAATACCCTTATCAAAAAAGTCTTCAATAAATTGTTGAAGAATTGTGTTTGAAATATTTAAAATCTTATCAAGTAATTCTTCAATAATTAGCCTTATCAAAAAGGACTTCCATAAATCTATAATAAATTGTAAGAGATAGTTCATGATTTATCGAATATGTATTGGATAAATATCCTTATTGAGTAACCCTTTGGAAAATATTATTTCAAAACATATGCTTTTAGAGTTATCGATATGTTTCACAATATGTTATTTATCAAGTGTTCTTTGATAAATATGCTCTTTGAATAGCTTATCAATAAATGCTAAAGAATATTTTTTCAAACAGGCTTTCAAACATTTAGATCTTTTCTCAAATCAGTATGTAATATATTTGGAAATCATAATAACTTATCAATACAGATAATAAGATTTATCATTTTTGTACACTAAATCAAACAAGAGATCAAAGCATGACTTGAAAGATTTATCATGTCAAAACAGTCATCAGCATATAGAATTCATGAAGATCATTCATTTAATCAAATCAAAGTAATTCATAAGCTCATCAAAATTATTAAGGTTATTCTAAGGCTTATTCAATCATAATTTGACAGATTAATCTTAACAAAGGATCTTATCGAATATCTCTTTGATAAATGTCCTAATTAAATAGTTCATCAATATGAGCATAATGAATTAGACTTTGAATCATTCATGATTAATCTAATATTCATAATTTCAAGTCTAAACAAACCATATATGATTCAAACATATCAAACCACATTTAAGCAATGAATCATTATCAAAACATTTCAAACAATCAAATCACTATTAGAAATAGTAAATGAGATCAAGATTTAAGTGATTTGAATTTGAAGTAACTTTATCTTATCTTTCTTAATTTGATCTTATATAAATTTGTGACTCTAGATTCCAAATATCAATATTAAAAAGAAAGTAATTCAATTAGATCACCAAAAGATCATTTAACAAATCAAAGCAAAAACTCAGTGATTTGCATAATCAAACATATTTTTCAATAATCAGATTTTTAAACATGTAAATCTTTCTATTCTCTAATAATAAATTTTATTAAATCATGATATCAAAAGTATATGAAAAATCATTTATTAGTGCTTTCGAAAACAAAATATCTTCTTTTGAAAATTAGAGTTGATCGAATATTTTATCGATAAATTCATTGTTCAATCAATTTTTTGATAAAACTTTCCTTAAATTTTTTTCTCAAAGCTGAGCTGTGAAATATTTATCGAAGGCTTCTTCAATAAATCTCCTTATCGAATAAGTTTTCAAATAACTTCAGTTTAATAATTTTAATAAACTAATGATATATTGATTTATTGAAGTCTTTATCGATAAGAGACCTTATCAAATAGTTCCTCGATAAATGCATTTCAGAAAATATATTTTTCTTCAAAAGTTTTTTCTCATTTATCGAATGATTATCTTATCGATAAACTTATCGATAAATGCTCTTTATCAATTTAAGAAAATCTTTTGAAATTCTTTCTCAATTAATTGTCATCATCAAAACATTGGATCTAACATTTTTTCCCTTTCTTGATTATGTCAACTTAATTGAGAATCTTTTTAAATTTTCTTATTATATTTTCAATTTGGCACTGATCAATGAGAAGATGAGAAATCATATAAATTTAATCATAAACATATAGAAGTATAATAGAAATAAATTGCATTCATTTTAAAATTCAATTACATAAACAAATACTATAGTTCTAGTTCATCTCCCTCGTTTTGATATCTATAAAAAAACATGGTCCTGAAGTCTTAAAAATAAAACCTTGTGGGTGCAATAGGTTATAGGTAGGTCTAGGGGTTGAGATTGAAGACTGAGTGGGGTGAAGAGGACCAGAAGAGAAAGATGCAACTTGATTCTTCAATTAGTCACCTCTTGTCTAAAAAATTTGATGGCATGTGTCTACAATACTATTATTTCAAGAAGATAAGCTAAATGAGTCTTGCTAGCTTGAATTCCTTTTTTAACCTCTGAGACTAGAGCAGGCAAGCCTATTCGTCACAATGCCATTGATCCTAGAGCAGCCCTTTAAGCCCTCACCCATAGGGCTGGAATCATAGGAAGCTGGTATGGCAGAAGAACAATCAACCATAGTCACTAGTAATGGCAATTAAGCAACAAAATCATAGAATAATGTCATGCCATCTAGCGATTTAGGGTTATCATTAGGATCATTGGCATACAAAGAATGAATTATAGTATATGGTAATGGCGACATTGTAGTAGCGTCATACTCTACACATAAAATTCATGTATCATCCAAAACAGAATAAGTAGGAGAGGCAACGTCCAAGAATTAGTCATGCAAAGAACGGTTGAAAGAAAGAGAAATGTTGAAAAATAGGCTTCAAATAGTCATAGAGAGTTTCAGTTTTAGTGACTTATACTAGTTTTCTTTAAGTAGCGTCCAAACAAAAAAGACTACCTTACAAGGCACAAAATACCCTTACATGCTCCATAGAGAGGATATTCATTTACTAAATATGGAATTTCTAAGTCTGCGGTTATTGTTCATATGTATTTCTAGATTTGGCTACAAACATAAAAAAAAAACTCGAAATGAAGTTGTTCAAAAGGCTATATGAAGTTACATAATTAATTTTAACAGAAAAATAATTCTTTTGATCAATCAATACATTTTTTGCATCAAAGTTCACTATTCATTTGATCAAAATTTCTAGAAACAGTTTATGGTCCCAAACTTTGAAAATTTGTTCCTTATGTATAGACATTGAAATAAGACATTCTTATTTTCAAAATGAACTTTTACATGTTAACTAAACGTTGATAAAATATTATACATTTATTCCATCATTTACTATATTTAATTACATCACAAATGTCACTGCCTCATCCCGAGTTACTGTTCACAGTGACAAATTACAGCTACTAACTTTACATACTTATACATAAAAATCATACAACTAATTCTTAACCTTTATCCATGCATCTTCCTCTTCTCCTTCACATGAATACCCTTATGGAATGGTTGTGACATGGAGGGAGTGAGATTTTTGGAAAAATTTCAGTAGTAAACGGATACCATATAATGTATGTAACTACATGCTTAATGTTAATATGTGCGCACTTACTGATCATGTTTGCATAATGATAACTTTACATGCTTCCATATTTTCATAATTATAACATATGACTATAGCATAAAAAGAAACATAGCATTACTCAATCATACATGCTTCACATAATCAAAGTAAGCATTAAACACATAAAACACCTAAGTCATATAAGCATACAAGTAGGTCAGTTCACTATCTCTATTCCTTGCTTTTATTTACCTTTCTTGCTTTTCTTATACATAAACACCTAAGTCATATATCACACAAATCAAAGCCTAAACATTGCATATTCATCCATTCATTACAATCTAATTTAACTAACATTTTAAGAACATTAAACTCAATTAACCACGCACTTAATCACTAAATTCCTTTATTTGTGGTTAATTGCCTTGTCCTTTGAATTAATTTGTGTATTGACTTTATCCTACACAATTTTGCCTTTTGAATCCATTTATGAGTTCAAAATTATAAAATTCCAGCTCTTGCACCAATTTTGGATAGAACTGAAAAGCACCTTTAAGAATTTTTAAAAAATCTTATTTTGATTCCAATGCTTCCAATACTTGTTTCTCTACTTAATCCCACACAATTTTTTATTTTAAATCCATTAGAAGCATCAAAATCATGAAATACTAATTACTGTTCATGTGTATGAATAGTAAGAGAGAAGGTTTCAAATTTTCCCTTTTCTATTTCAATGTTTTCAAGGTTCTAAACTTATTCTATCTATACAAAATCATCATTTGAATTCAATGGAAGCCTTAGAACAATGAAATTCAATCTCCTTTATCGTTTAAAGTAATTGAAAAAATGGTCCCCATGATAGGAAAAGTCAAAATTACAAATTAATCCCATAACCAATCATCCAATCTAACTTATTTAAGTGTTAATTACATGATTCTAGCTTAACCTTCCTTTTCTTCCATTCCTTTAGGATTTTGGCCAGCCTAGGTTCAAGGGGGAGAAATCCATTTTTTAACCTCTAAAACCTAGGTTTTATCCTTCCAAAACTTATACAAATAAACTAGGAAGTATTGCTTACCTTAAGTACTTGCTTGGGTAGTTCTTTCTTGATCTTATTGAGTTCTCTCTTCATGTTGGCATAGTTTTCCCAAGGTTCCTCTAGGTGCACAAAATTGTGAAGGGAAGGGAGGGTATTTATAGCAAAATTTCAAGATTCAATGGACCATCTTGCCCCTCAATTTTCCAATAATTATAACCCCTTAATCTTGTTTTTCATTGGTTACTTTCTTGCTTAATTAACCATAATCATAATTAATTAACTTAATTATTATATTATTTTAATATAATTTATCACATGGTATAACCTCTTCTTATTTGTCTTGATGTCATATGGAGGTTGTGGGTCCCACTTAAGACATCTCATAAGACAACTCATGTTATCTTGATTATTCTTAGATTTTCTTTTTTAAAAAATTCATAAAATATCTTTAAAATCTAACTTGTGCTCCAATACAACTCTTTGGCACTTTGGGCTTCTATCTTGACGCCTTCTTGGGCCTTTCCTTGGTCCAATTGTTAATTGGTACACATCTTAAAGCATTTCCTTTACTGGGTATCCTAAATCACTCTAGTTTTGAGATAAATTCTATAAAATTCTTTTAAGAGTTCTGATCTTTTTAGAAATGCATTCTATTATTAAATGAATTTTTTTGCATAGTATCATAATTTTTTGAGACTTAGAAGTCCTGATAAAAATTCTATTTGTTTCTTAAAATCCTTTATCGGAACTCTCATTTCATCTTAAATTCCATAATATATTATTCAAGACTCCTTTTTAAAATCCATCAGTTTCATAAATTCTTATAATAATTATAAGAATTTCGTATAAAATTTCTTTTGATTATGAGATCCGAAAGGTCTTATAACAATTTCTAGACTTCAGAAATTAATACCAATTTATCGAGACCTCAAATTGAAATTCTAAAGGCCTAGCCCAAATTCTGTCATCTATTTATTGGTAAAATTTGGTATTGAAATATTTCTAGCTTTTTCTGTCTCAACTTTCTATAATTACACTTTGGCCCCTGAATTTGGCAAAATTGCCCTTTAGCTCTTTGGTATCTGAAATCTCAATTCTATTTAGGTCCATTTCTATTTTTTGTTTATTTTTCTATATTTAACTTTTATCTAACAAACATTTACGTTTTGTAGGTTTATAACTTTTTACTTTTCCATTCTCTCTTTGATTTATGGTTCTCTAACTATTGCCTTTTCTTCTTATAATCATCCTAATACCTTCTTAACCTCTTTCCTTTATCAGTTCTATACATATAGGAAAAAATCAGGATATGACATTTCTACCCCCTTAAAATAAATTTTATCCTCAAAATTTAACTTGTACCTTAGTCAAATAACTCTGGATATGTCTCCTCATTATATCCTTTTCTGTGTTATAACTAAGGTTCAGGGGTATCCTCAGGAATTACATATCTTATTCTAGCATCTAGTGGAGTTCTCTCAACATTCATAGAGCTTCATATTCTTTTTCATGTCATTACTCTCCTCTTTTGGATCAACTTGATCAGAGTCAAAATTTACTTCATTCTATTACTTATTCATCTATAATCTATTTATCTATTTATAGATAACTCATGTACTAAACTTGTAAGTAGTGTCTATTTTTTTCATATCAAACTCTCTTAAATTCTACTATACTCTAGGGTTTAAGTCAACTATTCATCATACTTTTCATCACATATCTCTTATTACGTATCTTTCATTAAGCATTGCGTATCTCATTACTTGTTTCTTAGGGCGTATCTCAAGATACCATAAGTCTAACATTCTCTTTAAATTATAACTCTACTAGCTTTTGAGGAGGATATTGCTCTTACGATTTTCTAATTTCCTCCTAAAATAAAACTGTAATATGAATTTTTCTTCTCAAATCCACTCTATTTGGATTTGACACAAGAGTTCTAGTCCCTTACCTTTCGTAACTCTTCCATACTTTTCTTAAATTTTCTCAGCTCTTTATATCTAACTGTCTCTATATTTATTCACAGTTCCTCTTCTTGGAACTAATATAAGGAAATACTTTTCATCTAACTATTTCTTTCTTCATGTCTCTTTCTTTCTATATAGTTCATCTGTTTGGAACTGATATAAGAGATACTGGAGTCCCTTATTTTCTCTCTACTGAGCACTTATGGTATTCTTTGATCGTACAAGCTAGCTAGCAATGCTCTCTCTGTATAATATAACATCTTTTTAATCTTGTGACTCATCACTATACTTCCCAGTGGGTCACCCATCTCTTGGCAAATCTGGCTTGAACACGCTTAATTGAAGTGCACTATTAGGTTAAGGCTAAGTTTCAATTTATATAGCTCTGAGCCCTAGCATATCTTCTTTCATAAAGTGATATTCTAACTTTACTTTACCTTATACACTCTTCTCTAGGTCTATATGCCCTTTAATCTCTTCATCCTCATCTAGGGGATGTATCTGCTCATACTTGTTTATTCCTAAGACATATGGAGTTCTTTCCTTTGTTCTTTAGGCATACTTCTACAAACTTTTAAATGCCAATACTTAGATTTGAATCTGGACACCTTTCTTATTTAAGAGAAAACTAAGTTCAGTCTAATGGCTAATTGGAAAACACCATGGATACTCTCTTTATATAAGCTAGTCAACACCTTGTCCTTGTGATCGTCTTATCATAAAGATATCGAGTTATCCTATTCCTCTTCTTTATGACTCATCTTATCTTGTTAATATGCTAGGTTATTTCATGACTCAAAATCACCTATTGTAGCCCTAAGCCTTTACAGAATTTATCAAATTCTGGGATATTGCTCCCTTATGAGTCATATTAGTATCACCTGTGACTTATTTGAAAGACTTCAACCAATTGACTAACATACAGGGTTAATTACTCCTTTTGTTGATAACTCAACAAATAATTCTCTAGAACTATGCACCATATCCTATTTTACTTATCAAAACTTCACTTATTCTCTTTCTTGTTAAGGAGTTTTTCTCAACTTTCTTTCTTTCTTGTGGCTTGCTATAGTCAGTTGCCGGTTCAATCATGGTCTAACCATCTACAATCGTTATATGCAATTGCCTTATACTATTGTACTATATAATAACTTCTTGTTTAATCTCATATGAATCTAGCTTTATCTAAGAGCAATATGTATATGAACTGGCTCTTATCTAAAAAGTAATCTAGATCTAGCTCTACTTTGATAGTAATTTCTTTCATTGTTGTTTTTATCATGCTCATCTCATAAGAGAAAAATGATGTATACTCATGATGTACTGTTACTGATGGCACATCCTCTGTACACTTCCTTCCTTTGAAAATAACCTTTCCTTTTGATAGAGTTATAACATTACCACCTCTTAGTAATTAGTATAACACTACTAGAGGCCCCTGAGTACTGTACTAGTAAGCTTGTAGAAATACCTGAGAAACCCCAATCATATTGTAACTGACTATACCACTTCTTGAGACTGTCTGTTATTTTGGATACTTTCTATTACTATCCTACTTTATGTTTCTCATCACCTGATCTCAAACTCTTATCCCTATTCTTAACTGTAATCTAACTATAATCTTAGTCCTAATTTCCATTCTAATCTTAATCTTAATCCTTGAGGATTAACTAAGACTAACTATGTTATCTCTTTATTTAATCATGGGGATGAACTCGGCTAAGTATCCATCAAAGGGTTCTTCTTGCTTTGCTTTAACAATTTAACTTAGCCTCACGCTCATCTCTATCTGACTAAGGAGAATGCTTCTCACAAAATTGCTCAAGGAAAGCTTACCAGATGAGCAGATCATTCTTTATTTTTATAGAGTAACTTATATAACTCTCTATTATTTCTATACATTGTTATTTGGCTGGTAATCAACTAATTATGCCTTTCATGGTAGGACACTTTATCACTTTGGAGATCTCTTACAAGCGATTATTCAATTATATGTTCCTTGGGCATCTAATGTACCTTTGAATGAAACCATATTTTGCTTACATAATTATACATTCTATAGCTGGATACTCTCTCATTTCTCAACAGATCCTGACTATCTACTAGTCCTAGCCTGGTCCTGTCTAGACTGTAGCTCCCTGACAATTCCTTCATCTAATCATTGTAAATCAGCAACAACTACTTCTATGGCTATCTTGATAGTTGTACCTTTTTCTTGTTCCTAAAGAGCCTAAGCCACCTGAATCTAACCCATCATCTACTACTATTGCTTCTGCTCTCTAGAGTAGACTATAGGTCTACTACTGGTTTCTTCATGGTGGGATTCCTCTGCTTCAAGAACATTAGCTCTTTGTCTATTAATCATTATGTCTCTAACCTTAGGCCATGTACTAGGTTCATTCCTAGATAAGCCTCAATTTAACTTGTGATTCTTCTATTCAAGAAAGACTAACCTGACAAAGCCTTTCATAACATAGATACACTCCTAGTTATCACATGGAGGATCTACTTCTAAGCATTCCTTGAGCTGATCATTTATATATATGTATATATCCTTATCTGGCTTATTTATACTTTATGCTAATCCCCTAGCTGATTATCTTTAGTGAGGTTGACGCCTTTGTTCTCCTTATTACTGTATTTTCTAGTCTTTACTTATAGGGAATTCAGGTTCACAAAATGATTATGTTTTATTCCCTTTAACTCTTGCATCTTAGCTTTCTTTACCTTGGATTGATCGACTCCATCTCTATTAGCAGAAGAAACTACTTCTCGTCATTATTTTACTTAGTGTAGCCACATCGTGTTAAGAGACCCTGAGGTATTGGTTGACTAAGCCCAGTCTACCATAGTCACATCCAAAACACTTACTTATTGTAATTTAAGCTTTTTGTGAACTTGTGTTGTGACCAAAAATTGGCTAGTGCGACTCATGTTCTGTCACAACTAAGTCACTTGATATGTTATGACCATATCGCTTTATTTTCTCTTATCATGGCCAATGATCTTTTCTTGTCAACACCATAACTCCTCTGTGTATTTTAGTTGTAGCCATTGCTCTAGTTCGTCGTGAACTAGCATACCTTTCCCCAAAACATTCTCTTCCTAAAGTTCCTTATCATAATCCTACATATAAATCGTGCAACTAATTCTTAACTTTTCTCCATGCATCTTCCTCTTCTCCTTCACATGAATACCCTACTAGAATGGTTTTGACATGGAAGGGGTGAGATTTCTGGAAAAATCTTAGTAGTAAATGAATACTATATAATGTATATAACTACATTATTGATGTTAATACGTGTGCACTTAATGACCATACTTGCATAATGATAACTTTACATGCTTCCATGTTTCCATAATTATAACATATGACCCTAACATAGAAAGAAACAGAGCATTACTCAATTATACACACTTCACATAATCAAAGTGAGCATTGAATGTCATATCCTAATTTTTTCCTATATGTATAATACTGATAGAAGAAAGAGGTTTGGAAAGGATTATGACAAAGATCAGAAGAAAAGATAAATGTTAGATGAGTCTTGAGGAAAGAGAAGGAGTTTAAAAAGTGTTTCTATGTTTAAATGATGTTAAAAAGAAAAATAAAAGGAGTTAATCCATTAATCCATTAATCATACTTAATATATTAGTCAATCGATTAATGAGTATCAATTAATTGATTAGTTATTCAATCAATGTCTGGACACTATTATGTGCTATAAAAGAAATCAATTAATTAAACTATTAATAAGTGTCAATTAATCGATTAAGTGTTCGATTAATGTCATGAAGTTGCTCTCTAGAATTGAACAGATAAGTCAATTAATCGATTAGTTAATTAATTAATTCTAATTAATCGATTGTCTGTTTGATTACTTTGTTTAGAACAGTTTTTCTATTATTCAAAAGAAACTCTATTAATCGATTAGTTAATCGATTAATTTATATTAATGTATTAACTGTTCAATTAATTTGTTCAAAATCAAATGTTAATCCATTAATGGATTGGTTAATCTATTAATTTATATTAATGGATTAATTGTTCAATTAATGTGTGTTGAAAACATTTATGTATCAATTTCTTCAGAGACATTAATTGACTAGGAATTTAATTAACTTATATTAATCGATTAGTTATTTGGTTAATTTCATATATTTCAAAAATTGTTCTCTATTTGCATTGAAACTGATTGCATCTCTCTCTGAGCTATATATGCTTGATTTGAACTTGAAATATGCTTATGTTTATTATCATTCTTATCTTTTGAGAAAGTTATCTTATCATTTTACATTGAATATGGTTGAACACTCTAATCAATGTGATCTCTATTTTATGTTTTCTACATTAATTGAAATATTGACTGAATTAATGATTATTAATCCATTAGTTAATCGATTAATACAGTATATTTTTATAAAGTCATATGAACTTTATTAGAGCTTGATCTTTATAATATGAGTTGATTATTATTTGTTTATACACTTAACCAATGCTTAAACTCCTAACAAATCTTTGAGATATATTGAGTGTGTCTAGAAAAGGTTAAAAGTTTAAAAAGATGAAGGCTACATCAACAAAAACTTGCTACATTCGGCAAAATATTAAATACTTATCTAACCACCAATGGCACATTCACTCCAACAGTTACAAGCTTTAGTCTAATGGCTACCAAATGATGTAAATGCTATTTAAGGAAGACTCGACATTAATGAAGAAAAAAAAACGAATAGACGAAACAACCACAATTGAATTTATTACATTCTTTCTTCATTACTCTGTAAACCAATATTATTGTGCTTCAGTGTTCAACATCATATACACTCTATAAGAGAGATTGAGAATATTTTTTATTCATTCTATAAACTTAAGAGATTAGTTCTCTTGAGTTGAGATCATTACCTTATAGAAAGTAAGGGGAGTGATTGAGAGAATCAATTGCTATACTGAGATGCCAAGAGCCTATTTTAAATCTTGGAGATAGTTTAAAATCTCATAAGATCTCTAGAGACTGGACGTAGGACAAGAGGATTGGTCTGAGTTAGGATAAACTGACTTGTGTTGATCTTTCTATCCTTCGGTGAAATCTTTCTAATCACTATATTCTTTAATGTATTATATTCTGTCTATCGTGGGTGTTTCAGTAGAGACTAACAGAGCTTAAAAGTTTTAAAGAAGATCTGCTTGCTCAAATCAAAGAAAGCATGAAGCTATCTCATTCTAAACTGATCCTTTTCGAGCTACTCAAAGAGTTTAGAGAATATTTGGACAATAAGATGGTCTCAGAAGTTGAAAAAGGAATTCAAGTTAGTAAGACTCATTCATCTTATCTTCTTGAAATAATAGTGTTGTAGACACAGGCCATCATATTTTTGAGACAAGAGGTGATTAAATTGAAGAATGAAGTTGCATCTATCTCTTCTGGTCCTCCTAACCCCACTCATTCTTCAATCTCAACCCCTAAACTTACCTACAACCTACCGCACCTAAAAGGTTCTATTTTTAGGAATTTAGAACCTCATTTTTTTTTATAGATGTCGAAAAGAGGGAGATGAATTGGAACTATATTATTTGTTATTTGTATTTGTTTATGTAATTGAATTTTAAAATGAATGAAATTTTTTTCTGCTATACTTCTCTGTTTATGATTGAATTTATATGATTGCTCATCTTCGCATTAATCATTGCCCAATTGAAAATACAATTTGAAAATTTAAAAAGATTCTCTATTAAGTTTTGACATCATCAATAAGAGGGAGAAACATCATCAATAAGAGGAAGAAATGTTATATCCAATGTTTTTATGATGACAATTAACTGAGAAACAATTTCAAAAGATTCTCATAAACTGATAAAGAGCATTTATCGATAAGATAGTCGTTCGATAAATGAGAAAGAACTTTTGAAGGAAAATATATTTTCTAAAATGCATTTATCAAGGACCTATTCGATAAGGTCTCTTATCGATAAAGACTTCGATAAATCAACAAATCATTAGTTTATTAAAATTCTGAGTTATTGTTCTTAAACTGAAGTTATTCGAAGACTTATTCGATAAGGGGATTTATTGAAGAAGCCTTTGATAAATATTTCACATATCAGCTTTGAGAAAAAAATTTATGACAAGTTTTATTGAAGAATTGATCGAACAATGAATTTATCAATAAGATCTTCTATCAACTTTGATTTTCAAAAGAAGATATTCTATTTTCAAAGACTTATTTATTGAATGACTATTCTATAAGGGGATTTATTGAATAACTCTTCCATAAATAAGGATAAGTTTTTGAGTTTTTCAAAAGCACTGATAAATAATTTTTCATATACTTTTAATATTATATTTTAGAAAAAACTTATTATCAGAGAATAGAAAGGTTTACAGATTTAAAAATCTGATCATTCAAAAATATTTTTTTATTATCTAGATCACTAAGTTTCTGCTTTCATTGGTTAATGATATTTTGGTTATCTAATTGAATTACTTTCTTTTTAATATTGATCTTTGAAATCTAGAGTCACAAATTTAATATAAGATCAAATTAAAGAAAGATAATATAAAGTTACTTCAAATTCAAATCACTTGAATCTTGATGTTGTTTACTATTTCTAATAGTAATTTGATTGTTTGAAATGTTTTGACGATAATTCATTATTTAAATGTTGTTTGATCTATTTGAATCATATATGGTTTGTTTAGACTTTGAAATTATGAAGATTAGATTATTCATGAATGATTCAAATTCTAATTCATTATGCTCTTATCGATGAACTATTCAATCAGGGCATTTATCAAAGAGATCTTTGATAAGATCCTTTGTTAAGATTAATCTGTCAAATTATGATTGAATAAGTCTTGTAATAACCCTGATAATTTTGACGAGCTTATGAATTACTTTGATTTGATTGAATGAATGATCTTCATGAATTATATAGCTTGCTCTTAATTGATTATATATGTTGATGACTGTTCTGACATGGTAAATCTTTCAAGTCATGCTTTGATCTCTTGTTTGATCTAGTGTGCTAAAATAATAAATCTTTTATCTGTGTTGATGAGTTATTATGATTTTCAAATGTATTACATAATGATTTGAGAAAATATTTGAATGTTTGAAAGCATGTTTGAAAAGATATTTTTCAATATTTATCAAAAAATACTTCGATAAATAACATATTGTGAAACATATCAATAAATCTGAAAGTATATGTTTTGAAAGAATATTTTTCAAAAAGTTATTTGATAAGGACATTTATTCAATACCTATTCGATAAAATATGAACTATCTCTTTACAATTTATTGTAGATTTATCGAAGTCATTTTCGATAAAGTTAATTATCGAATAATTGGTCAATAAGATTTTAACTGTTTCAAAGATAATTCTTTAGCAATTTATCGAAGACCTTTTCAATAAGGGTATTCTTCGATAAGTCAAACCATTTTACGAAAGAGTTTAAAACTAGACTTTGTCAGATTTTGATATTTAATACTAAATTATTTGAAAACAATTGCTTTATGCTTACATTGATTATATATATTTACTAAAGAATGCTTCAAGATTATTTATAGGCTGAATCAAGATTAATGAAGAGATCAACTAAAGAGTCAAATTATCCACATCAGCAAATATACAATAGCGATATTTGATAATGGCAACTTCAATGCTTCAACAGAATTTTGAAGAACCAAGTATAAAAGAAGAAGCCAAAATGGGAAAGCTGAAGAAGTTGGGAGACTTAACAAGAGAAGCTTACAATGCATTATAATCATATTCAAATGACAGTCTATGTTTCTCATTTTTGATTCAGAACATATCATATTCTTATAAAGAGAGAGAAACTTAGAATTTGTGAGCTTAAGTGTTTATCACAACTCCTTTATTGAGAGAGTTTCATCTGTATCAATCTATTTCTAAATTGCTCAAGAGGATTCTTGAGTGGATTACAACCTTACAGGGTGTAGGAGAAGTGAGAGAGATTCTCACTGATTGTATACCTTACCGGTTGTAAGGAGTAATGAGAGGGATTTCTCACGTGAATCTACTGAGGCGCTAAGAGCCCACTAAATCTTAGAATATAGTGGAATACTCAGAGGAGCTCTATGGACTAGATATAGGCTAAGTGGATTAGGCCAAACCAGTATAAATTGATCTGTGTGATCTTTCTACATAAACTTCTTCCCTATGTGATATCTTTCTAAACTCAACTATTTAAACTTGTTTTAAATATCTTTAGAGTTTTCAAAAGTTTTAAAATCACCCAATTCACCCTTTTTTTGGATGATACAACCATATTCAACACTTCCCTCCTGAACCAAATAATATAATATTAAAACCCCTCTCTCCTTTCTTATGATAAAACTAAATGAATAATATTAAAATCTATACCCTCCCATTTCCTCCCATTCGTTGAACCAAACAGACCTTTAAGGACTGGACATGGATCACACCAAAGGTAATGGTTTGATGAGAACACTTGATGAACTATTTGATTAATCATCTATGATTTCTCTAATTATGCTTATGTTATTTCTTATGTAAAGTCGTAGGCAGTTGAAGAATATTAAGTTGTATGACTTTTATGCCATGAAACACATATTTAACATAATCAATTCATTACCCTTGGAACAACTGAATTTTTTGAAGAGGTAAATGTATTTTTTTTTTGAAAATTTTGTATTACCTATGTTATTTAATGTTTTGTTTAGCTATGAACTTGTAGATGTTCAAACTTGAGGATCCATTCCCTTAAGAGGATATTGATAACGTTCATATGCATTGGGCAACTTATTTCCTTGAGCTACTAAAACTATAGTGAATTCATTAATTCTAATTGTTTATGTTTTTGTCCAATAACCAAGATTACCTTTGTACACTAAAAAAATTATTAATTGAATTTATTTCTCAGATGTTGGAACTATGGAACTAGGAGGTTTGGTTTAATTGGATTGGAATTGACAAACTAATTGAGTATTTTTTTATATTGAATTGTACATATAGAACTGGTTGTTTTCATTAGCTAGTCTAACTATGGTTTACTTGCTATTTGGCCACATCTATTGTGTTGTATATTTATTTATTGAATTTGTTTCAAGTGTAAATAAGGGGTTAGGGCAAAAACAAAATGAATTATTAAAAAACACAAACTTTCTACACTGGTTATGAATTAATAAGTGTAGAAAGTCTATTTCTACACTTGTTGTGACATTAACTAATGTATAGAATGTACTTTCTACATTAATTGTGACATTAATTGGTATAAAAAGCCATACTATCAACACCGGTTGTGTAACATTCTATATAATAATTTCACTAACTTAGCATAAAAATCAACATAGGTGCAAATTACTATAATAATAAAAGAATCGAGCTAAAATTTCATTCAATGAAGCATAACCATGATTTAAAAGAGTTATTCTACGCATGCAACATATAATGGTTATGAAAAGAAATCACTTACGACAATAACGATGATGGTAAGGAACAACCTTACTTAAGGGCTATCATGGTTATAAAAGACTTTACATACTGCATGTCCTTAACCATGTTAGAAAAGGATTTAACCCTTATATGGTTATATTGTCTCTAAGTCCATGATTGACATAGATGCATAATTCATATAAAGAACAGCTAATTGCAACAACATTCACATATGATTCCATAATAATTGTCTATAAATAATTTCATATAAAATAGTCAAGTCTGTCTACTCAATTTCCATACCATCAAACGTACAATCTATGGATCCATAAGTCTCAAATCAAACAACCACCAATAAATAGTTCAAGAATAATAGTAGTTCAAAAATCTAACAAAAGAATGTCCAAAAGGTAATTACGAGTCCACAACAAAATTTTCAAAAGGTAATTATAACTCTTAGGTGACAATTAAACATAAAGTAGTACAAAGAGCACGATCACTAATATAGGTGACCTTACGCTTCTAGTGTTCTCCTCGTTGTGCCTCCTCTTCTACCCTCACTTGAAAATAGTAAAAGTAAAAATAGTAATCATAATGTAATGAGACCATTATCTCAGTAACATAAATCTATACGTGCCTTATATAACATTCTAATTTTTATACTCATGAATTAAGTAACATCACGAAGGAATTGTTTTATGGTAAATAGAATTTACCATATAATTATTTAAGTAGAGGAAGTGTACAAAAAAAAAGTTAAATATTAAGGATATAAATATAACATCAAATCATAATGTAGAAAAAGGGGGGAATGAAATGAAGTAAAATAGATAAATTATTTTTCACTTAAAAGATGTGAATTATCTAGATATTATAGGATTGTCTTTAGTTAAGTTTAGTCTTTTAGATTTTATTGGAACCTTAGAAAATTATAAAGATTATGAGAGGATTTGGGGATTTACAAGGTCAAACATTCAAAATTTATAATTTTAGAATAATTTATAAAACAATGAATAAAAATTTAAAACAATAAATAGGTAAATAAATAAATGTGACATGTGACATAATATATGTGACATGTGAGGTAACCTACCCATTTCCAATAGCAATGTTGGTAGCGAGAGAGTGAGAGAGTGAGAGTTTGAGTTCTATTCTTTGCTACAAGATACATTGCAAACTATATATTATTATATTGAACCACAATTCTTCTGAGTGAGCATGGGATCACATTTTGTGATTTATATTGTAACTCTGTGAGACATAATTGGTTTTCCTATCTATTACTCTCATTGGTACATATTTGTGAGTCTTTATAAATTGTATATTTTTATGAACTATCTTGATTTATATATGTTATGAGATGCTTTTACAAAAATTGTCTTGTAGGGTATTATTTATAAAAAAAGGAACAATGAATTAAGGTTTTGCTTTGAAAAGTCATATGATTTGTACACTTGAACATGCTCTCTTAGATTGTAACAAGTTGTGTCATGATTTATCATGTGAGGAAATATATCATGAATTGTATGTGGTGAATTCCTTGACGGTATATTGGAGAAAGGTTAAGATAAGATTAAGGAATGTTACTTTTACCACGTGGCAAGGCCGACTTTCAAAGTTCCTTTGCAGGCCCAGTCATTTCTACTTGTTCTGAGGGGTTATAATTCCTTACCTATTCCAAGAGGGGCTATGCTCCACTTGTTCTATGAGGAGATGTGACATCCTATTAGTTCTATGAGAGGGAACCATGGTCTAATCTTATGCTCTGTAGTCTTTAGCCGATCCACATCATATAACTAGTGAGGTTATTGAGTGACCAGTGACATGGATAAAGATTTAACCTATGGGTTCAATCACTAAAAATAAAGCCAATTTATGGGAGGTTATGATAAGGGAGTTAGTGAGTACTAGGGATCTTCATGGGATGAGACAGGTCAGGATTGGGATACACTATCCAATCTCGATTTTGTCTCGGTCCTAATCAGGATCGAGGAGGTTTCAGGTCTAGATGGGAATTCCTAATTCCTTCAAAATTAAAAAAAAAAGTTGGATAGTTCACTGCAACACCTTTATTCTCCTTCTTTCCTACTAATGCACAGCTTTTTGAAAGACTTTTTAATTAATATGTGAATAAATTTACTGAGAGAAACTAGAATAAATGAGCAACTAATAGTCAACATAATTAATAAGCAAGTAAAGGACGATGGCATTAACCTTATCATATGGGAGGTAGTGACGGTGCTTCAAAAATAGGGGAGGTTAGGGATGGTTTCAAAAACCTAACTCTAGTAGTCCTTCTATATATGTTCATTTGCTCATGTACTCTATGGATATAGCCTAGGTAAGAACACTATATTGGGTAGAGACAGAATAGTCATGAAGAAG
Source organism: Leucaena leucocephala (assembly GCA_037074615.1). NCBI lineage: Eukaryota > Viridiplantae > Streptophyta > Magnoliopsida > Fabales > Fabaceae > Leucaena > Leucaena leucocephala. Next base: position 7,616,141 of record CM073516.1, on the reverse strand, counting down.
AGGGGACACAGTGTCCTATCAGTTTCCTTCTTTTTCAAAGCACCCAAATTGAAGACTAATGGAAAAATTAAATAAGGAAATACAGAGTTAACTTTTACCTCAAAATTGCAGCTAGTATAAAGATTAATACATTAAGAGCAAAGTCTTTAAGCTCCTCCTGGCCCAAATCTGTAAGATCTAATGATTCGTAATAGCTAGCAACCAAGAGGGTAGAGAGAGAAGGTGGAGGCTAACTTTAGGGCCGACTAAGGCAAGGAAATAAGAGTAAAGCTAGCTGGAAGTAAAGATATTTTTTTATTTTTTTAAAGTTGTATATTCGGGGATGAGACGGGATGTCCCAAGGGTTTGACTGATACTTATCTCATATCGATCCTTCCCCTGTCCTGACCTAATGGATTCCTGTCTTGGTCCTTCTCAGGATGGGATGGACCTATCCTAAAACTCCTAGGACTGGGTCAAAACACCCAAGATGTGACAAATTTGACTACCCCTAGTGAGTACCATGACTATATAAAGTATCATGATTGTGTTGTGTATAATGACTATACTAAGTAACATGATTTTGATTTGCTAGCGTACTATGATGTTGACTGTTATGTGTATTACAATTAATTATATTGTTTGTAAACTAAATATATGTGTGTTAGATATGTATGAATAATTAATGTTTTATAATTGTCCCACCTAACACCTCACGAGTATATTTTAGTGCTTTTTGTGACATCCTTAAATTCCTTATTTAGGGTAAATGAAGCTTAGTGAGAAAAAATATTAGGAAATGGGTGGATGAGAAGACTAAATCGTAAAGAAAGAATTTTTTTTATAGAAAAGTATTTTATTCAAAAGGACCAAATTGTAAAGTTTAAAGGGATTATAATGAAAACCCTAAAAATTTCATGGCCAAAGTAAAATAAACACAACTTAAGGGAAGTATATGTAAATAAGAAAAATTAAGGGACACAAAGGTAATTTTTGAAAAGAAGGGATATTGATTTTAATGATATTGTTAGGGACCTAAATATAATTTTGGAAAATATTTTGAAACTCAATGATCTAAAGTCACAGATGAAAGAGAGGATTTTTTTATCAGTATGGTATGCATCAGAATTTTAATTTGAGGTCTAAATTAATTGATAAAAATTATGTAAATAATTAAATTTTCAGTAAATGTTTTTAGAAATTTTTAGATTAAATATTTAAAAATAAAGATGACCCTAGATAGGAACAAAAAGAGCTACATGAATTAAGGACAGGGCCAAGAAATATTGTGAAGTATAAAAAGACAAAAATACCCCTAGTACTATAGAAATAAATAAAAGTGAAGGGAGGATATTTTGGTCATTTAAACCTGATAGAAAGTCAAAGAGGTTTATAGAAATATGGGACCAAGGTCAGAAAATACTTTGATGAAACGTAAAAGTTGATATGCCCCTAAGGCTATTACAGTGAATAAAAATGAACCAAGGTTATTTTGGTAATGTTTTAAGGGCCACTAATTAAATTCCTACCCATTATAAGAATATCAGAGTTAGGAAAAATTTAGACACTAAATCTAATGTCAGAAAATATATTATGGAATCTCATAAAAATTAAATTCAGAAAACATACTAATTTTTGAAAAATATGACTGAGCCAGTACTGGATTCTCCAATCACCTTTTTCCTATGTGAGGATGCCACCTAGCATGCTATCTAACCCAAGTGATGTCATGGATGATGTTAAGGGGTGGTTGGATGGCTAAATCTTGGCCTTTGATTTTAGGATGTAATCTTGGCCATCTATTGTAAGATTAGATCTTAACCCGTGATCTAATCTCAAATATTTCTATAAATACCCCCCACTAACAATATTTTGGTAGCCAAGGTGAACCTAGGGGAAACTCTTGTACAATTTTTGTTCAACCCAAGATCAAGCTTCCAAACTTCAAGTTAATCAAGGTAATTTCTTCCTCTAAACTTGAATTATAGTAGGAAGATTTCTCTTGAGTTTGAATGGTTAAAATTTTATTTTTCTCTCATTGGGGGCTTATGGATGAAATGTTATGCTGCTGGAGGAGGATGAATTTTATGTCATAAATAGCTTAGACAAGTAGGAATAAGCTAGTTTTACTTGGTTTACGCTTAGTAAATAAAAATATTATTGGAATTTTGCTTGGGCAAGCTTGCTACCACTATACAAAACCTTGAGAAGGAGCTAGAATTTGATGATTTTGATACATCTAATAGGTTTAAAATAAAAAATTATGTAGAATTAAGTAGAGAAACAAGCATTGGAATCAAAATATGATTTTTTTTAAAAATTTAGGGGTGTTCTTGGTTCTATCCAAATTTAGGGAAGGAGTTTGATTTTCAAAATTATAACTCTATAATTGAATTCTATTTGAAAAATTATGTAGGATTGGAGCTTGGGGATTAATTTTAGATAGAAGGAATCAGGAGTCCTAAAATGGAAAAAAGGTTACCTATAGAGCATAATGTTGGAATTGATTTATGGAATGAATTATAACATGACATTGCTTTGCAATGTATAGGTTTTGACATTTATTTAAGGATAAAACCAATTTTAGAGAAAAACATCAAGTCAACTTCAAGAGGTAGCAAGGACAACTTACTTTAAAATTTGTTTAGTTCATTGTTTAATTGCATTATTGTATGATGGTTGGTTAGCTTGCTATGTGATGATGCTATAGACTATGTTGCTATGAGCTATGTCATGCTGCATCTCTTTGCTATATGTTTCATGACAATATGCATGTTAGAGTATACTTGATGATGATGTTATATTGCTACCATGTCGTATGCATGTGATTGAATAACTTAACTTGATGAATGTTAAAGTATTATCTCTTGCTATTGAGATTTCTTTGAAATCTCATTCCTTTCATAAATTGACCATGCTATAGGTGATGAATTTTTAAAATAGAAAGGCTTAAATGAGGATCATTGAGCATGAATTGTGATGTATTTATAATGTTATACATTGTGAAGAACTAAAATGGATATTGGCAGGTAAATTATGAGGAGGTGGTGATTTTATGTTGATAAATTAAACATCTTAATGGACGAGTTTTTATATGAAACTTTGTATGCTTAAATTTAAGATAAAGATCTTTAAATGGACACCAAGTTCACTTAATTTGGATAAGAATACAATTTAATGTGATTTTTTAAAGTTAGAGACAATTATGGAATTAATCAATTTTGTGGGTCCTAGAGCAGCAAGCTTCCCGCTCTAGTTTGACTTAGTAAATGAATAAATTTATCTATGATATTTGGTGATATTAAATTACACATCTTAAGCTTTAAGAGTATATGTAATTCACCTTATTTGGATATGTGAGTGAGGACAAATAAATTTTTAAAATTAAGGCTTAAAAACAGGAAGTTCCAGGATGACTAAATGAATAGTGATTTTCAACGGTTAAACTGTATTAATTGGGCCAATGAAACTTCAATTTTGTATGTTTTTTCCCTCATAGAGCATTAAAAGAGCTTCAATTATAAATTTTAACCACCTCATTTCAATTTTTTAGAATTAATTATGAATTTTTAAAGTTAGGTCAGAAATCAATAAATAACTATATGAACAGTACCTGAGAAAGAGATTTTTGAAAATCCATTATTTTCACTTTAAGAGGTTTAAAAGTTGTACAAATAGCTTCCAATTGCGCAAAAATGATGGGTAAATTAAGGATGTTACATGTGTGGTAGGTTGGACAGCTGTTACTGAGACTTTTTTTGTCTCACTCCATTACTTTTATCAATTTCAGGGGAAAACAACAGGGGAGATGTAGCATAAAGTGTACCATAATCGTAAAGGTAACCACACCAGTGCCTGTGCTCCTTGTTCTAAGTGTATGCTTTGTTTCATGTTTAATTACAACCTAGGGATCATGATATTCATTCAAACTATTAGTATTTATTTGAATATGTTATTATTACTAGATTGTTTTGTTTATTGGCTTTAGATACTTTTATTGATTGCCATAAAAGCCATAAACCCACAACTGATCATTTTGACAATTATATTGAATAAGTGGGTTGTTAGTGGATATTATTCAATTAGTGAGATTTTTTTGGTGCATTGCTATATATATAATATACACTAATCAGGTACATTGGAGTTTTCATAACCATGTAGGGACTGAGTCCTTTTTCTAACATGGTTAATGGTACAAGGTAAGGAAAATTTTATAACCATGATAGCCTTTGAGTGAGGTTGTCCATTTTCTATCATAGTTATAGTCTCTTAAATGAAATTTTTAGCTCTCCTCTTTAATCACAATAGTAATTATGCGAGTATGTATCAATTATTATTAAGTTTTGAGATTAGGGAGTAGGATGTAACATCTACTTACCAGTACCCCTATAAGGTGCATCGTGCGACTAACAACTAAAAACTGGAATTAGATAATAGGAATAAGTGCATACACGAATAGTTATCACATTATATCCATAGTAACATGAAAATAATAAGTAAAGCAAGCATAATCATAATTATCTCACACATACTACAACACAAAATATTTTTTAAACCGGTTGGAAAAGGCTTTCTAGATCATATTTTGGACTAATTTAGATAATCCGGTTTAGAAAGTCACTAACTTTCTAGACGAGTTGTACAACCAGTCTAACAAATTATACTTTCTCAACCTATTGTATTCATAATCAGTCTAAAATGTGGCATTTTAAAAAAATAGGGGTGGTGGATTAATATATTGCAAATGCAAAATACAAACAATCAAATACATAAACAAAGGTGGATTAATAGATTAGATGCATCAAAACTTGAAAAAAAAAACAAAAATTGAGACAATTGAATGAGCTTGTTGGCATTAATATGACAATTGAAGAATTGCTTTACTACAGTATCAGTACAATTGGTGACCATACACATGAATATGAAAATTTCACATTTCACATTCTTAACAAAATCTAGATCCAAATAGATAAATCAACTTATAAATAAATCTAAACAAATCTTGAAATTATGTATGTTTGGAGAGTTTTATAGTTAGTCTCCCATGACAAGTCCTCAGATCAAGCTTTACTCTAATAGCTTTTCTCTTGCGTGATTTTCTTGGGCATGGCTGCTTCAGTAGCTTCCTATGGAGTTGCATTCTTTAGAGCCACTGGTGACTTCTTTAGAATGAGGAATATGGTTTTCTATGGCTTCTTTTTGCCGCATGCAACATATCTGCCTCAAAATGAAATAAAAAAGCAATAGTCAACCCTTAATTACTGAAGTAGAAAAGTATAAGGGAAATAAAACATAGAACACAGATTTTGTAGCTACACTCAAATCAGGCACAAAACGCATTAATGTAACCCCTTTTTACCTTGTTAATTAGTGTCATTTTACGGGTTATTAGAGAGTTTATGGAGCTTAAATGCATATTTTGATATGATTTTATGGTAATTTGGGATTTAGGTGAGTTATGGAAATTGTATTTTAGGGGTAAAATAGTCATTATTCCATTGATTTAGCTTAATTGAGTTAATTAAGAGAATATGGGCTATTAAAAATATTTAAGTTTGCATTTCAAGTCAAAGTCAAAGTTAATGTCAAATTTGGAAATATCAATTAAGGACCTAAAGAGATCACATACAGAACCAACGAAATTTAGAAATGGTAGAAAAGGGCCCAGGGGCAAATTTGCTCCTTCATTAAATCTTGCCTGTCACTTCATTATGGCCAAGACACCTTTTCTGCTGTAAATGACACAATGATAGAATTTCACATTTTAGCATTTTTATAGCCTTTATATTTGACCCCAGGACCTATTTTTTGACCCAAAAATCAACCCCAATCACCTTATATAGCCTAAAACTTAACTCTAATTCCTCATTCCTTCATTTTCCATTCATTCCCATCTCTTTTCTCTCCATCTTCCTCCATTCCCAATCTACTTTTACTCTATTTTCTACACTTTTCCACTCCATTTTCATACCAAAACCTTTCTACTCTATGGCTTATTGGGTTTTTACTATCAAGGTAGTAATTTTAATCTCCATGCAAGGCTAGGGTTCCAAGCTCTTGAGGATGGTAAAGATGGCATGAGTTTCCAAACTCCAAGGGGGAGTTCTATGTTCTAATCCATTAGTTTAGCTTTGTATTTTTTATTTTCTTTTGGAAGATTGAAATATGTTGCTAGACCTTAGTTTCCTTGTTCAAGTGACTATATATGGATTATATTTGTGATTGGGATTGGTTTATTGTAGAACTTTGAGCTTCAATATATATGGTTATATATATGTTTCTTGATGATTTCATTATTATCTCCTTGACTTACATATTTATGATAGATGATTTGATGGTAATGTTGTTATTGGCGACCAGTTGCATTAATCATTCTCTAATCACACACTAAGATGTTTAACAATGTTCAATTAATGTGGTTCATTGGTTGTAATATTGGACTCATGGGTATTAAGGTTTGGTACATTAGGAAGCTTAGGGATTGTGAACTCCTATATCTTTTGTGAACAATGATTGCTACCAAATTCATTTTCAAGAGACTCATATCATCCATTTTCCATCAAACACTCCATTTTATTAAAAAAAACAAAAACAAGTAGCTAGGATTATTTACTATTCTTGCACCTTATTCTATTTTATAAAGAGAATCCCTTTTTACCCTTGTAAATTGCATGATTTCCTTGCATTTAGCTAGCTTAAGATTATAATAAAAGGCTCCCCAAAGTTAGACAACTCGAGTTTATGGTATATTGCATCCTTGGATTTAAAATGTTGATTGGAACCCCAAGGCGTAGCGATGAAGGTCCTCATCACACATATATGTAGCTATTAATCAATGATAGGGTATTGATGTCACCATAGCCACAAAGATCTAAACCCATGATGTCACCCACAAGGTGGAATAATGTGTAGTTGTCACTGAGATTTTTAGTCTCCATATGGAAGCCTTAGGAGTATAAGGACAAGATCTAGTGGTGTCAAGTCAAGGATGCCATAAAGAAAGAGCATAACCTAAGTTGGAGCTGTTAGACTCCATATTTTGATGATGACAAATGTTTATATCTTCAAAACTATTTTTAACAAAGGTTACTTTTCGATAAGCTTATCTATAATTGTATTTATCGATAAGCCATTCGATAAATAAAAATAAAATTCAATTGAGAAAATTAATTTTTAAAAAGGGATTTATCGAAGCATTCATCGATAAACCCTTTGATAAGTAAGAACAAAACTCAATTTGAGAAATATGTTTCTAAAAGACATTTATCGAATCATGTATCAATAAAGATGTTTATCGATAAGCCTTTCGATAAATGAGATCAAACTCTATTTATGAAATCAATTTCTAAATAACATTTATCAAAGTATTAATTGATAAGATAGTTTATTGATAAACGCTTCAATAAATATAGAAGTTTTAGTTTTTAAACCAATTTCTAAAACCAGTTAAGTGATTTTTAAAATATATAATTATTTGAACAATGATCTTATAAATTATTGATTTGAAAATGTATTATATAGAATTTGTGAGGAAGCTAGAAGAATCAAGGAAAGTTTCAAAGGCATACTATTGTTCTAAAATATTAGGTGTTTATCGAATAGTTATTCGATAAGCCCACATATCCAAGAACACTTTGATAAGTTACCTCGTTTGGTTTATGGAATAAACATTTTGAATAGACTTCTTCTTGATAAGTATTTCAATAAGTCCGAACCAAGACTCTGTAACTAAAAGCTTATTTTTTTTGAAGTGCATTTCGATAAGGCTAGTTTTTAAAATATTATTCGACAAGAGTTAATTTCATTTCAATTCACAGTGTTTGAATGTTTATCAATGCTCTTTTCGATAAAGATATTTTTCGATAAATACTTCAATAAAGGTATTTGTTTTTCAAACCAGACTTTTCTATTTCAATCCAAAACATTAGAAACTAATTGTTATTTGCTTAAACACTTATTATATTATTTATACAATACATTTCAAGATCAATTACAGGCAGAAATACAATCAAATAAAGAAAATCATCAAAAAGTAAAATTATGCCATATGCATTAAATGCTTCAATCATCACCCACCAACTGCTCTATTCTTTAACTGCTACTTCAATGAGTCTAATAGCTACTCAACTAACTGATCTTCAAACTTAACTATAAAAGAAGCCACATTAAATGAAAAGAAAGAGAATCACAAGGAATAATGAACAATATTTATTGAACATTGATTATTGCATTCATTTCTACTATGTTTTACTATTCTAAGCAGAGAATTTGATCTTTAGTGTTTATCATTATCACTCTACTTGAGATTGATTTAGAAAACTTTTATTCTTTTATCTGACATACTCAAAAGTGGGTATATAGAGTTGGTAGATTGTACCCTTATAGGAAGTAAAGGGGAGTGAGAAAGATTATCTCTTGTTAATGTACTGAGACACCAATAACCCAGTAAATCTTGGAAAATAGTTGAATACTTAAAGGAGTTCTAAGGACTAGACGTAAGCCAAGTGGTTGGGCTAAACTAGTATAAATTGTCTATGCATCATATTAGCTATATGCTTCTCTCTTTAATGATATCCTTCTAAACTTAATCTTTGTTTTTCAATTGAAGTTTAAAATTTTTAATATCACCCAATTCACCCCTCGTCTTGGGTGAAATTGTCATTCTAACATAGGGGAGTAAATAGCATGAGATAAAATGGAGGTAAGTTAAGAGTGAGGCCGTCTACGAGGGATTTGGGAGAATGTGGGCTTGTGGTCTACGGTGAAGGGCTCTATGTGAGTACTTTTTAGATCGATTGTAAGGACAACGAGTCTAAAAATTATATATTTTATACCTATGGTTTTAAGGAATAGACTAAAATACATTTTAAATATTATTTTTAAATAATTTTAAGTACTTTTTAGACTAGGTTAGAAGACAATCGGTTTAAAAAATATATTTTAGATATGTTGTTTTTGGAACCAGTTTAAAACGTCTACTATTATTTACAAAATATCATGAGTCACATTTTTAAACTACGCCCACAATGACTTATTTAAAACAAAATCTATCAATGACATTAATACCGGTTATTAATTGTTCAATTATTCCCTTATATCCTCTTTATTTTAGCTGATGTGAACCGTGGGCTAATTGTTATCCACATCATCACTAAACCTTGCAAGCTTCCTACAAGTGTGATGCAGACTACCTAAAGTTGGTAGAGCACACAAGGGCCATGGATTCCTCCAGAAAGGAGGATGTTGCCCGTTAGGTATATTGCCTAATATCCTAACAGGTATACTTCCCTATGGGGATGCTACCCCAAGATACCTATATAGTGTTACAAATGAGAGTGTACTTCCTCTAAAAAAGGCCAGTCGTAGTGCGCTTCCTAAGATTATATCAACATTACACGCTCATCATTCATTGTCCCAACATAGTAATTCACAAGTTCATGTTCAAGTCACACATGCCATCATAATACTAGATAAGTCTTAGCACACAACACAAGATAAATATTTGAGATTAATGTAAAAATGATAATTTGGACCACTCATCACGACGAGACCCCATATTATGTTAGAAATATGAAATTTAAAAATTCAGGTCCTCTATCCAGTCTTAAGGTTCCAAAGTTCACAATCTTTTTATCATACAATTATCCCACAAGGCTAGCCCTAGGTTCCAACAATTATTTCCATCAATTCTAATGTGTTATTCTATCTTAATTCATTTAAAGTATATCGTAAAGAGTTTTTCATTTAATCTAAAGCCTCATAGAGGAACTAGTATATTAAATAGGTAAATTTCATGTTAACTTGTTATTGTTCTTTACCAAATTGCTTTAGGATACTCCTAGAGTGCCCTATACCACTCCTATAACAAAGCTCAAATGTTTAATCCAAAATCTAATCATTGAAATTAATCAACTAACTTAATGTAAGGAGGTTGCAGTCCTAATTTTTGCCCCAAAAAATTTGGAATTTCCACTATCGGATATGACACTATGAAAAAAGAGATACTTTATAGCGGTTATTTTATGGTGTTTCTAGCCAATATAAACCTCTAGAAAGTCAGGTGCTAGAAAACATTTTATAGCAGTTATTTTATAGTGTTTCTAACAATTATAAACTGCTAGAAGTCAGGTGCTAGAAAATATTTTCTAGCGGTTTTGGAGAACTGATACGCATAGTAGTCAAAACACTAGAACTTTTCTAGAAGTTTAGCAAAATGCTAGAAAAATGTGGAAAGAAAAGCCAAAGGGATGACGTTAGTAGCAGTTGATAATCACTAGAAAATATTTAAATTTTGACATTTTTATAGCAGTTCTATGAACCACTAGAAAGTTCATAGTAGATAGCAGAAAAAGAAATTTTTAGGATGGTGCCAGTGGTGCCAAAATTTAAATTTTAGAAAAAACTTTTCCGTGTTTAGGGTCCAAAATTTGAATTTGGGTAAATTTTTTTAGGGTTTGTTATTTTCTAAAGGTTACAAAACCACTAGAAATTTCATTCCTGCTAAAAAGAATAAAAAATCTAATTGTTTTATTATGATAAAATATGATATTATTAATTAGAAAACCATTAAATAGATTATATCATATGATTATGTTGATATGCGTAATTAGCAATGTATTTCATGTTATATATAAAAATATATTGTGATAAATAATAAGTAATTAAATTATGATTGTATCATATGAGCTTAATTTAATTTGATAAGATAATTGAGTTAGAGATGCAAGAATTGTAGATGAGATAGTTTGTAGTGTTAAGTTGAAAAAGTGGTTGGATTGGTTGAGATGAAGAAAGAAAAATTGAAAGAAGAAAATATAAGTATGTTAGTAAACTATAAATGAAGATAAATCAAATAAATAAATATCTACAAAATAAATAAATTCTTACCATGTAAAAAGAAGGAGGAGGAGGAGGAGAGGAGAAGATGGAAGTTTAAGGAATGAGACGAAGGAGATGAGAGGGAGGAAAAGAGATGTGGGAGTGTATGAATAAGGGAATGAGATGGTATTTATAGAAGTTTATGAAGGATTTCTAACGGTTTTGTACATTTTGCAGCAGTTTTGTTGTCGAGACATCTGAACTACTAAAAATGCCCAAAATTTAATTTTTAAAAAATTGAACCAAATTTAATTTATTTGTACATATTTAATTTATGTATAAAAATAAATTATTACATGAGTGATAGAGATTATTGAATATGTTATTCTTGATCATCATCCTGCCTAAAAGGAGAAATTAAAAAAATGATTGTTAGGATTATAATTAAATATATTTGTGGAAAAAATTAGAGCCAATTAATTTAATAAAAGATACATATCTAACAATGACTAAATTATCGTCTTCTTGAGAAAAGAAGTCTTCAAAATTCCTCAGTTAGAAGGGCTCACTGTTATAAGTAATGTCACTATCACCCATGTCATAAAGATCACATGGCTTGAGGTGGATGACTATATTCCAATTTTTAAGCTTCTCGTCCTAGACATAGTAAACTTGGTGTGCCTCAGAGGCAAGAATATATGTCTCATCATCTTCATATTCCACCGTATGAATAAGTATAGAGAAATCAACAGAGGTGAAGCCAAAGTGATAAGTGGTGAGTCCCTGTGAAGTTGTCATATTTGCCCAGGAGCACTTGAACAGAGTTAAGGTGAAAAGTTGGTAACTTAACTCAATGAAGTCAATCTACTTTCTATAGTAAGTGACTCCTCCAAAATGCATGTCAACATCACTACTGCTAGCGTAACATCTCATTCAGAATATGCCAAAAATTACAAAGTTTTGTGTGAGCAATCCCTGATCATGTGTAACCGTACAGAACTTGAACACTTTGATATTATATATTGTATAATGTACAAAACTCAATATGTGAACTATACGGGGAACTCTCTGTGGAATTTCTTATCAATGTTAGAGGAACATGCGTGCCCTTGTAGCTATCGCTTGAGATAATTTATAAATCCACTATAATGAAGTGTAATTTGTTAGAGCCAGTGAGGAATAAATATAAAATGTAATAGTTGATAAGTGCATAATATTTACTGTATAAAGGGTTCAACCTGAATGAAATTTATCAAAACACGCATTTGTGCTTAGAGTTTCTCCATAGAAGTGAGTGTAAAGAATTCATATCCTCTAACTGGTTTATCGACAAGAGGAAATAAAGTTGGCATAAAGGACTAGGAGGAGAATCATCAACACTACGAGGGCAATTAAAAGATGTCTCCATATTATCATCAAAGTATCTTGAATAGAAAGTTATCACCTTATCTCCAAAATAAGCTTATGTTATTGACCCCTTTGACCACACCTTATTTCTAACATATGATTTTAATTTTCTCAAGACATGCAAGTTATATTCCATTACTAATTTTAAGCAATCAAAATAAAAAATTAAATTGAAAATATAGGGATAAAAGATCATTTGGTACCTCTTTATAAGGTACATCTAGTGACCTTTGCTTCTCGTATAAGGTGGACAATCAAGTGAACCATGAAAAATGATGAAGTAAATATGATCATCAAGTGACAAAGTGTAAGAATTATTTTATTTTGTAGCTGATCGAGCTCTTCAGGTACCAAGACCTTCACACACAACTTCCTAAAATATGAACACAGCTCCACCAAAACCATTGATATATTAGAAGGAAGTGTGTTTCTCAAAGCCAGTGGGAGTAACTATTGCATAAGAACATGTTAGTCATGACTCTTTAACCTAGTAACCTTTTGAGCTTGCAAATTGATACACCTTTAGATGTTGCTACAATATCCATCAAGTACTTTATGTTTTTTAGCATTAAAAGAAAGACATCCTTGTTCTTCTTCGTCAAGGTGAATTTAGTTGGCTAGAACTTGTCATTTTCATTAGGTCAAGCCTCTTCACAAATTCCCCAGGCCCTATAAATTATTCCTAGATATGAGATGGTCTTTAGACTTTTTGACTTAGTTGAGCAACGTATATATCACATTATTGCACACATTCTTCTAACTATACATAACATCTAAATTGTGGCATAGAAAATTAGATTCTCAATAAGGAAGAGTGAAAATATGCTTCTCTTCTGCCACTACAGAGGCTGAGCACTAGATGTTCTATAAGACTGTCATCCTAATTATTGGCGATCCTCATTCTTGTCAATATCTTGTAGTTGCTATAGGACATCCCCACTAGACAAAGTAATAGGAGGATCTCTCCTTTCTTGGTTTCCATCAAAGTGAATTCATTGCAATCTAAATCTGTACTTGGAATCAAGGAACCGTTGATATCCCATGAAGCACCACTTACAACTGTACGGTAGGTGACATGGTACAGAGTCAAAGTTGAACTCTAGATAGGCCAACCCAATATGCACATTCTAACTAGACAAGGACAACTCATTCATTCATAGCTCTATAAATTCTTGTATCAATAGCCATAGATAGCGTCTATATCATTACCTAGTTCTTTCTTGCCAAGAATAATCATGGAAAGCAAAAATTAGCTTTGTTTCATGAAAATCCAAGGTGGAAGATTTAAAGAATTAATAAACAGATATTATAGGTTGTGCTCATGTTTTCGAAGGGATTAAAATCATCTGTTGCTAACAAAAGATGGATATTTCTAGGATCACCAGAAAATTATAGAAATTTCATGTCAAAGCTTTCCACGCCTATTAATCTCGTGGGTATCTTAAATATCCAATGTATTGATGACATATACATTATTCGCATTATTTGCTTATGTGCTACCTCATGTGCTCAGCCATTTTTTATGACATATACATTATTTGCAACAGCAATTTCAAAGGAAAGTACCTAACAATCTAATGTATTGAGAACTAGATTAAATTTCATTCAGATACATAATAGGTAACAGATTATATTGCAATAAATTGTACCTTAGAATTTTGGCCAATTTCTTCTTCTGGTTTTTCCCCTTCCATACTAACTTGTACTGGAATGTCTTACATCACTTACAAATCTCTCTATTTACATCCTCTCCCTAATACATCATACAGTCATTTAGACATGCATATATCTTCTTGTAGTTGAAATCAAGTTTTTTATTAATCTTCTTTGCCTCATAAACATATAAAGGGAAATCAGCTTGAGGGAAGACATCTCCTAGTAAATCCAATAGCATACATCGCCTTTTCAGTCATACCGCATAGGCATTTGAATACTTTGTGCACTTAGAATAAAGAGGTTTATTGGCTTCATTCATGAGGTCAAAAAACTCTCAGGTAGTTTCATTTTTAATAAACTCTAAACGAGGTCCCTTTACTTGATCTGACTCCTTACTTTCATGAATACAAAATGCATCACACACATCATCATATTCTTTCGCTCATACTCCTATTTGTGAAATTACAGGAATTGACTCAGCAATCATATCCGGTCGTTCCCCATGTAGTTGCCAAAAAATATACTTCTCAAAAAGGGGTTTAAATATCAAATGCTCTCTCATAACATCTATTGAATGCCACTTTTTAAAACTACACTTAGGACATGAACACTAGATCTTACCATTTATAGAGGCAATGGTATAAGCAAAATCTAAGAAATTGTTCAGTCTGGCCAAATATTGAGGAGTCAACTGATGCAAGTTGATCAACGACCTATCTATCACTAGTATTGCTCAAATCTCGTTAACTCTTCAGAAGGAAAGCTCAAATAGAAGTTAAAATAAACTTAAGATGAAGTTGTTCAATTTTTAAAGAAGGGATTCAACTGCTACATAACAGTCAAAATTTTCTAGCGGTTACAAAACCGCTAGAAATTCATGCTCCATGGTGAACATTTGTAGTAGCTTGTAACTGCTAAAAAAGTTTACCTATTTTTGAAATTCAAATTTTCCTCCATCTTGAACATTTCTAGCTGTTACAACTGCTAGAAATGTTCACCATGGATGGAAATTTGAATTTTAAATTTCATAAACAAACGATCAAATGTTTCTAGTAGTTTGTAACCGCTAGAAATGTTCAAAATAGAGGTAAATCTGAATTTCAAACTTTAAATTTTTTTAGGAAATTTCTAGCAGTTAATAACCGCTAGAAAAGTCAAACTTGGAGGGACAATTATTTTCTAAATTTTTAAACAATATTAAATTAAAATAATCATAACCAATATTAACTTAAAATTAATAATAGCAAAAAATGTAGAGACATTGTAAAAAATTATAATTAAAATTAAAATTTTCAATGAAACAAAGTGTCAAATATTAAACAATACTTCTATTTTAATTTATTATAATTAAACAATATAAGCATAAGTGGTATGGGCCAGTATTAGTGTCATCCAGATCAGACTGTAAGGACTAGGCAGGCTGTTAGGGCCAGGCAGTTTGTGAGGGCTAGCAGGTCGCTAGGGTATTTCTACTCTAGGGACCAACGATATTTGGAAGTCTAAAGCTAGTTTCTTCACTAGCCCATACATGACCACAACAGTTATATGGAACTGTTCAAGCTAGATTTGCATCTTCTCCCTCACTTCTAGCCGATCCTCATCCCCTACTACTACTCTGACCTTCTCCCTAACTTCTCCTCTGATCTACTCTTGCAGCTACTCATCCATGTCAATGGCTTTGGTTCTCTTCGTTCCTGCACTCATTTGATGGGACACCTCTACAAACTGAGAGGTCCCTGCAATATGTAAAGGCCTAGTACCACCTGGGCGAGACAACCTACTCTGTGCCTAAGGCTGAACCTGCTAATGGCCCTGGTGTACGGTCAGTCGCAACCCACTAATAGTGAAGTGATGGGATACAAGATAGACCTCTATGACTCCCACAGCTCAGTATCCACCTAAGCCATGTGGGCCTATCAAAATTAACATAAGCTAATTAATATTGAATATTTAAACTTAACTATCATAATTTAATTAATCAATATAATTAATTACATACCGCTATCTCCTCAACTTTAGCTAACGGAAGAGTCCCGTCTTATAGCATGTGAAGGTAAGGCTACATCTTGCCATACGTAGGCATGACCCCCTCTCCTATCACATCTTTAGCCTCTATAGATTAATTAGAAAAAGTAATTATTTATAAATTATATACACAAACTCAATGTATAAATTATTTTAATGTACTTACTATTTCAACGTAGGCGACAGTAAAGCTCTTGGACCCTGCCCTATGGTATATTGTCTGCTGCCTTACATAGCCCACATTTCTCTGAGAGAGGGCATAAAATAAAATCTAATAATATTAATCAAAATTCAAAAAATATTATAATTAATGCAATAATATTAATATCATATATACCTGATATTAAGGCGAGATCATCAAGTAGATATAGTAGACCCAACCTTGCTCTAGGACTCCATCTGGTATATCCACTAGAATCTTCTGCAAGGACCTCATACTATCATCATTCTTCTAACGCCATAGATCGCCCCTCGATTCTTCTATGCTACCTCTATCCTCTTGAGGATATCTGCATTTAACCCCTCTGCCACTATAAATTTTCCCTGTAATTAAATAAATAATAAAATTTTATTTATTAAATAGATTATGTACATTTAATATCAATTATATATAATCCATATTAAATCTATATATAGATTGCATAGATTTAATGTATGAAATCTATATATAATTTATATTAAATTTATCTAAAAATCTATATTAATATAGATTAATTAAATAATTAATGAAATAATTAAGTATATAAATTAATTAAATAATTAAACAAAAAATAATTAATATATATATTTAATTAATTAAATAATCACTTTAAATAAAAAAATATATATCTTAGCTTTATGATATCACAAGTTGCATTCTTATCCTGTGCTTCGACCTTCTTCTAGTCTTTCACATGAATGGGTAGCAGGGTCCACTGCTTGCTGACTAGGCACGTGTACTTGCTATATAGTTGGCCCTTCCCCTAGTTAGTTAGCCCAAATCATTCAGCGGTAGGAGTACACGTCCACTGGTAATCAAAGAGAGCTCTTTAACATTGAGCCTCATGTCATATCCTACTTTTTCTCTATCTGTATAAAACTGATATAAAAAAGAGATTTGTAAAGGATTGTGATGATAAATAGAGAGGAAAAATGATTATTAGACAAAGTTATAAAGAAAATGGACTAAATTGAAAACTCTAAAAGTTATATGGTACAAAAATGAAGGCAAAAATAAACTTTGGACTATTAAGTATAATTATTAAAAGTTGAGGGTATAAAGTATAATTTTTAAAAGTTTAAGGGCAAAATAGTCATTATTGAAAGTTGAGCTGGAAAAATGGCCAAAAATGGCCAGAATCAGGTTAGTCCTAAATTTTTCCAATAAATAGAGAAAATTATTCTGATGAGTTTCACACAACACAGAATTTTGATTTGAGATCTCGAAAAATTGATATAAATTTGTGGAAGAATTATGCATGTTTTTCAAATCTATCTAGAACAGTGCATAGGAGTTAGAATTTCATGATTCTAAACTCATAAATGGATTCAAAAGATGAAATTGTGTAGGGTAGAGTCAAGACATCAATTGATTCAAATGCCAAGTCCATTAATTAAGATTAAGGAAAGTTAATGTAGTTAAATGAGCTCAATGTTCAAGAGAAAATTAGATTGTAATGGATGAATGATTATGTGATATTAGAATTTGATTGTGAAATCCAAGAGGCAGCCACACATCAAGAAGAAGTAAGAAGAAAGAGGCAAAGTAAAGTTAAAGTGAAAGAAAGTCAAGTATATGAGGTAGTAAATTTATCCAAAATTTATGTATTGAATGTTATGCTTGGTTGTGCTATGGCTATGTTGAATTGTGTTGCTTGTGTATATGATTGAAGCTCTATTTCTATGATTACTTTGGCCCATTGTATTTTATATGTTATATAGAAGCATACACATTACATAATATTAACACTCTCACAAGTAAGTACAAGTTTTTACATTAATGCATACATTGTTTAGTACCATTTGCTACTGAGATTCCCTAGAAATCTTACCCCTCCATGTAATCCCAATCCCAATAGGTTTATTAATTATGAAATAGGATGAAGAAGTATGAAGAGAAGTTAGGGATTGGATAATATAAATGTTATATGATGAATATATAAATTGTTGCAAGTAATGATGTTATATGACATATTTAAGCCACAATGCTCATAATATAATGAAAAATAGCAAATGATCAGATAAATATATGAAATTTTATAGACATTTAGTTAACATACCAAGCTTCATTTTGAATGCAAGAACATCTTATTTTGATGTATGTACAAAGAGAAAGAATTTTCCAAAGTTAGGGATCAGAATAAGTTTTCAGGATTTTTGACCAAATGAATAGTAATATTTGATAATTAAATTGTATTAATTAACTAATAATTTGGATAGGAAATTATTTTTACCTTAAATTTCAAAACGTTATCTTCACGTAGCTTTTTGAACCACTTCATTTCAATTTTTATAGAATTAATTATGAATTTCTAAAGTTAATCGCCAAATCTGGAATACCATATGAACAATAACTCGTGAAGAGTAAAAATTTTAGATTTAGCTAATGGACTTCTAAGGTCTTATAAATAGTTATAAATGCTACTGAATGGTCCCTAAGAAGTATAAAAGTAAGGATGTTTCATGGTAGACCTATTGCCTTAGGAGTCTGCAACATGTAATTTGAAAATTAATTATATATATATTAAATATAAACAAGTTTTGATATAAATAAAATAGTTACCTTTGAACTCCATATTAATGCCAGTCTGGCTCCTTAGAGCATGACTCATCTCATTCTAGGCCTGCTGATCCTTCTTTTGAGCCTACTCATCATGATGAGGAGCTTCATCTGCCTTGAAGCTTAAGATGACTAGTACCACCCCTAGAAGTATTGGCCTTAGAAAAAGAATCCTCACTGGGTATATCAGGGTCAACTGGCTCCTTCTTGGGTCGACGACTCATCCAGATAGTTTCAAACAACAATTGATATAAATAATATAAATAATATTAAATAATAATTTTAGAAATACAATAAATAAATAAAATAACAAATAACTTCAATAAAAATTGAAAGTTAAATTTCTATTCTTACCTTGAAATGTAGAGTACTCTGTAGATCTGGATCTAAATCTGATTTGTGCAGAGAATTCGGTAGAGCTTCACCTCACAACTTGCCAAAAGTGTGAAAATCGGGGATGCACTATGTATATATAGGTTTAAATTTTCTAGTGGTTATCCCAAAAACTGCTAGAAAATGTAAACCTAAAGCGAACAGACACTTGCCATATATCATGACCCTCGATAACTCTAACACTACCCCATGTCTAAACTGTTAGAAATGTCCATGAATTTTCTAATGGTTTATAGAATTGCTAGAAATTGCACCGACCTTCCGTATTTTCTAACTGTTGGTACTGAATCGCTAGAAATGTGGTCAAAAGGGTTAGAATTTCTAACAGTTTGTCTTATAATTGCTAGAAATTCTGTGAATTTCTAGTGGTTCACCTTAATTGGTAAAAAATAACCACTATCAAAAACCACTTTTTTTTGTAGTGTGATGAATAGGACGTCCTAGATATGCTGACTAAATTTTGTCTTGACCCAATGGTTAACGAAGTTGCAAATGTAACCTTGCCAAACCCTCGTGTCTTTAACCTCTATAATTCTCTTGGGCTCCAAAAAACACAAAAAAATATTATATTATAGGCTCATAGCTAGCTTTAATTAAGTTGCCACTCTAAAGGAATGCTTACCTCTTCCTTGGCACATCCTATTTATAGGGTCCCAGTACTTCCATATTTCCATTATAGTCTATATGGGATTTCTTGTGCATAGGTTGCACCCTACCTCTTCCCTCCAAGTGATTAATGTGGGACTTTTAACTCTACTTTGAGTTATATATATTTATTTATTCATCGGTTCCATTCACTCTAATACTAAAATTACCGCATACATATTTAATTTCCTCCAAGAATTGCAGAATTTATAAATATCGAAATCCTCAATCTCCGCATTAAATTTTGGGATAAAATTATAAGATGTTACAGGTTGAATATGACAATTGGTGTAGAAAGTTGAGAGAATGTTTTTTGTTTTCCTTAAATATTTGTAGATCGATTAAATACAACCACCGTAGCAAATCTTTTTCTATAGCAGGCCTAGAACTGAAGACTTTTTGCACTGGTTGTTTATACACTTGTTGGAAAACTAGTATAAAATCCTTTTTTTTAATCATCGTAAAAAAGGCCTTTTTGCACTATTAACATTGTTAGTTTATCTCTGGTGAAAAATAATTGCATAAAATTAAATTAAATTTCCTATAGTAATTTTGCTCACCATCCCCTCATCACACTAACAAAAGAAATGGAAAAGAAATATTTCTCCTTTTTTTTTCTATTTGAACTTATATTTTTTTCATGGAAAAAACTTCCATGTTTGCCGGTTAAAAACAATATAATGTAGATTTGATATGTATTAGCCAAGTATGTGTGTACGAGAGAGAGAGAGAGACCTAAGGGTTTTTTTAGACATAAGTTCAGTTAGGGATTGATGTTTCAAACATAAGTTCAGTTAGTGATTGATATTCTTTTAAGAAAATTAATCTAATTTTCACGTAACATTTTTCATTAAAAATAAAGTATTAATGGTGTTGACCGAGAGATAATATTTTATTCTATTTTCAAAGTTAAATAATTAGGAGAAATTAATAAAATTAAAATATTAAATTATAAATTTTACCTTGAATAAAGGAAACAAATTAAATGTGCTCAATTTAATTAAAATATTATAGCAATTACAGATTTAGTCACTTAAAGTTAAAACATTGCCTATAAAAAAATTGACTAAGTCGACGCTGAATATCTTTAGCGGCAATATATTGTCACCGCTTATGAGATTGTCTCCTATATTACATTGGCAGTGACAATTGAAAGTCACCACTGAATATCAATCATTAGCAGTGACAATAAATCACCGCTGAAAGTTTAACAGAAGTCGTCCAAACCCTTTCGTCAGCAAAGGTAAGTCAAAGGTGGCAACTTTTGCTTAATCAAGGGTGACTATTTGTCGTCGCCTAAACTTGAATCAACGGCAACAATTTTGTCGCTACTGAAAGTTGATATTTTTGTTTAAAAAATTTTTTGGCAATTTTTCTTATATAAAAAATATTTAATTTAATCTCAAAAATAATGATAAATAAACCTGAATATAATAAAATGGATAAATAATTTCAATTATTATATAAAATATCAAATTATTTTAATTATTTAAATACTTAAAATTAAAGTAAATTTGTTCATTTTATACATAAATATTATATAGAATGATCAATAGTAGGAGTAGAAGAAGTATGCATATGTAGTTGTCTCCTCTGCATCAAGACAACAAATTGAGCTTGTATCTTTTGCTCTATTTGTTCAGTCTTTGTTTGAATTGAACACGCTCTTCTTGCATCTTTTCACGCTCTGCTATACGCTCTTCTTCCATCTTTGCACGCTCTGCCTCTATTTGTTCTCTCTCCTCTTAAAATTTTTTATCAAACTCTTCTTGCAATTGGGCACGCATACTTTGGACAACTAAACTATCACTAGATTGAGGGTGATTTCTCTTCCTTGAAGGATCTTCTCCATACCCTTTCCCTCTTACACACCCTGACCTCTCGCCAAGAACTATCGGCAATATTTCTTATGACGTAATTCGAGTATCATTCTCTAAATCTTGATCTTATTGTTGAGAAAGTTTGTGCACACGACTCTATAAATAAACATATGAAACTATTAGAATAATCATAAAAATAAATTAAAGTAAAATAAATTACAATGCATGCATGAATCTATTCAGAGTGTGGGTCAGCCCATACTACTTGTCCATCTAATATCTTCCTATTATGCGTTATCTCCCACAGCTGGTCAAGAGGGGTAAGTTGTCCAGTAATAGGATCTATCTACAAAATAATAATATATAAAATACAAACAATAGATTTTAAAATAAAAAATAATTAAAAAAATGATCGAGGACCACAATTATGATTAAAATAGGATCTATTTACGTTGAAATAATTATAGTAGTGATAAATTGAACTTACTGTAGCAAACTCAATCTCTGCAAATGATCGAGGACCACAAGTATGTTTGGTCATTTGTTTTTCTCGATTTATCGTGTTTCTTGCACTTTTATTCTACAACAAAATTTGATAACTACTAAGAAATTAATTATTGAAACAAAAAAATAATTTATTTAGAAGGATAGTGAGGTACCTTAAACATGTCAGACTTAAAATATATTAATAACCATTCCCAATCTTGAAAACTAATAGTTTCAGGAGGATCAGCCAACTTATCCTCATCAGTCTCATAATTCTTGTAGTGAGAATGCATATTGGTCTTCCAATTTCTGAATGCATTTTGTAAAATAATTGATATAGCTATATGAAACTTGTCTTCAGCAGTTATATCAGCAGGTTTAAATTTATCCTGAAATAAATAAATATGAACACTTTATATAATAAAATAAATAAACTAAGAATTTTAAAAAATTTGACATAAATAATACCTTTATTTTTAAAATCATATCCTGACCATATTTTTCAAAAATATTCTTCCAGTTACCTCCACCATCCCTAAAAGAGACTGTAGTTCTAAGAGTTAAACCACAATAATTAGAAAAGTCTCTTGCTTCTAGACCGATTGCTCTTGACATGGAATCTAAAAATTTGACTCAAATCTTTGATCCTTGTGCAGTCCTCAAATTTACATTAATAGACTTGTAAACTCTTTTGCGCTTGTTGATTGAAGTAGAAGAGCATATCATTGAAATTGAATTAGAACAATTAAATGTTACAAGCAATGTAAATCAATTATTAAAAAATTGAAACAAACTTACATGCACTACTATTTTGAGTATGGGGAGAAAGAGGAGAATTGATAGGCATTTCCTCAAGTTGTTGTTGCAGTGATAAAGGTGAAATAACATGTCTTGATTGAGGTGTAGAGCATGTACCTTGGCTATTCATGTTGTCATGAGATGCAATAGAAAGACTTTTTCTACCTCGACCTCTCTTTAAGACTGACATATCCTATAAACATAGACATTTCATTTAGGCAATATCAATAAATTAAATCAAAAATAGCAAGCAATCAATAATCAGTCTACATATTAATACAATATACTATATCAATTAATTTCATTCAATTGAATCTTCCATTGCACTATCACTTCTATCAATATCTTATGATTCATTTGTTTCTTCTATTTCAGTTTCAATGTCACTTTCTTCTTCAGTATCACTATTAAAGTCATCAAGAAGATCCTCTTCATCACTAAATCCAATCTCCATGGCATTATTTCTATGTATTTGTGATAGTTCTCCTTGAGATAAGGTCTACGTTTGTCCAGCTTCTCCATATAAGTTAATGATAGTATCATCAACTTGTGTAGGACTTACATGGTAAATATTTAAGTCTACCACCAACTATTGATAAGGTTCTTTATCAACTATAGAATCATTGACCCCACTATCATCAGTATTATTGTAGTTGCTTAAGCACTTCATATGGAACTGGTGGATCCATATGCTCTTCTTTACCAAATGATACCTTATTTTTACACCATGGGTGATTTTGTAGAAGAAAGCATCGATGCCCCATGTAAGACAACTTGCTCCTTATCGAAATACAATGCGTGTCTTTGTGGCAACATAGACATGCAAGTTTACCTTTAGTTGACCACCCTGAAAGGTTTCCATATGCAGGAAAATCATTTATAATCCATAATATTGCTGCATGCATGATAAAATTTGATTGACAATATGCATCATACGTCTGTACCCCTACTTCCTACAATTGCTTCAACTCCTAAATCATTGGTTGGAGGTAAAGATCTATTTCATCATCTGGACACTTTAGACCAGGAATAAGAAGTGTCATCATAAAGTATGGGTTTTTCATACAAAGCCATAGTGGCAAGTTATATGCCACTAAGACAACAGGCCAGATACTATGATTGGCCCTCATATTCCTGAAAAGTTGAAATCCATCACTTGCTAAACTCAGTCGAACACTTCTTGGATTAGTAGAGAAGTTAGGGTACTGGTTGTCAAAGTGTTTCCAAGCTAAATAATCAGCTGGATGCCTCAGTACATCATCATTTGAGTGTTTCTCCTTGTGCCACTTCATTTCTTTAGCTGTATCTCTTGACATATACAGTCTTTATAGCCTTGCTGTTATGGAAAAATGCCTTAAGACTTTATGTGGAACCTTCTTCCCTTTCTATTTGTTTAAATTCCATCTAGGCATATTACACTTAAGACATGATTCTGCATTTGTGTGCTCCCCCAATACAATATGCAATCATTCTTACAAGCATCAATTTTATGGTAATCTAAACCCAAATCACGAATTATCTTCTTAGCTTCATAGAATGAATTTGGCACTAAAGCCCCCTCTAAGAGAACTTCTTTTAACAAGCCCAACAACACATCCATAGATTTATTACTCTATTGGTTAATGCATTTCACTTGAAGCAACTTTACAATAAAAGAAAGTTTAGACATCTTGATACAACCTGGATAAAGTTCAGTTTCAGCATCTTTTAACAAGTCAAAGAACCTTTTAGACTGCACATTAGGCTCTTCGCTCTCATAGTTGCTAGTATTTGTATAATCCACACATGGAACTCTATATGCATCGCATACCATCTTTACAAAGTTCTCATTATTAGTACCATTTTCTATGTCATTAGTAGAAGTTCTACAATCTATCTAAAATATTCTAATTTCCCCATGCAACTCCCACACTGTATAACTATTCCAAAAACCCTTGCTCAATAAGTCTGTCCTAACATCTCTTCTCACTTTAAATATAACATTCATGCATCTTTTACAAGGGCAATGTATTTGATTTATCACGCTAGGTTGACTAAATGCCCATTCTAGAAAAGCATATACTCTAATATATGATAGGTTGCCTCTGTCTTTAATATGTAACCAACTTTTATCCATTTATATTCTCTAAACAGTTAATTATTGAAGTGACTTGTCAAACTAATATGAAACTGCAAAAAGCATGAAAATTATAGAGTAAGAAAAGTAATAGAATGACAGAAATGCAATGCAGGAAGAGAAGAGTTACCAAGATAGCCTACTTGGAAATTAAAACAAAATATACTCATACAAAGCTAGCAAAAATTATGATAGGTGTTAAATAATCAACAGGACTCACTACTAATATAGAATCATTAAGGTTTATCAACTTCCAATCAGGGTAGACAAATTGTCTTTATACTTCACAGAGACAACTATTTCTACATCTCTGGCTACAAATATAGACAGTGATTATAAAGAAATAAGCATTATTTAAAATATTGTAGAGGTAAATTAAATCGCTATGTATATTTCTTAAAATATGCAACAACTTGATATGCATACAAAAATGACTGGAAATAGAAATGAAGCAGCAGCACTATATGACTGAAGTTAATAATAAAGTATATATTTAAAAGGGGGGAAATAGAAATGAAGCAATAGCACTATATATGCATACACTAGCAGTTAAAAACAAGATATATTATACCCATTGCCCCTCAATAGTATTCAAAGGGAATCAAATTAATGAAACCAGTGAGAGTAAGAAGGATGAGAGAGAAAAAGAGAGGGATATAAATGTGAGTAATATTATTATATTGCCAACAAGGATATCTAATATATAACATATTCATCTAGCTAGTAATATCTGAGAAGGCAATTAAAAGAATAAAACATGAAAGTGTGAAAGATTAATATATATACCTAAAATAATTAATGAAATTTAGGGCATGAGAACAATATCCCAGAGAGCTCAGAAGTTGATGATAAATGGATCTATTGGTATTTGAGTGATTGAAGCTGCAAGATGACCTGATGGAACCTCTTCTCTCTTATAATTACCTAATCGATGAAAAGAGTGTTATTTGTTCAATTTTTTCAAAACTTAGAGAGAAATTAATTTTTGAAATGCATAGAAGTAAGAAACAAGTATGCAGTCAAGAAAGGAGTTTATCCAACAATTGCATCATATCAATTAGACTCCTTACATATAAGTTAAAGACAAAAAGTGTAACATAACCCACTGACTGACTTCAAAGCAATATTAAACATTTTACCATATCATATATCATACAAGTCTCTATTAATAAATTAGCATATCTCAGTGACTCACAGCATGGGAAAGTAAGAATATGGATCAAAAGAACTAAACCAACATGCTTTTCTAATAATGTTCAATCAAGTTTAGGAGTATTATTGCAATCAGTATTCATATTCTTATTAAGCAACAATTTATATAAAATACAAAAGAAAAATAAACCATAAGAGGTTAGCTGAGGTAGCAAAGGTAAGATGGAGCATAAATCATGTTCACATCAGTGCCAACTATATATAGGTGAACATTCGACCATCTTCATTTTCTCTTCAAAGTTCCCACCACAGCATTCTCACCATTTTATTTCAAATCATGAATGCCCCAACTTCGGTAAAGACTAATAAATTTAATAGAATTATAAAAGAAGAAGTTTCCAAAATTATTGGGTGAGAGACATCATGTGAGGCCATGGACTTGTAATTTTCTCTTTGTGGTACAAAATTAGCATAGCTTGAGATTGAAGCTTGATTCCACGTTTTAAAGCTTCATTAATTACTTAATCAATGAACGAGCAAGTCTATCGGTAACCCCAATGTCTATCGACAACCCCAATGCCAAACGATTTTGGTTCAGTTTGAAGTCAGAAAACTAAAATACTGACTCATTTTCTCTCAATCAACCAAAAGCTACTCAAAATCTTGACTTTAATCCGTTACCCACCCTATAATCGGAAGAAAATAAAGGAGAAAGATTGAAGACGCAGTTGGAAAACTTACCTCAGATGGCTGACAACGTCGCAAGTTCACTCTCCATCCTCCGGTCACTCCTCCAATGTCACAATCCTTCGGCCATTCCCTCGTGCTCTCCCTCTATCAATCGCTCTTGATGTATCGCTCTAAAACCCGTCGACACTGAGAAATAAGGAAGAGAAGGAACCCTAAAATATAAAAACGTATGAGCAGCGACAAAACAAAGTCGCTGCTGAAAGTCATCTTTGAGGACTTTAAGCGGTGACATAAAAAGTTGACCCTGAAAGTCCCTTTTCAGCGGCAACAAAAACAAGTCACCGCTGAAAAGGAACTTTCAGCGGCGACTATATTTTGTGTTGTCGCTAAAAGTCTTAGTTTTACCAAATATTTTTTAGGAAATAATCCTCTTAGTAAAAAAATAATATTTTTCCTCAAATAGCTTCTTCAACTCTTTAGAGAAATTTTATTAAATTTTTTGGATAAATAATAACCTCTAACTATTTTTCTTGAATTTTCTAAGAAAATAGACATTTAATTCCCGAAAAATAGCTATTAAATCATTTGGGTCTCTTTTTGGGAAATAAACTCTCATAATTTTCTTAATTTTTCTTAACCCTAAGATATTTTTAATGATTATTCTTTCCTTTATTCTTTTTCTAAAATTTCACTTTTGAGACTTTTTAATTTCAGACAAACACTCTTAAACTCAATAATATCTTATAAATCATTTTTATAAAAGTTTGGATATTACATGAAATGCAACATTAGAGGGCATATGCAATAGTAACTAAAAATGTATGTATGTACGTATATATTTTATGTCTATTCGTTCTCCTTATTTCTCTCACACACACATCTCCTTCTGTCTATTTCCTCCCCCACATTATCTCTAACATACACATACTAATTCTCTCGCTTATTGACACATATTTACAATATCTCTCTCATGTACATATCCATCTTTTATCTCCTTATTTCATATACATTACAGTATTCTCTGTATAATCTTTCTTTACTATAATAACACATGAAATTCCTTTATTTGTTATTTAAAACTAAAATTATTCAATAATTTAATTTTATATATTATATATAGATTAGATAGTAATTTAAACCCCCTTTAGAGGGGAAAAATTGTATAATCACTTTTAGCGGCGACATTTATCGCCACTGAATGATATAAAAGTTGTCGCTAAATCCTACCTTCTGTGGTGACAATTAGTGTCACGGCAGAAAAGTGGCAAGTGTTTTTAGCTTTTACGGCAACAAAAGAAAGTCGCCGCAGAAAGTCAGGACTTTTAGTGACGAAAAATAAAGTCGCCGCTAAAAGTCTATTTTCAACGGCGACATTTTTTGTAGCCGCTAAAAAGTCGTAGCCAAATCATTATTTTTTTTATAGGGTGCGTTGGTCCCCTCTTTGTGTAGAGCAAATTGCTTGGTTCAAATTCAAAGGACGGTTTTCCATATCATTGTGCAAGTGAATGTGAGAGCAACTTGTCAATATATAAATAAATTAATTAACTTTTCGGAGGGAATGAGATTGTCATATTATATGATATATCAGGTTATTAGCCCAGCTACTTGCACACCGACGGTTTAGAGTTTAACTCTATATTGAAGGCGACTTATAATGCTCCACTGATATATAATTAATAAATACTCCCCAAATCCTTAATATAAGATATATTTAACTAATTTAATTAGATTAAGAATGTTAGTTAAATTAGTTTATATAGAATATTTTTTTAAAATAATCTAATCATCTTCCTTAATTCCTTGTATTTCTCTCTTATTTGATTATTATTGTTAAGGGAGTATCAATAGAGGTAATTTAAAAAAATAAATAAAAATAAAAAATATATCTTATATTTAAAATTAAAATAAATTTCTCAATTAAGTCATATGTTAATGACTAAAAAAGTACATGATATTTCATGGATTTATATGAATAAAAATCTATCTAGTGCATATTAAAAGGGGAACCTCATAATAATTGCTTTGAAGGACATTATCAATTAATTAGTCTAAAATTTTGATAGGTAGGTTCGGCGTATGAGCATGAGAACAATAAATAACAATATTTGCATTTAAAGTAAGCTGTGGTTAAGGTAAAAGTTTCCTAGCTAGCCCCCAGATTAAGTATACCTAACTTCACTAAAATGAATTTAATATTCTTAATGAAAACAATTCATTAAGGCTGCATTTGTTTTTTTTTTTTAAATGTGAGTCATTTTTCTTGAACATGATTCTCAGTTACTATAATAAAACACTATCACAATGGTAATTTTGTAGCAGTAGATTTATGTATGTAGATGAAATTTAAACAACTTAAATTTTATATTTTTATTATTTTTAATCATCATATTTTAAAGTTTATAAGTAAAAAATTGCTTTTATTATCTTTTTTTAAGAAAATATACTTCCTCTAGTCCACATTATAAGGACATTTCCCATGGTTCTTAGAATTTTTAACCTAAGACATTAATTTTTAATTTCCACGCATGTTCTTTGTCTTGACATTCTCTAACGATCTCTTAATTAATTAAATAAGTGGTCTGTTAATTAATAATTGTATTCCGGATAATTTTGAGATTTAAAAGAATTTATCAAATTTTAACTAAATTCCTTATTCTCATCAAAGTGAGTCTTGAGGTTCTTGTGTTGTTTTAGGTTATTGTTTAGTAGTTAAGATCGCTTTATGATTGTTATCTGAAAGGATTAAAATTTGTTATTGTATAGTTTTTTTATACACTTGTCATTGTATAGTTTATTATAATGTTAGTTATGGTAAATGATTGTTGCAGTACATTGTAGTATTCATTGAAGATTAAAATGTTTGCTAATAATATTGCCGTCTATTAAGTATTGTATGTATGTGTTCTTCTTGTTGTTCTATACTCTATATATGTATATGTTCAAATGCAAGTTCTGGTTCTAGCTATATGGAAATACAAACAAAAGGGCTTTCTCTGTCATTAATCATAGAAATAAACATAGAGAAGAATATGTACATCAGTTTTTAAGCAAAATCGACGTAGATATATAGTTGCTTATCTACATCAGTTTTTGTGACTGCCGATGTAAAAAGTCTTATCTACGACAATTTTAGGTATCGTAGATAATCACGCATATTGTACTTGATAGGTGAGGTGGAAGGCCCTTCGTAATCGATGTAAAAAGTGCTTCTGGCAGTAGGGTAAGCATGACCTTTTTCTTGTACTTCTTTGCAACAAATGTTTGGATGATTCATGTAGGATTGAGCAATGTCAATTGTTCACTATGGCGGTTTAAATAAGTTTTTGAAAAATAGTTTATAAAAAAATGAGTTTTTAGACAGGTTTTAGAAAATAATTTCTGGATAAGAGTTTATGAAAAACAAAAGTGATTTTGAATAAATGAGTGTTTGGATAATTATTTTTAGAAATATTTTTATTATTGATAAATTACTAAAAATGGCATGTTTAATTAAAAGTAAGAGAGAGGATAGAGGAGATAAGGTGGAAAAGAAAAAGGAGAGAGAAGAGATGGTAGAAAAAAAGAGGAGAAATGAGAGAGGGTGAAAAAGATGTAAGATAGAGGAGAGAGCAAAGATGAAAGAGAAGAGAGAAGATAGTGGATAAGAAAAAGTAGAGTTAAAATAGTAATTGGATAGTTTATAAGTTCTTTTACTGTTCCAGAAGCTAGTCTCAATAGCTTATTCAAAACCTTAGTTTAAAATAATGATTTGGTCCAAAAATCATTTTGGACAAATATGACTGTTTTTTTTTTAAATTTTTTCAAACCAAAATTTAGACTAAAAACCCTTTTAAAACCTAAATTTTGGCATTTGTCAAACACACACACTATATATATATATATAAAAGAAAACCTCTGTTTGCTCATTTGGTTCATAGAATCAGTATAATAGTTGGAAAAGTAATATAATGATAATAACAATGAATCAAACCAAGCAAGCACCACATTTACTAGGGAGAACGTTAAATTTTGAGAATCAATTGCCTATTCGGACCATGCTTATACTGTCTTTTGCGGTGTTTTTCACACACACACACGCACGCACACACATATATATATTCTGACAGTTCAGTTATGTACCATAACAGAAAATACTTCAATTTGTCTTGCACAAACAAATTTATTATTCTACGACCACATAAACTTTCTCACGGACTATATGATCGTTTCAGAACGTTTTTCACAGTTATAGGACCCCTTTAATGATAAGAGCGTAACACAACCATTATAGATTTTTTTCTAAATTTACCCTTGGTTTACAAAAACTACTGTAGGAGTACTTATTAATAAGTTGACTTGCTGTACAGTTGGGTATTCTTCCTCTCTCTTGGTCATCTTATCATTTCCTATGATCGTGAACATAGAAAAAGGGAGGCGCGATTATGTTATGTAGGAGAGAGTTATGTAGGAGAGCGATGAAAGAGGCTAAAGCATATTTAAGAAATAATTTTATTATTTTGTCAATCTCATTATTAAATAAGAGTATATTTACAAAAAAAAATTGTTATTTTAAGACAAATTTAATGATTTAACTATTATTTATTAACCTTTGTAAATTAGTTAAAAGGCTCCTATAATATGGAATAGAGGGAGTAACAAGGTTTTACCACAAACTTTTCTTTGAGAATAACTGTGAGAATCATTTATCATAGCTCATTCTGTGAGAAACTTCATTTTCTCAGAGCAAATATTTAATTTCACTCTCTTTTTTACATGATAAATTATGTGGGAAGACCATTTCTCATGGAATTTTGCCTTTTCTCTCACGAATTTTGTCTATTAAAATTGTTCTTTAGGTGTAGGGACAAGATGCATATCTAGATGTATGGACAAATTAATCTATTTTCTCATATGGAATTAAACATTTCGTGTTAATATCTGTTTAGAAATTAAAAGGTTAAGGGGCAAAAATACTTATATATTTTTTCTAAAATTGCACATAAAAATATAGATTCTTCGAAAGTATAAAAATACCCATAAACATTTATAATAAGAGCAAAAATACTATGACCATTAAATATAACTTAACACCGTAACTTTTTATAATAGGTCACACACTATTGTTATGAAAATATTAAAATACCCCTAACTCAAAAAATTTAGAAGTGTAAAGGTGAAAAATTACTCATAAACTTTTCCCTAATGTGTGCCAAACACTATATTTTTTGAAAGTACAAAAATACCCATGAATGTACAAATAAAAAATATTTCTTTTAGTTTTGGCAAAACAAAAAACTGTGTTAAATTTTACTTCACTATTATAATACTAATAATATTATGGTTAATATATATGTTTAGTCTTCTAAATTTATATCAAATTTTATTTCAGTCTTTTAAATTTATAAAGTATATTATAGCCATTTAATGTTAATTATTGGTTTCATTAACGAAAAATATAGATTCAATAAATTTAAATAGTGACTCTAAAATTAAATATTGACATATTAAAACATTTAAAGAAGAAGCCGTCTGATTTTTAACATCAATAACTCATTTATCAATATATAAAAATATTATATTAAATAACTAAATTATAAACATATTTTGTCAATATTTAATTATAAAGTCACTATTTAAATTTATTAAATAAATATTTTCTATTAATATTAAGGAATGAAAATATACTTCATAAACTTTAGGGATTAAACTAAAATTTGATATAAATTTAGAGGATCAAACGCATACATTAATCATAAAATTATTATTATTATTATTATTATAGTGTATTAAAATTTAATAGAATATTTTATTTTACCAAAACTAAAAAAAATAATTTATTTACACTTTCATGGTACTTTTAAACCTCCAGAAAATATATGGTGTTAAGTGCATATTAGGTAAAAATTCATAGATATTTTTGTATTTTTATACTTTTTAGTTTTTCGAGTTGGTTTTTTTATAACAATAGTACTGGTCCTACTACAAAAGTAACAGTATTGAGTTATATTTAATTGCCATAGTATTTTTGCTCTATTTTTTAATGTCATGAGTATTTTTGTGCCTTCTAAAAATCTATGGTGTTGGGTGCAATATTGAAAAAAATGCATGGGTATTTTTATACCTTAACCCTAAATTAAATTATAAAGAAATTCAAATATTGTATCAAGATTTATGGTAAAAGTGATAACAAAATAACTTAATTTTTTTTGGGTTATGCTAGATACCGATTCACTTGCGTTTCAAACTATTTAGGCAACTTAAATATGTTTTTCCCCTTTCATTCTGAAGAAAAATGTTCTTCTTTCATTGAAGTGAAAATATATAGAGTAACCTTAATTATTTATTAGCTTAAATATCATAAAAGCTCCATAACATTATTGAGAGCGACACGTAGTAGTGAGCTGCAATATGTCCAAATATAATTACATACTCATAGTCAAAATAAGAATTTAGATTCTCCAGTTGCCTTTTGTTCTGCAGCCATCTGCTATCAATTTTTTTTTTTTTGTTAAGGAGGAAAACAAAGATATAGCCTAAGGTGCATGTAACACCTTGAAATATTTTTCAAGTAGTCCTAAATTATAATTTGTGGTTATTAAGTAGTCTAAAGCACCTTAAACTTAAGATATCAATTACTATTAGAAAAATACTTTACCCTATGTTTGAATAAGAAAATAAATAGAGAGGAAAGAATACTAAGAGAAAAAACTTTTAAAATAGTAAATTTTTTACCATTTTAAAAAATTTTCCTTCCTAACATTCCTTCTATTTTTCTCCTCACTTTTCTCTCTATCCAAACATAGCCTTAGGGTGCTATATGTATAACAAAATTATAAAAAAAAATACTTTAGGATAATGATTGTTACTAAAAAATATTTTAGAATAGTAGATTAATCTCAAATTATTAATTTAAGATATTGAGTGCTCCTTAAAAATTTCTGTAGGTTGCTGGATGACCCATTTTAAAATTGTCTGTCACTAAATCAGTGTAAATCCGTGACAACCTGTGTTGCAGAATTTTTGAACGCAAAATGTTGCAAATTCGTTACAAAATCAGTTTGCAGTGGATTTTTTTTTTTAATTTTCATTGTTTTTTTTAGTGGGACTCCTATGTTCGAGAACTATTAAGACTTGCATGCATTGGAGGTTTACGGAGGAGTTTAAGCACTCAAATAATCCAAGACACAGATTTGTAAAACCTTTCTGAACCAACCACACTTTGATTTGAAATATATCACAACGACCATTATCTTTATCATGTGGACATCATTTTGCTTTAAAATATGAGGCACTGCAAATTTTGCTTATTTTGAGTCTCAATCATCCAATCTGGTTAAAGTACAACACACGCACACACACACACACGCACATATGTACAGTGTACAGTTGAGCTGGACCCATATCTTAATTTGTCCGAACATTGCTTGTTCTAATACAAAAGAAACTCGAAAGAATTATCTGTATTCTCTTGCTTCAAGCATGTTTAAGCAACCCCATGTTGTCAATCGTTTTCTTACTAAAAAGAATATAAAACATTTATCATCCTCAAAATAGTATTAGAATGTTTAAAATATTAACTTTAGATTGAAAAAGATTCTTCGATCTTAAATATGCTTTAAATTTAGGGTTAATATATTTTTTTATTCCTCAAATTTACATGAATTTCAATTTTAATCTTTTAAATTTGAAATAATAGATTTTGGTCTCTCAAGAAATAAAATAATTTAAATTTTTATTATATTATTGGACTAATATTTTAGATAAAAAACTTAAAAATAAAATTAAAATGAGGATAAATTTAAAAAATTAAATATTGTACCTATTACGAGATAAGAATGGGTAGGGTATAATGACTAGAAGTCGATTCAAACGTTGTTGATGCATAAAAAAATTATGAGGCTCATTATAATTGATAATTATGCTTTTTTTATTAATGAAATTATATAGTAGATTGTAGCAAAATGGGGCTATTTATACAAATTTAAATGTTTAAGGATTTATTACGAAGATTTAAAGTTTTAATACATTATTTTAATAAGAGGTGGATTTTCTTAAATATATATAAGATAAATTTTAACTTAAGAAATAAATAATCACAGTGACAGAAGTACAGAAAATATAAAAAAAAATATTGAAAGCATTTTACTGGATAGTCGATAAATGAGAGAAAATAGTGAATAAAATAAATAATAAAAAGAAAAAAAATTAAAGTACATATAAGTAAAATATAGTTTGGTATTTTAGTTATATTAAGGTGGGGTGAGTTAGGTAAAGTTTAAAAGTTAAAACCTCTCCTAATGTTTAAAAAAATATTTTCATATTTTTATAAAATATTTAATATGAACCATTTATTCGAAGAATCCAGATCTATGGTACATTAGTACTCTCCATTGCCGATGATATATAGTGCGAGGTGAATAGAAGCCAACATAAAATATTCATGTGACAGAGTGAATTGAGAAAATAATCCTGAGATATAAATAATTAAAATATCTTATCTATAAAGTACAATAATGGGGAAAATAAAATAATAATATCTTGAGGAAAGTATGATCTGGATTTTGCTCAAAGGAGAGAGTAAATCAGTTGTTGATGTATATGGTAAGTGACCTCGTCCACGTAAAGTGCAAGAGGGACTTCTCTCCGTATCCAAATGACTCAATAATGGAGTGTAGCTAGCATTACTGTTATCATCACATAATAAGAACAATAACTTTTATTATTATTATTATTTAGATATCGGATATATTAGAGAAAAAAATTGTCAAAAAATCTCTCTTTACACAATTTATTACCCAAAAGTACTTAAAGACAGAAATCATGGAGTAAGTACAATATTTTTTTAGCTGTGTACAATATCTTTTAATTAGATTTCATACAGTTAAAAAGAATAATTACAATCACTAAAATTATGTTATACTTAAATCTTTAAATAATTGGAATAAGGTTGCGGTTTAATCGGTGGACTATAATTAGTTAGACTCAAATCATTTTAGGAACAGTGAAAATATCAAAATTAGTAAAACCTAATTTAAAACTAGGTAGTAAAATTAGCTGAGAACTATTATCAAAAATAAGTTTTACATTTGTATTTATATAAATTAAAAATATATTATAAGTTAAGCACGATCATATTAAAATATTATTAATTTAGATATGTTGATTGACTGCTTTAATATATTAAAGTTATATTAAAAGACATGATGAGAGGCAGAACGGGGTGGCTTTTGACCTTAACACAGGAAGTGCATATGCTTTTGTTTGTTCATCACAAAGCGTAGCATCAAAGGTACAGAAAATTAATGATTGAACTATATATATATATATATATATATATATATATATATAAAGTGATAGATTGATATATAAATGGATAGGTCTCGTGAATATCTTTTTCAGTTTTATGAGATGGAAATTAAATAACGTCTCTCTCGTATGTAGAAAAGGGTTCTTAAAACAGTTTAGGTCAAAGGCCGCATTATTGTTTTAAGAGTTATAATGAAATACTAAAATCCAAAGTCAGCAATCATCAATCATCTATTCATTACCACGTATATCTAAAAAATTGTTAAAAATCCTTCATTATAAATTTATTACTTAAATATACTTCAAAATATAGGTCATTAAGAAGGTATAATTCAACTTTAAAAATTATAAACCTTATTCAGTTGTGTATAATATATCTTTAACTATTTACAAATATCTTTTTACTTATAAATAGTTGAGAATATATTACATATATCTGAAAAAAATTACATCCACTAAAGTTATGTTGCACATATATCCTTAAATAAATTTTATGTATTTTTAGATAATAAATTTTGGAATAGAGTATTTTTCAACAATTTTATAAAAATACATTATATAAATAATGTGAGACTAAGCCACTTCAATATAATTAACTTAAAATATATGTCTTCTTAATTACTCATTGTAGTTTTGAATATATAAGTTAATTAGAAAATTTATTTTAGAGTTAAAAAAATATTTTGGTTCTAACAATACGATATTAATATCTTTGGGCTACACTAACAAGTTATGATTAGTTGAGGTGATAAGTAGCCTCACCCTATATAATAATACAAATTTAAATATCGAGAAGTATATTTATTGAAAGAGGTAAAAATCTTTATACTCTAAGTCTCCAAATTAATCTCAAGCCCATAATGATCTAGAAATACTTTTAATTAAATAAAAAAAATCATCCTTTCACTAATATTTGTTCTCAAACTATCTTATAATTAGATTCTTGTATTGCAAAGTTGAATGGGCATTGCATTTTGTGACTTGTGCATTTGGAGTATTTAAAAAAATTAGTGCATATTTTTCTTTTACAAATCATTAACTTATCTAATTTAATTTACTCAATGCATATAAATTAGTTAATTAACACATATTTATGAATTAATGAAGTAATTGAGAAATTGGATACATATATTATAAATGTTTGGAATTGCATTAGAGAAAATAAATGACATTTGTGTTGCAAAAGATTACTTGTTAGGTCCAAAATTGGAATATGAGTGAATATTGTATGGCCCTCAATGCTTAGCCCACACTAAACTCAGACCAATCGCTCAAAGCAGTCCATCCCTTACCAGCCCAGCTTGACAGAGCAGCATGCAGCCCTTAGCGGTTTAGAGGAGCGTCAGGCAAGAGGGTCATGACTAGGGCGGAGGATCGACCCCCGACGACCTCGAGAATCCTGCCGAAGATCTCGAGGGTGGCATCCGACACTCAAGCGTCCAACAGGAATGCTGATAAAAGAGAGATTGCGAGCATAAGGGCAGCATCTTGTTTTCACTCCTTAACTGCACTCATTGTACCTCAAACATATGCTCTCATCAATAATAATTCCAGCTAATCATGGAAGATTACCTCAACAAAAATCATTAACAGTGATCTATAATACATATTTAATTTGTGATTGTTTGGCACTTCAGTTTAAAAATCATTTTTTGGTAAAATTTTAGTTTAAAAAAATTTTAAATAAATAGTCATTTTTATTTAAAAGTAATTTTGGCCAAAACTATGGTTTTGAATAAGTTACTGAAAATAGCTTTTAAATAGTAAAAGAACTTATGGACTATCTAATTACTATTTTATTCCTAATTTTTCTTATACTCTCTCTCATCTCTCCTCTCTTCTTTCTCATATCTCTTTTTCACCTTATCTCCTATTTCCTCTCTCTTCTCTACACTCTCTCCTCTCTCATACTTTTAATCAAATCATACCCTTTTTAATAATTTATCAATATGAAAAGTGATTCTGCTACTAATCATCTAAATATCTCTATTTTCAAAATCTATTCTTCCCAAATCTATTCTATAAAATCTATTCTTCAAAAACTAATCCAAACATGCCAGAATTAACACTCTATCTTTGTCATTCATCCAGTTGAACTATCATTTAGACCTACTGATGGCTCACCTTAGACTAAAAGAATGTTTTTATAGTTAAACTAAATTAGATAAGAGTTGAGTTATTATTGAGTCATAGCTTATAATTAGATTAAAAACCATAATGGTTTTTAAAAAATTATTTAGGTTTTGGGCCTAAAAAATATCAAAACAATTAAAAAAATATATAAAAATTTTAAAAATTGAGCATCTCAAAAAAAAGTAAATACATTTTTAAACTTTTTGTAGTTATATGGTATTATTTAATTAAAAACTTTTTATATTGTGGAGTTATTAATGTGACAATTAAATTTATTATAGATTTATTATATATATATTATTTTATTTAATTATTACATAACCGATACAATTGAACAGCTTGACTAATCTGGCATTTCTAACTTAACAAACAGTTTCACTTTTAAAACATTAATTTAGACGTGCTATGGGGTTTGATTTTTGAATACCAACATTTTCCAAAAAGGATAGTTAGGAACATATTCGTTTTCAGCTGGGATTACAATTCCAAAGTTCACATTAATCAAGAGCTCAAAAAACAAAATAACATATATATCCTAAACATAAATAAGAAAAGAAAAGAAAAGAAGATGCCAAAGCTTTATACCGATGCCACAAAATTGAAAGGTTCATTTTTTTCTTTGCATTAATTTGAAAGAAAATTATCACACAAAAAACCTTTCAAAGTAAAAAAAAATAAATAAAAAAATTGAGTGAATTTCAAAACATATAACATCCCTCTTCCCTTGTTAAGTCACTTTCTCATTAAGATTTGGAGCTTCTCAAATGGTCCCAAAATTTTGTTTGGATATATGGATTATAAAATATAAAATATAAAATAAAAGGAGAAAAAGAAAAAAAAAATAAAATTTTCCTTGTGATGTGGGGAATTTACTTTCCTTTCTTGAGAAATTTTAATTTTTCAACAATTATCTAACCACTTTAGTTCTTGTAAAATTTTGAATATACAATTTTCAAATTATTTAATGAATATTAAATATGTATACTTTGATTAGGTACAACTACAACTACACACTCACATGAAGGATTATACTAACATTCCCTCTAAGGAAATGATATATAAAATTATTTGAAAGTTATAATTATTTGAAAAACTAATCCTCATGTCCTTGAGTTTTGAGTCAGCTTTTAGAACTTTTTTTTGTCTTTTTAAATTTACTCTGTTAAATCTGTTAGTTATTCCGTTAAATATAGATTAAGTGTGTTAACAAAATCTCTTAGCATTGATGATGTGGCAAACAAATGGGCAAGTTGGATCTGACTAGACACAAGTGAGTCCACATAGACTATGCCTGGACTGCTCATAAGGGTGAACAATGGTACAGTAATTAATGAGTTCTAAAACGATTTTAATGAGGAGAAAACAACAGAGCATTGTACCCAAAAAAAACATAGCAGCAAAATGAAAAGGACGTGGGCAAAACTTGACGAGAAGCAGGCACCAGACTGCACTTTTAGGAGGTAAATTAAATATTGTCGGCATAAAAGACCCAAATGTTTCAACTTCGTTTTTCAGGACAAATCAGAAAAACCCTTAAAAGATGAGCTTCTCAACATTAGATAAGAGTTGAGATGAGATCATCGCCTAAATTGTTATGTGTTTGGATAGATTTTTAAAAATAAATTTATAAAAAAAATTTGGATAACTTTTAAAAAAAATAGATAAAAGTTTATGAAAAAAATTATTTTAGATAAATAAGTATTTGGATAGTTATTACTAAAAAATGACTTTTGTAATTAAAAAATTAATAAAAAATATATAATTTTATTAAAAATAAGAGAAAAGATAAATGGTATAAAAGAGAGAGGAGAGATGATAAAAAAGAAAGAAGAGAGAAGAGAAAGAGAAAATGGTGGATAAGAGTGAATAGAGAAGAGAAATGAGAGATTTTAAAAAGATAGAAGAGATATGAGAGATGAAAGAGGATGTAAAAAAACAAGCATAAAATAATAATTGACTAGTTCATAAAGTATTTTACTATTCTAAAAGTTATTCTTACCAACTTATTTTAACTATAATTTTATATAAAAATATTTTTAAATAAATATAACTATTTATTTAAAAAAAATAATATTTAGAATAAAACCCCTTTTCAAATTATAATTATAGTTTGGGTTCCAAACACAGCCATAGAGACAAAGCGATTGTTCAATACAGTGCCGATGCTGAGATTTTCTCCGAGTTTGGGGTTCTAGCGTGATTAGCAAATCATTCGACTACTTGAAATCGCTGCTTTACCCTCAAAAATGGTTTGTGCGATCAACATTGATGGCGGCGACCTTTTCTTTCCCGTTGGCCTCCCCTGCGATAGGCGACCCAGCCCTTACTTGCTCTTAAAAATGCCCTAGACCGATGAGTGGAGTCTAGTCATAGGCTATATGGACACACTTTTGCTTAATCAGATCCAACTTGTCAACATATGCCAATTTGTTTGCCACATCCTCAATGCTAACAGATTGTTTTTAACACTTTTAATCTATATTAAGGATTAACAAATTTCACTGATTATATTTAATTAAAGGATCTAATGAAAAGGAAAAAACAATCTAAGGACCTGATTCAAAACTCAAAGTATAAGGATTTGGGGATTACTTTTCCTGAATTATTTTTAAGATAAAAATTTACCGGAAATGTCTTTAAAATGGAGTACGAGTTTTTGTTTTTCATTTCAAAAGAGAGGATCAATTGACCTTCCCGTTCTTAAAAGGCCTTGATTATATTATATATATAATTTATAAATAATAATAAAGTGTATTATTTCTCAAAATTTTCACAACATAGGAAAACTCACACGTAATTAGTTGTGCTTCAAAAAGAAATAAAATAAGTTTTTTTATACAAAAAATTTAAAAAATAATTAAACTCGCCCACGATTTAAAAGTAGGGCGAAATTCCTTATCCTTCTAAATAATACTAATATTGTGCAGGATGAACAATTTATTATCTTTAATTATAAATTTAAATACTTAAAAATTAAAATATTTTTTTAAATATTATGATTAAAATTATAATAAAATAATATATAAAAAAAGAAAATAAGAGCTGTAAAAATAAAATGGTGTTTGATCAGTTTTTTTCCATAGAAAAACAAGGCCCATAAAACTTGCATTTGCAGGCACTATACGGTTGAGAGAAAGCCCAATTAAAGAGAGAGAATTTCAAACGGTTAGGATCATATTTGGATTTACTTTTTTTTACCTGAATATTTGGATGTGCTTCACTAATTGAACTGCTAAAATTCAAGAAATTAGCAAGCATTTTACTTATAAATTTTGAGAGAATTATTTTTTGGTTTATTTCATTATATATAAAAAAATAATTTAAAAAAATACATCTACATGAATTATATCGCAAAAAGAATATATAGAGAAGATTGAGTTAAGGAAAACACTTCAGGATGCTTTAGAATGAAGAAAATGATAAAGAAATCCGTTCCATAATTGAACATGAAGAGTCAAATTGACTTTTGAGATTTACAATTATACATTTTCCTAGACTTAGGCTAAAAAAAAGTTTAGCCAAGCTACTAGAAAAAGGAAATCACACCTAGGCATAAGAAATTGAAAAAATAATAGAAAAATATCTAAAAAATGATAAATAAAAAAGTAAAATATGCATTAATAATGTTTAATTTATAATTGATAATATTTAATTTATTATTGGTAATTGTTCTATTTTGACATTTATCATTTTCTAAAAAAAATTTCTGTCATTGTTCCTAAAAAAATTATTCTAAAACAAACCACTTTACAAAACTATTATTACGTGAGAGGATATCACACCTAGGCAAAATCACAAGTACTAAAAAAACTATGTCTACAGCGGAACTTTTACCCCAATTGGTGCGGGACGGTACAGAAAATGTGCCTAGTTGCATTTTCTTGAGTAAGATGCAAATTATCATGTGGGTAAAAATATAAATCTATTATCATTCATTTTTAATATATAATTTTTAAAATAATCATATTAATTAAAAATTTAATAATTTGATAAATATCATAAAAAAAAATTCTCAAGATAACTTTGTTCAAATTATAATCTCAATATATAACAAGTTTATAATCTCAACTCAAAATTTCTAAATCAAACTTTAAATTCCACTAGACTATTTTTAACAAAATAATCAAAGAAGTTTTTTCAATATAATTATATCATATATATATATATATATTAAATTACTCACAAATATCATATTAATATATACAACGAGTAGAAAGTAATTACTTTCTTTATATATAGGAAAGGGAATGAGATAAATGACTAAAAAAAGAAGAGCAATCTTAATAATAAAAATCTAAGGAATAACTTATGGTATTAATTTTATTTATAAAATTATAATAATTTAAATACATATTCATATTTAATGTGAACTGACATCCTAATAATTTTTTAACTAATAACAATTAAATTATAAAATTCTAAATTAAGAAAATCCATATATCATATTTTATAAAAAATAATAAAAATGTTAAATTATAATAATTTAATTAGATAATATATTTAAATTATTGATAAATAATATTTTAAATTTTATTTAAATATAAAGATAAAAATTAAATATTACAAAAGGTTGCATTATTGTTTTAAGAGTTATAATGAAATACTAAAAACCAAAGTCGGCAATCATCAATCATCTATTCATTACCACGTATATCTAAAAAAATCCCTAAAAATCCTCCATTATAAAATTTATTACTTAAATATACTTCAAAATATAGGTCATTGAGAAAGTGTAACTCATCGTTAGAAAATATAATCCTTATTCAGTTATATATGATATATTTTCAATTATTTACAAATATCTTCTTATTTATAAATAGTTAAGAATATATTACACCTAGTTGAAAACAAATTACATCCACTAAAGATATGTTTCACATATATCTTTAAATAAATTTTATGTATCTTTAGATAATAAATTTTAGAATAGAAGATTTTTCAACAATTTTATAAAGAAATTATATAAATAATGTGAGACTAAGTCTCTTCAAATATAATTAACTTAAAATATATATCTTCTTAATTACTTATTATAGTCTTAAA
The DNA here is from genome assembly GCA_037074615.1 of Leucaena leucocephala. NCBI lineage: Eukaryota > Viridiplantae > Streptophyta > Magnoliopsida > Fabales > Fabaceae > Leucaena > Leucaena leucocephala. The sequence goes on along the minus strand of CM073516.1, from coordinate 7,572,937 downwards.
TATATGAGTTAGTTAAAAAATTTATTTTGGTCCTAAACATATGATAGAAATCGCCTTGGACTGCACTAACAAGTTGTTATTAATTGAGGTGGTAAGTAGCTGCATCCTATAGGAGAATATAAATTTAAATATCGGAAAGTATACTTATTGAAATTGGTAAAAAAAATTATACTCTAAATCTTAAAAGAGATTAATTTCAAATCTATAATGATATGGGAATACCTTTGATTAAATTAAAAAAATCATCATTTCACTAATATTTGTTCTCAAACTATAATTAGATTCTTGTATTGCAAAGTTGAATGGGCATGTCATTTTGTGACTTGTGCATTTGGAGTATTTTAAAAAATTAGTGCATATATATTTTTTTTTACAAATCATTAACTTATCTAACTTAATTTACTCAATACATATAAATTAGTTAATTAACACTTATATTTTATATTTATGAATTAATGAAGTAATTGAGAAATTGGATACATATATTATAAATGTTTGCAATTGCATTAGAGAAAATAAACGACATTTATTTTTTTTTAGATACTAAAATAAATAAATAAATAAATGACATTTATGTTGCAAAAGATTACTTATTAGGTCCAAAATTGGACTATGAGTAAATATTGTACAGCCCTCAACGGCTTACCCACAGTAAACTCAGACCAATCGGCCCAAAGCAGTCCATCCCTTGCCAGCCCAGCTTGGCAAAGCAGCATGCGCCCCCAATGGTTTAGAGGAGCGTTAGGCAAGAGGTTCGTGACTAGGGCTAAGGATCCACCCCCAACGACCTCGAGAATCCTGCCGAAGATCTTGGGGGTGGCATTCGACACCCAGGCGTCCAACAGGGATGTTGATAAAAGAGAGACTACGAGCATAAGGGCGGCATCTTGTTTTCACTCCTTGACTGCACTCATTGTACCTCAAACATATGCTCTCATTAATAATAATTCCAACAGGTCACAGAAGATTACCCCAACAAAAATTATTAACAGTGATCTATAATACATATTTGGAATTAACATTTCATCTTTGTTATTCAACTAGTTGAATTATCATTTAAACTTATTGATAACTCAGTTTAGACTATAAGACCGTTTTTATAGTTGAGCTAAATTTGATAAGAGTTGAGCTATTATTGAGTCATAACCTAAAACTAGACTGAGAATTATAACAATTTTAAGAAAATTATGTGGGTTTTGGGCCTAAAGAAAAAACATTGAAACAATTAAAAATATATATATAAAAATTAAAAAAATGACCATCTAAAAAAAACAAATATATTTTTAAACTATTTGTAGTTATATGGTGCTATTTAATTAAAAACCTTTTATATTGTGGAGTTATTATGTTGACAATTAAATTTATTATAGATTTATTTTATATATATTTTATTTAATTATTACATAACCGATACAATTGGACAGCTTGACTAATCTGGCATTTCTAACTTAACAAACAGTTTCACTTTTAAAACATTAATTTAGACGTGCTATGGGGTTTGATTTTTGAATACCAACATTTTCCAAAAAGGATAGTTAGGAACATATTCGTTTTCAGCTGGGATTACAATTCCAAAGTTCACATTAATCAAGAGCTCAAAAAACAAAATAACATATATATCCTAAACATAAATAAGAAAAGAAAAGAAGATGCCAAAGCTTTATACCGATGCCACAAAATTGAAAGGGTCATTTTTTTTCTTTGCATTAATTTGAAAGAAAATTATCACACAAAAAACCTTTCAAAGTAAAAAAAATAAATAAAAAAATTGAGTGGATTTCAAAACATAGAACATCCCTCTTCCCTTGTTAAGTCACTTTCTCATTAAGATTTGGAGCTTCTCAAATGGTCCCAAAATTTTGTTTGGATATATGGATTATCTGTTCAAACATAAAATATAAAATAAAAGGAGAAAAAGAAAAAAAAAAGAAATAAAATTTTCCTTGTGATGTGGGGAATTTACTTTCCTTTCTTGAGAAATTTTAATTTTTCAACAATTATCTAACCACTTTAGTTCTTGTAAAATTTTGAATATACAATTTTCAAATTATTTAATGAATATTAAATATGTATATTTTGATTAGGTACAACTACAACTACACTCTCACATGAAGGATTGTATGAACATTCCCTCTAAGGAAATGATACATAAAATTATTTGAAATTTATAATTATTTGAGAAAACTAATCCTCATGTCCTTGTAGTTTCTGAGTTTTGAGTCAGCTTCCAGAACTTGTTTTTGTCTTTTTAAATTTACTCTATTAAATCTGTTAGTTATTCCGTTAAATATAGATTAAGTGTGTTAACAAAATCTCTTAACATTGATGATGTGGCAAACAAATGGGCAACTTGGATCTAACTAGACACAAGCGGGCCCACATAGACTATGCCTGGACTGCTCATAAGGATGAGCCAGGGTACAGTAATTAATGAGTTCTAAAACGATTTTAATGAGGAGATAACAAGATTAACGAAAATTAGTTCGAATAGTAAATAATTTGATATTATTTAAATAAAATTTTGAGTTTAAAATTTAGTGTATGCAAAAAATATATATTGAGAAATTCACCCACTATAATTAAGTATATAATATAGGCCAAATTCGAATATAGTCAGGATAAAATTTGTGTGAATAAGCTGATAACACCCAAATGTTTCAAATTCTTTTTTCAGGACAAATCAGAAGAACCCGTAAAAGATGAGCTTCTCAACATCAGCTACGAGCGACATGAGACCATCACCTAAACCGCCATAGAGACAAAGTGATTGCTCAGTACTGTGTCAATGCTGAGATTTTCACCGAGTTTGGGGTTCTAACGTGATTAGCAAATCATTCGACTACTTGAGGTCGCTGCTTTACCCTCAAAAATGGTTTGTGCGATCAACATTGATGGCGGCGACCTTTTCTTTCTCCCCTTAGCCTCCCTTGCGATGGACGACACAGCTCTTACTTGCTCTTAAAAATGCCCTAGACCGTGGAGTCTAGTCATAGGCTATGTGGACACACTTTTGCTTAATCAGATCCAACTTGTCAACATATGCCTATTCGTTTGCCACATCCTCAATGCTAACAGATTGTTTTTAACACTTTTAATCTATATTAAGGATTAACAAATTTAACAGATTAAATTTAATTAAAGGCTCTAATGAAAAGGAAAAAAAATCTAAGGACCTGATTCAAAACTCAGAAAGTATTAGGCCTTGGGGATTACTTTTCCTGAATTAGTTTTAAGATAAAAATTTACCAGAAATGTCTTTAAAATGGAATACGAGTTTTTGTTTTTCATTTCAAAAGAGAAGATCAACTGACCTTCCCGCTCTTAAAAGGCCCTACGCTAGTTGATTATATTATATATATAATTTATAAATAATAATAAAATGTTATTTCTCAAAATTTTCACAACATAGGAAAACTTATAAGTAATTAATTGTGCTTCAAAAAAAAAAAATATTTTTTTATATAATTTTTTTTAATATTTAGCATAGTAAATTTTTTTTACTATTAAAATTATAATAAAATAATATTTTTTAAAAATAAGAGTTGTAAAAAAAAAAAAATGATGTCTCATATGTCTTTTCCAGAGAAAAAGAAGGCCCATAAAACTTGCCTTTGGAGGCGCTATACGGTTGAGGGAAAGCCCAATTAAAGGGACACAATTTCAAACGGTTAGGATCATATTTGGATGTACTTTTTTTTTACCTGAATATTTGGATGTGCTTCACTAATTGAACTGCTAAAATTTAAGAAATTAGCAAGCATTTTACTTATAAATTTTTAGAGATTTATTTTTTGGTTTATTTCATTATATATAAATAAATAATTTTAAAAAACTACATCTACATGAATTATATCACAAATTGCATTTATAGAGAAGATTGAGTTAATTAAAACACTTCAGGATGCTTTAGAATGAAGAAAATGAGAAAGAAATCCGTTCCATAATTGAACATGAAGAGCCAAACTGACTATTGAGATTTACAATTATACATTTTCCTAGACTTAGGCTAATTAGCCAAGCTACTAGAAAAAGGAAATCACACCTAGGCATAAGAAATTGGAAAAATGATTGAAAAAAACTCTGAAAATGATAAATGATAAAGTATAATATTGTGTTAATAATATTTAATCTATAGTTGGTAATACTTGATTTGTTGTTGATAATTTTTCTATTTTAATATTTATTATTTTTTAGATTTTTTTTTGTCATTGTCCCTAAAAAAATTGTTCTAGAACAAACCACTTTACAAAACCATTATTACCTGAGAGGATATCACACCTAGGCAAAATCACAGGTACTAAAAAAACTATTTCTACAGCGGAACTTTTACACCAATTGGTGCGGGACGGTACAGAAAATGACTAGTTGAACTTTCTTAAGTAAGATGCAAGTCCGATTATAGCTTGATTATTCAAAATGCAATATATTATCCGATTCATGATTTTACTTAGGGCTTCATATTTTAACACCTCTAGACCACAAATTTTGACATTTTGTACCTTTTGGGAGAATTTTAGAGTTATGGGTGTGCAAGGATTTGAACCTTGGAGGATTTTGAAGCTATAAATCATCAAGGTAAGGTTTAGTCTCTTTTACACTCAATTTCCTTCATATTTTAATAAGTCAAAAACAATGTAGAAAGGCACTGGCTAAATTTGTTATTTTTGATGAGATGCCTTTCAACATAGTTAAGATTTGAGAGGCTTGTGTTTAAAAACTTTGTGAAAGAGCTAGAACCAAAATTTTGAATCTCTTCATGAACAACATTTGGTAGAGATTGTTGTAAATAAAAGTTAGAGAAATGAAGATACTAGAGTGGGTGTTGAAGAAGTTTGCACATTGTTTTTGTTTAACAACTTATTGCTCGACATCCTCTCATAATTTCAATTTTTTGTGTTTGACTTGTCATTTCATTGATGTTGAGTGCAAGTTACATAAGAGGGTATCAAATTTCTACATGATTGAAAATCATAAGAGTGATAAAATGGGCAAGACTATTGAAAATTGCTTATTAGAATAGGGATAGAGTCGGGGTTTACCATGAAAATACATCGTCTAATAATACTACCTTGTCATATTTGAAAAAGATACTTCAGAATTTGAAGGGCATAGTTGTGGGGGGATGATTACCTACATCATAGATGTTCTGCACATATATGATCTAATTTAATGGTTAATAATTGGTTGAAGAAGTTGAAGAATACCTTTAATTTAATCCGTAATGATGTTAAATATGTTCATTCTTCTTCATGTAGTCTCAAAAAGTTTAAAAGTATGGTTGAATTATTAGATAAATTGGACACCTCCAACCCTTGTTTATCTTGATTTTAATTTTTAATATTAGGTGGAACTCAACTTACTTAATGTTAGTATGAACTTTGAAGTTTTAAAAGACTTTTGAAGGGCTGGAAGATAAAAATGATGATTATGACACACTCTTTACTAGAGGTTGTAAGAATAAAGAGGGAAGTTTTTAAGAGGAAAAATATTAAAGGGGACAAATCTAAGCGTTAAGGCCCTCTTAAAGCTAATGATTGGAATAGAGCAAGAGTATTTCCCAAATTCTTAAACGTGTTCTATGACATAACCTTGATCTTTTTAAGTTCACTAAATGTGACCCCTAACACATGTTTTGAACAAATTGCTCTATTTCATGAGTTGGTGAAAGAGAACATTGTGAATGTCGATCCTTTGCTTATGGAGATATCCCTTGGTATGAGATATAAATATAAAAAAGATTGGGGGTCAAACAAAGGATATGAATCTTTAGCTCATTGTAGCTATGATTTTGGATCTCACTCCATGCTTTCTTATGTGAATCATATATTTAAACAACTTTTTCATGATCTACATGTTTGCATAGCCATAAAAATGAATATTAAAGATGTCTTGTATTGCATGTTTGATGAGTATTCTGCTGGACAAGCAAGTATATTATTCAAGCAATGTGTCTTGTTCTGCACACCCACAATCATCAACATTAGCAATGTAGCAAGGCCAAGGGGATAGAGATCCAAATAACATATGGTTAGCTTCTCAAAAAAAAAATCATCAAACCCATAATCAGAATTAGATAGATATCTTTCATCTAATTTAACTGATGATACCCTATTGATGATGAGTTTGATTTATTAGGATGGTGGATAGAACATTCTAACAAATATAAAATTCTTTTTAAAATGGCATGTCATGTCTTCGTTATGCAAGTGTTTATAATGGCCTTTAGATGGGCCTTCGGCACAAGAGGACGTGTAGTAAACTCTTATTAGGAGTTTACTATAACCAGTGATGACTAAATCAGTCATATGTACCCAAAATTGGCTACTTCCTAAACAATCTTTCTCTGATTTTACATTCTTCTAGGAGACAGGTGGTGTGAGATGAAGACTAGTATATGTTGTGATGCTAATGACTATCCATATTTTGGACAAAAGTTGTGAATGCATATCTTTTGCTTATGGAGATGTCCCTTATTATGAGAAGTAAATATGAAAAAATATTGGAGTCAAACAGAGAATATAAATCCTTTGCACATTGTAGCTGTGATTTTGGATCTCACTGCAAGCTTGCTTATTTAAATTATATGTAGATGTTTGTATGGCCATGAAAATGAATATTAAAGATGTATTAGACCACAAATTTGATGAGTTTTTTTGGCTGGACAAGCAAGTAATAATACTTCAAGCAATACTTCTTCTTCCACACCCCTAGGATCATCAACATCATCAATGGAGCAAGGCTACGGGTTAAAGATCCACGTCGAATAAGGTTAGCTTCTTAGAGAGGCAAAACCTCTTCAAACCCATAATCATAATTAGAAAGATATCTTTCATCTAATTCAGTTTATGATACATATATTGATGATGAGTTTGATATATTAGCAAGGTAGAGAGAAAATTCTAGAAAATATGAAGTTCTTACTAAGTTGGCATGTGAAGTCTTAGCCATGCCAATGTCTGTAGCAGTTTCTAAATTAGCCTTCAACATAAGCGAATGTGTAGTGGACTTTCATACGAGTTCACTATTACCGGTGATGACTAAGGCACTTATATGTGCCCAAAATCTTCTATTTCCTAGACAATCTCTCTTAATTTGCATACATACTTCAATAGTTTGATAACTTTTATGAGACAAATGATTTGATGAAGACTTGCATGTGTTGTGACGTGATTGACTATCTATATTTTATATAAATTTTAAGTGTTTGTAATAATTTTTTTGGTATGTATTACATTGTAATATCATTGACTATTTATTACATATGCTTTACATATTTTTCATATCATTCTAGTGTCACTAATGTTAGCGAGGATCAGTTTTAGATATTTTGGACGTGTATTATTATTATTATTTTGTTTATTTTATCATGTTGGACTAGTAGTTTTTTTTTTGCTACGTGGCTGGATATTTTGGTTGGTTCAATTATGTAGGTTGATGATATTTTGGTTGGTTTTTGGATTTTTTGGTTGGTTCAATATAATAGCTGGCTCATAGTAGTTAATAACTTAGTATAGATGACTTGTTCAGTTACTTAGGATTGGTGTATAACTAACTCTCCTATATTTTTTTTAATATACTTTGGACCATTTAACTAATATAGGTTAACAACAAATTTTGATATGTACATTTTATGATTAATGAGGATTTAAAGCCATATTTAGTATTCCCTCTTTTCCTTTTTATAAGATTTAATTTTCTTAATGGGCATGTTCTTTTTTATAATATACACTTTAGAAATATTTAAACATTTAATGTGTTTTTTCTATTTTTACTCTCATTTAACTTTATATCTCTCTTATTCTTTTTTTTCACTTATTATTTCTCATCGATTTTTCAACTCATTCTCCCTCCTACCCACATTTTCTATAAATGTTGGTACTTTTGATAAAAAAATTGTATCTTATAAAAAATAATGGAAAGAGTACTAAAATTTGTCTACGTTAGTACTTATCTACTTCAAACAATGCTTTCTCTTCTTACTTATATTGTTTATTACTCTCTTACTGTTAAATAGACTGTATCCATAAAGAAATGAACTTTCAACTAAATAAATTTGGTCCTGTTTGTTAAAGAATGATTCTGCCATGCCACATTTGCAATTCTCTCATGAGCTATGGATCTAGTCGTTTTATTGTTATATATTATCTAGTGGTAATATGAACATTCACATGTTAGGAGCTCTAAATGATTTAAATGGTACTGCACTCACAATCACCCACAATTTCTTTTTTCTTTTTTAAATAGAAGTCTATTAGATTGATTCAATAATCCGGTGGACCTTGGTCTTGGTCCCAGGCCAAACTGGACTGGATTGGTCCTTAGACCAGATAGTCTAGTTTGGTCATTTTTCATACCAGACCTCACGCTAATGCTTAACTCAGTGTATATAGCAACGGGGGTTAATTCGAGTAGTAAACGGCTCGATATCGCTTAAGTGAGGTTTTAAGTTCGAGCCTTAGTATATGCAAAAAAGTCTCATTGGAAGACTCACCCACTATAACCAGATGCGAGATGTAAGTTGAATTCAGATGTAGTTGAGGCAAAACTCCGATGAACCAGGTGGACAAAAAAAAATCAGTGTATATGCTTCCTTAAGTTTGGATCAATGTTTTAAAAGTTGAACTGGACGTGAAACTAGAGAGACCAATATGTTACCATTCAAATAGTTAGATGGGCTAATAAAAAATATTATATACATATATATTGGGTAAAAAATAAAATATCAAATTGTTAAATAATTTAAATAAAATTTTTAATAATTTAATTAAATAGAACTGAGCATAGGATTAATTTAAATAAAAAATTTAATTTATTTTTAGTAAACAAAAATAAAGGGTAAGGAATTATGTATAATAGATAAAGAAATAAAGTATTAATTTAATTATAAATGAGGGAAAATAATTTTTTAGTCATTCAGCAACTTACTTATAACTCAGTTACTCAACTATAACTAGGTATGATTTAATTTGTGAACTTTTGACTCGCATATAACTCAATCCCTTATCTTTTTACTTTTTATATTTTTATCTTTTTCTCTATAAATAAAATTTAAGTCATCCAATGTGGCAAAATTTACTCCTACTCAGCACCACTTGTTTTTTTAATAAAATTTAAACAAAAGAAGAGTATGGAGTCAGATGGAAGAGTTGGAGAGGGAGACCAGAGGAAGAGAACCCCATCTCCTTCATAGGCTTCTTAGACATAGCTTCCACCTTCTTCCCAAGCTTTGACATCGTGAAATCAAGCATTCCCTCCTACGATGTTGCTAAATACTTCTTCTCTCCTATTATCCCTGGTTCCTTGTACCAGTGTTTGCTTCATAACTTGTGCATCATGGGACCCAGGCTTTTTGTATTAAGTTAAACATCTTCAATACATCATCCTTCATTCTACAACTGTGCCTCTCTTTATCCCTTTTCTATCATTCTTTCTTTATTTCCTTTTGAGATGTTGTTGCTTTGACAATTGTGTCCGCCTTTCTCTTTTTGGATGTTCTACTTTCCTTTGGATCACCAGCTAGCTTGCTATTTCTAAAATTTGTTGTTGCTCTGACTTTCAGTCGACGATTTCTCGGTTCAATTTGATATTATGGGGCTTCTTCTGATAGGGTAATTGTAAGATCTAATGTATGATTTGTTCAACGATGCATTTTTTTTTCTTGCTGGTGGTCAACCGATTTATTGGTTTGGAACCAACTGGGGATAAAAACAAATACATCTGAAAAGTTTAGATGAGTCGCGCTGAGTTATATATGGAGTTTAAAATTAAATGGCTAAAAATTAATTTTCCCTAAAAATAAACAAGAACAAAAAAAAACACAACATATTAAGAAACATATTATATAAACATAATTAATAGGAATTTAATAATTAAGATTTTATATCTTTATTATAGTTTTATTTTTTTTAAAAAAATAAAATTAAAATAATTATTAAAATTTTATATTGGACTTTACAATTTTCAAAATCTAGGAAAAGATGATGCAATAAGGTTTATTTTCTCATGGAAAAAGGTTTCGTCACTTAGGGAAGTGTGAAACCATTACCTGCACACGTCTTCATCTTGCAACCCTCTCTCACATAGTCTTACTTTTGCCAATTACGCTATTTTTCAAAAAGAGTTTCTCTCTACAGCATGCTCTACAACTGTCAAGCTTCTTGTTCCTTCTTCCATTTTAATCTTTCATTGGAACTCACCAACGTTCCAGCTTTTATTTGCTAGTAAGTATTTGAAATGGTTTGTTTTACTATATCTTTTAAGTATCCAAGTCTGTTTTTGAAGTTTTTATTACAAAAACTTCATGGCATTCTTTCTATTGTCTTCTAAGTTATTTTCTTTCTTCTCCCCTCCATTTCTATCTTCTTCCCCATCTTTGATATTTTAAAACATATGTGTTTGTATAGGATTTTAAAACAAGACTTATAAAAAAAATATTTTTAGGTAATTTTTAGAAAAAGATTTTTAGAAAAAAATTTATGAAAAAAAAATAGTTATGGATAAATGAGTGTTTGGATAGTTATTATCAAAATAACTTTTATAATTAGAAAATTATTAAAAAATGTATAATTTTATTAAAAATATGAGAGAGTAGAGTGGAGAGAGGGTAAAAAAGAGAGAGGAGAGAGAAGGTGGAGAAAATAGAAGATAGAGAGGAGAGATAGTATAAAAGAGAGAGGAGAGATAATGGAAAAGATAGAAAAGAGATGAGAGATTATGTAAAAAAGTAAGAGTAAAATAGTAATTGAGTAATCTATAAGTTCTTTTATTATTCCAAAAGCTACTCTGACTAACTTATCTAAAACTATAGTTTTAAACTATAATTTAGTCTAAAAATCCTTTTGAACTAATATGTCTATTTATTTTAAAAAAAATTAAATTAAGGTTTTGTTCAAAAAGACTTTTAAAACTATAGTTTCATGTATAACCAAACACACCCTTCATTGGTTTGGATGATAAACCCTCCGCCACTTTTGTTAAGCTAATGCCTGGCTGGTGGATTTCGCAACCTCTAGCCTTTCATATTTAAGGTTCACTTTTATGATGTGTAAGGTTCACTTTTATGTACTCCTAGTTTGTTGGGATAAACCTTATTAAAGCTTGCACTTGTTGTTAAGAACATGCCTTGCTAGTTTCAACTCTAATCATTAAGTCTCTCTCATTTGTTTCCTAATTGAAGTATTACACCTTATTTTATAAGCATCAAACTTGATCACGAGTCTCCTCATCTTTGCGGTAGAAGTGCCACCATACTAGTTTTCTAGGGTTATCCACATGCCTTAGCAATTATGAATCGCTCAAATTAGCCATGGCATTAAAAATGGTGATTCAAGCAGTGTTGTTTTTTCTTTTCCAGACAATATAAATTTCCTAGTCCCTTCAGCGTTAGGTTTTGTTCCTAGACTCAGACTTTAGAAATAAGTTGATAGGATGTCTAAAAAATGTTAGAATAGTTATTTCACCTAAGAAGAGTGTGAATTAAGTGATATTAAAAATTTTAAAACTTGAACAAAAGTATAAAGATTGAGTTTAGAAATATATCACCGATAAATGATGTAGATGAGTGAGATATTACACACAGACAATTTTTTCTATTTCAGCCTAACCACTTAATCTATGTCTGATCCTCATAGCTCCTCTGAGTATTCTACTATTCTCCAAGATTCATAGGCTCTTAGTGACTCAGTACAAAAGATTTCCTCTTTTACTCCTCCTTACTTTCCATAAAGTCACAATCTCACTCTAGAGTCCCACTGTTAAGTATATCAGTTAAAGAATAAAATTTTTAACCCTCTCTTTACTAGTGTGATGATGATAAATACTGAAAATTAAATTCTCTAAATTTTTTTCTCAAAAGGTTAACATGCATGTTCAGAGAATGAGAAATAGAATAAAATAAAATAATAATGAATATAGTAATGAATACTTCAATAATATTGTTCGTTCATATTTTTTGAGCTTCTTCATGCATCTTAAATTTAGTATTTTCTCTGGCTTCCTTTTTATAGTTGAACCGATTAAATATCCATTAGCCATTAGACTCATTGAAGTAATTGTTGAATAATAGAGTTGTTGGTTGCTAACATAATGCATTTTGACAAATTTTATTTTTTCAATGAAACTCTTTTTTTTTATCTTGTTTTTGCTTGTAATTGATATGGAAATATATTTAAGAAAAGATATATAACGTGTTTAAAGATATATCAATTAATTTATAATGTTTTAGATTGAAACATCAAAGTTTGGTTTAAAATTCACTTGAATTTATCAAAATCGTAACATATTATATTGAAACAGATTAGTTCTTATCAAATAGCACTTTAATAAACAACCTTATCGAAATGCCTTTTAAAAATGTCCTTTTCATAACATAGGCTTTTAGTCTTATATTGAGAATACAAGTTTCTTTTCGAAACATATAAGGATAGCCAATTTATCAAAATGTCTTTCAATAAATAGGTTTATCAAATAGTTTATTGATAAATGCCTGAAGAACAATGAACAAACTTTCAAAAATTCTTTCTTTAATGTTTAATTTTATCTCATATGTAATATATGTGAAAACAAGATTTCATAAATCATTTTCAGAAGCAAGTCATAAGATTTACAAGAAAATCATTTAACAGTTCATAGTTTAGACCTTTGACTTAAAATTTAAATTTTTTCTATTTATCGAAATATTTATTAATAAACATCCTTATCAATTAATACTTCGATAATGAAGTTTGAAACTGTGACTTCATTACAATTTGTCAATATTTATCAAATAGTTTATCGATAAATTACCTTATTAATAAGTGTTTTAATAAAATTCTTTTAAAAATAGACTATATTTTATAAACTAAGTTAATTGATTGTATTTATTAAAATTTTTATCGATTAATGTCTTTATGGAGCAAAGTGAAACATCCTCATTTTCTTACGTCTCAGGGACCAAATGGTAGAATATGGAACCACTTTTAAGGCTATTAAAGTCAAACTACTCAATCTAGAATTTTACTCTTAGTGAGCACTGTTCACTGTGTAATTTTCAGAGGAGTGACCTGATTTCGAAAAAATCATAACTAATTTTAGAAAAATCGAAATGAAATAGTTCAAATTGCTACATGAAGCTAACTTAATGTTCTTTCAGGAAAAAAATAACTCGTTGATCATGCCTTGACCAGGTCAAGATCAGTCAACATCCGAAGTTTACTGTTCATCCTGCATTTTCCCCTGATTTCAGCATTTTGGTCCCAACTTTGTATTCTCCAATCCCTAACTTCTGTCTATACTTCTTTAATCCTTCCTCATCTTAAACCTGTGGGATTGGAATTACATAGAAGAGGATGAGATTTCTAGAAAAATCTCAATAGCAAACGAAAACCATACAATGTATGCAACTATATGCTTGATGTTACTATGTGTGTACTTAATGATTATTCTTGCATCATGATAACTTACATGCTTCTATATTACTTAATTATAACATATGGCCATAGAATAAAAAGAAACAGAGCATTACTTAATCATACATGTTTCACATCATCAAGGTAAGAAAATATCACATAAAACATCCAAGCAGTATAAGCATACAAGTAGGTAAGTCTACTACCTAGAGTGAAGCATTTCCTTCCAGCTCTTAGCCTTATCTCCAAGATCCCTTATTTTCATAAGTCAGAGCCTATACATAGCATAATAATATCTTTATTATTATCCAGTATAGCTCTACTTAGCTCATGCTTAACTTGATGTAATATCCTTAATCTGACATTCCCTAACTTTTTTTCTTTCTACAGCTAACCTTGTTAATAGAGATATTTCTCTATTCTAACCATTAAGAGAAATCCTCTACTTTATTAGAGTAGGGACTAGATAACTTACTTACCTCATTTTTAAACTTTGCCCAGTCCCTAAACTCCTTAGACTGCTCCTGGTTCCACAAGAACTCCTTCATTTCTTTCTCTTTCTCTCTTTCTCTCTTCTTTCTCTTATTTTCCCTTGCTTGGCCGTGGGAATGAAGTGAGGGGAAGGGTCTATTTATAGGTGAGTGGAGGTAGAATAAATGGCTCAGATCGAATTACGATGAATGGCCCAGATCGCTTAGCTTCCTCAAGAAGCTTCGCCTGCATCATCACTATGATATCATCCTCCTTGATGACTCACCAACATGACATCATCCAATGACACCTCAAGGGGTATATGGCACAATAGTGGGGCCTTTAGGACACCTCATCAGCTGACTCAACCTCTCCAGAGAATTTCAGAGCTTTTTCCTGGAATGAGCAGCCGAGATTGTGCCACGTGTCCTTTTTACTTTCCCCCCTTTTTTTAATCTCATGACATGTGTCCTTAACTTTTCTTCTTTTCCTGTAATAATGCCATGTGGCGCCTTGTGGGTCCCATGAGGACACCTTTCATGCTACCTCATATTCTAAAGTTATATCTAATCACTTTTTCCAGTTCTATCATTAACTAGGTAACCTTACTTTATAGAAAAGTACTAAAATATTATTTTAATATCTCTCAAACTCCCATAATCCTTGGGCCTACGTTTTTTGGCTTTTAAATGTCATCTTGGGTTTTTGATCAAACCCAACCACTCTGGTGGTTCAGTTCCTAAGAAACACTTCTTATTTTTCCATTATACCTATAGGGACTTTCACTATTTATGTTTTAGTCCCTAAATTTTTACTCTCTTGCAGTTTAGTCCCTGAACCTCATCTGCACAATAGGGCCTAGTAGCTTTCCTTTTTCAGGCTATATACTGAGTTTCCAAGCCTAAAAATTGAGATATGACGCAGCTTTAAAAAATTCCTTTTTGTAAGACAATTTTTCTAACATAATTTTCTTTTTATTTATCGAATCACTTATCAATAAATACCCTTATTGATAAGTTTATAAAAAATAAACTATTCAAAAATAGTTTTAAAATATATCTTTAAAATCATTTGTCATCATCATAATATATAGAATCTAACACAACATCTTATTCTTCACTAGCTTTATGAGTATGAGTCAACTGAGTAGCCTCCCATCTTGTTCACACTAATTCACTTGTTAGTCTCTTAGCTAAAATCTTACTTAGATGTATCCCCTTAGTTCTAATTCCTAGATAACACATTCATAGTTGTAGTTAATACTACTACACATATTTGTCATTTAACATTTGTGATCTTCAAGACTTATATTTAACATAATGTCATACGCCGTTATGTCCAATAGATGATCGGTCAAGTTTGTCCAACATAAGCCATTATCAAAACTTAACTTCTCTAATATTTGCTATCATAAAAAAATTGTAATGGTTGATCAGGTCGAGTTTGACCCATATATTACTCGTTTACCATGTGGACCAAGTCAGTTTAACCTTTCTACTAACCCAATTTGACCTAGGTTAACCAAGACCCAACCTGTTGATATAGTTAACTAGGTTGGGTTTAGGTGTAACCTAACCGTAGTGCTCCTTATAATATCCTAAATTTTAATTCTAAGATTTAAATAATTAGGACATAAATTTAATGTGAGGATATGAGCTTTATAATCCATGTTACATCCTCGCACTGTAGACATTTTGACGGGACTTTAGTTTTGACAATAAAACCCTTTCTATATATATTGTCAAGGATCAAACTTTTAATTAGATACTTAAAGAATCTAACTAAGTGCTAACTATGCTAGACCTGGTTGTTAAATTTTTAGCTCTTGAAAATAGTAAAATATAGACTAAAATACTCTAACTGCCCCTCAATTTTGGCTTAATTACACATATCTCCTATCTATTTTGAAAACTTATATAGACCTCCTTTAAAATTAAAATATATGTTACGCGAACTTCCCTAATATATTTGAGATTATGTGCATGTTTGGGAGGAGGGAAAATTTAGGTTTGGGCAAAATTTAAGTTTTGAGAAATTTTAAAATAAATAGTTATATTTATTCAAACGGGTTTTTAGAATAAACTATGGTTTAAAACTAAGGTTTTAGATAAGCTGATCAGAGTAGCTTATGGAACAGTAAAAGAACTTATGAATTAACCAATTATTATATTACCCTTACTTTTTTTACACCCTATTTTCTCTCTCCTACTTTTTCTTACACTTTCTCTCCTCTCTCCTGCTTTTTCTTACACCCTCTCTTCTTTATTTTCTTACATCATCTCTCCTCTCTCTTCTCCTCTCTTATCTCTCATCATTTAATACCCATACCCTTTTTCGTAATTTAACAATAATAAAAGTACTTCTGGAAATAACTATCCAAATACCCATTTATTCAAAACCACTTTTTTTTCATAAACTCTTCTCTAAAAATATTTTTTCTAAAAGCTATCCAAATTTTTTTTTTTCATAAACCATTTTTCAAACTCTTATCTAAATGTGCCATATATTTTCATCCACCCAAACTGTTAGTTAACTATTAAATTTGACTTGACCAAAATGCCCCTCTTAACAAGTGTAATTTAAGCAAGTATATTTTCCAATATATATATACACACACACAACCAAAAAATACTTCTAATACATACTAATATTTTGAAAATTTATAATATGTTATAAAATTTATTAATTTTATTTTTCATCATATATATTGGAATTTATTTATTTTAATTTCTTAAATGGCTCTATATATATATCAAACGCATATTTTTATTTAAATTTATAATTTAAAATGTTAAACACATTTTTTCTGCGAACATTTATAAACACGTTTAGTTAATTACATAGTTATTAAAATAAAACAAATCAAAGTTTCAGTCAAACTGTTTTACGTTAATTGAATTACGTAAGCCTAAAAACATTAACAAATAACTGTTTGACAAACAAAAAGGAAATAAAAATTAAGGAAAGGAAAATGAAAAATCTTGAATTCTTAAAATAATTTCATCCAAAATGTGCAATACAAACAAATAAATATCTATATAGGATTCAATAAATTTAAATTTGAGATTACCAAGAAAAAATACAATAAAGTATTATTTAAATCCTATTATTATAGAAGAGGGTAAAACAGTAAATAAAATTTATTTTAATACAAATTTCATTTAAAAATCATTTTTTTAGATTTTTTTAAAATATTCTTAATGATGTTAACTTATTAGATTAAACAGTATATTTTTAAAATAGAGGGGAAGTATTTTACTCTAAAATATAATAAGTCATTTTTGTCATAGACTTAACTTCTGATATCTTGAGGCTTTAATGGAGAGTCGGTCAATTTTGGAATGTATTCTTTAAAAAGGCACATGATACATGCATGAACATTTAAATTTATCTTTGATGGAAATACGTATTTAACAAAGCATACAGACATGCTCTGTATGCATTTAAAAATATTTGTGATATAAATAGTAATAAATAATTTGTTTTTACATCAATATTAAGATAATAAAGACTAGATAAATAAAACAACGTTATTTTTATTTGACTAAAGAACAATGGTCATGCAGTTGAAAAGTATAAGACAAAATAATAACACAATAAAGCAAAATATTCAATTTAAAAAATTTGGATTTTTCCTTTATACATTTTGTTCTCACCGAGGAAAATGTACTGATTAAAATAATAATTAGGTTCATATGTACCATAAATTAAATTATTTGTGCGAAGATATGAATCTTCATTTTAGGTGAGATAGGATTCTGCCATAAATGAATTAAATTATGCTTTTTCCTTCTATCCTTTTATTAACTTTAGTACAGTTATAAATAGGTTTTGGGTTGGCTCAAACATCTCATCTTATCTCAATAAAACAAAGGCCCCATTTGGTTTAGATTTAATTTTGGAATAACTTTTATAGAGAATAAGTAATTTAAAAACTTTTCTAGAGACACTACTAGAAAAAAAGTTATACAACGAAGATTAAAAGTGACATTTCACACATTTTTTGACCGACGTAAATTCTACTACTGTTATAAATTTATATTTTAATGACAATTTTAAAATTACTGTTAAATATAATACTTTAACTGTCGTTACAGTTTAATCATATAATGACAATTTTTAATATAAATATCGTTACAGTTTATACTTATAACGGCAATTTTCATAAAAACTGTTGTTAAAGATTTAATTTTTTTTACACTTTATTTTAATTTTTTTTATCTATACTGCCCTATATTTGCCATAATGAAGACAAACTATAGGTATCAAAATATGAAGTAAACAATAGAAAAATTCAAATTAAATATTAATATATAGCAAAATAGTAATTCAAATTCTTATTAATGCATGCAATCAACCAAAATATAATACAATTATATATACACGAATATTGTACAATTATATCTACACAAAATGAATTATTGATTAGAGTTATAACAATTATATATACTAAGTTCTTATCATGCAGAATCCAAGACAATCATCATAGTCATAATCAGACAATTCACAATTATATATAAATCTACCATACAATTGTATCAAGAATGATTAGTGAAGATCCATATAGCATGTGATAAATTAAACAATAAATTATTTTCTCCTCTAATATGGATAAAACCCTATAACTAAACATGTGAACCCTACATGAATAATTATAAGAGAAAACCAAAGATATTAAATAAAGAACATCAAATCATTAATTGAAATAATAAATCATAAGGGTTTGATCACAAATGTGTCTCAATTGAAACTCTAGATATAACATATACAAATCTCAAAATCTAAATCTAAGATATCATAAATTTATATAAAGAAAAATATCAAAATATAAAATTGTTCAACTTATAACTCTAAAATGCAAGAACTCAAGTCACTACCTATCTCCTTGATAACTCATAAGGAAAGGGATAGAATTATAAAAACATAAAGAATATGATTGTGATGGTGGTAATTGGTGTATTGAATGGAGGAGTCTTATAGTCTTGTATATATCTTTTGGGAATGAATTATGTTGATATGGGTCTCTTCACCGATTGGCTCTCCAAAATACAATCATAATCTTCATTTATTTTCAGTATCATTCCAAGTTGTCATTTTTTCTAATATCTCCATAGATCATATTTTTTTAACTCAAATATCCTATAATTGATTCAAATAAAAAGTAATAGGATAAAAGAGACAAAATAATTAATAGGAAAATAGGAAAAGATAATGTATTTATCTATTATCATTTGATTAAATTCAAATATTAGATATTAAGAAATTATATTTGAATTAATTCAAATGAAATATAATATGACATAATATTAATATAATATAATATTATATTAAAAAAATTAATTAATATATTATTATAAATTACCCTTCCTCATAGATATAATATAATATAATTTTGTAGTAGTTAATGTATATTATAGTCATCATTTATTTATTTTTTTAATTTTTTGAAATATGTAAAACTAAAATACCTTCATTCAAATCAAGTTAATCAAGAGAACTAATAAAATCAATAATAACACAAGAAAATTATTTTTTAATTATTTAATTCATATAATCAATTAAAGTATAAAATATCCACAACTACTATAATAATACTCATTAAACATGATAAATTTTCTAAAATAAATATTAAATAATATGATAAAATAGTGATTAGTCACATGTTAACTATATCTTGATTGATCACTTCATGGTGGTTTGAGCCTATGAATTTTTCCTCTATGATCCTTGTTTATTTGATAAAGAACATTGATTAGGCAGTTGAAATGTACAAGACAAAATAAGAAAAAAAGAAAAAGAAAATTGAATTTTTAAAGAATTTGGATTTTTTTTTATAAGTTTTGTTCCCAGTTCCTAACAAGGAAAATGTACTGATTCAAATAATAATTAGTTCTTATTTACCATAAATTAAATTATTTGTGCAGAAGATATATTCATTTTAGGTGAGATATGATTCTTTTTTTATAGGATTCTGCCATAAATGAATTAGATTATGCCTTTTTCCTTCTTCCATTCTATTAACTCTAGTACAATTATAAATAGGTTTAAATTGGTTGGCTCAAACATCTCATCTCATCTCATCTCAATAAAACAAAACACAGAAGCTCTCACACAAATCACAATGGAGAAGTGTTCCGTGAGACTGGTTTCAATGTTTCTTATGTTCGCTATAGTAACATCATGTAAGAATTCTATTCTTAATTCACTCTATTTTTTAATTATTATCTTTTTATTTATGTGTTAAATTTATAATTCTGAAACTAAACTCTGAATTGACTATAGTTTATGAAAAATTAAATTAACATATAGTATGATTTTTCATTTTGAAAGATGCTGACATATATTTTAAAACAGAAATGTTTATATGATTACTCATCCATTTTATATTCATGTTATTATTTTTAAATTTATCAATGCCATATATACTTTTGGAAAAATTAATTTGTAGATCCATATAGTTTTTTTCAATTTTTAAATCAAGTCCCTACAATTATTTTTTTTTAAAATCAAATCTTTATAATTTTAACTAATAAAAATATTAGTCCTTAATTAATAACCCTCTTTATTTTTTTTATGATGTGGCTAACAGGCAGTCTATTTGGTAGGCCGACAAGTCAAAAATAGGTTATTAAAAAAATTATAATCACTTAACGTTATATTATATTATATTATATTATATTATATTATATTATATTGATAAACTAATTTAATAGAACAATTTCAATAATTTATTTTAACATATCAGCCTGTCACATAGACTTCCTATAATTAGCCCCATCATAAAAAATAAAAAGGGTTATTAACTAAGGACTAATATTCTTTAATGACGAAAACTATAAAGATTTGCTTCAAAAAATTTCAAACAGCACGAATTTGATTTAAAATTGAATCAAACTATAAAAATTTGTAAATTAATTTTTACTATATATAAATGTTTATATATATATATATACACGAAAAACAAAAATGTTTATAATTTTTTAGAAATGATTTATATAGTTTACTACATCGCATCTGAAATTCTGCTTTGATGAAATATTAATGAATCATATATATGCAGCGGTATCATTCTCCCAAGCCTGTAAACGTGATGTAGATTGTCTTGGACAGTGTAAGAGAGGACTTCCTCTTTGTAACAATGATGGTAAATGTGACTGTGTGGGTATGGATCTCAAACTTCTATAACTCATGACTTTTCAAATAAATTATATTTATTTTGTATTTATTCATGATATATATTTTTAATTAAATTTAAAATTTATCTCATCCTTTATTTGGATTTTTTTTTATTTTACGAAATCGTTACCACTTTGTTCCCTATTATAAATTATTTCTAAAAAAAATTGATCCCAATATAAATAATTTAGATTGGGTTAAAAGGTCAATGTGTAAATTTGTTTTAAATTTTTTTGTTTAAAGGCAATGTTTCCTTAAAAAAAAATTTGTATTTAATGTTGCCTCAAAAGTTGTAAAAATAGCAATATTATCACTTTATTAAAAAATTAATATTAACAATTAAAAAAATTCACATTAATCATGAATATTTTTAATAGTAAAAGACTGTTCAATTTTAATAGTTTTAGGGCCTTAAATTCAAAAGATATTTTGGGACAAATTTATACTTTAATTCTTTAAATTTTTAAATAAATATATCAGGTAATATTTATATAGAACCAAATCATCTATAATTATTCATTCACAATATATTGAAATGATATTTTTAGATACATGAGTGCCATATACTGCTGTGTTATTAGTTAGATACACAAGTGGCATATACTCCTCAATGAGTTCTTTGTACAGAGTTGACTATACGAAAGTCACAATGTTTCTAATTTTAGTATGGTAGTGATTTGTATAATTTACTCTCTCACTTGTATATTAAAATTCCAAGTTTAGGGACTGATTTCGTGATATTATATATGCAGGGGAATTATTGGCAAGTGCTGACATCGGAATTCAAGCGCGTGAATGTCGACGCGATGTAGATTGTCTTGGCAAGTGTAAGAGGGGGCTTCCCCTTTGTAACAACCAGGGTAAATGTGACTGCGTGGGCCATAACTAAAATAAAAAACCTTCATGTACACAATTTATATGGTTTCATCTGTAAGCCAAAATATGGTTTGGTAAAAATATGTAGTTCATTCTAATAATAATAATAATAATAATAATAATAATAATAATAAACCTTAATTTGCATCTATTTATCGCATTCTATCTTTTTATAGTTATTTATTTAATTTATTAAAATTTTATTCTGACTATATTCAGATCTAACTCGTGTCACGTACTTGACTCGCGCTCTATATATACATATATACACACACCTACACTCATGATATACTTTATATAACACCCTTAAAATTAAAATAATATTCTAAGAAAGAAGATTAAGCAAAATTGTGTTTAACTAAGCTCAAGGAGGATAAATTCGATAAATTCATTATTAATCTCTAATTTTTTTTATAACATATGTAGACTTTTTAATATTATGTTGAAAAAAGTCTACCGACCCGATCTTAATGGACCAACCTAGCTTGATAGATGGGGTATAAATAAAAATAAAGAAAAGTATGGTTAAATATGTGCAATATACTTCTTTATTTGAAAGGAGGAAGCTACACAATGGCCAAAAACAAGTTGCATGATTGTTTTATATGCAAGAAACAAGTAGACAATTGTTCAAATGACTATTCAAATGAAAGGAACAAGAAATGCTGTTTTGGAGGATATTCTGGCTTTTTTATTCCTTTATTTACTAGTTCAAATGTAGCAAAAGTAATCCTTCTTCATATGTATTCATTCTATCCCAAAATATAATATCCCTTCTACTGAATTATGTTTTTTAAAAAAATAGTTAAAATTAATTAAAAATTATAAATATGTAGAAAATATTTTTTTTCTAAATATGCCCTACCCTCATTTATAGTAGTTGAATGAAAGATAATAATAATAAATAAAATGATGAGAGAGAATGTAGGTAGAAAAATGATTTGAGAGAATAGAAGTAAGGAAAGAGAATATGTAATGTAATATATAAAATTAAATAAGAGTAAAATGGATAAAAAAATATGTATTACTGAAATAAACTCAATTAGTATTTTATAAAATAAAACAAACCAATTTTTTTTTTAAAAAAGGAATCTTATATCTTAAGACGGAGTGAGTCTTTATTAAATTTACTTTTTTTTCGTTTCCTTATCTAGTATTGAATTTATGATTGTATATTTCTGTTATTAATAATCATTTGGCATCATTTGCTATGTAATATAAATGGTGTCGGATTTATGCTTATGCTTCGTGTGGGTGGATTCACCACTCCGTCGGATTCAAAGGACACTTACTTTCTTTTCTTTAAAAAATGTTTGGTATGAGAAATTTAAAAAGGAAAGAAAGGAGAGACTTTTCTGAGTTAGATTTTAAAAATTGAAGGGATAGAGTTATAAAATTTTAATTTAAAAAAATGGTAAGATAAAAGAGAATGAAAAATCTGTTAATTTACTAATATGTAAAAGAACGATGGAAAGCAGGCTATTCTAGAGAGTGACACGTAGCTGGCTTAGGATGAGATAAATCCATGTATTTTTCAAAATTTTAATAATATAAATAATGTGCAGTTATCTCTTCTTTATTGCGGTTATCAAAAGGAGGAAAACAGACAGTTCTTCCTAAAGAGCGACTGTCATTGATAAGATAAATGACTATATTTTGTGAAATTTTAAAAAATCTAAATAATGTGTAATTATCTCTCTTTTTAGAGCGATTATCATTGATTTTCATGTATTTTTTTAATGTAACAAATATTATAATTTTTAGTATGCATTGACATCTAGATTATAATTAAAATTTATGAGATAATCTAAATATAAACTACTTAAAATAAAATAATTTATAGCTCTTCAAAAAAATTTAATATAATAAATAATTTTAAACAGAAGAATCTAAAATCTAAATCTAGAATATATCTAAATAGATGTTGAAATAATAACACATTTAAAATATGATATATCTAACATTATCAAATCGAAATATTTAAAATTATCTAAAACAAATTGAAACAAAACTGAAATTTTATATTTCGTAATTTATTATGCTCTCCGTTTGAAAGAAGGAAAATCGTGGAAAAAACATTTGTTTTGGTTTTGCATTCTGCGGGAAGGAACATGGATAGCGGAAGTTATCATCCCGTGGTAGTGCTTTCCGTCAATTAGGGTCCTGGGGGGTGACACCATGAGAAGTGGCGTTCAGTATCTCATGTGAGCGCTTACTCGTAGAGCATGAAAAGATATTGTAAGCAATTTCAGGAGTGCCTCTGTTTAAGTTCTGTAGTTAATAGAGACAGATGCAAATTATTGGTTTCATTGTCGCATGCAGATTTGGTTCTCCACAGATGCGAGTTCCCAGATTTGATTTCTGAATAAAAATGTTCACTTCAGTCCACACATACTACAAGTTGATGTAAGGAAAAATTCATCTCAAACTAGAGTTCACACTCGATCTTCAAGTGTGTGGTTGGGGAAATTTTATTCCATTGAAAGTTTTTGGCATTTGTTTTTATGTATGCTCCTATTTTTTTCTGAGACGGGTCATTTTCCATTAAGCATATATAACAGTGTTTCATTCATATATATATATATATATATATATATTTTGTAGGAATCCCTGCAGTGAACTTTCACGCCATTTAGCTCCAGAAATGAATTCTACCTTGAAAGGGAGTTATCGCCATTGTATGGCTGTTTCTTGTTGATCTCAACTGCTGAAGGAATTCCAAGTACCACATATCATAGCAACAATGGGAAATTTGTATTCTTCATTTTGTCCCAAACAAATTTACTCAATCAGTAAAAGACTGCAAGTTGCAAATTCAAAATTTGTGCACAAATCCTAAGAGTTAGGGGATTTTTATAGTTTCTGTAATAGAATTTTATCCTAATATGCTTATGTCTTATTATTAAGGAAAAATTATATTTAAATCCCATATAAGAAATCTAATTCTAGATAAATCTCAAAATATCGTCAAATAACTGTTAAATCCCATATGATTTGAAATTAATTTCTTCCCATTATGAAATGATAGAATTGCAATTTGAAAGAAGTAACTCAATTAATATGAATAATAACTCTATTAAAAAAAGATAATAACTCAAATAATATGAATAATAACTTTTAGATGAATGAATAATAATTGAGGTAAAAAAATAATAATTGAGATATTTTTTTTAAGAGTATTTTTATTGTTTAATAATTTAAAAAAATTAATCATATGTCCTGTAGAATTTTATAGTCATTTAATAATTTTTTTTAAAAAAAATATAATTAAATTTCATACATGAGATTAAAATGTAATTTTTAGTATTATTAATTATGAGGCATTACATCTTTTTGAAGAGCTTCATCGTTGGGCCACGCGGGTCAGTGATTGATGTTATTTTTCCTTCTTCGTGCTCACTTCTCACAGCTTTACATGAACATGGAAATCATTTAGCCACGTTGTCTGCCATTTTATTTTTATTTTATATTGAATTTTTAAGGGGTATGAAAAGCTACCTATTCATCTGTTTATGAATTAGTCAAGTTCCTTTCTACAATTTAAATTTGGGTTGTTTGAAAAGGTTGCAGATAAATTTATTATAGGTTAAAGGGTGAATTTGTCATAAAAGTTTTTATTTAAAAGTAATATTATCTTAAAAATTTTGAGTTCAATGTCATCGCACAAGTCTTATAATAGAGCAATATTACCCCTTATCGTTCAAAATTAACAGTAAGTGTCATTTTTTTAACTAGCGGAACAATATTTCTATGTTTTAAAGCTTTTGGGCCATTGAGCTAAGACATTTTTTGAGACAACATTACTCATGAACAAAAATTTATAGAACAAATTTACATCTTAACCAGTTGATTATCTATTATATGTTTGTTTAGAAAAACACAAAATTAAAGTTTTAAAATGGCTTTTAACACAAATATTGATTTAGAAAAATTTTAAAATACAGTTATATTTGTCCAAAAATACATTTGGATAATATTATAGTTTAAAATTAAAATTTTAGATAAACTATTCATACTGGTTTCTATTTCTAGAACAGTAAAAAAGTTTATAGATTACCTAATTATTATTTTACCTTTACTTGTTCTTACACCTTCTCTCATTTCTTTTCTCTTCTCCACCTCTCTCATCTCTCTTTTCTCTTCTCTCTTCTCCACCCTCTCTCATATCTCCCATTTTTAATAAAATCACACTATTTCTAGTAATTTTCTAATTACAAAATCCATTATAATAATAACTATCTAAATATTTATTTATTCATAATTATTTTTTTTATAAACTATTTTCCAAAAGTCATTTTTTAAAATCTATCCAAAAATAATTTTTTTTATAAGTCATTTTCAAACTCTTATACAAGCATACTCTATTATAATGACATGCCCAAAGTAGCAATCACATAGTGCCATGCACATGTTTATTTTTGTTTAATGGAATAGAGACACATATTTATGTTGTACCACATTTGCACGTTTGTTTTGGGTTAAATAAATTTTTAAAAAATCTAACATTTTCAATTTTTTTCCCCAATATCTTTTAACTTTCTACCCATTATTCTTACTTTCCTTTATAATTAAAAAATATTTAACATTATAAATCAAAATTCAAAATAACTTCAAATAATTCGACCAAGAAATTCAAATAGAAATAATTGATCATGATTTAAGAAGCTATGATCTTTAAGCTCTTTAAATTTTATATTTAAATAATTGTATAAAATACAACACATCTGACCCATGCATTAAAGTAAAATATGAGTTATAAACATTCTGCGTGTTTTGAACTAGTTAATTAAAAACTTTGTTGGAGTTGTTTAACTCAACTGACACCTAGCACTTTTTTAAGTATTGCTTAACCATGATATTTCATGTTAGACTCTTTGTGGGTGCAATGGGTGCTTGAATTCCTTCTGTCACGTGAAGGATAGCTTAAACAAATAATTAAAAACTTTTAATTCTACTTTCTTTCTTTTTTTTAAATTCAACTTAAATTTTTTTTCTTTATCTCCTCTCCAAATCCCTCGTACCAAATAAGCCCTAAATATATCATTGAACTGTGAACCTAATATAGGGGAAAACACAACTAGACCTCATTTTAAAATGGGGAGGGAATGAAGGGATGAACTTGGCTATGGCCATGGCACACGAAAACTTTACCAGCGAAAGTTCATGATCTTGGGTTCGGGTGCATTGCAACCAACAAGAATTTTCTAGTCATGGCCAAGAGAGTTTTGCAATACCAAAAAATTTGTATTAAATTTTATCAACTTTAAAACTTTGTATCTTGGGCTCTGAATTTTGGATTAGTTTATTCAAATTCCAAAATAGAGCTTACAATGAAATCTAACCATAATTTAAAACCGTCAATCATCTGTGGGTTCAACTAACAAATAGATGAAACATACAACTATTTAGAACATGTTCGATCATTGGAGAGTACTATTTTATTGTGGTTCCAATCACGGCGCTTAGAGAAGCATCATAACTCCTAAGAGCTTAAATTTACGCCTGAGGGTAATAATCAGCTCATCATACTCGGCATTAGTATCGCCTATGAGGAAATGAGACTTCTCCCTACCTTTAAATTATAGGTGAATCCATCCTTTTTCTAAAAAAATTTATAACAAAAGAAAAACTATCAATTAAACCTGAGCCCAAATTCCAATGTGTGACTAAATTGGACACCCAAATTACATTTGAAGTTTGGTTAAATACTTTAAATCCATGTTATGAGCTTCTAAGAATTATTAGATTAATACAATTTTTAGTTCTTTAAATTTATCTTTATTTTAATTTTAGTCCCTTAAATTTGTTCTCTTTTTTATTTTGATCCCTCAAGCTTTCTGTATAAAATATTGATTCTATAATTTAATAAAAATATGGGTCATTTTACCCCTTGAAAGATTAAAACCTATAATTTAAAACTTGATAGACTAAAATTAAAATAAATACAAATTTGAGAAACTAAATATTGTATTTTTTTTCTTTGGTATATAATTTTTTCGAAAGGGTTTAGACTTAACCAAGATTTAAGAGTAAGACGAAATTTCCCTTCCTCCTAGGTGATACCAATGTCGAGTAAAGCGAGTCGTCTATTACCTTCAGACACAAACCTAGACACCTAGGATCTAAGATACATCCCCAAATACTGCAATTAAAATTACAAGTGTATTAATCTAAGATTATTCCTATAAGTCATAAAACACCCAAGGAGAACCCATATATAACATCCATGAGCTCAAAAAATAACCACAACAAATTTTGATCATTCAAAACCTCTAGTGAGCAAAAGGGTGAGATACCCAAAATTTTCTAACACTTAAATATCAAATATTATCTAAGCATATATATTACTGTCAACAAACGCCAATACTACACATGGGCTTAGAACACACTATCCACATTGAACCACAAAATAAGAGTATCAAATGCATGCTTTAAACTCCGTAACTGTTATAAAAGAACATTCTTGTAGGCAATATTAAGTCAAGATTATGAATTATACATGGTTACCAATCTAAAAGCCATCTGAATACAACAAAAACTTACACTATGTCACATTTTAATACCTTCATTAGCCGTTTAGGTTTTCATGGGAGTGATACAACAGCTTTAAGAGCTTTTCTCAAATATAAACTTCATTTTTATTAAACTCACCCTTAGTTACTGCTCATTTAGCATTCTCCAAATGTTTAGGCTAACTTAGCAAAATCATAATTAAATTAAATCTAGAAAACTTTGTATTAGAGGGTGTTCTAAAATTCCTTTGAAATCTCTTGGAGTCTTTTACATGATAAAAATATCATTCTATCTTAGTTTGCTCCTGTCAATATAATTTGTTCACTTTCTGAATGTGCTCCATTTCTCAAACAGATTCTATCCCTTAATTTTACAAATTCACAAGTTTAGTTATACTCATTCAAATGACCTGTTTTAGACTTTTTGGATAGATTATAAGGTCTACTTCTTATATAAAAATTATCATGGTACTTAAAGATCACTTACCATATATTATTCTGCCAAACAATGACCATGCTCTGAAAGTAGCTGTTATGTAATAATAATAAAAATATAAAAGTGAGTTATAATTAGTAACCCTCCACTAGTTGTTAGGGTAGGTGGGAATCAATCCCTAAAAATAATGTTCCCGTATTTCCATTATACTCAGATCATGATGGATATGAAGTAGTGTAATGCTCTGTTTCTCTTAGTCCCTATCCTTCTCTTTCTCTCCCTCTCGACCCAGTTCTTGTTCTTCTTTTCCCTATTCTTTGTGTTTCTTTCTCTCTCTCTCTCTCTCTCTCATTCCAAATTATGAATACGAAACAGTAGCTTAATCTAACAGTCATACTCATGCATCTCAAAATCGTGCTTCCAAGGCCTATAACCAGTTATTATTAATCATTACATGTTAAATATACATAGCAAGGCATCAGAATGAATTTATACAATTCATGGAATTTATTGTACATTTTATAATTTATGGCACAAATACTATCACGAAATTTACATTCTTCTTCCACTTATCCTTGCACTTTGCTTTTTCTCTTTCTTTGTAAGCTCATGACCTAGCAAGGTTAGTCAATTGTGTGTTTTTTTTGGGGTGGTGGGTGTTTGTGTTTGTGGTCTATGGAATCCCAATATCACAATAGTAAATAATACCATTCAAACATACCAGGAGAAAGCTTGATACATGACATGTTTCCATTGCATTAATTCATGACTAACAAAATGACATGTTTACATGCTTAATGTTCCATACATCACACACAGGCCCGTGGAACAATTGAAAAGAGGGCTTCTAACATTAATTCATGCTTCATATAATCAAACAAAGAAATCATACATATCATAGTATAAATACACAGTTAACCATGCCATTAGAAAATAAATACTGTTAATTCGTTGAACAACAAAATCCACATAGACTTGATTAAAAGCATTGAAATTATAGGACCTGACTACAAAATGACCTACCACACTAACTAAATATTTCAATAAACTAAAGTTTTTTATTTATCCCTTTTCTATTAATTATTGTTTCATGTTTTAGTGGGGAAAGTTTTTCACTGATTTGAGGAGTTTGCATATAATGTACTTAAAGCATGCTTGTTGCTTTCCAAAAAAAAAAATATTGGTTTCCATCAAATGTCGTCCAAATTAAATTGAAATGTCACCTCAATTTTGGCCTTAAAAGAAAATACATCCATTTTTTTAACTTGAAGAAAATGAATCCCACGAAAATAGATGTACAATAGCCCACAAAAAAAATAGCTGCACAGTAACATGGGGATTAGATAAGATTTCTGAATGCAACCAATGGACACTGAAAGTAATAACCTAAAAAAATAATTACTTGTTTAATTAGGACATAAAAATATCAGTAAAAACCAAATTAACCAATACCAAACTAAGGAAAGATCATACAAAATGAATAAAACATTACATCCAATAACCTTTGTTTTTCAAATTTTCTTTTCATAAATAAGCTCAGTAAATGCCTTGGAATTGGTTCAAATGCTAAACCAATGGTCATTGCAAGTAGTAATCTAGATTCTGGCACTTCTTTGTGCATAGGCAGATACTACTACTTTCTTTTGCATTATGTTTTCAGGAAAAAGTGTATTTGGCAGACAGTTAAATGCGATATATAAAGCATCTCCCTCTGCAGCACCAGTGTTGAGTACTTTGTCAGTCATTAGTAAGTCTAATGACAGAGATCAATTGATTATAAGCCAACTGGCTACAATCAAAAAACATTATACCACATGTCTTCTTAAATAATACCTCTTAGAATTTTCTTATTATGCAAAGTTCTAACTCTTTTTATACTAGCTTGCTTATCATCTTACTCTTGGTATTTGATTGGTGCTTGAAGTATTCTTAAACTTCCAGCCCAGCGACAGGGGATTTCATTTCCTACCACTTTTTGACAATTTGTAAATCATAATATGGTTAGTATTAAAGATTTAGATGTTGAGATGATATGTCTTATTTGCTTAAAAATGAATGGTGAAATACAAATAAAAGGATCTTAATCCAATCAAAATTTAGAGTATCAGAAGAGTGCATAACTAATTAAATTAAGAGTCTAAGTCTTATGGAAGTCAAGCAATTAACACTCAAATTTGCTTCACTTACTTTTCTTCCCACTCATTATACCATACAATAGACATGTTAGCTGGACAAAAAAGTCCCAAATAATCCACACAGCAGCAACTAAATTATAATAACCTAATATTATAGATAGGTAAAACAAAGCTGCAATTATCTATTCAGTGTGGATGTTACCGACGATTGGTACAAGGCTTTCAGCATAAATGAAAACACCATAACCAAGGGCAGATTTGCGGATATCAAACGTCCTAACTTGATTAGTTTTGAGATTGAACATAACAATTTTTCGTTCATCATTCTCTACTTCATCTTCAGCTTGATCTATGGGTCTGTCAACATTGCAGACGATTTCATTCCCCCAGATAGTCATTGGAATTAACATGAAGTTTGGATAGGGGTTGCTGGTATATTTCTTAGTCCAATTCCATCTCTCCCTATTTGCGCCTATCCCCTCCTCCATCACCCACAAATGAATCAAAGACGATCTGAAATCTCCACTCAAAGTGTCACAAAGCACCGCAAGTTTGTTCTCATATGCAGTGAGATATTTGGGAAATGAAGTACTTCTAACTGAAAAGGGTGAAGGAGGTGCTGGTATCAATGTAAATACTTCCATTGCCATGTCAAATGAAACTATCATATTAATATCATCTTCATCCTCATCTACACCAAGCTTTAGCCCAATCCAAAATATAGCTCCATTAGTAGCGAAACCATCAGAATAAATAGCCAGACCATCTAAGTTCCCAAATTCTACTTCCCTCCATGACCCAGTGCTTAATGAATACACTTCCACTTGACTAACCAGATAATCAATCTCAGAAACACGAATTTTCACCAACTTGTAATCATTAACAGTAGGACTGAACCCAAATCCTACACAAAAATGCTCATCCTCAGAATTATTAACAGCTCCAAACACCCGGCTAACCTCTCTTGTGGCTGGATTCCACACTAAAAGGGAAAGAGATCTAGGAAAAGTAGCGATACCAACACAGAGCAAGCCATTGCATGAATCGATGGTCCAAACACACCATCGCATTGAATCGACAAAAGGATCGTTTGGAGCCTCAACGACTTGCATCTCACGATCGACCAAGCAAATGCTGAAAGGGTCAGATTTGCCAAAATCTTCTAAGAGAAGAGAAAGGTTTTGATGAGAGGAGTGGTGGAGGTGTTCGGCAATAAAAGACGGGGTTTTGAAGAGATTTTTCCAATGTTTACAGACACATTGAAATCGGATTAGGGATTTTACCGGGAGGCGCATCAGAATGTTAGTGATAACATCTTGGGGAAGAACTGGGTCGTCGACATCCATTTCCACCTCGCTCATGGCGCTCGATAGGGATGAACGCATCTCTCCGAGGAGAAAGCCTCTCCACCTACGCCCCGTCGGCGAGGGACCTCGGCGTTGTATTTGTTACAATAAAACGACAGTGCTTTTGTAATCAATAAAACGACAGTGTTTTTGGACTAACAGCAGTACGTATTAAAATGGTTAATAAGTAAATTACAGTTTGCGGAAAAGTACTTTTATCAATAAATAAATCGAATTTTTGCTAATATCTATCAATAGTAATAAAAATATTGTTAAAATGCAAAATAATTACTAACTATACATTCCAAATATGATTTAATACATGTAAAAAAATGAGTCAGTCCACCCATGGTGGATTAAGCTCAAATCTATATGAGAATTTGCATTGATGGAAACAGAGGGAGTGATTAATTCTTCCTTATTTTTTGAACAAGGAGAAAAATATGGGAGTAGAAAGTTACAAGGAACCCACCCCCTTACCACATACATGTACGCACAGAATATTCAAGGGGAGAGTGTTCAGTTGGTTTGTATGTGTGGTATTTGCTCTGTAGAAGTGTGCTCTTCACTTGGCTTCTCCTATGTTCATAGAATTTCTTCCTCCTTCTGTGCATTTGTTGTGAAATGTAATTGGGAGCCTTCTGAAATGCTCTAGTTTTATGTGGGTATCCAGTGAGTCAAACAAGGATTTCAGGTACGCCTAAAACTATTAGTGGTATCAGACCTTCGTTATTTGCTTCCGCTGCTTCTCTATGATTTTTAAATTTTTTGGTTATGCATTGTTCTGTTGCATATATATGTCTTAAAGTATTTATTTAGTGATAATATGCATAGAGCATGCATTTAAACGATAAAGATAAGTATTTCTAACGTAAACCGAATTGAAAATTTTCTTTTTTTGAAATTGGGTCATTAGAAAATAGAGGATTCAGGCCTTAAAAATGATCCCATTGCGTAGAGCATGAAAAAATGATGGAAAATGACTCCAAGAACATCAAAATCGGTCGTCAGACGGAGAATTTATGAGTAAAAAATGAGTTAGGTAGTCAGACCTGACCTGTTTTCCAATCGGGTCTGTGTAGACCCGGCTGGAGGTAGGAGATGACACTGTTCATCCGTGAAACGACGCCGTTTTAGTCCTTTAATAAAAAAAAGGACATGGCACTGTTCATCTAATTCCAAAAAAAACAATTGGGATGAAAGAGGCCCATTCATAAAAAAAAGTTTTTTTTTGGAATTGAAAAAAAAATATTTTTTTGAATTAAAAAAATTTGGGGAAATTTTGGTGGTGACACGTCAGTGCCACATGGCAACACCAGACTGGTGCGTGCAGTGCACGAGCCAGCAGCCGAGAGTAGGTTTCGTTCAGTTTTTTATTTTTTTCTGAAGTTTTTCTTCTTGGGGCGCGTAAGGGAGTGTGGGACCTCCGATTGAGGTGCAGTTTATTCCTAAAAATCTCTAAAATCAAAATTTTTATTTTGACATATAATTGCCTAATTTTAGGGGGCAATTTTAGACCTATTTATAGATATTCAGTGTATTTTCTGGTATTTTTTTAGTGTTTAAAAATTTTAGAAAATTATGATAATTAATATGTGTTATTATTCAGGTGAAAATGACTTCATCTAGCATTGAATCTTTGGGATATACTTTAAATGATGACGTCTCATTCTTAGATGAGGTCAATAACTTAGAGGAAAACCTTCAAGAGGATTCCGAGGTGGAACCTGAGGAGGATCCAGAATAAGACCTTGATGAACTTACTGAAGAAGACCCAGAGGAATTGATGGAGGAAATTCCACAAGAGGAACCAGAAGAAAGCGATGATTTCGGACCGTGCTCAAAAATATTATTCCCCATCGAATCACTTTCTCTATAGCCTTTAATGGTGTCTTCAGATTTAAACTCTAAGATGATGCCTACTCTTAACGGTGAATCTCAAGTTGAGGATGGAGAAGAAGTGAACCAACCTCTTACCCCTACTTTGGCCATGAACATAGCTGAAAGAGATGCAGCTATATTAACAACCATAAAAGACGTTAATGGCGTGATTGACAAATATATTGAATGCATGACAGATAAGAAGCATACTGAATTCTACTTGAAAGTCATGATGGAATATATAAGAGCAACAAGAGTTAGAGACAAGCCTAAACCAGGACGCATGAGCAAGAAAAATTGGCTTAGAATAATAGAATTCGTATCTAACCTTAAAAAGCCGCCTCGTGAGCTTAAGAAGCTAAGAAAAGCGATGTTAGAATATTGTAAAGCTCATATCAAATGATGTAAATTTATACTTTTATTTCCATTGCTTTACTTTGTTAAAGACATGCTTTATTACTCTTTGTTTGTGAAGACTTGTCATTTGACACATGCCTTGTATGCAAGAAAAATATGTTTCATTTCATTTCTTTATCTATGTTATGATCCATGTATACCTTTTATAAGTAGGAGCTTTTTTAGATGATGAGTATTCTAAAAAGCAATATTTGATGAGAATAATGCTTATATTAATTTTGATAGAGAATTATGGTGTTGCTAGTGCTTGTGTGATGGGAAGTACAAACGTAGTCTCCTGATCATGGTTCTAGTGATATTATTATTTTTTGATCAAAAATAATAAAAGTATATGACATTGTATACTTTACATGTGCTATATATATGTAAATTCACTTAAATGTTCTATGGTTCAATAAATTAATATGGGAAAGGTTTGTCACAGAACTGATATTGAACAATGGCATCAAAGAATATTATTGCTGAATTGAACAAAGGGGAAAAACTTAACGGGGACAACTGGGATATTTGGCACCGAAAGGTCCAATATATTCTAGAAGAACAGGATGCAATTGAGCCATTAACAATGGCCATGGTAGAACCTGAGGCTGGAAATACGGCCCAGCATAGGAGAGACCAGGAAGCCTACCTGTCTTGGAAAAAGAAGAATATCATTGCAAGAATCACCCTACTGAGTGCAATGGCTAATGATTTGATGTGTGAGTTTGAGACACACAGAACGGCACAGGCAATGTGGATTGCCTTAAAGGATAAGTTTGGGGGAGTGTCCACGACTGAGCTTAGAAGGTTGATGATCAAATTCGATACCTATAAGCTAAAACCAAATAATCCTATGAGGCAACAACTATGAGACATTCCACAATGATCCATGAACTGAAGGAAGCTGGACATAATCTATCTGATGAACAGCAAGTGCAAGCTGTTATCAAGTCGCTCCCTGCTAGTTGGGAATACATGAAAGTTAATCTGACCCATAATGAAAATATCATTACTTTCAATGATGTAGCTAAGCATTTGGAGCTAGAGGATGAACGTTTGGAGGCTTATAAGGCCATTGGACAAGCATATTTGACCGAAGGTATTGATCTTTCACAATCAAAGCCTGAATCTAAAAAGGACAAGAAATTTTAGAAAAATGAGAAGAAAGGCGGTCCTACACCCAAGAAGGGCAAGCAACAGTATAAGAAGAAGGGAAAGAAAGGAGGTAAGAAAAAGCTAGACCTAAAGAAGGTCAAATGCTTTGCCTAACATAATATAGGACATTTCGCACGTGACTGTTCTAAATAGGCTGAGAACGGAAAAGTAACAGTGAATTATGTGAGTTCACATGTCTTATTTGTTTCTAGTACTATTTTTCTGACAAAACCTATTTCTTTTTCTTGGATTATTGACTCAGGCTCTACAGGCCACGTAAGTCGAGATCAAGGATCTTTCGTGGAATACCGTCGGTTGCCATTTCAAAGCAAGTGGCTTTTTGTTGACAATAATGCAAGGATCGAGGTTCGAGGGATTGGCACTTGTAAACTTATTTTGCATGGTGGAAAGACCTTGATGCTGCATGATGTGCTTCATGCTCCTGACATCTGACAGAATTTAATTTCTGTAGACTTTGGGTTTAATGTAAACTTTCATAGTAAAATTGCAGACATTTATAGCAACTCAATATTTTATGGTTCAACTTTTCGTTTTCAAAAGTTCTTTATTTTGGATCTTGCTAGTGATTTTAATGTTCATGATTGCTTTGCTATTACTTCGAATAATCCTGACATGAATATTTGGCATCTAGACTAGGACATATTAATCAAAATACAATGATTAAATTGGCTAAAGAAGGCTTGTTGGGGGTGATCCTTAACATGGATATGTCACTATGCGAAAGCTGTCTAGTTGGTAAGGCTACCAGGAAACCATTCGGTAAGGGAATACAAGCAGAAAACCCATTGCAATTAATCCATTCTGATATTTGCGGTTCAATGAGTGTGAGGGCGAGACACAGAGCTTGGTATTTCATTACCTTTATTGATAATTTTTCACGATATGGTCATGTCTATTTGATTTCACATAAGTCTGAGATACTAGAGTGCTTTAGACGATACATGAATGAAGTAGAGAATAAAATGGACAATAGAATCAAGGCATTACGCACTGATCGAGGTTGTGAATACCTTTCAGAACAATTCAAACATCTCTGTGAAGAAAAAGGAATTATTAGGCAACTCACTATCCTTGGCACACCTCAACAGAATGGGGTTACCGAAAGAAGAAACAGAACTCTTCTGGACATAGTTAAGTCTATGATGGCTCAGGCAAACCTTCCAATTTCATATTAGGGTGATGCTTTATTAATGGAAACCTTGATACTTAACTGTGTGCCCTCAAAATCAGTCGCTTACACACCCTACGAGTTATGAACTAAACGTCAGCCAGATCTAAGCATCCTTAGACCTTGGGGCTCGGTGGCATACATCCATGACAATTCTCATAGACATGGG
The DNA here is from genome assembly GCA_037074615.1 of Leucaena leucocephala. Taxonomy (NCBI): domain Eukaryota; kingdom Viridiplantae; phylum Streptophyta; class Magnoliopsida; order Fabales; family Fabaceae; genus Leucaena; species Leucaena leucocephala. Next base: position 7,535,810 of record CM073516.1, on the reverse strand, counting down.
AAATTGGGTCCTAGAGGGAAGAAATATATTTTTATAAGGTACTTTGAACCCTCAAAAAGATATGTATTCATAAGTGAAATTGAAGATGGAACAGTGACTAAAACAGAATCAAGAGATGCTATATTTATTGAAACAAAGTTTCCCAGTAGGGGAGATGTTAACCGCACTGTATCTCTTTATGAGACTCAGGAATAGGACAGTGCTGAACAAATTGACAAACTAGAATCATCTAGATATGTCAATCTGAGTGGGAGCCAAGAACGGTAAACACAAAGACCGAGATAAATGAGAAAAGATAACCAAGTTGCTCCTACCAGAAAGAGTAATAGGGAAAGTATTCCAAAGAGATGCTTCCAAATAAAAGGTGAAGCACTCTTAGTTACTCCAGAAGGGGATGATGAACCCCACACTGTTCATGAGGCCTTAGCAGGTCCTGCAAAAGAGGGATGGAAGAAAGCAATAAAAGAGGAAATAGACTCAATGATAAAAAACCAAGTTTGGAAATTAATTTATCTACCAAAAGGGCGTAAAGCCATTAGGAATAAGTGGGTTCTCAAAATCAAGAGAAAGGTGGATTGATCAATTGACAAATTCAAAGCTCGATTGGTTGCAAAGGGATATATACAACAAGAAGGTATAGATTATGAGGATACTTTTTCACCTGTTGTGAGCTTCAATTCAATAAGACTTATTCTGGCAATATTAAACAGTTTAAACTTAGAGTTACATCAGATGAATGTAAAAACTGTATTCCTAAATGGTGATCTGGACGAAAAAATCTATATGGAATAACCAATAGGTTTCATTGAAAAAAGGTTTGAACACAAGAAGTGTAAACTCAAAAGATCCATTTATGAATTAAAACAGTCATCCAAACAGTGGTACTTGAGGTTTCACAAGGCGATTACCTCATATAACTTCCAGATGATAGAGGAAGACCACTGTGTCTTTGTTAAGCGGTTTAAGGGTAACTTTATGATATTATCCTTATACGTAGACGATATACTCTTAGCCGGAAATAGTCTTGACTCTGTGATAGCTATTAAAGAATGGCTTTCATCAAATTTTGATATGAAAGATATGGGTGAAGCAGAATACATACTTGGAGTCAAGATTCGAAGAAATCATTCCAAGAGAATCCTCACTCTTTTATAAGAGAATTATATCAATAAGATACTTGAGTGATTGAATATGTGTGAATGCAAACCCATGGATATCCCTGTGGCCACTGGAGTGGCCTTGAGTTCTAACATGTGTCCCAAAAGTGAATCAGATAAAAAGCAAATGAAAAGAGTTCCATATGCCAGTGTTGTTGGTAGCCTGATATATGCAATGATATGTACAAGACCAAATATTTGTTATGCCGTAGGTCTGGTTGATAGATTCCAGTCTAACCCTGGTGAGAAACACTGGAAAGTAGTGAAAAGGATCTTGAGATACTTAAAGGGCATAACTGACTATGCGTTATGTTATCAAGGAAGTGATCTACGCCTAATCAGATATTCTGATACTAATGTATGCGGTGATGAAGAAGAACGAAGATAGACTTCTGGATACACCTTCTTGCTTAACAATGGCACCATATGTTGGAGTAGCAAGAAGTAGATGTGCATTGCTTTACACGCTATGGAAGCTGAGCTTGTGGCATGCACTACAGCAGCGCAAGAGGCTATTTGGCTGAAGAGATTTATCAAGCACCTAGGATTTGAGAATAAGAGTACTAATATGGTGTTGATACACTGAGAAAATACTACAGCTATAGCCTACACTAAAGACCCTAAGTATCACAGCAAGGCCAAATATATTGACATAAAGTATAACTTTGTGAGGGATTATATAGCACAAAAAATTGTAACTATACAATACATTTCAACCAAATGTAGGTTGCAGATCCCCTGACTAAGCCAATAGGCAAAGAAACATTCGAGAAATATGTAAAAGCCATTAGCATGTTAAAAATATAAAGTTGCAGACTGTATGTAATATTTTTTATTTTTAATGATATCATGTCATTTATTATTACTTATATATCTGGGTAAAAGTATACAATGTCTAGTATGTCATACAGGTTGAAAAGGGTTGCTCTCACACACGAGCAACCGCCTTTGATATTATAGAAGCGTTCAAAGATGAGACATGTATTCACCAGTAAAACAAGAGTGCTGATATGGTAGAGAAGAAACACAATAAGTATCACCTTGGCTTAAAAGTGCAGTGAGTCAAGATGAGATCTATGAGTAAGAGTATGGATCGAACAATGGATACCCACATCCATAAAACCTATTGCCAGATAACAAATTCTTCAAAATTGACGTCATATTATGTAAATAGAATTGAAGAGTTTGGGTTTAGATGCTATGAGTATCTAGACTTAAGTCTATACGGTGTGATTGATAGAATCAAAATGACGTACACTCTTTAAGGATAAGAGGAACACCATAACATGTGATTCATACCACATGTGCTAAAGAATCGCAAATGGAAAGCAAGTGAATCAATCCCTGCTTTATTATCGTGTGAGTTCCAGAAAGGTATAATCCTTCCATTAATGTCCTTTAACTTTGACAATATTATGGAGGTATGTTTCAGCGATTGCTACTTTAGTATATGTCCTATGGTTAAATTATATATGAACCAAAGATATTATGTTAGGAAAGCGGTTGATTCATATCAAAATGATATGTGGCCGAAAGAAAGATTACCAAAATATACACATCCATGCTAGTGTCTGTGACCGGTCCCTTATGATATTATTTTGTTAATTTCATAAGTATGGATACTATGCATAAATGGAGGCTATCTGAGTTATGTACTGACTTAAGAGGGATTAGATTAACCATAAGAAAAGTGTATATGGGTAAATCTAGGACATTCAAGGCACTATAATTTATTTGATCGAGCTGCACTAAAGGGTTGCTTTGTGCTGGTCTCTGTAAAGGGGATTTCTAGTACAAATGCCTGAAAGGAGACGTCATGCCTACGCAGTCACAGCAAAGCACCTAGTATGAAAGAAGGAAGAGAATGAAATTGGACCCAAGGCATCTAATCCACCAAGTGCGAGTGGGAATTGTAAGGAAATGGGCCAGTCTACCCATGGTAGATTAAACCCAAATCCATATGAGAATTTGCATTGGTGGAAATAGAGGGAGCGGTTAATTCTTCCCCATTTTTTGAACAAGGAGAAAAATGTGGAGTGGATTGTTACAAGGAACCCACCCCTTACCACATACATGTACGCACAGAATATTCAAGGGGAGAGTGTTCAGTTGGTTTGTATGCGTGGTATTTGCTCTGCAGAAGTGTGCTCTTCGCTTGGCTTCTCCTCTGTTCACAAAATTTCTTCCTCCTTCGGTGCATTTGCTGTGAAACGTAACTGGGAGCCTTCTGAAGTGCTCTAGTTTCGTGTTAGTATCCAATGAGTCAAACAAGGATTCCAGGTATGCCCAAAACCATCAATATATAATACTTATTAAAAGAAAACACATAATACAAATAGACTAGAAAAAATAATTTCAAAATTAATTTTTAATAAATTTACAATGACTATTTCAAAATCGAAACACCGATGGCCTGACCAATACTAGTAACTAGAGAATTGTTTGGTAAAGGTTATGGAGGTAGAATTTGATCCTACCACTTTTTAATTAGTTCATAAAATGTTATATGATGATTAAACCACTAATACTTCTTAGCAATATAATGAAAAATACTGTGTAAGGTAAGTACTAAACTTCAAAATATATGAAATGGTTAGTTCATTTTAGGGATTAATGTAATACATCAACTAAAAGACTTATATACTTAGCATTCAATTAACATTTGCCAATGAAAACTTCAAGAACCCAATTAAACAACACATGAGACATTAAGGCCCTTAAAAAAATAGCAAATTAATGATATAGGATAACTCTATTGCAAACAATCTATCATTAATTCCATCGCAAAAGTATTTAGCATTTAAAATGCTCGTTGGTAACTTTAAGCATAACCAATTCGAATTTGATTTATAGAGAAAATAGCTACATTAGGAGAGACAATTATTAACCCCAAAATTATGATACATAGTAATATGATCCAGTTAATATTATCAAAACAAAATTAAGGATGAGTAATTCATATTTTATAAACGATTCACTGATAGAACATTTATATCGCTAAAATGCTTGCCATGAAATATTCTATCAATAATTAGATTGGAATTTTTTTTGTCACAATTCCATTCCTAAAAGGTTAAAGCATACATTTAGTCATATAACTTTACTTCAAAGTTTAGTTTAGTCTATTAGATTTATAGAACATATTTTTTGTATATTGATTTTAATACCGTTTGCTATGGGTATTGCATGGTAAAGTTAACATGTCAAATGTAACAAAAAAAGGGTTAACATTATTGAAAATTACTGTGCAAAATAATAAGACTAATACAATACTATAATCTATTTTGCATTTTGTCTTAATTACATGGACATTTCCTGTATCAAAGCATACTGCCAGTTTTTGAGCGAATCTGAGATTGTCTTTTATCCACTGAGATACCTACACGCAACGGGAACACCTTGTATGGACTCTGGTACATTTCACAATAAATGACACTGATAGAAGAGCAATGAAAGGATCTGGATGCAAAGAGGATATGAATAGGGGAGAGTAGATTCAATACACTACCTTGGCACAAAAAAACCATAGCTTTAAAAGCATATATCATACTACATGTACTGCTTGTTTCATGCCCCTAAAAATATGCATTGTAGGGGAGTGGGATATCGATAACTACCTACTCCCTCATTTTCTTCATTTCAAATAAAACATGTTCCCTCTACATAACTCCTCATACGGATCTGGGCCTAATCCGCTATGGGTAGACTAGCCCATTTTTCAATATCTCTCACTTACACTTGGTGGATTAGATGATATAGGTCAAATCTCATGCTCTTCCTTCTTTCATACTAGATGCTTTGCCGTGACCACATAGGCATAACGTCTCCTTTCAAGCTTTTGTACTATAAATCCCTTTTACAGAGACTAGTATAAATCAACCCTTTAGTGCAGGTTGATCAGAATAAATTGTAGTGCATTGAATACCCTAAATTTACCCATACACACTTCTCTTATGTCTAATCTAATCCCTTTTGAGTTAACATATAATTTAGATAGCCTCCACTTATGCATAGTATCCACACTTGTGAAATTAACAAAATAATATAACGAGAGATCGGTCATAGACACCAGCATAGATGTGTATATTCTAGCAATCTTTCTTTCGCCCATATATTATTTTGATATGAATCAACTGCTTTCCTAAAATAATATCTTTGATTCATATATAATTTGACCATAGGACATATACTAAAGTAGTAATTGCTAAAACATACCTCCATAATACTGTCAAAGTCAAAGGACATAAATGAAAGGATGATACCTTTCTGGAACTCACATAACAATAAAGTAGGGATTGATTCACTTGCTTTCCATTTGTGTTTATTTAGGACATGTGGTATGAATCACATGTTATGGTATTCCTCTTATCCTGTAAGAGTATACGTTACTTTGATTCTATTAATCACACCATACAGACTTAAGTCCAGACATATATAGTATCTAAACCCAAACTCTTCAATTCTATTCACATAATATGACATCAATTTTGAAGAATTTGTTATCTGGCAACAGGTTTCATGGATGTGAGTATCCATAGTTCGATCCATACACATACTCACATATCTCATATCGACTTACTGCACTTTTTAAGCCAATACGACATTTATTGTGTTCCTTCTCTACCATATCAGCACTCTTACTGGTGAACACATGTTTCATCTTTGAACACTTCTCTAGCATCAAAGGTAGTTGCTCATGTGAGAAAGATACAATTTTCAACCTGTATGACATACTAGACATTGTATACTTTTACCCAGACATATAAGTAATCATAAATGGCATGATTTCATTAATGAAAAACAAATGTATTACATATAGTCTATAACTTTACATTTTTTGCATGCCAATGGCTTTTATATGTTTCTCAAATGTTTTTTTACCTATTGGCTTAGTCAGGGGGTCTGCAACCATACATTTGGTTGAAATGTATTGTACAGTTATAATTTTTTGTGCTATATAATTTCTCATAAAGTTATACTTGATATCAATATGTTTGGTCTTGCTTTGATACTTAGGGTTTTTGGTGTAAGCTATAGCTGTAGTATTGTCACAGTGTATCAATACCGGATTGGTACTCTTATTCCTAAATCCTAGGTGTTTGATAAATCTCTTCAGCTAAACAACCTCTTGCACTACTACAGTGCATGCCATAAACTCAGCTTCCATAGAGTGTAAAGCAATACATGTCTGCTTCTTACTACTCCAACATATGGCACCGTTGTTAAGCAAGAAGGTGTATCCTGAAGTCGATCTTTGTTCTTCTACATTGCCACTTACATCAGCGTCATAATCAATTAGGCACATATCACTTCCTTGATAACGCAACACATAGTCAGTTGTGCCCTTTAAGTATCTCAAGATCCTCTTCACTACTTTCAAGTATTTCTCACCAGGGTTAGACTAGAATATGCTAACCAGCTATATGACATAACAAATATATGGTCTTATACACATTATCGTATATGTTAGGCTACTAACAACTCTAGCATATGGAACTCTTTCTATTTGCTTTTTGTCTAATTCAATTTTGGGACACATGTCAGAATTCAAGGCCACTCCAGTGACCACAAAGATATCCATAGGATTGTAGTCACTCATATCGAATCACTCAAGTAACTTCTTGATATACTTCTCTTATGAAAGTGAGGATTCTCTTGGAGAGATTTCTTTGAATCTTGACTCCAAGTATGTATTCTGCTTCACCAATGTCTTTCATCTCAAAATTTGATGAAAGTCATTCTTTAATACCTATCACTGAGTCAAGACTATTTTCGGTTAAGAGTATGTCGTTTACGTATAAGGATAATATCACAAAATTACCCTGAACCACTTAACATATACGCAGTAGTCTTCCTCTATCATTTGAAAGTTATGTGAGGTTATCACCTTGTGAAACCTTGAGTACCACTGTCTAGATGAATGTTTTAATCCATAAATAGATCTTTTGAGTTTGCACTTCTTGTATTCAAATCCTTTTTCAATAAAACCTATTAGTTATTCCATATAGATTTCTTAACCCAGATCACCATTCAGGAATACAATTTTTACATCCATCTGATATAACTCTAAGTTTAAAATATTTACTATTGTGAGAATAAGTCTTATAGAATTGAAGCGCATAACAAGTTGAAAAGTATCCTCATAATATATACCTTATTGTTATGTATATCCCTTTGTAACCAATCAGATTTTGAATTTGTCAATTGGTCCATCTACCTTTCTCTTGATTTTGAGAACCTACTTGTTCCCAATGGCTTTACGCCCTTTTGCCAGATCAACCAATTCCTAAACTTAGTTCTTCATCATTAAGTCTATTTCCTCTTTTATTGTTTTCTTCCATTCCTCCTTAGCAGGACCTGCCAATGCCTCATGAACAGTTTGAGATTTACCATCCCCTTATGGAGTAACTAAGAGTGCTTCTCCTTCTATTTAGAAGCGTCTCTTTAGAATACTTTCCCTGTTACTCCTTCTAGTAAGAGCAACTTGCTTATCTTTTCTCATATATCTCAATATTTGTGTTGACTATTCTTGGCTCCCACTCAAATTGACATACCTAGAGGATTCTGATCTATCAATTTTTTTAGCACTGTCCTGTTACTGAGTCTCATAAAGTGATATAGTGTAGTCAATATCTCCCCTACTGGGAAACTCCATTTGAATGAATACAACATCTCTTGATTATGTTTCAATCACTGTTTCATCTTCAATTTCACTTATGAATACATATCTTTTTTAGGTTCAAAGTACCTTATAAAAATATATTTCTTCCCTCTAGGATCTAGTTTCTTATGTCTATGAGAATTATCATGGATATATGCCACCGAGCCCTAATGTCTAAGGATGCATAGATCTTGCTGACGTTTAGTCCATATCTCGTAGGGTGTGGAAGTGACTAACTTTGAGAGCACACAATTAAATATGAAGGTTACCATCAATAAATCATCACCCCAATATGAAATTGGAAGGTTTACCTGAGCCATCATAGACCTAACTATGTCTAGAAAAGTTATATTTCTTCTTTCAGCAGTTCCATTCTATTGAGGTGTACTAGGGATAATTAGTTTCCTAATAATCTATTTTTCTTCACAGAGATGTTTGAATTGATCTAAAAGATATTCACGACCTCGATCAGTGTGTCATGCCTTGATTTTATTGTCAATTTGATTTTTTACTTCATTTAGGTATCGTCTAAAGCACTCTAGTGCCTCAGACTTGTGTGAATCAAATAGACATGACCATATTATGAAAAATCATCAATAAAAGTAATAAAATCCAAGCTCCATATCTTGCCCTCACTCATTAGACCACAAATATCAAAATGGATTAATTGCAATGGGTTTTCAGCTCATGTTCCTTTACCAAATGGTTTTCTTGACAACTTTCGCATAATGACATATCTATGTTAGGGATTACCCGCAACAAGCCTTCTTTTGTCTATTTAATCATTCTATTTTGATAAATATGTCCTAGTATAGCATGCTAGATATTCATATCAAGATTATTTAAAGTAATAGCAAAATAATCCTGAGTATTAAAATCACCAGCAATATCCAAAATAAAGAACTTTTGAAATTGGAAAGCTAAATTATAAAATGTTGAGTTGCTATAAATGTCTACAACTTTACCATGAAAGTTTATATTGACCCCAAAGTCTAATAAGCAAATTACAGAAATTAAATTATGTCGGATGTCAGGAGCATGAAGTACATCATACATCATCAAGGTCTTTCTACCACACAAAACAAGTTTGTAGGTGATAATATCTCAAACCTCAATCCTTGCATTATTACCAATGAAAAGCCACTTGCTTTGAAATAGCAACTGACAGTGTTCCACAAAAAATACTGGATCTTGACTTACATGGTCTGTGGAGCTTGAGTTAATAATCCAAGAAAAGGAAACAGGTTCTGTTAGAAAAAACAATACTAGAAATAAATGAGACATGTGAATTCACATAATTCACTATTACCTTTCTATTCTTAATCTATTTAGAACAGTAGCGTGTGAAATATCTCATATTGTGATAGGCAAAGCATTTGACCTTCTTTAGGTCTAGCTTTTTCTTGCCTCCTTTCTTTCCTTTCTTCTTGTATTGTTGCTTGCCTTTCTTGGGTGGAGGACCGTCTTTCTTCCTATTTTTTTGAAATTTCTTGCCTTTTTTGAATTCAGGCTTTGATTGAGAAAGACCAACACTTTCGGTCAAATAGGCTTGTCCAGTGGCCTTATAAGGCTCCAAACGTTTATCCTCTAGCTCTAAATGCTTAGCTACATCTTTGAAAGTGATGATATTTTTATTATGGGTTTGATTAACTTTCATGTGCCCTAACTGTTAGGGAGCGACATGATGATAGCATGCACTTGCTGCTCATCAGATAGATTACGTCCAGCCTCCTTCAGTTCACGAATCATTGTGGAAATCTCTCGTAGATGTTGCCTCATAGGATTATTTAATTTTAGCTTATAGGTACCAAATTTAATCATCAATCTTCTAACCTTAGTCATGGATACTTCGCCAAACTTATCCTTTAAGGCAATCCACATAGCTTATGTCGTTCTGTGTATCTCAAACTCACACAGTAAATCATCAGCCATTGCACTCAGTAGTCGATTCTTACTATGCTATTCTTCTTTTTCTAGGATAGTATGCTTCCTAGTCTCTCCTATATTGAGCTGTATTTCTATCCTTAGGTTCTACTATTGCCATTGTTAATAGCTCAATTGCATCCTATTCTTCTAGAATATATTGGACCTTTCAGTGTCAAATATCCCAGTTGTCCCTGTTGAGTTTTTTCCCCTTTGTTTAATTTAGCAATAATGTTATTTGATGCCATTGTTCAATATCAGTTGTGACAAACCTATCCCACATTAATTTATTGAACTATAGAACATTTAAGTGAATTTACATATATATATCTGACATGTAAAGTATATAATGTCACGTACTTTTATCATTTTTTATCAAACAATAATAATTTCACTATACCCATGATCAGGAGAATACGTTTGTACCTACCATCATATAAGCACTAGCAACGCCATCACTTCCTATCAAAATTAATATAAGTATTATTCTCATCAAATTTTTATTTTAGAATACTCATTATCTAAAAGGCTCCCACTTATAAAAATTATACATGAATCATAACTAAGATAAAGAAATAAAATGAAACATATTTCTCTTGCATATAAGGCATGTAATAAATGGCAAGTCTTTATAAAGAAAGAGTAATAAAATATGTCTTTAACAAAGTAAAGCGGTAGAAATCAAATACAAATATACATCATTTGATATTATCTTTATTATATTCTAACATCACTTTTCTTAACTTCTTAAGCTTACGAGGCTGCTTGATAAGGTTATATACAAATTCTATTGTTTTAAGGCAATACGTTTTACTCATGCATCCTTGTCTAGGCTTGTCTCTAACCCTAGTTTCTCTTATATGCTCCACTATGACTTTTAGGTAGAATTCAATATTCTCTTTATCTATCATTAATTTAATGTAATCACCAATTATGCCATTAACACATTTTATATTTGTTATTTTGGTTGCATCTCTTTCAGTTATACTCATGGCCAAAGTAGGAGTAAGAGGTTGGTTCACTTCATCTCTGTCCTCAACTGGAGATTCATCATGAAGAGTAGGCATCATCTTAGAGTTTGAGTCTGAAGAAACCATGAAAGGCTGTAGAGGAAGAGGTTCGATTGGGAATAAAGTTTCTGACCTTGGTTCAGAATCATATATTACTTATGGTTTCTCTTGTGTAACTTCTTCTACCAACTCCTTTAGGTCTTCTTCAGAAAGTTTATCAATATCTTGTTTTGGATTCTCTTCAGGTTCCCCCTCAGGGTCCTATTAAAGGTTCTCCTCTAGGTTATTGACATTATCTAAGAATGAAATATCATCATTTAAGCTATTCCTAAAGATTCAGTGCTAGATAAAGTCATTTTCACATAAATAATAAAATATTAATTATCATAAATTTCTAAAAAAATTTAAACATTAAAAAATACTAAAAAACTGAATATTCACAAATAGGTCTAGAATTACCCCCAAAATTAGGCAAATTATATATCAAAATAAAGATCTTGATTTTAGGGATTTTTAGGAACAAACAATACTTCAATCTAAAGTCCCACGCTCCCTCACACACCCCATGAAGAAAAAATTTAGAAAAAAAAGAAAAAAACTGAACAAAACCTACTCTCAGCCTCTAGCGCGCATATTACACGTGCTAGTCTGGCTCTGCCACGTGTTAGTCACCAGATTTTCCCTCTTTTTTTTATCAATTTTTTTTGTGAGTCTAGTTAGATTTACTAATCTGACCCCCGCCCATACACCTACTGCAAAAAAATTATTTTATTTTTTAAATGGGCTTGGCCCACTGTAGCCCAATTTTTTTTGCTAGATTGGGCTGGACGCAACCCAATTCACAAAAATTATCTCTCTTCTTTTTTTGTCACAGCATCAAAATGACGCCGTTTTAGGATGATCAAAACACAGCCGGGTTGCACAGACCTAACCCGACTCTTTTTTTGCCATAACTCCACAATCTGATTTTGACATTCTTGTTGTCATTTTCTTTATTTTTTTGTGCTCTAAGCAATGAGACTAATTTTAAGGCCTAAAAACTCTATTTTCTAATTACCCAATTTTGAAACAAAAGATCTCTGTTACAGTTTATGGTGAGTTTGCCTCTATTTATGGTTTAAATGCATGCTCTATATTTCTTGCATAAAACAAATGTATTAAACATAAATAAAGGCAAAGCATCACAGAGAAGCATACTACCAGAAAACCAAAACATCATAGAGAATCATACATACAAAAAATTGAAAAAGAGCAACCTAGCTCTGATACTACTATTAGTTTTCGGACGTATCTGAGATGGTCTCTTATCCACTAAGATACCCAGAAGCAACTAGAGCACCTTGTATGGACTTTAGTACATTTCACATCAAATGACACAATTTAAAAATTGGATGATATTTAAAAATTTAAAGCTTCTCAAAAAGTAAATAGGTAAGTTGAGAAAAAATATCATCAAGTATAGCCAAAGAAAGAAGTTGACACATATAATTTATCCTGGTTTGACCTAATCTATTGGCCTACATCTAATTATCATATTCCCTATGAGATTTTTCACTATATTATCCAAGATTACCTGGGCTCTTAGTGCCTCAATACATTTATCATGAAAATCCCCTCTCACTCTCCTCTTTACAACTTGTAAGGTTACAATCCACTCAAGAGTCCCACACTCTTGAGCAACTCAGAAATAGAATTGAGAAATTAAAAACTCTTTATCTTAGAGAAGATAAGATAATCACTGAAGGGCAATAAATTTTCTCTCAAAAAAGTTCTCTATTCATGCTAAGTTAAAACAAAGTATAAACATGCTACGAATAAATGCTCTTCATAGGTAGTTAAAATTCTTAACTTTAGCATTCAATTTGCCTTGTATTTATAGCTTCAGTTCGTAAGTTTTATTGGACACATTAAGGCTTGAGTGAAGTGGAGATAAAGCCATTGGCCGTTGATGCAATAGGTAGTAGCATTAAATGTGTTTTCTGACAATTAGCTTTTTAGATGTAACTTCTCCATTTGAATATATAAGGTAAACAAGCTAGGCATACACTGTGAGTGTAATAGATAATTATAATAAATATATAGGAATGATTACACTAAGATTAATATGATATGTCAAAATCTGACTTTGAAAATCATTTGAAAATATATCAGTATTTATCGAAGAGTTCATCGATTAGATAGTCTATCAAAGATAACTTCGATAAAACTTGAATAAAATTCTTAAATGAATAGCTGTACATCTTATCGATAAATGACTTATTCAAATAGCTTATCGCTAAATATCATTATTAAATCAGACTTGGAATACTTTTACTGAAACTGATTTATCGAAGTGTTATACGAAGTGTAGCTTTATCAAATAACTTATTGATAAATCACTCAAAAATTACAACACTTTAAGCATGAAGTATGTGAGTCTGAGAGTGAAATTTTCTCATACTTATCAAAGTATTCTTCAATAAATCCCCTTATCAAATAGTACTTTGATGAATTGAATCTTTTGAAACTAAAAAGACTTCTATTTATCAAATATATTATTGATAAATTGACAAGTTCTTCAAATAGAAAAATAATTTGATAAACCCATTTATCGAAAACCTTATCAATGAACATTCATTTATCGATTATGACTTTGATTAGTTCTCTTGTTTTCACAAAGTTATTTCTGTTTGAAGTCTTTATCGAACAACACTCTTATCGATAAATATTTGGATAAATGCTTTCATAAAATACAATAAGTCATTTTCAAAGTTATCGAAGGCTTTATCGATAAACACTCTTATTGAATAAGTATTCAAAGAGAAATGGCTTTTAAATATAGACTCAAAGTTCTCAATAGTTCATTTATCAAAGGTCTTATGAATAAGCAAACTTATCAATTACGTTTTTTATAAATATACTTCAAAAACCAATTCTTTTCCAAATTTCTTTCTCATTTATCTAAGAGTTTATCGAGTAAGCCTCTTATCGATGATATTATCCATAAATACTCTTCATCAGTTTAAAAATATTTTTTGAAATCTTTTCTCAAATTTTTATCATCAAAACATTGGAGTTTAACATTTCTCCCTCTTTTTTATAATAATAAAACTTAATTAATGAAATGATAAAAATTAGAACAATTCAATCATGATATTAATGAAATGCATCAAAAATAAAATAGAAGCACCAGAAATAACCAACAGAACAAAATCAATTTTCATTGTCAACAATCAATAGAAGAAGTAAAATCACAAAGCAATAAATGATTTCAAAAATTATAAAGCAAGACTACTACTTTTAATTCATCTCAATTCTCCCTATTTTTGTCATTCATAAAAAATGGAGTCGTGGGAGGAATATTGAGGTTCAATTTATAGGGTGGGTAGAGTAAGTAGAGATGGACAAAAAGTTTTAGAGGAAGAGGTTATTGAGTTGAAAGTAGAGGTGGTTGCTCAATAGATGGGAGGAAAGATTGGCTGAGGAGTTTGGGTAGAAGGGGTGTAACGAAGCGAAAAGTTTAAGAGGAGGAAGGAGGAAGAGTTTATGTGGTTTGAGGTTCAATGGAAGAGGGAGTAATTTCCTGTGTAATGGCAAGTGACTTAAACAATTAAATTGGAGCAAGAGAATGATGAGTTTGAGTGGCCTGAGGAGGATACTGAGTAGAGGTCAATGCAGTGTTAAAAAGATCATCGACATTAAAGATGGTGTTGGTAGGAGCCATCTTGTTCTTTAATTCCATAATGGGACTCTTCTGAGCTTCAACAACCTCCTTGAGAGATTGAATTTGAGTGATGTTATGGTCATGCTTTTTAGTTATTTATGAAATCAACTTGTTTTCCAATTTTTTTCCAAAATCAGTAATTATCTATGCAATGTGATGCATAGTGTTCTGACTTCCTTCTCTAATCTCAAGTTTTATTTTCTCCTCAAAACTCTTCATCTCATGTTGTATAACTGTATGAACTATAATCTGAGCAAATGATGGTACAATAGTGGTAGGAGCGGAGGGGTAGCAGAAGATTAGGCCTTATCTTGTACTGGTTGCTTCCTTTTCTCCTTCTGAAGCTTCTTTCCTCTAGCAGCTAATGGCAGTGAAATCCTCATACTGTGGATTTGTTCTACCCCAAATCTAGGAATCTTGACTTCCTTCTCACCCTTCTCCAAGTAGTCAATATTGTTGCAGTGAAGGAAGAAGGATACTAGTTGAGGATAGGGGATGAGAGTGGCTTTGGACTCGTTGTAAAAGAAACTCCTCATTTCAAAGTAGATTAGATCCCCTATATTAATCTTCTGTCTACTAATAATCTTGGCTAGCTACACATAGTCTTAGGAACGAAAAATAAAAATTCAATAAATTATAAAGATAAAATAATAAGGAAGAAATTTAAATAAAATAATAAGGATATATTTATCAATTTATAATAAACTTCCCCCCTAAACCAAACATCTCCTCCCCTCCCCTACTTATCTCCCTTACCCTCCCTTACTCTCTACTAAATTAACCTCCGCTATCCTCCCCTATATTAAATCAAACAAAGCCTAAGTCATATAAAGGATTAATCTCAAACTTAAAGTAGCTTGGGATACCTTTAATTAAATAAAAAGAATTGATTGTGAATTCGTTTAATAAATATATAATTAAATAAATATGTTTATAAATGTTTGTAGGGGACAATGTGTTTAAGAAATTTTAAATGATAAAGTTAAATGATTTATATAATCTCTCAAACTGACATAATTTATAATGTATGATAAATAAAAATATGATTTTAAAATATGTTTTTAGTCATTTAAAAGATATCTAAATAAAAATATTTTGATAAATGTGATGAAAAATTAAAACTATAAAATTTTATAGTACAATTAAAATTAATAAATATTAATTTTTAATTAAAAATTAATAAATTTTATAACATATTGGAAAACTTGAAAATATATGCAGTACAATTAATTTTGGTAGTATAAAAAGTTATTCTTTTAGAAAATATAAATTTTTAAATAATAATTATGTTAAAGAAAGTATTTTGGTCAAAATAAAAGTTTAAAAAGTCAAACTTATTGGTTAACTAATGGTTAAGTAGGTGGAAATTGAATCTTAAATATATAAGGGAAATTTGTGTAGTACATTTTAATTCTAAGGGAAGTTTATAAATATTTTTAAAATAGATGAAAATTTATTTATTTATTTGGTACATGCGAGGGCTAAGCCCAAAAATATAAATAAAAAAACATTAACTAATAGGAAACTAACTCCCAAACACTTGTAGCAATACGGTTCGAAGATGAGACGGGCAATGAATCATAGAATGAGAAAGAACTTTTGAAGAAAAAATTAATTTTTAAAAGATATTTATCAAGGACTTATTCGATAAGCGTTTTTATCGATAAAGACATAGATCAAACAATATGAACTTAGTTTTACAAAATTTCTGTGTCACTTCTTATAACTAAAATTATTCAACGACTTATTTGATAAGATGATTTATCGAGGAAACATTCAATAAGTATGACTAGAGTGAGTTTGCAAAAGAATTTTATAAAAGTTTTTATCGAAGTGTTGATCGATCAATATATTTATCGATACAGAATTTGATAAATGAATTCTATTTTTTTAAAAAAAAAGAGTTTATGATTTAAAAGACTCATTTATCGAAGGATTATTCAATAAGAGAATTTATCGAATAATTCTTTGATAAATAAGAAAAATTTTATGTTATATCAAAACCACTGATAAATGATTTTGAATATAACTTACTTCTTCCTTTCTTCCTTTTTGATAAAATCTTGTTTATTTCTTCTCATTATCATTGAGGTGTTTTCAAGATTATGCAGTTCATTGAACTTCTATTTTGATAAATGGTTTTTACAATGATATAATTGAATTATTCTCTTCTCAAATTGATATGAAGAAATCTTGTAATACAAAAATTTATAAGATCAAAATCTAAGAAAGAAAGATTTAAAGTCATCTTTGTTGTTAATCGATAAGCTGATAAGTTATTTTCAGTTTTATCCTACCAAAATACTAAATTGATAAACAATTTTGATGATGGTTTATTTCTTATCATGTTTCCAATTTGTTTGAATTATCTATCTCTCAAAATGCTCTAAGAAATATTGCAAAAAGAAGAGAAATTAAATACGTCTGATATTACTTTTATGACTCTTATCAATAAGCTATTCGATAACCTATTTATTGAAGAACACTTCGATAAATTAAATATTCTAAAATTTGAAAGCTTATGATATTTATCAAATAGCTATTCAATAAGGTCATTTATCGAAATCCTTTTCGATAAGAGCCCTTTTCAATAAGGACTTCAATAAATGAAAGAAATTTCATATTCTGCATTTACTGAAAATTTATGTATGATTCTTTGAATTATTTTAATGAGCTTATGACTTATTTTGATTTTCTAAATGATCTTATGAATTCTTATTTCCAAATATATTACATGGCTTAAAGAACAAAGAATTTTTGAAAGTCTGTTTGAAAAGTTTAAAAATAATGTTCTTCAGTATTTATCGGTAAGCTATTCAAAGAGTTTATTTATCGAAGAACACTTCGATAAATAAGGTATTATGAAATGTATCAATAAGTCTGATACATATGTTTTGAAAGAATATTTTTTAAAGAGTTATTTAATAAGGATATTTATCAAAGAACTATTCAATAAATCATGAACTATCTCTGACCAATTAATTGAAGATTTATCAAAGTCATTTTCGATAAGGCTGATTATCAAAGTATTGCTCGATAAGTTTTTAACTATTTTAAATATAATTCTTCAACAATTTATTGAAGACCTTTTCGATAAAGGATCTTTTCGATAACCACTTTGATAAATCAAGTTTATTTGTGAAAAGATTTTTATACTAGACTTTGACATATTCTTATTCTTAAATTCTAAATTATTTGAAAACAATTGATATGTGCATTGATTATATATTTTCTCTAAAACATGTGTTAAGATCATTTACAAATCAAATGAAGAATCTCATAAAAGGTGAAAAGGCATATTGCAAATGTAAGCATTAATGGCTATATTTAAATGACTTGATCAAACGTTATTTCAAGGCTATCAACAGACTTATGAAAAGCTTATCTATAAAAAGAAGAATAAGCCAAAGAAAGAAAGCTGATGATAATGAGAGGAAGTTGAAAGACTAAGAAGATACAAGAAAAGCTATACAATGCACTTCGATCATATATTGTTATTATCTCTGTTTCACTCTGTTTCTTTTCTTTGGTTTAGAGCATCCTATATTCTTGAAAGAGAGAAATCTAGATTGTATGACTTAAGTTATTATCACAATTTCTCTACTACAGAAATTGTAATTTTTCAAATTATTCTATGATTTGCTCAAATGGGTTTCTTGAGTGGAATATTACCTTATAGTTGAAAGGGGGAGTGAGATGGATTCTCACTAGTTGTAACCTTAAGGGTTCTAAGGGGGAGTGTGAGGGATTTACACATTGATGTACTAAAGTGCCAAGAGCCCATGAAATCTTGGAGTATAGTAGAATACTTAAAGGAGCTCTATGGACTGGACATAAGTCAAGTAGATTGGGCTGAACCAGTATAAATCATCTGTGCAATATTTCCTTATCATCTTCCTTCATTCCTCTATCAGTGATATGATTCTAAACTCTTCTTTTTAATTTTATTATAATGTTCTTAGAATTTTTTTAAAAAAATTAAAATCACCAAATTCACCATTCTTTGGTGATACATCCATATTCAATATGTGCTTGCTACGAGCATATGGCACTGGATTAGAAGAAAGGGCCTTGGTACTCAATCACACCACATTATAGAAAGTTGAAGCAAGAATCAACTATTTGACTTACGTTGCACTGTCAACAAGGGCTTGCTACTTGGACTCAATACTCGATCGAGAGACAACTCTCTATTTCTGTGAGGACCACAGGATAATTGTGTAAAATTCTCGTAATAACCATAATTAATCACCTTAAATCATCTTTACCAAAATTGATTACAAATTAACCATGGTAGAAAAAAGTTTTGTAATTTGAAAGCTACTATAGTTATAAAAAAACCTTAGCTTCAATAGAGCTAACAATGATAGATAAAAGCATTTCTACTCCTTTTGAAAATGCTATCATTGTTAAAAGGGTTCAACTCATTTCAAAAAGGATATCCGTGATAAAAAAGAGATTTTCATAAATACAAAACGATTATCTTGGATATAAAGAATATTACTCACATTTTCAAAACTAATCCATGATAGAAAATGAACAATCAAAGGTTTACAAAAATCTATCATGGATAATTAAAACCTCTATTACCAGTCAAGAATATCCATTTTATAAAATGATTAAACACAACTCAAAAGGAGCTAACGTGAATAAAAGAACTTCGCATAATCATTCACATGTGAAACCATGTAAGAAATGATTCAATTTTACTGACAAGGTTATTAGAATTCAAACCTTTGATTAACACTAATATCCACCAACATCTCAAATAAGCCTATGGGCATGGACATAAATAAGTTCACAATATTGCACATTCAAAAAGTGGATCCATGTATTAACCAATCACAAGCAACAACTATGCACTACTAGCACCCATTCTCATAACCAAATTAAAATAAAGTATTACATCACATCAAAGTATGCAAGATAAGCCCTACTGTGGCAATATATAGCTATTCAACACATAAATCAAAAGGATGAGGCTATATAATTGATATAGTACTAATTAAGCCTCTAGAGCCTTCCCTGAGGTACCAACACAAAATTATCACTAAAAAATGTTAATAATCATGGGTGGACAAAATTCTTAGTAACCAACAATTCCTAATCATCATACATACCAATATATGCTCATGAGGTTTCAAGTATGACAGATATGCAATAGTATCATAATTAATAGTAAATAAATAATTTCCAATGCCATGATGCAAATGCAATACCATAACCACAATCTAACAGTCATAAAGTCCTATATGTTAGAACGATAGTTTCACCCAAGAGATTGAGTTAAGAAGGATATCAACAAAGAGTGAGGAAGCAGATAAATAAGATAATGCATAGAGAGTTTATATTAGTTCAACCTAACCACTTAACCTATATCTAGTCCTCAAAGCTCCTATGAGTATTTCACTATTATCCAAGATTCACAAGGCTCTTAGTGCCTCAATACGTCAACAAGAGATAACCTCTCTTACTCTCCCTTACTTCATGTAAGGTTACAATCTACCAACTCAGAGACCCACTCTTGAGTATCTTAGATAAAAGAATAAAATATTTATAAGTTTCTCTCATAAATAGAGTGATAGTAATAGACATTGAAGATAAATGCTACTCTGTTATGAAAATAAAGAATAGTATAAAAATAAATGCATAAGGTTAATAATCAATGCTCAATAAATGTTTGTTTATTATTTTTTTGGTTATAGTATTTACTGTGGCTTCTTTTGTAATTGAGTCTAAAAATTAGTTCATTGAGTAGCTGTTAGACTCATTGAAGTAGCCATTGAAATAGAGTTGTTGGTGTGTGAAGGTTGAAGCATTTAATGTATCTGACATAAATTTTTTTTTGATTATTTTTTTGATTTGATTTTATTTCTGCCTGCAATTGATCTTGAAATGTATTGTCCAAATAATATAATAAGTGTTTAAGCAAAGCTCAATTAGTTTTTGAAGCTTTATATTGAAATAACAAAGTCTAGTTTGAAAAATATTTTGAAGAACAGGTAAATTTATTGAAGTGTTTATTAGAAAATATTCTTATCAAAAAGAGTTTCGATAAATATTCAAACAATGTATATTTAGATCAAATCAACTCTTATCAAATAATAATTTGAAATCCAGCCTTATCAGAATATGCTTCAAAAAATAAACTTTTAGTTACAAAGGCATGATTTAGGCTCATTAAAATACTTATTGAGAAGAAGTATATTTATAGTGTTTGTTTCATAGATCAGAAGAGATAACTTATCGAAGTGGTCTCCGATAAGTAGCCTTATTGAATAACTATTATATAAGATCTTGATGTTTCATAACAATGGTCTTCTGAAAAACATTCTATTTGATATTTTTTTAATTTTTCTAATTTTATTACAAATGCTATGTAATACATTTCAAATCAAAGTTTTCCAACCTTTTATAAGATTATTTTCTAAAGTCATTACATATGTAAATATCGCTTACCTAGTTTCATAAATTAGTTTAAAAACTAAACTTCTCTATTTATCGAAGTTTTTATTGATCGATAAACTACCTTATCAATCAATGCTTCAATAAATATCACTTAGACACCGATTTCATAAATATAATTTATTCTCATTTATCGAAAGGCTTATCGATAAAACACCTTTATCGATTAATGCCTTTTAGAAATTAATTTCACAAACTAATTTTTGTACTTATTTATCGAAGGGTTGATTGAAAACACTCTTATAGATAAATGGTTCAATAAATATCTTTTAGAAACTAATTTCATAGAATAAATTTTATTCTTATCTATCGAAGGTCTTATCCACAAACACCATTATCGATAAGCTTATGAAAAAATAAGCTATCTAAATTAGAATTTAACATTTAATTATTTTGGCATCATCAAAACATGGAGTCTAACACTATTCCCACACATGAGGACGAAATGAGCCATAAAAGGCCTATCCCTACACACGAACACAAAATAAGTCATATAGGCTTATCCCCATGTAGGAGGATGAAAAGAACCACTAAGGCCAACCCCTTATAGGAGGTGAAAGAGCTAACCATATATCATGCATCAATAAAGGCCTCATCATGTGAGAGTAACAAACACAATTCACTCACCAATTCCTATCATATGCATCATGCTCAAAACCTGAACAAGTAGTCAATTTCATCTTCTTTCATCTTTAGAAACTTGCTGAGATTGGGGTGGAATGGAGGGGGTGAAATTTCTAGGGAAATCTTAGTAGCAAACAAAAATCATACAATGTATGCAACTACATACTTGATGTTAATGATCATGCTTACATAATGATATCTTACACGCTTCCATGTCCCTTAATTATAAAATATGGCCATAAAATAAAAAGAAATAGAGCATCACTTAATCATATATGTTTCATATAATCAAAGTAAGTAAACATCACATAAAATATATAAGTAATATAAGCATACAAGTAGGTAAGTTCACTACCTTAGAATACCTCTCTTTCCTTATCCTTTCTCTTTATCTCTTTCTTTTCTTTACTATTTTCCTTCCATCATGATCCTTGCTTTGTGATCTTCTATAGCAAATTAATCAAGGCCTAATAAAGCATCATACTTATTACAATCTATGTCTAACACAACATAATCTACTTACTAATCCTTAATATATTAAGTTTCTATCTTTCTCTAATTTTTATTAATTAGTTTGACCTTTGAATTAATTAATATCTTGACTTTATCCTACAAAATTTTGCCTTTTGAATCTATTTATGAACTCAGAATTTTAAAATTCTAGTTGCTACCTTTGATATGGATAGAACTGAATAATGCCCTCTTTATTTTCAAAAAAAATCATTTTGATTCTAAAGCTTTCAATAATTGTTTATCTACTTTATCCTACACAATTTTTTATTTTAAATCCATTGAAAATATCAAAAATCATGAAATTCACATCACTATTCATGTGTATGACTAGTAATAGAAAGGGTTTCAAAACTTCCCTTTTCAAAGTTCAATGCTTCCAAGGTTCCAATCCTTTTCAATCCTATACCAAAATCATCATTTAAATTCAATGGAAGTATTAGATCATTAAAATTCATACTTCTTTTGTCATGAACAGTACTGGCCAAATGGCCTTCACAAGAACAAAGTCAAGAATCACAATTTAATTCCATAACCAAACATCTAAACTAACTTACCTAAGTGACTATTACATGATTCTATTTTAATCTTCCTTTTCTTCCCTTATCATTGTTCAACCTCTAAAACCTAGATTTCAATCTTCCAAAACATATATACAAAAGTTATAAAGATTACTTACCTTATGCCTTAGCTTTCTTAGATCATGGCACCTTGATTTTCCTTCTTGAATTGCTTTGGTTTAGGTCAAGTTTCTCAAATGCAATAGTTTCCCCAAGGCATCCAACCTTCATGCCATTTATGAAGAATGGAGGGTATAAACTTTGGCACTCTGGGTCCATAATATCCTTATTTTTCTTAATTATTGCAATGGCTAAATCTTGAATTTGATTGGTTGTTCTTTTAATTAACTAACCCTAATCTTAATTAGTCTAATTTTTTATATTATTTTATTATAATTCACCATGTGACAAAAGCTCTTCTTCCTTCTTTGGCTTACATGTGGCAAATTGTGGGGTCCATTTGGTCGCCTCACAATGCCACCTAATGCTTCTTATGTTTTCCTTCCTTTCTTTTTCTGTTTTTCTATTTTATCCTTAAAATCCAACTTGAGCTCCAAGTATTCCTTGGACACTTTGGGCAATTCCATGTGATGCCATTTAGGTCTTCTTTTGAGCCCAATTGCCATTTGACACAATTTTCAAAGCACTTCTCTTTAATTTTCCCATACCGATATGCTTAAATTACCCTGATTTTTTAAATAAATTCTATAAAATTCTTTTAATAGTTATAATATTTTTAAAAATTTATTCTACTATAAAATAAATTTTTTGCAAAGCCTCATAATTTTTTTAGACTCAAAAGTCCTAATAAAAATTTTATACATTTTTTCTAAATCATTTATCGATATCCAGTTTCACCTTAAATTCTTTAATTAATTTTACATAATTCCTTTTTTATCTCTTTCAATTTTATAAATTATTATATTAATTATAATAATTTAATACAAAATTTCATTTTATTTTGAGATCCGCAAGATACTATACTAATTTCTAGACTTCAAAAATTTATATCAATTTATCGAGACCTTAAATCAAAATTCTAAAAGATATGTCATGTTCAAATTCTATCCTTTATTTATTAATAAAATTTGGGACTAAAACATTTATGAGAAATTTTGAGCATTTTCTTGTTCAACTTTTTATAATTATCATTTGGCCTTTAAATTTGGCAAAATTATATTTTAGCCCATGAATTTGCCAAATTCTGCTTTAGTCCCTTTCTACCAAATTTAAAACTCCAATTTAGTAACTAAAATCTCAAAACTCCATTTAAATGCCTTGAACTTTTCACAATTTACAATTTAATCATTGTACTTTCACTATTTAATGTTTAGTACATACACTTTCATTAATTGTAATTTAGTCCATATGACTTTATAACTTTATATAACTCCAATTTAGTAACTAAAATCTTAAAACTCTATTTAAATCCCTTGAACTTTTTACAATTTACAATTTAATCCTTCTACTTTTACTATTTAATGTTTAGTACATACACTTTCATTAATTGTAATTTAGTCCATATGACTTTATAACTTTATACATTCTATCTTATTTTAACTTAAATATTATCTAACTATTATCTTCTTTCTGTTTATCATCACAATCTATTATAAATATCTTTCCTCTATTAGTCTTATATATATGTATATAAAAAATTAAGATGCGATAGCATCAAGATGGATTTATCACTTAGACTCCATATTAGAATCAAACATACTAGCTATTATATGCATCAAGAAACTATTTATTGCCCTCCCATCGCCTGATCTTTCTATTCAGGACAAAGTTTCGTAGGATGTTCTTACTATGTCAAAGTCTTTTACTTTAGTTTCTATTAAGAGTGGTAATTTTGATTATTGTACTAGGCTATTATGTTATCCTTGTACTTATTATTCTATATTATAGAATAATCCTTTTACCTTAATAATATTATTTGAATTTTTATAAATAAATGTGGGTAATTTAGTATTTTATACATTTATATTTTATTTTGTGGTTGTTTTAAATATTATAATTTTTGAAATTTTCTTTCATAAATATAATTTTCTCTTAGTCTTTTAATTTTTCCCTGAAACATGTAGTGTATTTATACAAATTCTATCTTGAGACCTTGTATTTAAATAGTTAAAAGCCACCCCAATTTCACTATGGGCCTATTTGGAGAGACTTTTAGAAAATGAGTTATGTAAAAAAAGACTTCTGGACAGCTTTTGAAAAAAGGCTTTTAGAGAAGAGTTTGTGAAAAATAAAGTGGTTTTAATAAATGAGTGTTTGGATGGTTATTACTAGATGAATTTTTATAATTAATAAATTATAAAAAAGGGTATGAGATAAAAAAACTCACCAGCACTGTGTCCATTCAACGTCCTATCACTTTCAGTCATCTTCTTCCCTTTTCTTCCAATAACAGTCCGATTCCTCCTCTCCAGATGACGGTGACCAAAGTCCAACTACAAAGACCAAAGTTTCATCTTCTTCCTGCAGCTGTTCATCATCTTCCCCTCATGTCTGTTCATTGTCTACTACTTTTCACCGATGGCAAACACAGATCTGGAGAAGAGTTCACGCGACAGACCACCAGAAGCTTTGACGACAACTTCCTTTTCTTCTCTGAGGGTGAGAGTGCAGTGATGGTAGAAGAAGAAGGCATGCGATGGCATGTAAGAGGTGATGGCCTGGAAGAGAAGAGGGAGAAGAGATGAGAAAGAGTATTAAAAAAATAGAGGTAAAATAGTAATTAGGTAGTATATAAACTATTTTACTATTTTAGAAGTTATTCCCATGAGCTTATTCAAAACCATGATTTAACATGGGTTTAAATTATAGTTTAATCTATAAACCCTTTTAGATAAATAGTTTAATCTATAAGCCCTTTTAGATAAATATAACTGTTTTTTTTTTAATTTTTCCAACTTGAGATTTAGACTAAAATTCCTTTTAAAATATCAATTTTGAGGCAATCTAAACAGATACTAAATCCAACATTTATCACGCTTTAACATTAAAGAAAGAAAAGAGCAAAGAAATTGGTTAATTTTTATTTTTCATAAGATAGTGGTCTACAAATAGAAATCAAATACTACCTCTAGTTCTAATTATAAAAGTTAGATAATATATTTATTTTAGTCCTAAATATAATACCCCAATTCATTTTGTTTACTAATTTTATAAGTTTTTTCTTAAAATATCCCTATATAATTATACATATATTAAGAAGTCTCTATCAAGATATAATTGTAATGCACATGATAGTACTAGATGGTATTTTAAAAATAATTAATATATAATGATTATAAATAAATTTAACTAATATTTTTAATATATTTAAATTAATTAAATAAATATTATATTAAGTATAGGAGGAGAAATACTTCTGACGGACATGTAGGGGGCTTCACGCCCATCTCGGCTACTTTTATTTCATATTTTCATTTGCCGCTGCAAATGATGCTGTAGAAAAGGGGGTCGTATTGTCTGAGTGCAGACGCAATGGACCGTGGTAAGCTGAGTCCCCTCGGCTTCCATCCTCTTTGATTCTCACTTCTCCTCAGACTGAGCAAAAACGGAGACGGCAGCGGAGAATTACGAGCAACATCATTTTCGTATGCTCCTATCCTCGCTTCCGTAAAACCCTGCTGAGTAACCTCATTCTCAAAGTGAAGGGTACAACTATAGTTTCGCTTCTCTTTCTTTCTTGTTTGCTGCATTGTTTAGCATCTTTGGGGGTGGTGCTTGTCTGTTCTGAGGTTCGTGTCGTCAATATTTTAAGTACATCTTCAAATTTTTGGAATTTTTTTGTTTCAAATTTCACTTGGTGAAAATGCGGTTTAAATTTTGTGCTGTTTAGGGCGAGATTGTGTGGTTGTTCTGCATTGTTGGATTATTTTATATTTTCTTCCCACGTTATTGGATTTGTTTTATCAGAAACGCAATTCCAACCTGAATGTTGTTGGGAAGTAAACTTTTTCTTGAAGGGTTGAATTGCTGGTGTTTTAGGGGAGAAATATGTGGGTTTTCTGTGATGTGCTTGGTGCTGTTGCTCATTTTGCTTTCCCTGTTTTGCTGATGGTTCTTGTATGACATTGGAATATCTATATTAAGTGACAAGGTGTTTGAGTAGTTTCTAAGTGATTATTTGTCAGCTTAAACTTTTGAGTTGAACTAATCTTTCACCTTATCAATTTATTGGCCTCATAAGCATTTTGTTAGACGATGTTAGCAAGCTAAATTCACCTAAGTTCAATGATTAAACAAATTGCAAGAAAGTTTTTCAGGAACAAAGCGACACTTTAGATAATAAAACTGATATTTATATTTTTTTAAAGAACGAAAAGCTTAATTTACTCATAAATTCGAAATTGGAATTTTAGCACGATATGTGGCCTTGCGCTTATCTACATTTCACAGGTATGCTAGAGATTATGACAGAAATATTTATGTAGTTCTGCTTTAACAGTTTAATCTAGAATTTTCAATTGAATCTGTCTTTGGGAATAATTCACGCAAGGCATAAGGTTCAAATCTATGTGCATCTACATAAAGAAAGAGAAAATCTAGATTATTTTTCATATTTGCTGTTTGTCTTCTATATCCTCTGATTTCTCTCATTTTCTTTTTGTTGCTTTTGTTTGGAATTGTTCCTTATGGATTCATATGCGCATGCGCGCACACGTACACACACTTACTCCAGAGTATTGAGTCAAAGAAGCCATACTATTTATACATTTTGATTGCCCAGGTGGCTATTTGTTTGAGCACCTCCTCTAGGTTTCACTGACGCATTTTTTGTCTGAATTTTTAATAGTTGTGTGTGTCTCTTTCCATTATATAGTGTCAGTATTCAGTATATATAGGCTTTAAACGTCAAGATATTATGAGTAGAGCCTAGTTATGTTTCTGTCCTATATTCTTATAATTTTGTCAAGATATTAGAAAGTTTATACAAGAAAGCTGCTAACTTAAATAATTAGCTGCTTTTACCCTGTATTCTTATAATGTTTGAGCTTCTCCTCTAGGTTTTGTTGACTCATTCCTTATCTGAATCTTTTGCTGCTCTCTGTGTGTTTCCCCATTGTATAGTATCAGTATAAGGGCCCCTGTCTGCTAACTGTAATCTTCTGTTGTTGTTTTACCCTCTGTATTCTTATATCTAGAATGGCATTTCCCCTTCTTACAGTTAAGGGCCCCTGTTATTTGGCAAATATATATATGTATATATATATTATTTGTTATCACGATTTTAAGATTTACATAGGATTGTACCTTCTGTTTGCTATCTTCTTGTTTATCCAAAATGCTTTTTTCAAAAAAACTGTTGTAGCTTTTTTCTTCCGAACAATTTGATGATGAAATATGAGTCAGATTATGTTGCACTTATTAGTGGTTGTAACAGAACATCATGGTGTCCAAGAGAAAAGTGCAAAAGAAAAAAAATATTCTCTGCAGAGCCAATGGATTAATTAGCTTTCGCAAAAGGAAAAAAGAGAACTGTGAATTACTTATATAAAACTTGTTCATTTTCACCTGAGTTGAATAGTGTACTGTATACCTTGCCTATAGTCATAGATGAATGAAAATGGAGAAAAAGAAAAGAAAATAAACTATGTTCAGCATTTAAGGTAGAAGTTTTCAAAAGAAAGTAGAGAAACTTCATTTTTTATTTTAAAGTGCAGACTTACAAGGTGCTTCTTGACAATTTCCTTATCACTACATTTGAATTATGATAACTGTTAGTGAAAAAAGGCATTCAAATATGGTCATACACTTAAGTTGTTTAGCTTTAAATTGTTAAACAATAATATTGAATGCTCAATTTTTTTATGTACAAGACCTTAATGTCTTGATTGAAAAAACAAATAGAATTTTATCAAGCTGCTAGGACCTAACTTTTGACGACTTGGTCAAAGAGGCATATTACTGAATCAACAATCTCACAAGGTTAAGGTTTTTGTCTTCTTCTTCTTCTTTGTTTTTTTTAAAAGCAAAACTTCTAGGTGTGGGACTAGCTGTTTTTAATTCAGCCGTTTTAACAGTCACTTCCTTAGATAGAAAAGATAAGATTTTATAAATTCTCATTTGAAGTGGTGACAGTTGAACAATCATTTGTATTAATCTGATCCTTGACTGAGTTTGTTTTCTTCATTGATTTTGATTGATTACTTCTGAATAAAAGGAAAAAATGGAGAAAGTTGATCATACTGATGAAGCTGATGAGATGCCAGCTTTGCATCCTCCAATTTCCTATGCACCATACAATGCAGAGCCAAAACAAGCAGTCCCCATTAAGTATTCTGTTGTCAGTAGGCGTGGGATTCGGACTATGGGGGAACACATGCCATTGCTTGCCAATCATTTCCAAGTTTCTGTTGGTGTTCCAAATGCTATATTTTTCCAGTATAGTGTATGTCTCCCTTTCTTGTGCTGTAATTTTCATCACATCTTGGGCATTGTCTTATGAAGATAAAGAATTTCCAGGTTTCTATTACTTCAGAAAATGATAGAGCTGTTGTAGAAAGCAAGGGCATCAGGAGAAAACAGAGTGATAGGCTTTACCAAACCTACTCTTCTGAACTTGGTGGCAAAAGGTTTGCCTATGATGGAGAGAAAACTTTGTATACAGTGGGTCCTCTGCCACATCAAAAGCTTATAGCAAAGGGGTATACATAATTTATGAGTCTTACTTGTGCCAAATTTTTGTCTTAAAGATTACAATGTCTTCCTGCTGTATCAGTAGTTCTGGTGGTCCTGGTGCTGATGGAGGCCTTAGTGTGGGAAATAAAAGGTCAAAGCATTCTTTTAGTTCAAAGACTTTCAATGTAGAGATAAGTTATGCTACTAAAGTACCCCTGCAGTCCATTGCTTTTGCCCTGGAAGGAGTTGATTCAGATACTAATGCTCAGGATGCTTTGAGAGTGCTTGATATCATTCTGAGACAACAAGCAGCTAGCATGTGCCGTACTTTAAAGATGCTTTTTTAATAGTTGTCTCAAGAGTGTCTTGAATGTCATTCACCTGATACCTGTTAGCTCTAACCTAATTAAACTAACCATTCCGAATGTCAAGGAGTTGTCTTTTGGCAAGGCAATCATTCTTTCACGATGATTCGAGGAATTTCACTGATCTTGGAGGTGGGGTAATGGGAGTTCAAGGTTTTCATTCCAGCTTTCATCCTACACAGGGTGGATTGTCTCTCAATATGGGTAGGACTATTCTTTTGCATATCATACATTTTAATTATCATTAAATTATACATTTTCCCCCTCAAAGTTCCTCTTTATATTTTTATGACTAGATGTGTCCACAACAATGATCTTAACCCCTGGACCTGTGATTAATTTTCTCCTATACAACCAGAATGTGAGGGAACCTCGTTATATTGACTGGGCAAAGGTCACTAAGTTTTAACCTGTGCAAACAATGTTCTTGCTTCCAGATTTGTATTTTGTAGTGAGGTTTTCTTTCTTGATATTATATAGGCCAAGAGAATGCTTAAATATTTAAGGGTGCGTGCTTCTAAATGCAACCAAGAATTAAAAAATATTGGCTTGAGCCAGAACCATGTAATCAGCAACTGTAAGTTCTTTCATTTTGAACTTTAGATATCTATTCTATTTCTTCGTAAAAAGAAAACACAAGATCAAACTTATTCATCTTCTTTCTTTCCCTCAGTTTCAGTATGAAGGTGGAACATGGTGAGGGCAGTAACGGAGTGGAGACAGTAGATATTACTGTTTATGAGTATTTTGCTAAACACCGTGGCATAGAACTGACTTCTGCATATCTTCCTATCCTTGATGTGGGAAAGCCAAAACGGCCCATCTATCTGCCCATGGAGGTTTTCAAATTTTATGCATGATTGAACCTTTTTTCCCTTCCTTTAACATCCTATGTTCCTTAAAACTAACTATATTTGTTTTGTTCTCCTATTTTTTTCTGTTTTTTGAGTGGAGTAGCTTTGTTCACTCATTCCCCTTCAATATTTGCCAATTTTTTCTTTGTTTTGTCCTACTAATTTTTTCTTTTTCTTTGAGTGGAGTAGCTTTGTTCACTCATTTCCCTTCAACGTTATACAAAGGCATTATCTCCAATGCAGAGAGCTTGTTTAGTTGAAAAATCACGGCAAAAGCTTCAAGATAGAATCAAAACCATAACAGAAGTAAGTTCACATATATTGAAGACCTGTTTTCTTCCTTTTGATACTATATTAAGCCGCATCACTTATAGGCAATGGCTCTTCATAACTATGATGATGTTCCTGTTCTTGCGGCATGTGGCATTTCTATCAAGAAGCAATTTACTCAAGTTGAAGGTCGAGTTCTTGAGATCCCAAAAGTAAGCCTGACTTAAGGTGAATAAATTTGTTATTTGCTTTTGCAATTGGGAGAGAAATAATGGGAAATATAAGCAGAAGTGATAAGGAGTTGGTTTGCTATCATATTATTTCATCACTGAATACACTCTTTACTGTATTTTTATTTGAGACACACAGTTGAAGGTTGGTAAGAATGATGAATGCTTCCCTCATAATGGACGGTGGAACTTTAATAACCAGGTACAGTATAATCATTTTGAATTCAGAAAAGCTATTAATTTTAAGACAACCCTTTTTTCGCTGTTGTGTAAAATATGGTTATCTAGCGTGGCAATTGGTAATGCTCACTTTCCTTCTTTGCAGACACTTCTACAACCAACTCACATTAATCTCTGGGCTGTGATAAACTTTTCAGCTCTTTGTGATACTAGTCACATTTCAAGGGAGCTTATCAGATGTGGAATGAACAAAGGAATTGTATGTCACCTCACAACAATTTTAAACCATTGTAATTTTACCGTACTGTCATCTTAGTGTTTATTTGATTACCTGTCTCTCAAAGCTACCCGTACATGTGTTAACAGCAAATTGAACGCCCATATACTTTAATAGAAGAAGATTCACAAATTAGAAGATCTAGCCCTGTTGCAAGGGTTGAAAAGATGTTTGAGCTGCTATATGCTAAGCTTCCTGACGAACCAGACTTAATTCTTTGTCTTGCCAGAGAGGAAAAATTGTGACATTTATGGTATGCCTTTGAACGCATTTTCTTTTTTCTTTATGTCAATTTCACCAACGATTCTGTTATTTTGTTTAATTTTAGGACCTTGAAAGAAGAAATGTCTGACTGAAGTTGGTGTTGTCACACAGTGCATTTCTCCTTTGAAGATCAGTGATCAATACCTTACTAATGTACTTCTTAAAATCAATTCTAGGTAGATGTCTGATTCTTATGTTGATATATTATTAACTTTCAATTAAATTAGTCTTTTAGACCTTCTAGTTTCTTTGAAATTTTAATTCAGTCCTATAATTTACAAACTTGTATTGGATCCTTATTGTTAAACAAAATCAATGTAACATCTACCTTCAAACTTCTATCTGTATTTCATTACCATATGCCATCTTAGCATGATGCATATGCATGATTCATTGGTTTAAGCTGGCAGAAAATAATAAAAGTGGATAACAAAATGAAAATAACTCAGATTTAACATGTGATGCAACTTGTGTTTAGTGGATATGGTGAGTTGGCTTGAATCATGTATATTCTAAAATAATTCATGGCTGGTATCATTAGCATAATTTGAGGCGAAACTTAGATAGGGAGAGGAGTAAATGTGAAATTTTCAAAACTATTAAAGATCCAATTACAAGATTTTAAAAAACAGGGACTAAATTGAAATTGGGACCAGGTGAATTATAAATTATTCTCAATTTATTTTGTCTTCACGAACATGACGATAAATTCAAATAATTTGTATGTTTGTTCCCTTTGCAGCTTGGAGGAATAAATTCTTTGTTGGCCATAGAGCAATCTGGCCATATTCCCCTAATAAATGATATCCAACACTGATTTTAGTAATGGATGTCTCTCATGGCTCCCCTGGTCGATCAGATATTCCGTCAATAGCAGCGGTAATGTTATCTTTGTACCATCTTTCATTTGAAGAACTTTTTTATTGTTTGTATTTGATACAGTTTTCTCGATGAAAGACTAAGAACAAGATAGAGGGAAAGAAAGAACAGAAGGGAAGGCTTAGAAGGAGAGTCACGAAGAAAGAATAGGAAAGAGAGATTAGACGGAGAGTGGAAAACTATTCTGTTACTGTACTGTCATTATTCTTCTATCAATTTAGTTACAGACTGACTATTTATAGACTAGAGACCTAGATATCTTCCTAACTAAGTATAGTAATTACAGCAGTAATACCACAGTAATTACAGTAACTAAAACTTTATATTAATACCCCCTCCCAAAGAGATCCTTGCCCTCAAGGATCAAACAAGATCAAAAATACAAATCTGAAAGCAAAATATAGGTTTTGAATTCTGAAAAAAATCTTTTTCTAGTCGCAGGGGGGGACTCTATGTGACTTAGACTCAAGAGTCGATTCCTTCATATTGTATTTATTCCTGTGGCATTGGACACTTCACTTCTCTCTTTTCTTCCTACACAGAGAGCCAACCCTCCTAAAAAGCATTGTAACTAATTCTCCTTTAAACCATTCTAGCATTAAAATCCTTGTTGGAGCGAAGTTCAGAAATGAAACCCCCTGAAATAACCCATAATTAATGGCAAATGGCACCCAAACGAATTGTGAAACACAATTGCAATTGAACTAGGCAGTCCTCTTCACCCTGATAACAAAGTCCATAAGCCTATTGGGCATTGTAAATCCAATGTAATCTCCAAAATATTGTTGAAATTGAGAAAAGATGCTAGCCAGTTGTGAGTCTGACTTTTCAAACTGAGATTTTTGTAGCCACGTGAACTTCCGAGTACAAGCTACAACCTGTTCAGTGTTTTGTGGAATTTGCACATTATCTTCACCTTGCAAAATCCTCTGATCAAGCGACTGAAACAGAGATAACAATGAAGAAAAAGAACTTAGCGGCACAAGGGGTATAGCAACCACTAGCGTTGATGTCGACACATCCCCCTGAGATTTGTCGACTGCATTTCTTGGATTTTGCCTTGCTATAATCAACTCCTGAAGTTGAGCAAAGCGCCAAGCCTCCACCATGGTTCTTGGGTTAGACAATCGACTGAGGCTTCGAGTTAATACTCCTTCGGAAAGTCTAGCCTTGACGAAATCTGATTGAACTCCATATTGAATTGAGATAGTGGCTCTCTTTGTCGAAGGTGAGTTTCTTCCAATCTTTTTGCTATATCCTGTGTTGTTATAGCCATCCCATGAACGCTTTCACAGAACTCGTTGACAACCCCTCTCAATGCTCTGTTTTCAATCCTTGGTTACTCAAGAATCTGCACTCGTTCCCCCATGATTCTTGTTTCTTGAACACTGAGTTGAACCATCTTTTTCTTGCTCTGCCACATCAAAGAAATCTCTTGTCCTCTGGCCATATCTCAGGCTTCAAGCAGAGTTCTTGGATTAAATAGTCGGACGGAGTAGGCGATTTCCTCCTTTAACGCTCTCACGTACGCATCTACCAAATACATCTCCGGATTGATATTAAACTCCGCCAGCAACCCCGTCTGCCTGAAGTGCGTTAATTCTGTCATGGGCTTCTCGTATCTTGGGAATTCCATTCTAGGAAGTTGGGTCCCACGCTGGTTATCAGCATTCTCCTGGTGTCTGTTACGGTGTTCATCAGTATTGTGGTTACCATTTCGGGTTAGTGTACCGTGGCGCATTTCTTGCGCCATGGCCTGCATTTCTTGACGGACAGCATGGCCCATATTATGGATCTTTTTGCGGAATCCTAAGACTATCTCCTGTAACTCATCGACGCTTTGCAGCCGCTGTTCAATACTCTGCACCCAAGCGTCCAACTTCTTTGCACTTTCTTGCTTTCTTGTTTCTACCATTAAGCGTCGATCAAAGGTCCGAGGAAAGCGACGCTCTGATACCATTGATACGGTTTTCTTGATGAAAGACTAAGAACAAGATAGAGGGAAAGAAAGAACAGAAGGAAAGGCTTAGAAGGAGAGTCACGAAGAAAAAATAGGAAAGAGAGATTAGATGGAGAGTGGAAAACTATTCTGTTACTGTACTGTCATTATTCTTCTATCAATTTAGTTACAGACTGACTATTTATAGACTAGAGACCTAGATATCTTCCTAACTAAGTATAGTAATTACAGCAGTAATACTACAGTAATTACAGTAGCTAAAACTTTATATCAGTATTGTACTGTCTTTTATTTGAAGAAATCTTATTTTTTGTTTGCATTATACCACAAACCGTTTGAATTGTCACTGTATCATTATACTGTGTTATTTAATGCCATATTCTCAGGTTGTTGGATCTAGATGTTGGCCCCTAATTTCAAGGTATAGAGCATCTGTGCGAACACAATCATCTAAGGCGGAGATGATTGATGCTCTATACAAGCCTTTGGAAGATGGGAAAGATGATGGCATGATCAGGTATTGGATGAAAATGTATATTGGACTGTTGTTGACAGTTTTTATAATTTTTACTACCTTCCCCAGCTTGACATGATATGACTAGTGAACATCTATGCATTATGATCTCTTTTTTCCAATCCTGGGGTTCCAATATGTCAAAATTTCTTTGTTTTAGTGTTTGGTTGGAGGGAAATGGGGGGGGGGATTTTAACAAGTTTGATTTAAATTAAATGGTTAAGTGGGGTTATAAAATTTTGATAAAGAGAAGATGTAAGATAAAAGAATAAGGAAAATTAATTAAAAGCTTTTAACCTCACTTCTCCAATTTTCTTAAATTAAATTCATTAATCACATTTCACCAATTTTTTTAAATTGAATTCATTAAAATCTCCCCTCCCTTCCCCTCTTCTCCAACCAAGCGCACCATTAGAGATTTTTTGTTTTCGCAAATTACTAAGGTTATAAAATCAGTTAAATAAAATACATTGGACCGCTATTTAATTCCCATCTGCAATGGTCAGAATGAACAATCTTTGTTTTATTATATTTTCAACAATTATTACACAAAAGAATTAGCTTGAAAATGTTTCCTTTTAAAATAAAAGGATTTCTATTTTCAGTCATATTATTATAGGACTAGAAGGTTCATCCAATTTGCTTGTCCATGGGTGTGCAATTGCTCAGTTGTTTTTATCCATTACAGTACTTATGACGGTAAACTTCACTCTCGTAGTCCTAAACGGGAAATGTTTTCTGTCAATTCATTATTTAGTATGAATATGTATTGTATATTCATGCATTCAATGAAATGTAGATAAGATGATATGATAATTTATTCTATTTCTTTATTCATTATTTGTGAGTTTCATATGTATGGGGCCAACAAGTTCCTTATACTGCTATAGCTTGAATGCTATTGCTTTTGCAGAGTACTGCTTTTGGATTTCTATCATTCAAGTAATGGACGAAAACCAACTCAAATTATTGTCTTCAGGCGTCATGAGTTAACTTTTTCTGCTCAATTGATAATCTATTATTTGATAACATGTTATATCAGGGGAACTAACATCTTTTGTGCTTTCTTAGCTTTTACCTCCCCCTCTCCCTAATGTTACTTGGATAAATATCTTTTACTCACCTAGTTGTCTTTTTAGTCTATATCTCCAATAATGTCTTCTATAAAATGATGGAAAAAAGACAAGAAAATACTATTTGAAATCTAAAATTCTAAATCAGTGATTCTAATTTCACAAAAGACAGATTGGTCACAAGTACTGTGGGAATATCCTAATATCTAAATCATTAATATTAGGATATTATTGTTAGAGATATTATTGTTATTATATCATTAACATTAGGATATTATTGTTAGAGATATTATTGTTAGTATATCAGATTTGATTTAGGTATAGTTATTAGAGATTTAATTTTATCTTGGTGTATCTCATTTGATTCCCAAGAACTGTGTATATATATGAGGCATAAGCCAAAGCAATGATCATCGGACAATTCATATCCTAAAAACTCCACATGGTATCAGAGCTAGGAGTCCGACAAACCTCCTCTGTGCTGCTGACCTGCGAATGAGTTGCCTCTGTGAGCAACAGCGTCTCGTTTTGTCCAGCAAACACTGCGCAAGTCCAGCGTCGTGATCCCATACAGACAGCATAGACAGGAGCAGCCCAGTCCAACGGAGATCAGCGACGACCAGCGGCGCCGTGACCCCTCCCAGCGGCGTCGTGATCCCCTTCCATCTTCAGTTCCTACGGCGTCGTGATCAATTCCTGTCAGCCAGCGGCATCGTGATCCCTCCCAGCGGCGGCGTCGTGATCCCCTCCCAGCGACGTCGTGATTCTCCGCCCTCCACTGCCGCTCTGTTTTGGATTGTTACGGGTCTCTGATCGTGCTACCAGCAGGCGTCATGTTTTCCGCTTTCTTTCAGTTCAGCGTCTTGTGTTAATAGCATTGCTACAATGCGAGTGCTACAGTACCGAGTGCTACAGTGCCGAGTGCTACAGTGCCGAGTGCTACAGTGACGAGTGCTACAGTGACGAGTGCTACAGTGACGAGTGAGATTTTGCCATGTCTGACCAGCGGAAGAATCACGGGTTGAGTGCAGGCTTTGATGGGGCATCTAGTGTTCCTATTTCTATTGTATCCGACAAGCTCACCTTGACAAATTATCAAGACTGGGCTCAAGCAATAAAACATGCAGTTGGTGGGCGCGGGAAACTTGCTTATCTGACCGGTGATGTTAAAAAACCAGCGAATGAAGCATCTCCTGAGATGCAACAATGGACCATCGACAACCATTTGGTTTCTTCCTGGCTTATCAACTCCATGTCTCCAAACATCAAACGAAGCTTCATGTATCTACCCACAGCACGAGACATTTGGGTAGCCGTTCGTGACTCTTATTCAGTTACCAAAGACCATTCCCGCCTGTTCAACCTACAACGTAGTACATGGCGCTGCGTTCAGGGGACCCGTGGAGTGCACGAATACTGGCTTGACCTCGTGGCATTCTGGCAAGAGCTGGATCTTCTTGACGAAGATGAATGGGATACCCCTACAGACGTCGTTCGAAATCAAAAAAGGATTGAAAAGGGAAGAATACTTCTTTTCCTTGCTGGTCTAAATGATGAATTTGATGCTGTGAGGGCCAGAATTCTCAGGAATTCCATACTACCATCACTTCTGGAAACTTATGCTGAGGTACGCAGAGAAGAATCCAGGAGGGAGACTATGCCTGTTGAATCCAAACAACTTCTTCCTGAGTCAACAGCCTTTGTTAGTAAACATACCAATCCTGATGTTTCTGGTAAGACTAGACCCACTTGTGACCACTGCAAGAAGGTGGGACATACTCGTGAAAAATGTTGGGATATCTATGGCAAGCTTGTTGATTGGAAGCCTCGTAAAAACAAGCCACGAGCTCACCAAGCCTCAAATGAATCAGCATATGCACCATCCCCATCCGAGCCATCCACATCCTTCAGTCAGGAGCAACTAAATCAGATTGCACGTATGTTTAGAAGCCTTCAAGCTGAACATCCTCACGGATCTGCATCCATGGCTCATAAAGGTATAATCTCCATTGCTTTACATACCTCTCTTCCTCCATCACAGTGGATTGTGGATACAGGGGCCTCTGATCACATGACATCAAATGAAAAGATGTTTGTCACTTACCATCCCTTAGCAGGGAATAAGAAAATCACTACGGCTACAGGCACTCCTTCACCCATAGCAGGCATCGGTTCTGTAACTATCTCAGATTCTTTGCATCTTGAATCAGTACTTCATGTTCTTCATTTAGCTTGTAACTTGCTTTCTATTAGCAAATTGACAAAACAAGCAAACTGCTCAGCTCACTTTTATTCTACTCATTGTGATTTTCAGGATCTCACATCGGGGAAGATGATTGGTTCTGCTAAGGAGTATGATGGTCTTTACTGTCTCGACACATCTACCGTGAGTGCATTATGGTCCAAGATCACCACCTTTACATCCAACCCCACCTCTACACCCAACCCCACCTCTGATGAGGAGTTTTTTCTTTTATGGCATAGACGACTAGGTCATCCTAGTGTTTCTTATTTACAAAAGTTGTTTCCCCAGTTATCTATCAATAAAAGTTCTTTTGTTTGCGATACTTGTGCTTTCGCTAAACATCACCGTGTTTCCTTTCCTCCTGTTCCATATAAACCGTCTTCCCCTTTCTCCATTATTCATAGTGATGTATGGGGTCCCTCAAAGATTCCTAATCGCACTCGGACAAAATATTGTCACGTTTATTGATGATCATACTCGCATGTGTTGGGTTTATCTCCTAAAAGATAAATCTGAGGTCCCTAATGTCTTCATCGAATTCTATGGTTTTGTCCAAAACCAATTCCATACCTCTGTCAAAGTCCTTTACACCGATAATGGCACTAAATACTTCA
Source organism: Leucaena leucocephala (assembly GCA_037074615.1). NCBI lineage: Eukaryota > Viridiplantae > Streptophyta > Magnoliopsida > Fabales > Fabaceae > Leucaena > Leucaena leucocephala. The sequence goes on along the minus strand of CM073516.1, from coordinate 7,496,839 downwards.
ATAACTCCCTTCAAACTTTCCTGTCTGCTAAAGGCATTGTTCATCACAGCAGTTGTCCTTATAGTCCTCAGCAAAATGGGGTTGCGGAACGAAAAAATAAACATATTCTTGAGGTTGCTTGGGCTCTCTTATTTCAGTGTCATGTTCCTTTGTTTTATTGGGGGGATGCCATCCAGACCGCTATTCAGCTCATTAATCGTCTTCCTAGTCGTATTCTTTCCTTCACCTCTCCCATTGCAGAATTACAAAAAACTCACGATGTCTCTCACTTACAATCTTCTCTTCCGCTACGTGTCTTTGGATGCACTGTTCTTGTTCATATTCATCATCCTCCCTCAAAGTTCCATCCCCGTGCCACTAAATGTGTCTTCTTGGGCTACTCCTCCTCCCAAAAAGGTTACAAATGTTTTAATCCTGTGTCCAAACACCTGTTTGTTACCCGTGATGTCACCTTTGTTGAGCACCAGTCATATTATCCCAAGTCTTCAATTCCGGGGGAGAGTTGGAATGAATCTCAACCTGTGGAACCCATTGTACCTATTTCCCTCACACCACATGAACCTTTACAGCCTCCAGAAGGATCTGAACAACAAAGATGGGGAAAAATGTACTCACGCCGACATCATAGAGGCCACGACCATCATATCTCTGAGGTAGAACCAGTTCCTGAACCGTTGGTAGATCCTGAACATGGTGAGGCTAACCTGGAGCTTCCTATTGCATTGAGAAAACTACCACGGACATGTACGAAGCATCCTATCGAAAAGTTTGTTTCTTATGCTGCTCTTACTCCAAGTTATCATGCTTTTGTAACTAACCTTGACAGCATCAAGATTCCTAACAATGTACATGAGGCCTTGTCTGTCCCAGAGTGGAAACAGGCAGTGATGGAAGAAATGCAAGCCTTGGAGAAAAATGGGACTTGGGAGATAGTGCAGATGCCTTCAGGAATAAAACCCATAAGCAGCAAATCTAGATTGGCCCCTAGAACAACTTGATATTAAGAATGCCTTCCTCAATGGAGAATTAAAAGAGGAAGTGTACATGACACTCCCACCAGGTTTTGAAGCAGGAAGACAGAACCAGGTGTGTAGGTTGAGAAAATCCATCTATGGGCTGAAACAATCACCACGTGCCTGGTTTGACAGATTTTCTAGTGTTCTCAAGGTTGAAGGGTATCAGCAAAGTTTATCTGATCACACGATGTTTGTATCCCGTCGTAATGACCTCATCACTATTATCATTGTCTATGTGGATGATATTATTGTCACAGGAAATGATACTAAGGAGATTGATCGAATCAAGGTAGCCCTGAATCATGAATTTGAGGTCAAAGACCTTGGTAAGTTGAAATACTTTCTCGGTATGGAAGTGGCAAGATCTAAGGGTGGTATTTATGTTTCTCAGAGAAAGTATATCCTTGATCTACTCAAAGAAACAGGAATGCTTGGGTGTAAACCTAGTAAAGTCCCTATCAGCACAGTGAAACAAAAGAAAAGGCAAACTGTGGTGGAAGCTGACAGAGATGAGAACAAGCAGAAGAAACGAGAAAGGGATGAAATGAAGACAGACAAAGGAAGATATCAAAGGTTAGTTGGGAAACTCATTTATCTCTCACACACACGTCCTGATATCGCCTTTGCAGTGAGTGTTGCCAGTCAACATATGCATGATCCACGGAAGAAACATATGGACTCGGCTTACAAGATACTGCAATACTTAAAAGGTACTCCTGGCCGTGGGCTATTCTTTAGAAAGAGCACAAATAGATCGGTAGAAATCTACACCGATGCTGATTGGGCAGGATCACAAGAAGACAGTCGATCAACATCTGGCTATTGCACATTTGTATGGGGAAATCTTGTCACTTGGCAGAGTCAGAAACAGAAAGTAGTGGCTAAAAGTAGTGCAGAATCAGAATTACGAGTTCTTGCTCAAGGAATCATGGAGGGTCTATGGTTAGCAAGAGTTGCAAAAGAGGCTCATTTGAAGATAGATGCTCCATTAAAGTTATTTTGTGACAACAAGGCTGCTATAAATATGGCCTTGAACCCTATCCAGCATAGCAGAACTAAACATGTGGAAATCGACAGACACTTCATTCGTGAGAAAGTAGAGGATGGGATTATGTGCCTCACCTATATACCTACAAGGCTACAAACTGCAGATATTCTCACCAAGGGACTACCAGAAGAAATATTTGAACGGCTTCTAGGCAAGTTGGACATGGTCAATATCTATGATCCAACTTGAGGGGGAGTGTGGGAATATCCTAATATCTAAATCATTAATATTAGGATATTATTGTTAGAGATATTATTGTTATTATATCATTAACATTAGGATATTATTGTTAGAGATATTATTGTTAGTATATCAGATTTGATTTAGGTATAGTTATTAGAGATTTGATTTTATCTTGGTGTATCTCATTTGATTCCCAAGAACTGTGTATATATATGAGGCATAAGCCAAAGCAATGATCATCAGACAATTCATATCCTAAAAACTCCACAAGTACCAATCTGTCCTTTCAAAATTTTGGGAAAATGACGAAATTGCCCCTGAAAGTGACCCCTCTCATTGTGTATGGATTTATAACTTTTGTAATAATTTTGACCACTATAGTGAATATATTTACTACTTTATTTAACAACTTAGTTGCAAGTAAATGTTTTAACGAAGGTAGTCAAAGTTATTACAAAAATTGTTAATCCCATTACACGAATTATAATTGACTCAAGTAATTACTTGCAATTAAGTTGTTAAAAAGAGTAGGAAATATATTTATTATGGTGGTCAATTATTACAAAAGTTATAAATCATATTATACGAGTAGTAATTGACTCAAGTAAGTACTTGCAACTATGTTGTTAAAGAGAATAGTAAATGTCTTAATAAAGGTGATCAAAGTCATTACAAAAGTTGTTAATTCCATTACACGAGTAATAATTGACCTAAGTAATTATTTGTAATTACGATATTAAAGAGAGTAGTAAATGTCTTAACAAAGGTAATCAAAGTCATTATAAAAACTGTCAATCTCATTACACGAATTGTAATTGACCCAAGTAATTATTTGCAATTAAATTGTTAAAGAGAGGACTATAAATTTCTTAAATTGCAAAAATTGTTAATCCTATTATACGAGTAGTAATTGACTCTATTCATGCCTCCATCCACCAATATCTTCGGCCTCCATCCATCTCCCTCCACAGCTGACATCTTCCCTCTCCTCTTCACGCCATCTTATCGTCTCCATTCATCTCTCAAGTTGTTCACCTACTTCATTCACATCACACATGCCTCCATCCATCATCATCTCCATCTCTCAGCCTCCATTCATACACCCATCACATCGCTCCATCCACCTATCCACTTGTCACTGCACCCATCGTCATCTCCACAACAGTCGACCCCATTCATCTCGACATTAGTACCGACAGCAAGAACAAGCATGGTGAGACAATGTCGGCATAGAAGCAGAACAGAACCAGTAGCGACGACACCACTCCTCTCCAGGCTCCACTTACCATCTCCATTCCGCGACTCCATTCATTCATCTCTAGCACTCAATCCCTTTGACGACAATAGGGACAGAGGTGAGGAACAGCAACAGAAGAAGGGCAAGAGAGCGAAGGAGAAAAGGAAGAAGGGCAATTTCGTTTTTTCCTCCATATTTTCAAAGGGCATATTGGTACATGTGACCAATATGTCATTTGTGAAATTAGAATAATTGATTTGAAATTTTAGATTTCAAATAATATTTTCTGGTCTTCTCCCCTAAAATGATTAAGTTTTTTACATGGAAAAAAATCTAATATTTGTTCTTTTTGAAATTTGAGAATATAATCTGACAAGATTATTCTTCCTTATAGCAAATGTTGTATATGTTTCTTCTCATTCTAATTTATTACGAGTTTGGTATTAATTATTTATTTATTTTCTGATCTTTATTTTATTTTTAGGGATGGAGTTAGTGAATCCCAATTTAATCAAATTCTGAACATTGAGCTGGACCAGATAATTAAGGTTTTACTGGAACCCAACTCTTTCTTTTGTATCATCTACCTTTATTTCAATTTGTGTTAGGGTTGTTAGGTATAATTTTTTTGTTTCTTTTGTATCACCTACCTTTTGTATCCCCTGCTTTTTTATGACAAGTGGATAATGTGAGATAATACACATTGTGTCCAACTGAATGATAGCCTTTAGTTGATGAACTTCTCTAATTAATAGGCCTATCAACATCTTGGAGACGTTTATGTTCCCAAGTTCACCGTAATTGTGGCACGAAAGAATCACCATACAAAGTTGTTTGATGCTAATGGTTCAGATAATGTGCCCCCTGCTATGCAACTTCTCATGCTCTGCTTATATACAGTTCAAACCAAGCGTTAGAACTCAAGTAATCAGAACTTCCTCTTCAGGGACAGTTGTTGACACAAAAATTGTGCATCTGTGGAATTTTGATTTCTATTTGTGTTCGCATGCAGGGATGCTTGTAAGATTGTTTTTGTTTTTACGCATTTTTGTTTTTATTTTTTTGTTGGTTTCCCTGCTATGAGTACTTTTATAATTTAAGTAGTATATTGTATCAGTTATCTCAGTGCTGCTGTTTAATCACTAATGTTTTATCTCGTTACATTTCCTTTGCACTCTTTTTGAATAATAGGGAACTCCTACGCCAGCACAGTACCATGTGTTACTGGATGAGATTGGTTTCTCAGTGGACGGCATACAAAATTTAGTCCATTCACTATCTTATGTGTATGCATTTGATCTCCAATTTCTTGGCATGGTCCTTGCTTTAATTTTACGCTAGTCTTTTTTACTGAGACAAATATATTTACAACAGGTGCCTGGGAGTACAGCTGCAATTTCAGTGGGTAATTTCACCTTTTAGTGATTGTCTGTTCTTAGAAGAACTCTAGAAAAATGGTAGCCAAAGACCTGTAATTCATAAAATTGACGATCAAGGACATCAAAAGTCAAAATCCCTCCCAAGGATCATTTGAATAAGTTATGGTCTTATGTGAAGGATTTTGGTTTTTAAAGTCATCATTTATCAATTTTGTAACGAATGGGTCTTTTATGTCATTTCCTGTGCCATGTTCTTTAGTTGCATCAAAAACATGTTTTATTCTGCTTACAATCTTCTTCCTTTCCTAATTTTCTCCTTCAGTGGCACCGATATACTATGCCCACCTTGCCGCTGCTCAGATGAGGCAATTTTTCAAGTCTGATGATTCATCAGAGCCATCCTCGCGTTCTAGCTTTGAACTAGATGCTCCGATCCCCGAGCCTCCAAGGTTGCATAAGAATGTTCAGAGTAGCATGTTCTTCTGTTGAGGTATTGTGTGCCAGCTAACTGCTCTTGGTAAATTCTCTAATTCTTAGCAGCCATTGATTTTTGACATTGTAAATAAATGGCATGTAAAGTCATATCATACTTTGCTCAGACCAACCCAGATTATCTTTAATGGAAGTGGCGAGAAGGAATAGAACGTTAGTTTTAGACAGTTCACACTCTAGATCATTGGTTCTCTTGAGACAACATTGATGAGATATTTTAGTTTCATTTTGTTATTGCTCAGAAGTTAGAACAGTTGACATTTCCAGTTGTAGATCTGAAACTTCCCAAATGATATGCTTAAGTTTGTTTGTTTTTTCCCTGTTGGGTGAAAGGCGTTTTGTTCTGTTTGATTTTGAACATTTTCAACGGTTGTCTGTGGAAAATGAGACTTCAATTTCTCAGTATTGAATATCCTGAAGGGTATTAGTGTATTTGGGACACAATTATTTAATTTTACTAATCTTTTGTCCATGGAATAAATTGTTTTTAATATTAAGTTTATGAAATTTTATTTATATTAATGCCTGGTGGAAATTGTTAGAAGCGAAATTTATGGAGGGATTTTCTTTTTATTTTTTTCAAATGGAGATGGATGTAATCAAACGAAATTTTGATTTGGAATGTTCTTGATAAAGCAATATTGTCGGGAGTCTTGTATGGAATGAACTTGAGCTATTATAATCTTTGTTTATAAAGAAATATTTTAATATTTTAATTTAATTGATTTAGGAAAGCTTTTTCAAATTCTTCCACAGTATATTCTCAAATATATCTCAGATTAACTCATGTTTTTTTTTTGGCCAAAAAAGCTTAAATATTTTTAAAATGAGTCAAAAAAAAAACTTGAGCTATTATAATCTTAGTTTTCAGGACAAACTTGGGTCATATTACATTACAACAGAATATAAAACGCACAATACGAGTTTGAGTATTAGCATATATAGAAAATTTTTGTTGAGAGATTTATCTACTATAACCAGATACGCGATGTAGGTTAAATTCAGATATGGTCAGGATAAAACTCCAGTGAATTAAACAGGCAACCAAAAAAAAATTGCGAACAATAGACTCATCACATAGAATGCCCAAGCTTTATGAATCATTAACGGAAACTAACCAAAAATCAACAAACTGAACAATAAAATTGGATACAATTGATAGATAATTGAGTCTATTAAATATAATATCTTAGATTTGAACCAAGTTATGTGTATAGAAAATAATTTATTAAAATAACTTGGTGATTTCTATATCTCAAGAGGATTAATCTCTAACTATGAATTGTAAATATTATTAGAATCTATCTCTCTTTTTTCACAGCTTCTTTGTACTTCTCTTTTACGGACTTTGCTAGAACTGTATTATTGCCTAGATCATTTAAATAGACTTTTTCATTTAATCGGGATTTCAAAATTCTTGTACACACCTCTAATAAATAAGAATTTCTATTCTAGAAAGTTTGTGGTTCATTTATTAAATTTATAAGCAAGAAGCATATGGAAGTATATAACTACTTTATTGTTCTCTAAATTAACTAAAACGCAAAACACACACACACACACACACACGTTTCACATACCTCCATGTTGTTTGAGATGTAAAAGTCAATCTCTCAGAGGAAAAAACCGTTGAGAAGATCTACTGAGCGCTGATCAATGTTTCTCAAGTCCCCACCAAGCATAATAAGAGAGATTTTGCCATAGAAAACAAAGTGAGCTGTGAAAGTAGAATATGTGTGTGTGTGTGTTATTCCATTGAAATTAACAATCTAATAGATATATATAGAGAAAGGAATCAATTCATGGTGTATAACAAGACCTGAGTTCTTTGCTCTATAGGCGAAAGATTATAATCTCTTTGTGGACCATGATTCACGTCTACAAAGTGAAACTGTTAGGGGAAAAAAGTCAAATTTATATGACAATTTCAAGTAAGTTATGGCATTAATTTAATCATCTACCATAGGATTACAAAAATCTTTATAATTTTCTATTGTAGCATATAATACTCATTTAGGAACATGTAAAGGAAAAAAGTCATTTAAAAAACAAAACCCTAGGTGGGTTAACTAAACCTGTAATGAATGATTATAAATTAAGTGTAATGCATAATTGCATATCCCATTGGAAACCAAAAACTTTTTAACAACGAATTCATTTTAACTAATCCCAACTGTCTTTAATATAAAAATTAATTAATTTTTTTTAATAGACTAATAAAACCAAATAAATAAGTTATTTATGATCAAATTCAATAACTCAAAATAATTTATTTAACTTTATTAATCTATTAAAAAATATCAATTATATTTAATTTTTTAATTTATTTAAAAAAATTAATTAACTCATATTAAGTACTGGAAATAATATCATTTTTCAGTATACAGTTACTTCATCTCATTAATAATGTAATTTCTATATGCACACACATTAAAAAATATAATCTATCAGTTGCAAATTAAACGATCTAAAGAGAAGCCAAACAAGTGATAACAACATGCATAACGTGTTAAAGATAGTTATTCTTAATGATTTTACTTTGCGGTGATTTATAAAGGCATTTGCTAGTGGCCCATACACACACACATATAACATGTGTTAAATATGAGTTCTATTTAAGAAATTTCAATATTTTATTATTAATTGTAATGAACCTCCTGGATCGGTTAGCTTCCTAATGGCAACATGTCCAAATCTGGCCATGAATTTCCCTTCAACCCTAAAGTTAAAATAAAGAGTTACAAGTTCAAGAAAAATAATCTTAAATATTATTTAAGTTCATGACTATAATAAATTATATATATAATATAATTATATTTAGAGTCATGAGATATTAAAGAAAATGAGATAAAAAGGTTGAGCAAACAACAATAGTTGGTTGAAGGCAAATAGAGTAAGAAGAAAGGATAGAGCCATTAGATAGTGAACTTACTATTTCTTGTGCGCGTTATGTATATGCTTATGCATTGATATATTTTATATTATAAGATGACGATATGTGAGTTATATAAATAATATATGCTCTATACCTATGTGTTTCTATAGTCATGCATGATAGTATGAAGCATTGGGAATAATAACATGTCATTAGAAGCATGAGAAAGTAAAGATAAACATGTTGTACATTTACATTCATTTTGTATGCATTGAATGGTAAATTTTATTATTAAAATTCCCCAAAATCTCATCTTCCTTTAACCAAATATAATAGATAATTGAGCATGAAAAAGCTTGCATAAAGAAGAGCAAATGAATGGAAGAAGAAAAGTAGAGAATTGTATGTTCTAGTATATAATATTTGATTATCCATTTATGTATATGTTGTATAATGTGCCAATTTATATAATAAAATTGTATAGAATAATTATAGTATATTTACATTATGTATATGAATATATGAAAAACTAAGAGGATGGTTCAAACATGCTAGAATAATTAAAAAAAAAAATTAAAGAAAGATGTTAGTAGATCAAAATAGTAGGTTATGGAGTATCAAGTTTTCAACTTTAGTTTGACTTAACAAATTGATAAATCTATCTATGAAATTTGATTAGCATGTATTACATATTTCAAGATTTAAAATCATGGGTAATTTGCCTCCTTGGATGTGTATTCTAAGAAAAATAAATTTCTAAAATTGAGATCCATAATCTAAAATTTCTAAAAATAAATATATGAATAATAATTTTTAACAAATTAATTGTATTAATTAGTCTAATAAAACTTTTATTTTATATTTTTTTAAATAAAATTGAAATAATTTTAAATATAAATTTAGAGTATCTCTATACGATTTTTTTAATTAATTATAATTTTTTAAAATTAAACTATTAAATCTAAAAAATATATAATAAATAGTATTCAATAATCAATTTATAAATTTTTTAATTTTTAAATTTAAATAAAGTTTTTGTGTACTTAATCACTTCTGAACATATCCTTTTAAGAGGTAAAAGTAGGATGTTTGAATGGAGGAAATCAATTTCCTAGGAAGCTCTGCAACCGAACAGGCGCCGTTTAACGGGCCGTTAGTTGTTTTGTTTTTCATGTATGCTTTTGGATTGTGTTGTCTCCTATGTGCTTTGTATTTGTCTTTTATTTTTGGGTGTTTTTTCTTTTCATTGATTGGAGTATTTCTGCAGGACTTTCTTGTTTTGACGGATTGGAATATTTGAAAGCCAGTAAAGTATATATTGCTATTTAAAACATTTTAGTTTTGATTGATAGGAGTATATTTGTGTGTGTGTTTTAGAAATTCCGCGTTATGTTAAAAGTTTATTTTCTCAATATTTGATCCGAATATACTTATATAATACTTCATGTCTAGTCTTACTCTCTTAGTACTTTAATATAAAAATTAATTTATTTTTTATATAAATAAAAAATATTAAATAAATCAAATTATAATTTAATTTAATTTAATTTTTTAAGATAAATTTATATTAGATATTTTTTTAATTTATTTTAATTAATTAATTAATTTTTATATTAATTATAATTAGGATATATAATTATATTAAATTAAATTGAAGTTCAACCACAAGGCTTTGAGTCTACTACAAGGGAAGTCACAGAAGAAAACAAAAGGAAAAAAGTCAAAGAGAGGAGACGCAAAGGCCGAGGATGATGCCTTCATCACCTCCCCATCCCCCTTTTGCTCTATTTAGTAGGACTGATACTAATACTTGAGGTTACAAACATATATTAGAACTTTTATATATACCCTAACTCCTTCTATGTGAGCCCAATATTAATATCTTTAAGCTTTAATAATTGCGTCATCACGATCCCCATCCTTAAGGTCATTAAGCCCATTTTGACATAGTGCTGGTTTAGAAATTACAAAAACGTGATTTCAAAAATTTGTTGGGGGTAAAATGTTTAAAAAATTTTAAAATAAATAATTATATTTATTTAAACATGTTTTTGAACTAAATTATAATTTAAAATTAAGATTTTAGATAAGATGGTCAGAGTAGTTTATAGAACAGTGAATGAGCTTATAAAATAACTAATTACTATATTACTCTTACTTTTTCTTATATTATTTTTCATATTTTTTTCTTACATTCTCTTTCCTCTCTCTTACTTTTTCTTACAATCTCTCTCTTTTTTTTCTTACATCATCTCTCATCTCTCCTCATTTAATACTTATATATTTTTTAATAATTTACTAATAATAAAAGTACTTCTAGAGATGACTATCCAAATACTCATTTATTTAAAACCCATTTTTTTTATAAACTCTTCTCCAAAAGTCATTTTCTATAAGCTGCTCAAAAGTCCTTCTTTTTTTATACATCCATTTCTAAAATTTTATCCAAATGAGTTTATAGTAGTCTGTGGTTCTTTTTTTTCTTTTCAAATTCTACACGAAAAGGTAAATCCTTTCAAATAAACTTTTTTTACATAATTAATTATTATTAATGTTTTATTTTTGTTATAAAAATTTTAAGAAAGGAGTTAAGATTACTCATAATTTAAGAATATGGTGAAGTCTCCTTTGAGTATAGTGAAATTTCCCTTTTTTCTAGGTGATCCTAATATCAGGTAAGGTGAGATATCAATTACCCTCAAACATTAATCTAAACACTCAAAAGTTAGGATGTATTTTTAAGCGCTACGATTGAAATTACAATAAAGTGGTACCCTCAGAGATTAAATATATTTTAAATAATTATAAGTCTCACCCCTTAGTTAATTGAACCTATAAATAATGAGTAATTATTATTAATGTTAAAAATTGTTTGGGCTGGAAATACATTGGGCTACGTGTCATATTAGGCCCATACTAAGTAAGACATGATAGATAGTCCAAGAAGAAATGTAAATAAAATATGGCGTTGCAAACAAGCTCATAATAGTTAAGACCACCATGCACAAGCTCCTCCGCTCCCCAAAGTTAGGGATCCACAATTTTGTGATGAGATCCACATTAACTTCCTTCAAAAAGGAGGAAGAATTTGAATCCAAAATCTGGGTGTTATACTTGGGACCTGTTTGCTCCAATCTCATCGTATTCCTGCAATGCAATATAGGCCTGTTTGATTTTCACCAAACTATAATTTTAAAAGTCTTAAATTTCGGTTTGAAAAAATTTCAAAACAAACAGTTATATTTGTTTAAACGAGTTTTTATACTAAACTATAGTTTAAAATTAAGGTTTCAGATAAGCTGATCAGAATAACTTATGGAATAGTAAAAAGTTTATGAACTAACCAATTATTATATTACCCCTACTTTTTCTTACACCCTCTCTTATCTCTCTTACTTTTTCTTACACCTTCTCTCCTCTCTCCTCTTATATCTTATCCCTCATAATTTAATATTCATATCTTTTTTCATAATTTATTAATAATAAAAGTACTTTAAAAATAACTATCAAAACACTTATTTATTTAAAACTATTTTTTTTATAAACTCTTGTCTAAAAACCCTTTTCTATAAGCTGCTCAAAAGCCCTTTTTTTCATAAGCCCATTTCTAAAATTCTATCCAAATAAGCCCATAATGTAAATGGAAATTAAATGTAATATTGAGTACAGGGATATTGTTTGATATTTTTTATGAAAGGTGCAATGTTTATTTTTAATAATTATTTAAAAATAACATATAATAGAAAGATCATATTACCCTTACAAATAATTTAGAGCTAATTATTTAGCTAACGTGCATATTATTTTGCATTACATTATTAAGGTGGTTTGGTGACTTAATGGTCACCAATGGTTTTGTGTTCCTAGGGGAGTAAGACGCTTGCCAAGAGTACGTAGTTTAATTTGTTTAAAAAAATATATAAATTTATGCTTATATAAACACATATTTTTTTAAGAAATTAAATTTAACCTATTTAAGAAACTTGTTAAATCTATCGAATAACTTAAATATATTATTTAAAATATATTTAATATGAAAATATAATAAATAGGTGTGAAACTCACCATTTATTTAACACTACAAAAATCAAACTATTAGCCTAATATATAATTGTAAATTTTATTTTTTTTTAATTTTAATAAGAATAATATAATTTTTTTTTATTGTTCATCTGCCAGTTCATCAAAGCTTTATCTTAACTAATTTAGATTTAATTTGTATCGTGTATTTAGTTATGATAATTAAGTTTTCTAATAGAAATTTTATATATGCTAAGACTAAATTCAAAAACTCACATATAGAGTGATTTACTATTTGAATCAATCCCGTTGGTTAGTACAAGAATAATACAATTGATTATAAGTTTTTAACTCTAAAACCCCGATCCAACCCACTACTATTTGCCTTGCCTTGCCAAGTTGCCGTCATGTTGCTGACCCACTCTCCCCTGTCAAGTCTCCACTCTCCATCATCGTCGCTTCGCGTCTCTCCAGATCCACTCTTCGTCACATCGCATCTCTGCCTTCGCCGTCACGTCTCTACACTCTCCAGTATCTACTCTCTGTCGCGTCCACTAGTCTCCTCGTCCAAGCGTCCAGTTTTGTTATGAAATACTGCCTGCCGAATATGTGGACGATAATAGCTACTATGTATTATCTTAAAACCTAATTAATGTGCTTTCGCTATTCATTTTTCTGAAAAAAAAATCAAAATATTAGCAGTCACGCACGCAACCCGAATAGGTATTGTTTTATATCACAAAAGAGCAATGACTAGGAGACCTAGAAGGCTTTCTTCATCACGCTATAATATCTAGTTCCATGGATGTGAAAATCTAAAGATAATTTGTTACAAAGATCTTAACTTATTGTCAGTATATTCTCTCTCGAGTGTTATGACAATTGGGCTATTCAGAAAATTTATAGGATTGATGACTTGATGGAAAGAGTTTATTATTATTTGTTTGATATGTGATCCAGTTGAATACTGCCTGCTGGTATGTATATTCTGTTTACTTAAAATTATGAAATATGTGATCCAGTTGAATATTGGTAGCAAATGAGTGCTCAAAGATTCAGCAAGTTGGACTATGCAAAGACACTCAACAATACAGCTAAAGAGTGATTACAGCTTATGCAAAGTCAAAAGCAAGGTTTAGTGTGCAAATTCATCTTGAACTAGATTTAGCAAGTGTGACTAGATTTCAAAATATGGTCAGACATATGTCAAAAAAAAAAATTTTAGTGTGGTACAGAACATATTCACATTCAGCTGGGTCATAAACTATTGTAATAGGACAGAGTTCAAATTAAGCATAGCAACAGAATTTCTATGCTCAATTCTCAGCCAAAACGGACAATTCAGTTTCTTAAGATGAGAATGTGCAGAAAACAGATTTTTCCTTTAGTTAATTTAATAGAGTGCCGCAAGGTGTACTCAACAAGTGAAAATCCAGAATTATACACAAGCAAAATAATGCACAAGGTTCAGTCAGCAATTTCTCAAGCAATGAGAATGCAAAGAAGGAACAATTCAGCAACAACTCAAACTTATCCAAATCACACAATTTTTTTATTTGTTCATATAGATTCTTCACAGTTCTGAATCAGGTTTGGAAACTCAAGAAGATCAACCCAGAAGCATGAGTGAACACATTATTTAAGCTGTACCACAAATTCCCAACAAGTTTCAGCATGTAGCAGCAGGTTTGACAGCAAAAACCAAGAGTGACAGCAACCACGCTCCAATACCAACTCACAATCAATTTGCAAAATGCTTTTCGATGCACAAATATATCAAACCGCTTAAAATTAACTTGGGGACATGATGCAATCACTCAAACAAGTAAATCCTATCTTGAACAAACTTAAACAACCTAAACCTTTAGGAAAGCTATTCATCTTGCTTAGAATGGCCCAAACCTTTAGGAAACCGAAACTCAATTTTTTCAGGGCAAAAAATTTTGAAAAATGACAGCAAGCTCAAATGAAGGTGTGAGTGAGTAATTCGCTAGAAATTGATGGAACGGGTTTAGATCAAATCTGGAAAAATTTTCAATAACTCCAGCAAGCACAAAATCAGTTCCAGCACATGCATTTCATGAAATCCAAGCAATGATCAAGTGAATATGGACTGAAACAGGGCAAAAACAAAGAGGAAATAAGTTCAAAACCAAGTGAAACTTTCTCAATGCTCAAGTAAGCTGCATATCAGATTTTGATTGCACATATATCAGCAAAATTCAGTATTCGGAGCAAAACAACAGCAAGGTTCAACATTAACCAATGACTTCTGAAACAAACCTGTTTAGAACCAGAATTTCAGCAAAGAATGCAATTATGCAAGTTCCGGAGATGAAAGGCTTTAAATACAAATAAATGTATTCAGATTTCAATCAAATTTCCCAAGTTCAAAGTTCATTTCAGAGTAAAATCAGTGGTGCAAACAATTATGCAAAGCGTGTCAAATTCTAAAATGCAAGTGCCTTCAGGTGTCAAGTCTGCAGAATTTTCCACAATTCCTTCTCAAGCTCCTGAGAGGGCACTAAATATAAATATCTCTCTCAATGAAAATTCAAACTTTAGCTCATCATTGGTAGAGCTAGAATTCTATCAAAACATTCATTTAAGTTGTTCTACCACTTTGATTATGAACATTGAATTATCGATACATCAAAAGTAAATATCTACACAGCTCTATAAGAACCATTCAGTTTTTTTCAAAAAAGAAAAAAAAACGAAAAAAAAAACTACCTACATGAATTCCAATTCTCGACTGCCACCACAAGCAATTCTTAATTCCTTGAGCAGAGACTCTAGAGGCTGCAATCCAGCTGCCTTCATCTGATACAAAAGCTTAATAGCCTCAATGTATAACCCATTTTGCACGTACCCCATAAGCATAGCATTCCAGCAAGCCACGTTTGTTCTATTATGAATCACCTCAAACACGAGTGTTGCTTCTCTCACTAACCCACTTCTTCCATACATGTCAATCAATCCACACTCCACATAAGTACCTGACACAAGCCCAAGCTTGATTGCATTAGCATGGACTTGTTCACCACAGTGTCCATGGTTTGGCATTCTTCCACATGCTTTAAGAACACTAGAAACTGTAAAACCGTTCTTCCTTATTCCTCGCCTTCCCATCTCCTTGAAGTCATTGAGAACCTCATAGAAATGCATTTCTCTGCAATCATTCACAATTTTAGCTGTCCAAGTGAAGGTGTTATGTCTAGTTACCTTGTTAAATGCCATATCTGCATCTTCTAGGCAATTGAATTTCCCATAGAATCTAATCAATGAGCAAGTGAGAAGTACATCATCACTAATGTCCAGCTTGACTAACCACCCATGAACTTGTTTTCCCAGATCCAGATTCATACTGTAGGCACATGCCTTGAGAACACAGACCAAGATCCAATTGGGCAGTTCCGAAATACTCACTTGGTCAAGCATGTTGAGAAACAAACCTATGGTTCCCTCGTAATCTGCATTATCAAAATAAGCAACAAGTAAGATAGCCCACGAGTTGACATCCCTCACAGACATTTTATCAAACAGGCGGTGCGCAAACTCCATCAAACCACATGAAGCAAACATGAGGAGAAGCCGATTGAGGAAGGTTAAGGGAGGATTAATGCCGCTTTGGGTAATATGGGCATGTAACTCCATGGCTGTATAAGGGTCACCAGAAACAGTACACTCTTCTATCAAAGAGACGTACATGTCAATGGGTATAGAGAAGCCGAGACCATCCATCAAGCGCAAAACATCAGATATCGTGCTCCGAGCAGGGATAAATCCTTTTTTCTTGCTTTTCTTCTTTGTCAAACTGAAATCATTTGAATGATTAGGTTGGGGATGAAGGAGTTTGACGGATTGTGAGGAGGTTGGAGGCAGATTATGTTTGGGACGATGGAGCTGAAGCTGAAGAGGGAAGTTGTTCAACTGAGGAGTAACAAGCTCCATGCAGGGTGCTTTTGAGGGAATAGAAACCATTTTCGAATAGTTAAAGCTTAATTTCTTGATTTGACTGTCCCCAAAAAACCATTGCTTTTGTTGTGCATTTTTCTGGTGCCAAGTTCCTTTGATTGAATCATTAAATCATACTCAATGGAATAGTAGAAACTTTGTTTGGGCGTTATATGGCGTTTAGATAATGTTTCACGAGCTTTTGGAAATCCCTTGTGGCGGATTTCCGCCATTGTTGACGCGAGCCAGAAAAGAGGCCAGCGACCACGATTTTTTTTTTTACCAACTAGGGGCATTTATGTCTTTTTATTTTATTTTTGTCATTGTTTTATTTCCCAAATCCAATTTTAGGATCTCACCTTTTATGGTATTAATGAAATTAACGCATCTTCTCTAGCATTTTGTAATTTTTAAGTACTTTTTTCCTATCTTTCTCCCTAAAATAAACCTACTGCACGTAGGGGTGTGTATGGGCATAGCAGCCCCCTGTCTAGTGCCCTGCCCGAAAAAATCATAGGCTACATTTTACAACCCGATGCCCGGCCCTACCTGGTAAAAGCCCTAACCAATTTGGACTGGGCATATACGGGCTGGGCATGGGCGGGCTGGGCATACCCAAATAGTGATATCCTGCTCATAATATAGAAAAAAAATCTACAATCATAAATTTATAAAATAATATCATATGTCTTAAATACTTAAAAATAGCAACAATTAACTTAAAACAATGCGACAATAAGATAATAATTAAAGTTTTCAAATATATTACAATTAAAATGATCTTCATTCATCAGTAGTCATCATATTCTCTCTTCCAAGTGTAGCATCTATAAGAAGAAATCAAAGAAAATCTGTTACATATTATGAAGTAAAATATAGAATGGAATTTATGAGCTTCAAAATAAAAAATTACCTGCAAGCTAAATGACATTTTCCGTTTCATCAAAATTATCGAACTCCCGAAGCTTGTCAGCTAAATCATTGATAGATTGGCCAGCTTGTAGCCAATTTTGACTACAAATTAATGCTTCTGTCATTTTACAAGACAAAGAACTCCTGTAATAATCAACTATACGTCCCTCAGTGCTAAAAGCGGACTCAGAAGCAACTGTAGAAACCAGAATAGCCAATACATCTCGTGCCATATGGGAGAGAACTTTATATTTTTGAGAATTAGCTTTCCACCATAATAATATGTCAAACTCAGATGCAGAAGGGATTTCATCTCTTGAGTCAGTTATAATATATCTATCTAACTCAGTTTGAGGATCTGTAGAAGTTTGTATTTTAATAGATTTTAACCACTTATGACTTGGATCCTCAGTATCATCATCATCATCATCATCAAAAGATGGCAATGAAGTTGCACTTGTTGTACCTGTTGAAACAATCCCTAATTTAGTTGAAACCCTTATAGAGTACTCATCAAACAACCGATACAGACAATCTTTAACCCTCTTCTTCATAAGTGAACATACTTCAGGATCAATGTAAAGGATGTCAAACATATGATTGACATAGGCTAGTTTATAGCGAGGACCCAAAATTACAGTCACAAATAGTAACAGATTCATATTATCTGCTTGACCCCAATACTTGTCATACTTTGCCTGCATACTGATGCTCATATCTCCCAAAAAATTATTAGCTCTGTTCATAATATTCTTTTGCAACATTTTCTGAACACGTGCAATTTGGTAGAAACATTCATTTGATGTTACAAAAAGAGAGCTTGAAAATTTCAATGTAATGTCATAAAATACCTTCAAGAATTTGATAAAGATCTTAGCATTATCCCAATCATCACTAATATGACTAAAGAAGTCATCTTGGCTATGCCTAGCTCCATGCCTAGAGCTTGAAATGCTTGAGCTGAAGTGGAAAATATAGTCATTATCTTCATCAAGCATCTGATCAAATACTTTCTGAAACTTCATCGCAGCTTCCAACATCAAGTATGATGAGTTCCATCGAGTGTTTACATTAAGGCAAACAAGGCTTTTAGTGTCTATTTTTTCAGCTTCAGCCCAAGTTTTGAATTTCAAAAAGCGTGAAGGAGAAGAACGAACATATCTAACAGCACTTCGAATGGCTTCAAAACTATCCTTCATCTCTTTGATACCTTCATTAACCACCAAGTTAAGTACATGGGCACAACACCTTAATTGAATATAATCCCCATCACAAAGTAACCCTTTCCAACTCCTTAAACGCCTATTCAGATATACCAAAGTTGTGTTATTAGCTGAGGCATTATCCATAGTTATGGTGAAGATATTTTCAATCCCCCACTGCAACAAGCATTGCTCAATAGTCTTTCCTATAGTATCACCTCTATGATTTTCAATCATAACAAAATTCAAGATCCTCTTATGAAGCTTCCAATCCTCATCAATAAAATGTGCTGTCAAACACATATAATTGAAATTTTGGCATGATGTCCAGCAGTCTGTGGTAAGGCAAACACGCTTAGCACTTTGTTGTAAGAATTTCTTCAATAATTTAACTTCTCCAAGATATAACTGCCACACATCCCTTCCAATTGTTGTTCTTGAAGGGATTAGAAAGCGGGGCTCAAACTCATTCAGTAATTTCTTAAATGCAGGCTTCTCAACAATTCTGAATGGTTGCTCATCCGATATAATAAATTCAACTAAAGCTCTTCTACATTGCTTCTCATTATATAGATGTGCTACCACCGATCTTCCTTGACCACTTGACCCCCCAGACAAGAGAGTTAATATAGATTGCCTTCTATCTGTAGTGGCCTTGTTTGGATTTTGTTTACATTTTGGGATATGCCTCAACAAAGAATGTGTCCCATGGCGATTTGGATCAGCCTTATAAGTCATATGGCAATGCTTGCAAGCTGCTAAGTGCTCCCCATTAGTTTCTTCTAATGGTAATTTAACAAAGTGATCCCACACCTCTGATGTGTGCTTGGATTCTCTTTCTTTTCTCTTTGTACCCCCATCTTCAACATTTGTTTCTTGTGTGACAAATTATGTTTGTGTTTGGGTGGTGGGAGTGGGAGTATGAGAAGTAGGAGGGTGGGGAGGGGGGAGGAGAGATTGCGAGGTAGGTGGAGGTGGAGGCGTAGGAGTATTAAGACCTTCACTTGGTGATACATGAGAATTTTTGAAAGGGGTTGAAGTTGAAGTATCTTCAGTAGATAATGGCGAGACATTAGAAGCTTGATCGTCCATTTAACCTGAAATTAACTATTAAAATATTAAAATACATAATAACAATAACATAACATAACTAACATTATATATCTCTTCTAACCCAAAGAAGAGAACAAAGAGGGAAACAATTAAACAATAAAGCTTCTAATGAACATCATATTATTTATATTGCATGGTAGTTATTGCAGAAAATGCTGATTTTTGGATGCCCGAATATTATAGAAATTGCTAAATTTGACTTGTCTCAGAAGGCCTAGTGAAGTGAATAATTAAACACAACAATTGAATTTCCAAGTACCTGGTTTTTCAAGGAAATTCTGATTATGATTTGCAAAGATATTGGACAACTCTATCATACCAACTAAAAGTAATAAAGCTCTCTCTCAACTCCAGCTTCTAGGGCCTATTTCTTGCTGTATATGCCATTATGCCCCCCAAATCCTAACTTATTAGTGATTACTACTGCAATATAGTCGCTAAAGTTATCAATTATATTAATTAAGGCCTACTTGTGTTAATTACTTTTCTCCTTTGCTTTATGTTGTTACTACAAGTACTTGTTTATGAATCTAGCCACTGCTAATTTGTGAGGTTGGGAAACAAAATGCATATATTGATCCTAATAGTGGATGGTAATAAGGAATATTGTTACTCAAGAGATTGTGCTAGAACTATCTGCAAGCTAAATTACTTCTTTGTGCTATGCAACAAATTATAAAGGAAACAGTGAAGTCAACTTCTCAAGAAGGTTCACAAGGAAAAGAAATAGTCATGACCTGGCTGAAATTCATGTGTCTAAGACTTCTAAGGTGAAGGCTCAAGCAAGGAAAGCAGAGTTGAAGGATCAAATCTCTAAGTTGCAGGCTGAACTGGCTAAAATGTATAGCAAAGAAAAAGAAATCGAAGAGTGTGACATCAAACTGTTGTCTCTTCAACAGCAGAAGAAGAAAGGTGTTCCTGACACCTGACACCATTGGATTCATGAGGGAGTTGCAAGCAGTGAAGAAAGAGAGGTCTCTCATGGTGGGAAGAAAAAATAAAAGCAAGGCATCAACGTAATTAGAGAATGTGGTGATTTTGTGTTGTTATGTATGTATTTGTATTATCATTGTGGAGATTTTACAATGTTGGTTGATAGTGGATAATGGTTATGCCATTGTCCAAACAATAAAGAGAAAAAACAGAGTAGGGTTTGTGTGGAGAATTACAGAGACTTATTGTTGTAAACATTAATCATAGTGAAGTTGTTTTGGACTAGGTCCCATGGTTTTTATCTCTCATATTGAGGAAGTTTTCCACGTTAACAAATTGTGTGTTCTTTTATTTGTTTACTTGGTACAATTTTTAAATATCTTTAATTCACTATCCTAACTCATATTTTATACTTTAAAAAGTTTGACTATTATTATAATATATCTGTGCAAATTTATAGAGTAATTTCACTTATCAATTGGAATGTTATGTTTGCCCTAACCATTATTTCATTTATTAGGCTCTGAGGTAAGAGAAACACAGATGACAAAGTCAAATATGATGTATAATATAGTAAGGGCACTGTACAATATGAATAATAGGAACAACAATAAGATTGTATGAAATTTTGTCACTAAAATTTGTTGTAGATGTACATGAACTGTATCTCAATAAAATTCATTTAGTTTGGAAACTTAAGGTTAGACCAACAAAAGAAGGTGACTATCTGTTGGCTGAGATTGTAGCCTCATCTTCATAAGAACTAATTCCTGCTTCTTTTTTGTGAAAAACAAATAGAGCTTCGGGGTTTTGTTTAGTTTGTTATGCAAGATCAGTGGATTGAGCTTTGAAATGACGTCATTTCCCTAGCAACCATTTTTAAGAAAATGTGGAAATTCCAGGATTGGATACCTTTCTCTACTAGCTTTAATATGTTGATTTATCCTCACTAATTAGGATTAATTTAATATGCCCTCATTCTCTACGGATGCAGGGTCTATTGCTACATCATTTACCAACATTCAGCTAAGACCAACTATATTAAACACTATGTTAGCAGGAGGTTTTGTTACTGCACATTAGTTACCACTTCTTAGATACAAACTGATGAACATGGGATAGAAGCTTTAGGACACAAACATTTTTTGGTAGGTAACCTTAAGCTTATATGCTCAAAACCTCTGTTTATAGTTTTAATATGTAATCTACTATTATCTTCTTGTCGATACTTACATGCATATCAAAAGCATATTCTCTGTTTTTTTAAACCCTTGGGGAAAATAATACTGCGCGAAAGAGAGATAATGCAAGAGATAAAGCAATTGGTCGCTATTCAGACTTCAGAGATTGGTCTTGGTGAAGCTATATTTGGCAAGGCAAGCAAGAGAGAACATGGAAACCATTTGGGACGTTTTCTGAATGTGAAGAAAGGCAAAAGCGGTCAAATTAATTAGTTTCCTTTTGGTTTATATATGTTGAGTTTGATGATGCAAATACACTACCATTTTTAGCTTTTTCCCACTAGATTCTATACATTATCCCAGTTTATGCGCTCGTGTACACATTGTGAGGAAGCAAATTTACAATCTGATGAAGCCAAACCAAAATTCAAATGCTGTGATATAGTTTGGCGAGAGAAGGAAAAAAATATCAGACTTAATTATATATGTTACTATTTCTCTTATGTCATCATCCATTTGGCTCATCTTTAATTACTTGTCCCTTCCCAAAATCTTATCCTTATGTCGTTAAAAAAAAACTGTGTAATATAGTAAGATCAAATCCAAGATATCAAATCCTAAATCTGCCGTGGTTGAGGTGTAAAGTTCCATTCATACATAAGTTAATTGCAAGTGTTGTCAGCTGAACTCTATAGAAAATTTGAATGACGTCTACTTTACAGTTTTCAAAGACGAAAGTAAAACAGAGACGAGGACTGCACACTTGGAAGGGAGAAGGATCTGCGGTGAGTGCTGTCTGCGAGAAAAGGAAAACAGAGATGAGGGCAATGTCTGCGAGAAGCGAGAATGAGATTGCAGATATGGCGATCACGATTCATGGAGATGAATTGATAGTCGGCGTCTCAGCTGGAGAAAATAATAAACCCTAAGTGAGCAAGTGAGCAACGAGCAAGTGAGCCGAGAACCCCTGAATCCTGATGTGGAAACCCTTCGGCCTTCGCATCACTGATGTGTAATTGTGTGTGTAATTTTACTTAACACCAGGCCGGGCCAACCGGGCAGGGCAGCACCCCCTGCCCGGTGCCCATCCCTGCCCGAATATTAGCCCTGCCCAAAATTGCCTATTTTTTTTCAGGCTATTTTTTACCGGGTTGGGCAGGATATTTTTTGGCTGAGCCCGGGTGGGCGCACCGGGCCATGGGCATCTTGCACACCCCTAACTGCACGTCTATTTTAGACTTAAAATATAAAAATGATTATATAAAATAATTATAATTAAAGTAACATGATGATATGCAAGTTTAGTTTAATTTTAAAATAAAAATTAATTATAATTATGTTTTATTAGTACTTAATTATAAAGTATCCCTCTTAATTTGCTGAGGTAGAACTTAAATGATTAAACTGAAGTTTGATATAAATTTAGAAGACTTGTGTATATTATTGGCCTTAAGAAGATGGTTTTATATATAAAATGTTAAATTATACAAAATCCTTACAAATTAGGGAAAATAATAAAAAAAACTTTAAAAAATAATAAATACTAAAGTAGGATATTATATTAGTAATATTTGATCTAAAGTTAGTAACTACCATAATTTAATATTTATCATTTTTTATAGTCTTTCTATATCATTTTCTCTATAAATTTTATGTGATTTGTAAACAACATACATAAATTATCTACCTTTTAATATTATATTTCACTTGTTAATTAGTGATTATTGAAAAGCAAATCAAACAGAGCGATCTTTTTTATAAAAGTTGTCTCTTGTCCTGTTTAGATCACTTTGCAAATCATTCATATTAAAGAAAGGAAAATTAACAACTCTATAGGATTTTGGTATACCTGTCGTCAGTTCACTTGTTTCATGTATTCACACAACAACCTGATATTGTTACTAGACTCGGCTCTCTGATACATAGCAAATGTACACTAAAGAAGAAAAGAGAGAGTTTATGTTTTCTAGGATAAGAGAATTTAGACATAGAGCACCCAACCAATCTACTTTTGTATTATTTTCTATGATCCCCCAATCACGTACACATGAAAAGATAATAGAGGGAGTGGGTGGTGATCTCATAATTGTTCCCTCTTATCAATTTGAATATTTTTGGATATTCGTACCGATGACTTAACTCTTTTGGATATTTCTACTTCAGCCCCACATATATAAGTCTTGGCTTAATACACTAAGGGTGGACTAGCCCATTTCTCTACATCTTCCACTCACACTTGGTTGGTTAGGGATAATGTGTTTAGACTCTATTTTCCTTCTTTCATACTAAGTGCTTTGCCGTGACTGCATGGGTATAAGATCTTCATATAGGTGCCTAAACTAAAAATTCCTTTTAGAGGATTACCACAAGACAACCTTTCCTTCATATAGTTTGAGTTTAATAATATATTTCAGATATCTTAGATTTACTGATATACACTTTTCTATGACCAATTTGATCCCTCTCAAACCAATACTTGACTTATATTACCTTTCTTGTAAGCTTAGTGTCCATAATTATGAAAACAAGATATCAGAAGGGACATATTACAAACACTAGCATACGTGTGTATATTGTAGGTAATCTTCTTGTTGCCCATATGTCATTTCGATATGGATCAACCATTTTTCTAGCGCAATTCCTTTGATCGTATCTATCATGATCGCAGGGTATATGCTAAAGTAGCAGTCGTTAAAATATACCTCTATGATATTGTCAAAGTTAAATAAATGATACCAA
Source organism: Leucaena leucocephala (assembly GCA_037074615.1). Lineage (NCBI taxonomy): Eukaryota > Viridiplantae > Streptophyta > Magnoliopsida > Fabales > Fabaceae > Leucaena > Leucaena leucocephala. Next base: position 7,472,552 of record CM073516.1, on the reverse strand, counting down.
TAGAAAGATTGTTCCTTCCTAGGGCATACACAGCAATAAACAGGGCCCTTCACTTGCCTCCTTTTTGTGGTTATTCTCACACATGTGGTATGGATCACATACTATGGTGTTACTCTTATACTTTAAGAGTGTACGTTGTTGTGGATTTATTATAAACACCATACAAGTTTAAGTCTAGACATTCTCAGCATCTAAACTTAAATTCTTCAACTTCAACTTCAAATTTGTTATCTAACTACAGGCATCATGGAAGTGGATTTTCATGGTTCGATCCAATTTTATGCATACATATCTCATCTCGACTTGCCACACTTTAGCTGAGGTGACATATAATTTGTGTTTGTTCTCTACCATATCAGCAGGTTTTGCAACTTTACTGGTGAACACAAATGTTTCATCTTTGTATACTTCACCTAAGCGTCAAAGGCAGTTGCTCGTCTGAAAGAACCAACCTCTCTAACCTATACTACATATTAGACATTATCTATTTTTACACAGACACATCAAGTAATTATGATAAATATAATTCCATCAATTATAAAAGCATTACATAAGGTTTACATTTCACATTTTATGCGTACCAAAATATTTTATGTCTCTCAAAAGATTCTTTGCTTATTGACTTTGTTAGGGGATCTGCTACCATACATTTGGTGAAAATTTATTGCACAACAACAATTTTTTGAACTATATAATCCTTCACAAAATTGTACTTGATGTCAATATGTTTGGTCTTGCTATGATACTTGGGGTCTTTTATGTAGGCTATAGCTACAATATTGTCATAGTGTACTAATCTGAATTGGTACTTTCATTTCCAAATCTAATTTATTCTATGAATCTTTTTCAGCCATAATAACACTAGATTGGTATTCTCATTTCTAAATCCAATGTGTGTTATGAATCTTTTCAGCCACAAAACCTCTTATACTGCAGTGCATGTTATAAACTCAGCTTCCATAGAGTGTAAGTCAATGCACATTTGCTTCTTACTACGATAACATATGGCGCCATTATTTAGCAAGAAGGTATAACCTAGAGTCGATCTAGTATCCTACTAGGTATAGATCGCTTCCCTTATAACACAATGCATAATTAGTTATGCCCTTCAAGTATCTCAAGATCATTTTCACTGTATTCCAGTATTTCTCACCGGGGTTAGACTAGAACCTTCTTACCAGCCTTAGTGCATAACAAATATCTAGTTTTATATACATCATTACATACATTAGACTGCCAATGACACTGGCATATGGAATTCTTTCCATCTTCTTATCTAACTCAATTTTGGGACATATATCAGGACTCAAGGATACTTCGGTAGACACTAAGATATCCATGGGATTGTAATATTTCATATTGAATTGTTAAGTATCTTCTTGACATAACTTTCTTGTGAAAGAGAGAGGATCCTTCTTGAGTAATCTCTTTGGATCTTAACTTCAAGTATGTATTCTATTTCACCTATATCATTCATCTCAAATTTTGATGAGAGTCATTCTTTAATAGTTGTTACCGAATCTAGACTATTTCTGCCTAATGGTATATCTTCTACATATAAGGATAATATAACAAAATTATCCTCAAATCGCTCAATATAGATGCAATGGTCTTTCTTTATCATCTTGAAGTTATGTGATGTTAACACTTTATGAAATATCAAATACTACTATCTAGATGATTGTTTCAGTCTATAAATGTACCTCTTGAGTTTATAGACTGTGTTGTCCATTCCTTTCTCAATGAAATCTAATGGTTGTTGTATAAAGATTTCTTCATCTAGATCACCATTCAAGAATGTGGTTTTTACATACATCTTATGTAACTCTAGGTTTAAACTGTTTACTATTACTAGAATAAGTCTTATTAAGTTAAAGTATACAACACGTGAAAAATAATCATTATAATTTATACCTTCATAATGTGCATATCTCTTTATAACCAATCAGGCTTTATAATTGTCAATTGATCTATCCATCTTTCTCTTAATTTGGAGAATTCATTTGTTCCCAATAGATTTATGCCCTTTTGGTATATCAATTCTCAAACTTAGTTTTTATTGAATCTATTTCTTCTTCTATTGCTTTATCCCATGATCCTTAGCAGGACTTGACAAGGCCTCTTGTACATAATGGGGTTCATCGTCCCCTTTAGGGGTAACTAGGAGTGTTTCTCCTTCTATTTAGAAGTGTCTCTTAGAAACACTTTCCCTATTACTCATTCTAAGGAAACTTGCTTGCTTATCTTTCTTCTTTGTTTCAATATATTTGTGAAGACTTTTCTTGACTCTCACTCAGATTGACATACCTAGATATTTTTTGTCTATCAAATTGGTCTGCACGTTCTTGTTCTTGTTCTCCATAAAGAGATACAGTTCAATCCATACTTCCTCTATGAGGAAATTTAGTCTCAATCAATGTAGCATCTCGTGATTCTATTTCAGTCATTGTTCCATCTTCATTTTTACTTATGAAAATGTATCCTTTTGATTGTTTAGAGTACCTTATAAAGATACACTTCTTTCCTCTATAACCCAACTTCCCATAATTATAGGAATCATTATGGATATACGTTGCTAACTGCCATGGTCTAAGGATGTTTAAATCTGACTTGTATTTGTTGAATCTGGTTGCATCACCCAAGAGGGGTGAATTGGGTAATTTTAAAATTTTAAAAACTCTAAAGATATTTGAATGAATTTAAATAGTAGATTTTAAAATGATATCACCAAAGGAAGAAGATGTTAAACACTTATCAATGAAATCAATGAACATGAGAATTTCACACATAGAAGCAATATCAGAAGCAAAGCATGTTTTCAATTAATTTCAACATTATAGTTATAGCATATTAAAAAACAAACAATTAAAAAGGAACAACAAATATATAGTCACTGTAACATTTCTTCTCTCCCCTTTTTGATATTTATAAAAAATAGGGTCTTGAAGGCCTAAAATAAAGCCTTGAGGAGGGGGTATATTATAGGTATGCTGAAGAGGTTGATAGATGAGTTGGGTTTGAACCAGGAGGAAGTTTAAAGGTAATTTGATTCTTTAAATTAGTCAGTTCTTGTCTCAAAAATGTGATTGCCTGTATCTGCAGCTCAATAATATGTAGGAAAGTGGCTGAATGATCTTTGTTTGCTTGAATTCCCTTTTCAATCTTAGAGACAATCTTATTTTTCAAGGAGAGTCTGAGCACTTTGAGCATCTCGAGAAGATCAGGATCAAAGTGAGATGACTTCATGCTTTCCTTGACTTGAGCTAGTAGTTCTTCTTTAAAACTTTTAAGTTCTTGCTAGACCATGTGATGCACAATAGCTTGAGCAAAGGAGGCTGCAGTAAAAGGAACATTAGGAGCAGCTAAAGATTCAACTTCATCTTGTTGCATGGGCTGCTTTCCTTTCTGTGGCATCTTCCATCTAGCATCTAGTGGTAGTGAAATCCTCCAAATATTCTATGTTATAATGTTAAAGGAATAGATAAATTAGTTGAGGATAAGGCATTAGAGTGGATTTAGATTTTGAGAAATAGAAATTCTTTATTTCATTGTAGATCAAATCTTCAATGTTGATCTTCTTCCCACTAATTATCCTAATCAGCAACCTATAATCCTCTTGAGTCATGTAAGTAAAGCTGCCTAACTTGTTGACTTTGCTTCTTGAGTATATTTAGTGGATTATTATATGATAATTACACATATCTTTTGGAACAAACTTCAGAACTCCCGAGAAGTTATCATTCAACATAAGAATCTAATAAATCTATCTCGTGGATAATTGTGGCTTTTACTCAAAGTCGGTTGTTTTCAGCAAAGAATTGATCATATTTGAGTCCAATCTGATTTCCCTTCCCCTTAATTCTGTGATTAGATTTATCTTCATATAAGGTTACAAATTTATCAAATAGTTCTTCGATAAGCCCTTTATCGATGAAGTGTTTGATAAATATCTACCTTTTTCACATAAACCACACAAAATTTATTGAAGAACCCTCTGAAAAGCATCTTTATCAAATTGTTATTTGATAAAAAAGTTCAGTCATTTTTCATAAATACTTCATTTATCAAATAGTTTTTCGATAAGTAGTCTTATTGATTAGTTGTTCGATAAATTTTAAAACTTTTTCACAAATTTTATTGATAACATTTGGATAATTGTTTTTTAAAGAATTTATCGATGAAAAATAACACATAATACTTTGCAAAATTTTTAAAACAATTTATTCTTATCAAATACATATTCGATAAATAACTTTATTGAATAGGTTTTTGAAAAGATTCAGTCTAACACTTTAAAATTTATCTTATATCTATAAAAGCTTTTATTGATAAGAAGTTTTATCGATAAGTTCACGATTTAAAAATTGTATGATAATTTTTAAAACAGATGAACTTTTCTTTAAAACATGATGCATCATAAACACATAAGCATGAAACATTATTATCAAGATAACTCAGATATATTCAATTATAAAGAGAGGGTTTAGAAATGCTTATTTAGGCAATATGATGAATTGATGCATGAAATGCTTTTGCCTTCCTCTCTTTGTTATATTTGAACACCTTCTGCATTAGCATTGATGATAATCCTTTTAGCTTGTTGTCATTTTGAACTTTGTAACTCTAGTGCTTATTGTGTCAAATCTCAATCTTGAATAGCAGCATTATCCATTGAGAAATTTCTCTATTCTCCTCTCATAAGCGCAAATATCTTCCTTTCTTAGAGAATGGTTAGTATGGCCATAAAATAATTTATATTTATACATGATACCATATATTAACTCATATCGAAACATATCAATCTTCAGTGAAAGCAAATAAGTATGTTAAAGGATTAAGCTTGTAAAATATTATACATAGACCCAAGGCTCTTATTTAAAAACACAATCTATCTTGAAAGATAATGCTTCAAAATAAATATGCAATTTCAATGTTATTTTTCAAATAACAACCTTTGAAAAATAGATTACATAAACATATGAATGATCGGGTGAATAGAAAAAATATTAACATATTAGATAACAGGTTGATATAGGATATCAAGAATGTATGCTCAATGGTGACTCTAGCAAATGGAATTAGAGCATTTTTTAAATTTCTAAATAAGAGTATTGATCTCCAATACTATTGCCCACATATTTCAAAAACAAGTTTTCAATTCATGTGCATGCGTTTAATGCAATCATAATATTTGATATAGGAATTGAAGTTCAACTTTATTTTTCAAATCATGGATATTCACTTTTTGTAAATCACAATATATTTATAAACTGAGATCCATGAAGTAATTTAAAATATGAATATGGAAAACATGAATAGTTTCATTTAAGAATCCATTTAGCAATATGAATAATTAAAGAGGTTGCTAAAGGAGTTCAACAAGAAGCAAGTATCTATTACATTGATCCAAAATTTCGTTTAAGCACAATACATAATAAAGATTAGATTTCACCATATTTTGTCTTATGCTTGTGACAACTAGCTTGATTTAGGTGATTTGATGTCTAATTTTTCTTCTGCACCAAAATTCAAGCTTCGCTGGTTCATCTTCATCAAGATTTAAGTTATCTCTCTTTATAGCTATAAATCTTGAAGTGAACCTTTCAATAAGATTTCCTATAAAACAATTGAGCTAATTTATTTTTCTGGTATCTAACTTTACTTCAATCCATCATTAGTTATTTTATAGGAAACATAATATAATTCACATGCTCATAGAATTATCAACAATTTAGAATATTTGAGTATAGTGTGATAAATATACCTTTATGTATAAAACATATATTTTCCTTTTAAATTATGTATGCCCACAGATTTGAACTACTGAACATTGCCTCTTTCTCCTTTGCATAATGTTTACTCATGTTCTTTTACCTTTTGTGAAAGAAGGATTGACTTTACGCACCCATTGCATCTTTGGATTTCTTCTGGATACTTACAATGATCTTTCAATTGATATGAACTTTGATACTCGAGAAATCCTCTTTGTTCTATTTTCTTCAAGATAATTGAATGATACATTGTAATAGTTCATTTTTGAGGTAGGATGTACTCCCTGGGCATTTGTCCATTATTTCTTATAATTTGACTTTAAAATTGTAGCAATGGATACTCCTCAAGTTCTCTCAGATGATGGATCTTTCACTAATACATGAGGAACTCTTGAATACCCATTTCTCCTTTTACCATGTCTATTCCTCTTAATAATATCCTGTACATTTAAAGCAGGAGGTGGACATTTTGCTACCCATTTAACTTTGGATCCTTGATAATTAGTTTTGGACCTTGATTATCCTTTAGGAACCCAAACAAATTTATTTTTCACATTAGAATTTCTTCTAAAGTAACACGTGAGAAATGTGAAATTGTTTTTCATAATAATTGTAGGTAACATAATGATGTTTATCATTGATTTTGTTGCAAGTATCGTGTTAGTTTAGTGGAAGCAATCTATAATTATTGTGTAAAATTACGTCCTTCCTATATTCTTCATTGATATCTTTAAGATGTAAATCATTTTTACTTTTTGAAATATCATCAATAATCAGTTGAAAAATCATATTATGAAAACTTTTGAAATCATTTTTCTTCAACCTATAAGAAGGATAAGAATTGTTTACCATAAAAACATCTCAAGTTATGGATAATGATTTAACATATTCATGTGCATTGAACTCTTCTTAGTTCTCCTCTTTCTCTTGTTCTTCTGTGTTGACTGGTTCATGGAGATGTTTTGAGACTTCTACTTCAGAATCATCTCCCGTTTGTTCATCAACAGTGGATTCACATTTTCCAATTACTGATTGTCAACACTATCAATTTCAATATAATTGTTAAAGGAATAGATAGAATCAAGAGTTTTAAAAATGTCTCTAGCATTAGAAAAAAATTAATTTTTATACCATAATTTTCAAATAAAGATTTGTATAAATTTTTTATTGCTATAATGTTTAGGGAAAATCATATCTTTTTATTTTTATTCCAATCCTTACTTGGTTTAAAATCAAAATTATTTGAAAAGATTTTTCTCATATCATAATCAAGAATTTTTAAAATTATAGTCATCCGACATTTTCTATAAAAAAAACTCAAAATTTTCTAAAACATGATGAATGGTAATATCAAAACTTTTAGAAAGCATTTCACAATTAAATGTAGACATGATCTTTGCATTTAATATCATTAAATCATTTAAAATAGTTATATTACTCTGATACCAAAATGTTGAATATGGCTGTATCACCTAAGAGGGGGTGAATTGGGTAATTTTAAAATTTTAAAAATTCTAAATATATTTGAATGAATTTAAAGAGTAGAGTTTAAAATAATATCACTGAAGGAAGAAGTTGTTAAAAAAGTTTGCACAGAGTCAATTTATACTAATTTAGCCTAATCCACTTAGCCTACATCCAATCCCTAGAGAGCTCCTCTAAGTGTTCTACTATCTCTAAGGTTTCATGGACTCTTAGTGCCTCATACATTCACGTGAGAATCCCTCTCACTCTCATTTACACCCATAAGGTTACAATCCACTCAAGAGATCCACACTCTCTTGAGCAATTTAGAAAATTAATACAATAATAAATCTCTCAATAGAGGAATTGTAATACACACTTAAGCTCAAGCTCTCAAGTTTCTCTCTTATAATAATATGATATGCTCTAAACTAAATATGAGAAACAAAGTAAAATAAAAACTATAACTATATATGATTGTAGTATATTGTAAGTATCTCTTGTTTTGTTAAGTCTCCCAACTTCTCCCGCTTTCTCAATTTTGCTTATTCTTTTTTAATACTTTGTTCTTCATAATTATGTTGAAGCGTTGAAGTAGTTCTTGAGATAGTCATTTACTAAATATAGTCGTTATTGTTAACATGGATATCTGAGGAATTTTGGCTCTTTATTGATCTCTTCATTTGATCTTGTTTTAGCCTATAGATGATCTTAAAATATGCTTTAGAAAAGATATATAATCAATGTCAGCATATAGCAATTGATTCCAAATGGTTTAGAATTAAATATCAAAATTTGATAAATTATGGTTTAAAATTCTTTTCACATAATGGTTTGACTTATCGAAGAGCTTATCAAAAAATGCCACTATCAAAAATGTCTTCGATAAATTGCTGAATAATTGTATTTGAAATAGTTTAAAACTTATCAAACAATTTTGTGATAATCAGCTTTATTGAAAAGGATTTCGATAAATCTTCAATAAATTGCAAAGAGATAGTTCATGATTTATCGAATAGTTATTAGATAAATATCATTATCGATAAACTCTTTGAAAACATATTCTTTCAAACATATGCTTTCAGACATCGATATTCATAATACAACATGTATCGAAGTTTTCTTTAACAAATGGACTCTTTGAATAACTTATCGATAAATACTAAAGAACATTCTTTTCAAATCTTTTTAAATAGGTTTTCAAACATTCATATCTTTTCTCAAATTAACATGTAATACATTTGGAAATCATACCTCATAATATCATTCTCCAAATCAAATCAAGAGTATCATTTAACAAGTTAGAGCAATTCTACAAGATATAAGATTATAAGCTTTGACTAAAAATAATTTATCATACCAGAACAAGTTATGAGCATATAATCATTCAGCAAATAAGAATAGGCTATAAAATTGATAAAGATAATTCATTCAATTAAATCTAAATATTTCATAAGCTCGACAAATATATTCATAGACCAATAAGATATTTTAAGATAATTTAGATTAAGCTTAATGAAGGATCTTATAGAAGATCTCTTCAATAAATATTCTGATTGAATAGTTTATTGATAAGAACATAATGAATCAAACTTTGAATCTTTTATAAATAATATTTTCTTCATAAATTCAAGACTAATCAAATCATAGATGATTCAAATAAATTAATTAATATTATAAGCAATGGATCATCATCATTGCAAGCAATCAAATCATCATCAAAATATTTATTAAACTGAAACTCCAGTTATTTGAATTTGAAATAATTTATCTTTTCTTTATTTCATTTGATCTTATAAATTTGTGACTTAAGATTCTAAAGATCATTTATAATAATAGAAACCTCAATGATATGGACAATAAAAATATTTTTGATAATCAGATTTTAAACCTGTAAACTTTTCCATTTTCCATTCTTATGATCATAAGTACTTATAAGAACATGTTTAAGAGGAAACAAACAATATGATATCTTATCAAAAGCAACAAATACATTAAAAAACATTTATCGGTGCTTTTAAAAAATTAGAAACTTTCTCTATTTTATCAGAGAGTTATTCAAAAATCCCCCTATCGAATAGATAAATGAGCTTTGAAGAATAGAACTCTATTTTGAAAATATGTTTTATTGATCGAAGATCTTATCAATAAATACTTTTATAAAATTCTTTTAATAAAATTGAGTTTACAACATATTTATTGAAAGCTTCTTCGATAAATCCCCTTATCAAATAAATCTTCAAATAAATTTAGTTTTGATAACCATGACAAAATTTTCATAAGCTTAGTTAAGATTAATTTATCAAAGTCTTTATCAATAAGAGACCTTATCGAATAAGTCTTCGATAAATGTATTTCAGAAATCAACTTTTTTCTTCAAAAGTTCTTTATCATTTATCGAATAACGACGTTATCAATAAACTTATTGATAAATATACTTTATCAATTTAAAAACTACTTTTTGAAATCTTCTCTCAATTAATTCTCATCATCAAAATATTATCATTGTAGTCTAACAACATTTTGTCTATAACTCGTAGGGCATGAAAGTAACTGATTTTGAGAGCACACTATTAAGTATGAATGTTGCTATCAACAAAGCATCGCCACAACATGAAATTTAAAGGCTTACTTGAGTCATCATAAACCTAACTATATTGAGAAGAGTTTTGTTTTTCTTTTAGTAACTCCATTCTTTTATGGAGTGACAGGAATAACTAGTTGCCTAATTATCCATTTTCTTCAAGGAGTTGTTTAAATTGATCAAACAAATATTGGCGACCTCGATCCGTATGTAACGCTATGATTCTATTGTCCATTTGATCCTCTATCTCATTAATGTGTCATCTTAACCACTCAAGTGCCTTAGACTTATGTGAAATCAAATAGACATGACCATATCGCAAAAATTACCAATAAAAGTAATAAAATATTAACTCGGTACCTTGCCCTCACACTCATTGGACCATAAATATTGGAATGGATTAATTGCAATGGACTCTCAGCTCTTGTTTTCTTACTAAAATGCTTTATTGTTACCTTGCTAGCTAGACAATTTTCACATAAGGACATTTCTATATTTACAATGGAACTTAGCAATCCTTCTTTTGCTAGGTTAGTCATGCTATTTTGATTAATACATCCTAGTCTAGAGTGCCACGCATTCATATCAATAATATTGGAAGAAATAATAAAGCATTCATTAACACTGGAACCACCAATAATATCCAAAATAAAGAACTTCTTGAATAGGAAATTGAACCATAAGAGACAAAGAATTTATTGAATAAGGAAACAATGGAAACTAACAATCCTTCTTTTGCCAGTATAATCATTTTATTTTGATTAATAGCTCTTAGTCTAGCGTCCCAAGCATTCATATTAATAATATTGGAAAAAATAGCAAAGCATTCATTAACATTAGAACTATTAACAATATCTAAAACAAAGAACTTCTTGAATAGAAAATTGAACCATATAAGAGATAAAGTTGTTAAAAATGTCTGTAACTTTATCATGGAAGTTCACTTCAAACCCAAAACGTGAAAAACATAACATAGAGACCAAGTTTTATTGGATGTCAGGAGCATGAAGTATATCATGGAGTATCAAGGTCTTTCCATAATGCAAAGTGAATTTTTAGATGTCAATACCTCTTACCTTGATTCTCACATTGGTTCCTACGTAAAGCCACTCTCTTTGATACGCAAATCGACAGTACTCCATAAAATATTATCAACCCTTGGTTAAGTAGTCTATGGAGCATGAATCAATAACCCAAGAAGAAGAAATTGTTTCAATTAGGAAAATGGTACTAAAAATATATGAGACATGTGAACATGTGAATTCACATCATTCACTAATACATTTTTACTTTCATACTGTTTAGAACATTTATGTGCAAAATAGCGCATCTTTTGGCAAGCTAAGCACTTTACCTTCTTCAAGTTCAGTTTTTACTTTTTGCCTTTATGGCCCTTCTTCTTGAATTGTTTCTTACCCTTTTGAAATCAAGGATCGCATTTCTTTCCTTTCTTTTGAAATTTCTTGCCCTCCTTGAAATAGGGTTTAATTAGAAAGTGCCAGTATCCTTAGTCAAATAGGCCAGTCTAGAGGTTCTGTAAGCCTCTAGACGTTCATCTTCTAGTTTTAAATGCCTAACTGCATCGTTAAAAGTAACAATATTTTTATTATGGGTTAAGTTGACTTTCATATGCCCCTAATAGTAGGGAGTGATCTGATCATAACTTGTTCTTACTATTTGTCAGATAAAGTATGACTAGCTTCCTTCAGTTCTCTAATCATGTTGACCATCTATCTCAGATATTACTTCATTTGAGTATTTGGATAAAGCTTATAGGTTTCTAACTTAATCTTCAACCTCTTAAGCTCAGTGGTAGAAATACTACCAAATTTATCCTTTAGTAGAATCCACATGACTTAAGCGATTTTGTGCATCTCAAATTCGCACATGATGCCATCTATCTTGGCACTAAGAAGCGTGCTTCTAGCTATGTTATTCTTCTTTCTCCAAGCCTAGTAAGCCTCTTGGTATCTCGTGTTGGACCAAATTCTCAGCCTCAAGTTTAATTATAGCAATATTCAAATGGTTCAATAGCATCTTATTCCTCTAAGATATATTGGACCTTTCGGTGTCATATATCACAATTATCCCCATTGAGTTTTTCACCTTTATTTAGTTTAGAAATAATATTCTTGGTTGCCATTTTCAATTCTTAGGCACATATAGGTTCTCTTCTAAAGAGAATCGTACCAAAATATATTTCAGTCATATAGCACAATGAAGTATACAAAGTCGTGTACTTGTATTATTCTTAACTAGAAAATAATGACACTACAAGATCCATGATTAGGAGCATATGTTTGTAATTGATACTAGCAATAATCACTATGTACTATCAAGAGTTCCATACAAGTACTTTAAAAATAAAACACAACATTTATAAGCCTTATCTTCTAAATGCTCTCACTTATAAGAAGCATGCTTAGATTATCCATGAATAATCAAATTACAACTTAAATTAGCTTCGTTAAATAAAATAAGACATGTATTCCATTTACAATATATGAAATCATATCTTCAAAAGTAATAAAACATAAGGAGTGCCAGTACAAAGAGACATCAATCAATATAACAACGAAAATTTTAAGAGCGTCTCTCCTTATTTTTCTAAGTTTGGGTGACTTAAGCATAAATTTTTAAGTTCACTCTATAACATCAACCAGAAAGATTTTATAGTGCAACAGTCTCTGTCTCTTTCTTGTCTTATGTTTCTATCATGACTTTAGCGTAAATTTTTTTTGTCTTTCTTAGTAGTTATGAACTTGGCATAACCATAAAGAACTTTATAAATGCCATATTTTATGTTTGTGAGTTTAAGTGAATGATCTTTAGATATCTTCCTACCTACCATGCTCTTATTTTTTGTGATTATTTCCACTACATGAATCTATCTCTGTTAGTTTTTCACTATCAGTTCATATTGTAGAGATAAGTGAGTGAAAAATTGCACCATACAGTAGTTACAATTTTTTTTGTTTCTAAAAACAACCGATTTAGCCCATAAAATTAATAACATTGAGAAGAGCTCACAAAAACAATGAGAAATAACTCCAAAAAAGGTAAAAAAAAAATAGACGTCAGACGATAGAGTTATGGAGAGTAAGACCTGCTCCACCTGTAAATCAGGTTCTCATGACATAGCTGGAGATTGAAGAAGACCTCCAGCTAGAATGACATCATTTTGACAGTTTAATCAAAAACAAATTGGGATACAGGAGGCCCACCTAGAAAAAATATTTTTTTGTGCTGCTGTAGGCCTAGACTAACAACGAAAAAGATTTTTTTTGGCCGGGTTGGGCTCCATTTAAAAAAATAGAAGTTAGGTCGAGTTATTGGATCGGATCATATCAGGTAAGTGGATCCAACCTGGAACCATAAGTTTTTTTTTAACAAAACTTTTTTTAAAAAAAAAGCCACGTGGCATCTCCACATTAGCCCAAGGATGCCACGCTCTAAGCCTTGAGTGGGCTTAACTTTTTTTATTTTTTCTAAATTTTACCTTCTTAGGGTGAGTGAGGGAGTGTGGGATCTCTAATTGAGGTGCAGTTTATCACTAAAAATTCTTAAAATTAATATCTTTATTTTAATATATAATTTTTGTAACATCCTAAATTTTGCCTATCTATATAAGACTAATAGAAGAAAGAGGTTATGAAGAGATTATGATGATAATCATAATAAAAGATAATGATTACGATAAGTTTTAAGCCAAAGAAAGAGATAAGGTATAAAGTTATAAAGTAAAAGAGGCTACATTACAATTTAATAAAAGTCTAAGGTTTAAATTACAATTAATGAAAGTTTCAAGGACATAGTGATCATTTTGAAAAAGAAAGAGACTAATGTGAAAACTCTAAAAATTCCATGGTGCAAAATCGTAGACCTAAATTTTGGGCTATTAAGTGTAATAAAAAGTTAAGGGCTTAAAGTGCAATTTTTAAAAGTTCAGGGGCAAAATGGTACTTATAAGAAAGTTGAGCTAGAGATTACCAAAAACTTCATAGAAGCACTTCATCTCCAAATTTTATCAGCAAATAAAGGAAATTATTCTGATCAATTTAATGCAACTAGAAATTTTAATTTGAGATTCCGATAAATTGATATGCATTTCTAAAGTCTGAAAAATTATTACAATATCTTTTGGACCTCAAAATTAGATAAAATTCTATATTAAATTATTATAATTTATATATAAGAATTTATAAAACTGATAAAACTCAAAAAGGAGTTATGTAGAATTTATAATAAAATTTATAGGGTAATAAAACACCCGATAAATATTTTTTGGGAGAATTTCTTAGGAGTTAACCCATAAAGGCAAGGGACCAAATAAAAGGCCTAAAATTGCGTCTCATAGGTCCAATGATACTTTTAGATAGGCATGTGAGCCACTGATCATAAAGACCCTAAAAATATAAAATTACGAAAATGCCATTATAAGATACCAATGAGCAAGAGATAAATGGAGGGTAATTTGATCATTTGATCAAGGTCAAATAGTCAAGGAGGGTTATATGAATAGTTAACTAGGGTCAAAAAATACTCTGGTGATATTTGAAAAAACAAGAATGTCCTTAGAGTTATTAAAGTAAATAAAGAAGAACCAAGGACATTTTGATAATTTGCTAAGGGGATCAGTAATTAAATTTAGACCCATCCAAGAATGTCAATAGTAGAAAAAGTTTAGATAATGGATTTAAGATCACAAAATATATATTATGGAATCTCAAAAAAATGAGATTTAGAAAAAGTCTAGTTTTTAGGAAATTGGATTGAGCTAGTACCGAATTATATTAGAATTTTTCTAGACTCTTCTTTCCCTTGGAATTTTGCCACATGAGGTATTAGGTGTCCCTTGATGATGTCATGGATGATATCATCAAATCTTGATGGGTAAGCCAAGTTTCAAGAGTGAATATGGACTATTAGATCAAATAATGAACAAAGTGATATTAGCCATTCATTTTTATGCCTTCAAGCCTATAAATACCCCACTCCATACTACCCAAAATTATGGCATAAGGAACCCTTGGGGAGGTACTGTCCAAGTAAAAAGCTAAGCTAAGACAAAGAAGAATCTAAGATCTAAAGTTCAAACTAGCTAGGAGGTAAAGTAAGTGATTTTACTGATTTATCCTAAATTATTTTTCTTTAATTTGGGGGCTTGAACTTGGAATTTTTATGGAAGAAAAATAAAATTTCTCAAGGGTATATATGCTTTTCAAAAATCCTTGATGAAAGAAGAAAGAAGTTAAAGTTATAACTAAGTAGAAGATACTTAGATAAGCTAGAATTGAAAGTTGAAACTTGAATTAGATTGTGTTCTTGACTTTGTTATTTATTGAGTCCTTTCAGCCAAGGGCAGAAATGAAAGGAGGGGTTTGAATTTCAATGTTCTAATACTTCCATTGAATTTATATGATGATTTTGTGTGAGATTAGATAGGTTTGAAACTTTGAAAGCATGGGAATTGGAAGTTATAATTTTTAAAGTCTTCTCATTTACTATTTATTTGTATGAATAGTGATTGAAATTTTATAATTCTAAACTCATAAATAGATTCAGAAGGTGAAATTGTGTAGGTTAAAATCAATGTACAAAATAATTCAAAGGACAAGACAATTAACCAAAAATTAAGAAAGATGGGTTAATTGATTAAGTTAAGTTCCATGTCCTTATATGCCAATTGAAATGGATTATAATGAATAAATAAATATGTGATGTTTAGGCTTTATTTTGTGGACTCAAGAAGGTAGCCACTTAGCAAGGAACATAAACTATCCTAGACTTGTATGTATTAGATGTTATGATTGGTTCTATGATTACTTTGGATAATTATATTTCATATGTTACATAGAAGCATACACATTACATAATGTTAATACATTCACAAGTAAGCACAAGTATTTACATTGATGCAGACATTGTTTAGTATCATTTGCTATTGAGATTTTCCCAGAAATCTCAACCCATCCATGTAATCCTAATCCCAACAGGCTCATGAATGATGAAAGAAGATGAAGAAGCATGAAGAGAAATTAGGGATTGGATAATGTAAATGTTATATGATGAATGTATGAATTGCGGCTTGGAACAGTTATATGATCAGTTTGAGAAATGATGTTTATGATGTAATCAAAGATAGTAAATGTTGGAATAAATATATAAAATTTTACATACATTTACATAACATGTCAAGCTTCATTTTGACATCAAGAATGTCTTATTTTGATGTATGTACAAAGAGAACAAAATTTTCAAAGTTGGGGACTAGAAACTATTTCAGAATTTTGACTAAATAAAAAGTAAACTTTGACATCAGAGTTGTAACTTGTAAAGAGTGAAATTTTAAGTTTAGCTAATGGATTTCAAAGGTCATGCAAGTGGTTCTAAATTCTACCAAATGATCACTAAAATGTATAAAAGTAAGATGTTATAATTTTTCTAGTTTTAGGGGAAATTCTAGACCCGTTTGTGAGTATTTAGTGTATTTTCTTAGGTTTTTGTGTTTAAAAATTCTAGAAAAATTATGATAATTTATATTATTAAATTCCTATGTGAAAATAAGTTAAAGGACTTCAAGTAGCATCAAAACCACTAAATATGTTTCCTTAAACTCCTCATATTTGGATAATAAAGTTTCAAAAAAAGAACCTTAGTGTGAGGATTTAAATCCTAAACTTCTTGAAGAAGATCCGCAGGAGCTTGTAGAGATTAATGATCCAGAATAATATCTTTATAAGGACCTTGAAGAATACCAAATGTAGATCCAAAAGGGGATCTTGAGCATAACCTTGAGGAGAATCATAAAGATCTAGTGGAAGATCCTCTACTTGAGAAGTTTCAATTGATGTTCACTAAGGATGCTATCATCTATCAATCAAAGCCCTATTTCAAGGAGGGCAAGAAGTTTCAAAAGAAATGAAAGAATAGTAGTCCTTAATTTCAAAAGGGCAATAAACAACTCAAGAAAAAGGTCTAGAAAGGAGAAAAGCAGAAACTGGACTTGAAGAAGGTCAAGTACTTTGCTTGTCAAAAGATAGGTCATTTCACATGTAACTGTTCTAAATAGGATGAAAGTAAAAAGATATTGTGAATTATATGAATTCACATTACTCATATGTTTCTATTTTTATTTTCCTGGCGAAAACAATTTCTTCTTCATGGGTTATTGATTCAAGCTCCACATACCATTTAACCAAGGATTGATAATCCTTCATGGAGTATCGTCAGTTATCGTATCAAAGCAAGTGGCTTTACGTATAAAATAATGGGAGAATCAAGGTTAGAGTATTGACACCTAAAAATTCACTTTGCTTGGTAGAAAGACCATGATACTCCATAATGTGTTTCATGCTCATGACATCAGACAGAACTTGATCTCTGTGTTATGTTTTCCAGAGTTTGGGTTTGAAGTGAACTTCTAGGATAAAGTTGAAGACATTTTTAGTAACTTTGTCGCTTATGGTTCAACTTTCATATTCAAAAAGTTCTTTATTTTAAATAATATTGGTGGTTCTAGTATTAATGAATGATTTGCTATTTCTTCCAATATTATTGACATGAATTCATAGCAAATTAGACTAGGAGATATTAATCAAAATAGCATGATTAAAATGGCAAAAGATTGCTAATATGAAAACTCCCTTCTGTGAAAATTGTCTAGCTGATAAGGCAACAAGAAAATCTTTCGGTAAGGCAACAAGAGCTAAGAGTCCATTACAATTAATCTATTCTAATATTTGCAGTCTAATGAGTGTGAGGGCAAGGCACATGGTTTGGTATTTTATTATCTTTATTGATGACTTTTTGTGATATGGTCATGTCTATTTGATCTCACATAAGTATGAGGGCCTTGAGTGTTTCAGACAACACATTAATGATATAGGAATCAAATGGACAATAAAATTACAGTGTTACGTACTTATCGAAGTCTTGATTATTTGTATGATCAATTTAAATAACTCCATGAAGAAAAAAGGGATAATTATGCAATTAAATATCCCTAGAAAAAACATAACTCTTCTAGACATGGTTAGGTCTATGATGACTTAAGCAAACCTGCTAATTTCATATTAGGGTGATGCGTTATTGATAACAACCTTCATACTTAATTATGTGCCCTCAAAATTAGTCACTTCCACGCCCTATGAGTTATGGACAAAATGCAAGCCAGATTTAAACATCTTACACCATGGGGGTCAGTAGCATATATCCATAATGATTCCCATAAGTATGGGAAGTTAGATTCTTGAGAAAAGAAGTATATCTTTATAAGGTACTCTAAACAATCAAAGGGATAAATTTTCATAGGTAAAAATGAAGATGAAACAATGATTGAAATAAACTCACGAGATACTAAATTTTCTCATAGAGGACGTGTTGATTGTACTATATATCTTTATAAAGAATATGAAAAATACAATGCAAAACAAATTGAAAAACTAGAAATATCTACATATGTTAATCTGAGTGGGAGCCAAGAAAGGTCAACACAAATATATCAAAATAAAAGAAGAAAGATAAGCATGCAACTCCCCTTAGAAGGAGTAACAAGGAAAGTGTTCTTAAGAAACACTTTCAAATAGAAGGAGAATTACTCCTAGTTAGCCCTGAAGGGGATGATAACCCTGTTTTGTACAAGAGGTCTGTCAAGTTCTGCTAAGGAGGAGTAGAATAAACCAATGCACAAAGAAATTAATTAAATGAAAAAGAACTAAGTATGTGATAGAACAATTGACAAATATAAATCCCAAGTGATTGTAAAGGGATATATATAATAGGAAGTTATACATTATAAGGATACTTTTTCACATGTTGCATATTTCAACTCGATAAGATTTATTCTTGCCATAGTAAACAGTTTAAACCTAAAGTTACATCATATGTATGTAGAAACCACATTCTTGAATAATGATCTAGATGAAGAAATTTATATGCGATACCTTTAAGTTACATTGAGAAGTAATGGACAACAAAGTCTGTAAACTCAAGAGGTCCATTTATGGACTGAAGCAATCATCCAAACAGTGGTATTTGAGATTTCATAAAATGTAACCTTATATAACTTCCATATGATAGAGAAAGACTACTGTGTCTACATTAAGCGGTTTGAGGATAATTTTGTTATATTATCCTTACATGTAGATGATATACCAATAGCCATAAATCATCTAGATTCAGTAGCAACTATTGAAGAATGGCTCTCATCGAACTTTATATGAATGACATGGGTAAAGCAGAATACATAATTAGAGTTATGATCTAAAGAGATCGTTCAAGAAGGATCCTCTCTCTTTCATAAGAGAGTTATATCAAGAAGATACTTGAGCAATTCAATATAAAAGACTGTAATCCCATAGATATCCTAGTGGCTACTAGAGTATCCAAAAGTCTTGATATGTGTCCTAAAACTAAGTCAAATAAGAAGATGTAAAGAGTTCCATATGTCAGTGCTGTTAGTAGTCTAATGTATGCAATGATGTATACAAGACCAAATATCTGTTATGCAATAAGGCTGATAAGCAGGTTCCAATCGAACCCTAGTGAGAAACACTAGAAGGCAGTGAAAAAGATATTGAGATACTTGAATGGCACAACTAATTATGAGCTATATTATAAAGGAAGTGATCTACGTGTAGTGGGATACTAGTGGACTTCAGGGTTATACCTTGCTGAATAATGGCACCATATGTTAGAGTAGCAAGAAGCAAACATGGATTGACTTACACTCTAATGAAACTGAGTTTGTGACATGCATTACAGTAGTGCAAGAGGCTTTGTGGATGAAAAGATTCATGAAACACCTTGGATAATACCAATCCGGTGTTATTGTGGCTAAAAAGAATCTTATAACATATTTGATTTGGAAATGAAAATACCAATTCGGTGTTAGTGAACTGTGGCAATATTGTAGCCATAGCCTACACAAAAGACAAAAAGTATCATAGTAAGACTAAGCATATTGACATCAAGTACAATTTTTTAAGGGATTATATAGTATAAATTTTTTTTACCATATAATACATTTCCAACAAATGTATGGTAGCAGATCCCCTAACAAAGTTAATAGGAAAATAAGTCTTTAAGAGACATGTAAAAGCTCTTGGTAAACACAAAATGTGAAATGCAAACTTTATGTAATGCTTTTATGATTGATGGAATTATATTTTTCATCATTACTTGATGTGTTTGTGTGAAAGTATACAATATCCAGTATATCGTATAGATTAGAGAGGTTAGCTCTCTCACACGAGCAACTGCCTTTGACGCTCATGTGAAGTGTGTAAACATTAAATATTTGCGTTCACTAGTAAAGTGTCCAAGAGCACTGATATGGTAGAGAAGAAATACAAACTATATATCACCTCGCTAAAGTGTGGCAAGTCGAGATGAGATTCGTATACATGAAATTAGATCGAACCATGGAAACCCACTTCTATGATGCCTGTAGCCAGATAACAAATCCTTCAACATAGACATCATAGAGATGAAGTTGAAGAATTTAGGTTTAGATGTTTAGAGTATCTTGACTTAAATCTATACAGGGTTTATAATAAATCCAAAATAACGTATGCTCTTAAAGTATAAGAATAACACCGTAGCATGTGATTCATACCATATGTGCAAGAATAACCACAAAAGGGAGGCAAGTGAAAGATCCCTATTTTATTATTGTGTGAACCCCAATAAGGAATAGTCATTCCATTTGTATCCTTTAACTTTGATAATATCATAGAGGTATATTTCAATGACTGATACTTTACAATATATCCTGCGATCATGATAGATACGATTTAAGAAATTACATTAAGAAAGCGGTTGATCTATATTGAAGTGATATATAGGAGAAAGGAAGATTACCTATAATATACACATATATACTAATGTATGTAGCATGTCCCTTACGATAGTTTGTTTTAATAAGTGTGGACACTAGGTTTACAAGAAAGACAATATGAGTCAAGTATTGATTCAAGAGGGATCAGATTGACCATAGAAAAGAGTATATCGGTAAATCTAGGATATCTGAGGCATATTATTAAACTTAAGCTACATGAAGGAAAGGTTATCTTGTGTTGGTCCTATAAAGGGATTTATAATACAGGAACCTAGATGAAGACATCATGCCATGCGGTCACAGCAAAGCACTTAGTATGAAAGAAGGAAAAGAGAGTTTAAACCCATGTCCTTAACCCACCAAGTGTAAGTGGGAGATATAAAGAAATGGGTCAGTCCACCCTTTGTGTATTAGGTCCAAACCCATATGTATATGAGGCTGAATTGGAAATACCTAAAAGAGTTTGTCATTAGTGCGAATATCAAAAAAATATTCAAACTAATAGGAGAGAATATTTATGAGATAACCACCCACTCCCTCTATTATCTTTTCATGCATGCGTGACTAGGGGATCATAGAAAACAATACAGAAGCATATTGGTTGGCTCTACGCGTATATTCTCTCATCTTAGAAATCAGAAACTCTCTCTTCTCCTCTTTAGTGTGACTTTACTTATACCAGAGACTCGAGTCTAGTAATAGTGTCAGGTTATCGTGTGGGTAACTGAAGCAAGTGAACTGATAACTAGTACGCCTGAATGCAAAACATTCATATCAATAATATTAGAAGAAATAGCAGAGTATTCATTAACACTAGAACCACCAATAATATCCAAAACAAAGAACTTCTTGAATAGGAAAGTTGAACCATAAGATACAAAGTTGCTAAAATATCTGCAACTTTATTCTAGAAGTTCACTTTAAAACTAAATTCTGAAAAACATAACATAGAGACTAGGTTCGGCCGAATGTCGGGAGCATGAAACATATCATAGAGTATCATGGTCTTTCCATCACGTAAAGTGAATTTTCTTGTGTCAATACCTCTTACCTTGATTCTCATATTGTTCCCTAGGTAAAGCCACTTGCTTTGATACTGCAACCGATGGTACTCCATGAAGGATTATCAATCCTTGGTTAAGTGATATGTGGAGCCTGAATCAATAACCCAAAAAGAACAAATTATTTATTTTAAGAAAATAGTACTAGAAACATATGAGACATATGAATTCACATAATTCACTAATAAATTTTCACTTTTATACTGTTTAGAACAATTATGTGTGAAATGGCCCATTTTTTAGCAGCAAAGACTTGACCTTCTTCAGGTCCAATTTCTACTTTTCACCTTTCTGACCATTCTTCTTGAATTGTTTCTTACCATTTTCAAATTGAGGACCACCATTATTCCCTTTCTTTTGGAACTTCTTGCTCTCCTTGAAATATGGCTTTGATTGGGAAGTGTCAGCAGCCTTAATCAAATAGGCTAGTCCAAAGGTTCTGTAATCCTCTATATGTTCATCTTCCAGCTCTAAATACCTAACTGCATATTAAAAGTAACAATATTTTCATTATGGGTTAAATTAATTTTCATATGCCCCCAACCAGTAGAGAACAATATGATCATAACTTGCACTTACTATTTGTCAGACAAGGTATAAACAACTTCCTTAAGTTCTCTGATCATGTTGGTTATCCCTCTCAGATATTGCTTTATATGAATATTTTGTTTAAGCTTATAGGTGTTGAATTTAATTATTAACCTCCTAAACATTGTATAGTATTTTCTGAAGAGCCCCCGCATTTGAAAATGTTTGACCTTCTCTAATAATTAAATCTTTTCACGTAGTAGAATTCATTTCAAGTGTAGTTGTTAGAATCATTTCGTCAACACAAGACAATATTGGCAACACTTCAATCTCATTTCCCAAGGCTGGTGCAAGCACAGAGTATACATTCCCACTTCTAAACAATTCATCAAACAATGAAAACTGGATGTGTCAGTTATGACAACTTACTATAACTTATATGACAGGACAACATTATCAAATTAGCATAATATATAATTTACATATATTGGTTCTCCATTAGATCATCAATACTAAGTTGTATATACTCATTATTTGCATTCTCTCCCACATAAACATGGTCACTTTCTCTATTGAACATTATTAAATGCTAAACTCATTGATCATTAGATATATCAACAAATGTGTATCAATCAAATATAACAATGAATTTGATCACAATTTCATCTCTTCCTTTCCCAACAAGTGATGCTACTAATATTTTGAACTCGTCATAAGTTATGCTTTCTTTTATAGATATTGTTCTCACTTCACTACTAACATATGTGTGAAATTCTCCATCATATATAAATTGTCCCCTTATGAACATAACAAAATATATACTTTCCAGATGAACTTGGCATCAATAATGACAACCTACACCAGACATATTATTAACAACTCAACCACTCATATTAATAACTATGGCATACTATAATAACAACTCATGTTCCCCTCCCTTAATAAAGCATGTTCTGTAATTAACACTTTACAACAACCTTTCTAATGTTTATTTATTCTTACTCTACTCAAGTAAACACTCCACAAATTCTTACAAACCAAACATAAGTTTTAAAACCCTAAATAAACATAATGAACCCACAACTAAGATGATTAAAAACTCATGCTATCAACACAGTTTTTGCATTTATGTGGGTCACCTTTCATAGCTCACACTTCAACAACACAGTATGGGACATAACAACACGATGACAAGGAAATGAATTCACTAATTTTAACACCAAATGGCTTCACTTTCTCATATTAAATTCAGAAAAGACGACAAAGACGTCAAACATTTCTCAACTTCTAGCCATGATGATAAGAAAACCTAGCTGCAATCAAACCATGCAGACCATAGTACGTTGTCTTCCTCGTCAAGCTTCTCCTCTTCTTTCTGCACTAGCGTGCCAAGTCATTTATGCTTTTTACTGTGGTTTTTAATTCATAGGAGCAATTATATATTTTCACAATTAGAAAAAAAATAATATGAAGTTCCATGTGACTTCACAGTGGTTATGATATTTCCTAAGGCTTATGTGTAATTGAATTCCATCCATAAGACCTAGATAGAATTTTTCCTAAAATAAAATATAAGGATTTAATAAAAATAAAATAAACTAAAAGTAGGTAATTTAAAATCTGATTAAAGGAATGATAGATTAATTTTTCCTAAAAAATATTAAACAAATAAACTATTACAAAATTAAAAAAATAAAATTAAGGAAAACATAAATCTTAAATTTTTAAATGACTTTAGCCTAAACAGTAATGATAAAGTGTAAATCAATAAATAAAATTTATTTTAATATAAATTTTAATTAAAAATATCTTTTTAGACTATTTTTTATTTTAAATGACTTTAGCATAAATTAAGGAATTAGTATTGAACCTAACTGTATGTTTTTAAAATAAAAAAGATTTATATATAATTAAAATAAAATATAAGGGATGTTATAATTATATTTTATAATTCTATGATGATGACAGCGTCATATTTTCTGTTCTTCATTTTGAACTCGTAATTTTTTGTAATCAAACTCTTCGTCTCTGGGTGCCATCAAATCATGTGTCATGGTCATAACACGGTCATCCTACATTGTGCTAACACATGTTACATCATATGGGATACGCGTAAGTTGACTCAGCATATATTTTTATTTTTTTAATTATATGCTAAATGGAAATTAAAAATTTTAAGGGAAGGAACGGGTGTGTTATAAAAAATGTTAAAAGTATAAAATAATTACTGATATATACTTATTTCAATAGTAAGTACTAGAAACTAAATTTAATTTTTAAAATTCTGTGTATATATAACTTAAACTAGAAATATCTTATAAACAAGGGGATTAAATAAAAATACATAAAAATAAGAGAGAAAGACAAAAAAAATCCATTTGAATTTTAAAAAGATAAATTGAGCATCTGAATATTGAAAATGACAGATTGGGTAGGAGGCCCAATCTGTCATTTACAAATTTATGTGCAAAGACTAAATTGCCCTTAACTTTTCTAATATTTTGACAATACGATTTACAAGTTTGTCAATGATATTTACAACTCTGACAATGATATTTGTAACTCCTATAATAATATTTATAACTTTAAAATAGTATTTATAATTTTGACAATGGTGTTTGTAACTTTGCCAATGATATTTGTAACTCCTATAATGATATTTGCAATTTCAACAATGCTATTTGTAACTCCCACAATAGAGAAGAAGCAACTTTAAAAATACAATTTACAACTTTACCAATGGTATTTACAACTCTAACAATGGTATTTGTAACTGGGATAAATCCAATTTTAGCAATTGTGAGAAACACTGTAGCTGATACTGTAACTTCTTTGATAATACGATTTACAACTTTGCTAATAATATTTACAACTCTGACAATGGTATTTGCAATTGGGAGAAATCTAATTTTGATAATTGGCAATTTTGGCAATTTCCCCGATGAAGGGGTAAACCCCACTATCGGGTATTCGTATCTCACTATCAAGTGAACCGTTTAATTGCTCATTAATGAAAAAAAAATTGGTCCTTTTTCAATGGTGTAGAGGGGTAAACTAGCTCACCTCATTATTTTGGGCCGACACATTATCGGCCTGCAAAGCGTATCTTAGTACCTATAGTGCGGTTTTGATCCATTTGGGTAGGTTCCTCTTCAACCTCAAAAAAGTACAGAAACTCTAGATTTCCCCGATAGAGGGGTAAACCCCACTATCGGGTATACATATCTCACTATCGAAATTCTTCACCCACGTGAACCGTTCAATTGCTCATGAATAAAAATAAAACGAGGTCCTTTTTTCAATGGTGTAGTGTCAGCTATAGTGTCATTTCTTCAATATAGCAAGAAGTTATAGTGTCAGCTATAGTATTTCTCCCAATTGTAAATACCATTATCAGAGTTGTAAATACCATTGGAAAAGTTGTAAATCGTATTGTCAAATAAGCTACAGTGTCAGCTACAGTGTTTCTCCCAATTGCCAAAATTTGATTTATCATAGTTGCAAATACTATTATCAGAGTTGTAAATACCATTGACCAAGTTATAAATCGTATTATCAAAATATTGGGAAAGTGAAGGGTAATATGTTCTTTGCATACAAATTTACAAATGACAGATTGGGCCTCCTGCCTAATGGCCCAATCTGTCATTTTGAATATTCAGAAACCTAATTTATCTTTTTAAAATTCAAATGGATTTTTTTTGTCTTTCTCCCTAAAAATAATCCCCATATTTCAATGTTAAAAAAACATAAAATAACGTTTTTGTAGTTTTAAAAGTGGAATTTAAATTTAAGTTTAATTTGAAACATTTAGAAAAAGAAAAGGATGAAAATTGTCCTATCTAGTAGCAGCACCCAACAATTCCACAAAATTAGCTGCCCTGTCGACCTAAACATTCCAGACTATAATGTTTCTAAGAAGACAAACAGAAAAATTATTTTTCATTATTTATTATTTCTTAATATAATCTATTTTTTATTTGTTTGGTTGAATACGTAAAGTCTAAAATAATGAATAAGGTCCACGCGTCTAACAAATGGCGACGTGGATTAGGTAGCCGACAAAGCCCTCCCAGCCCCTAGAGTCATAAATCAACACGGCACATTCATCTAATAAAAATAAAACATAAAAAACGAGTCTTATTAATTTATGCATTTTTTTATTTTAGTTTTAGAATGCATCTGACATTTCGAATACATATATAAATAAAATATGTTTTATAATTTAATAATTTTTCATTGTGTAAAATGTAGTGGTTAATTTTAAATATACCATATTATTATTTTTCAGTATTTTACTAATTTCTTGTTTAAAATACTCATACCTATAACTTTGTTAGTGTTTCATTTTTATTAAAATTATTTACTTACTTCAGAATATATCATGATTAGAGATTTTGGAAAATTACCCTGAATATCTAAACTTAATAAAATTATTTTGAAAAATAGTTAAATTTTTAATTAATTTTAAAGCTAAAATTATTGGAAAATATGATTTTCTTTCTGCAATATTTTTTGTTATCTTTAATCAATAAAGATCGTCATATTCATTATTCTTATTTAAATACTTTGAACCAAAAATTGATTCTTGCATAAATACAAAATAAATATTTGTTTAATTTAAGTACTTTTTTATTTTTATCTGCCAAACATTATATAAATAAGAAATTATTATAAATATAAGAGAAAAATGAATAAATTAGGGAGGAAAGAAATAACAAAATAAGAAATTGAGAGAGAAGACAAGAGAGTATTCTTCATTCACTTGTATATTTATCTTTGTAGAAATATCTTGTATATGACCTCTATATATAGGCCACAACTATTAAAAACTAAACTTAAGGTTAAAAAGGAATAAAAATGAATATAATGATATTAACAATAAAAAATCCCTCTCAAATCATTTTTTATGGAGATTATGAGTTTGTGACATTAAGAGAAAATAGAATCGTAAGAGAAATCCTAAAAGCTAACGGTTATGGACATCTATGCATACATATAATATTTATAACACTTCCCCTTAGATGTCTATGACAAGTATTGTGACTCATTAAAACCTTATTAAGAAAAACACAGTGGGATAAAAATTTAGTGAAGGAAAAAGAGTATACAATACATATTGAAGTTATCTAATTAAAAATTTTAATAGAAAAATATAGTGGGATAAAACTTTAGTTAAGAGAAAAAGAGTACAACATAATCTTTACTCCCCTAGATGATAATATCACATTTACGTTTTATTATCACATCATTTTTATCCCCTGGTGATAACATTGGTTTTTCGATGTTACTTTCTCAATAGAGTGTACTATTTTTTTCAAGTGGATCATTTGCAATACTTTTTGAGCATATCTTTCTATTAGTTGAACCATACATGATGCATTGTCATAATATATTTCTCTTACATATATTATGGATATATTGAATTATCAACACACTCTTCCTTACCTTATCCACTTAAATCTCAATTTTATTATCTATTTTATACCTACAAGAACTTAATTTTGCCAATAAAATTACAACATACAATACCAACACAATATATAAATATAATAGAATAAATATATAGGATTATTGGTCTATTAAATTTAATATATTTTTATAGACAATAAAGATTCTGAAATTATTGGATATTTAACTTTAGATATTTCTTTTATACGCTTCAAGCATTTTAAATTCTTAAAATATTATAATGTAAATTTCACTATTTAATAAGCCATATGCATAAGTTATAACAATATATATTAGACGTATATTTTATTTTTTTATACTGTCAGTCTATTAATATATGCAAAAATTATTGCCTCCACTATGTAATAATATTTCTCAACATAATCATCATTAGCTTTTGTGAAAAATTTTATTTTCACATAAATATTTCTATACTTTATATTTCAGATGTTTGGACTACAGGTCTATAATTTTTACATATTAAAATAATATAATTCTATTTTTATTGCTTCTTTTCCCTTTTACTTTTTCTTTTGGCCAAATATTTTTCTGTCTACTTTATATGACAGATCTACATACAAGATCCTGATTTAACGATATTATTATCAAAATTATTGTCGACAACTTTATCTTTTCAGTTTCATTTTTCTTTTTGTGATATAACTTATTAAGCTATCTTTATTATAATTCAGATACGTGAATCTCTTTTGAGATTGCAATTAGTTATATTTTGTCACTCTTCTAAATTACCTGCCTCCTTAATATGATCATCTTAATTACATGCTCCAATATTTTTAATATTATATTTGGAACTAATTAGCATCTCTCACTTTAATTTATACTAATTAGAGCATTTCAGCTAGAATATGAGATTTGATAACTCTCATTTAGTTCAATAATCATATATGATAGATATTTTATACTATTTTATGGATTTAATATTTTATGAACTTATAGTTCATACTACTATATTTGATGATCTTGCATTTGATGGTAATAATATATTCCTCTTTATAGCTACTCAATTTATCCTTCTCATGTTGAGAGAACTTTGTCAAATGACAATCAACTAATCATGTGGTATAAGTCTCCTAAAACCATTTGTTTCTTTTAGAAACATCATTTTGTTTCATTTAGAGATAAATAAGAAGGATATTCTTATCTAATATTTATCTCAACTTTCTTTTAATAGCTATCTATGTGCATTGTGGTGGATCAATAAAAATAAGTATTACACATTCAAAAATCTCTGGCTTTTGACTACAAGCCAATTTTATTTGGAGAATTTTATTGGCATGATATATATAAGTGCCACAATATATCAAATCAAATATGCCAAGATTAAAATAGAAATATTGTTCTCATAAGCATTGATCTAGTTACTTATGGAAGCATTAATAAATTATTCTCATATTCTAAAAATTGTGCACTTAAGCATAATTATTATATTTATTCAAATAATTTTGTAAACTTATGGTTACAAAATCATAATAATCTCATTTGTAACTATTTTATATATGCCTCTATCAAATTTAGTAAATATTTTTATGGCTTACATGCTATTTGAATAGGTCCATATAATATGACTTTGATATATTTCTAAAATATAGAAATCCATTCCAAATAATAATTAATAATATTTTCATGATCAATTTTATTTGAGAACAAGCAACACTTATGATTTCTTGAATTTTATAATATGTTGGTTATTTATGAATAATCTGGTTCTTTAATGAATGTCAATATATAATCTTCAATAATTTATTACATTATCTATGATGATCAAACAAATTATGCTAACAATATATCTATTTGATTAGTAAATTTTTAGTTTACTATAACCAACAATGAAATTTTTAGTCTTCATTATATATGACTAATTTACAATCTCAATATAACATCCAGTTTTGGTAGATCAATTGAACTTATATAAAAATATGAGGAGAATTTTATCCAATATTTTTTTACACTTGTATTCCAACAATTTCCCCCTCAAGTATGAGTTATATAAACATGTTTTCTTTTTTAAGTTTTTCACTTGGAAGCTAAATGCTTCCCAGCGCATACAATCATGGATTTCAATCCAATTGGATAATAACTTTCATGCCTTTGACCAAAGTTATAAAGTATGTATAAGTCATAATTTCTATTATTAATTATCTCATAAGAAAAATATGTATAAGTTTTTCAGAAACTATTTCAATTTTATTACATAAATATTTTTAGGAACTATCATATATAATTATAAATATCATATAGTTTTACATCAATGTATAACTCTATTACTCATTGATAACATACTTTAATATATTTAAAGTACTATAAGAGGTAAAGTGAAATGAAGAAAATAAGATCCAATATATATCATCAATATTATAATATAAAATAATAAATTATTATGATATTTATAGCTTTCTGTCAAATTGTCTCAACTATTTTAGTATCCATAAGTTTAATTATCATAGATCAATAATTAATTTAAAAGATTAACAATCCCATATAGAAGTATATTAATATCTAATAGCTCACTTAATACACTTTTTTTAAAAAAATATTTATATCAATCACCACTTTAATCATCAAATAAATATAGGAGTAAAAATTACCTTCATGATTTCAACACTCAAAATTGCATTTGATTTGCCTATGCTTTCAACTCAAATTTAAAGCAACAAAACATAAAGAAAAAATATCAGGTTATTATCAACATTTACATTAATCAATCATATTTATACCAAGATAAATATATATCTACAAATAATATTATAAAAATTAAAACAAATTTATCTCTCATCTAAAAAAATAAATAAATTTTCATGTTATTGCCATAAAGTTTGGTTCACACAACATAAAAATTTTGATAATTCATAAAATTTGCTCTCAATTAACAAATAACAGAACCTCTAATAATTAATTTTTTTATATTATCCACATATTTTAGGCTCCCCACATTTTTAAATACCTCAATTATATATGAAAAGTATTTTTACACCTTAATAATTCTAATTAAATTAGAATCTCATCATATAAGACATTCTCATTCTAATTAAATTAAAATATTCCATATATATGATGATAACCAAATAAAATATAATAAGTGTAAATAAAATGTACTCAAGAAATATGATGTATAAGGAAATAATCATATAACTATGCTTAGCAACGCAAGGACCATGATCCACAAATGTATAAAAGTAATTAACTAATAAAATCAGCCCTTCAAGCGTTATTATTTTCCTAACAATGATGCCAAATTTATAAACCGAAAATCTTCTAGTAAAAATAAGTTCACCAATAGGTGTAAAATAAATTTACTAACATAAAATTAATAGTATTTCTAACTAATAGTTTTGGGCGTACCTGGAATCCTTTGTTTAACTTACTGGATACCCACACGAAACTAGAATACTTCAGAAGGCTCCCAGTTACATTTTCACAGCAAATGCACTTAAAGGAGAAAATGGGAGAACGTCGGACAATGCACCGGAAGCAATGTCAATGAAACAGAGGAGAAGGGAAAATAGAGCCTTTTGCTCTTCTTGTTTACAGACAATATTCACTGGAAGAAAAAATTGATGAGCACTCTTTCTTTTACTGTTATGACCGTATGTATAAGTTTTTGGAGAAGGGGAGTTAGATAACCTTATCTAACTCCCTCATTTCAAAACACAAACCATTCCCTCCCCTTGCTTCTCAAATATTAGGCCTGATCCACCATGGGTGGATCGCCCATTTCCTAATACTAACAATATAAAATATTTACTAGGCACTCCAAAGTACCTCTTGATACCTATATATTCAACACCAATTTATGTTTCAGATAATAAGTTTTAATTTCTTTAATAGAAACAAATCTATTAATAATGTTAATTTGAAAACTAAAATAATGACTTTACTAATAAACACACCAAAATATGAATTATGAGTATAGCTAAAAATTCTTAATTTGAGATTTTTAGTTTTCCACAACTATTTCTCTTTAAGCCTTAACATTCTACTATCGCAGTAATGATGTGTATTAAAATCATAACATGAAACCATAGTGAGAGGTCCAAATCACAAACAATCCAATTGAAACATATTTTATAGTACGTCAATTATATTTGTGTATTGTATAATAGCAACTCCAAGTACATACCAGTTTTATGGTGCTAGCATGTAAGAATTTTGTATTTGAAATATAGTATCTATGAGGTCTTAAGTAAGTTTAGTTTAAAGAGGCAAATATGACATTATGCCCATTTGGATAAGATTTTAGAAATAGGCTTATGAAAAAAAGGACTTTTGAACAGTTTATAGAAAAGGACTTTTAGAAAAAAGTTTATGGAAAAAAAGTGGTTTTGAATAAATGAGTGTTTGGATAGTTATTTTCAGAAGTACTTTTATTATTGATAAATTACAAAAAAGGGTATGAGTATTAAATGAGGAAAGATAAGAGATGGGAGGAGAGAGGAGAGAGGGTGTAAGAAAAGAGATGAGAGAATATGTAAGAAAAAACAAGAGAGAGGAGAGAGGGTGTAAGAAAAAGTTGGAGAGATGAGAGATTATGTAAGAAAAAGTAAGAGAGATAAGAGATAAGAGATAATGTAAGAAAAAGTAGGGGTAATATAGTAATTGGTTAGTTCATAAGTGGTTTACTGTTTTATAAGTTACTTTGACTAACTTATCTAAAACCTTGGTTTTAAACCATGATTTAATCCAAAAGCCTGCTTGAACAAATATGACTATTTATTTTGAAATTTCTCCAAACTAAGGTTTTGCTCCAAAAGGACTTTTAAAACCTTGGTTTGGTGAAAACAAAACAGGCACATTATTGGTGTTTGTAATCACCATGGACCTCTTAAACATTTAATACAACCTCACAACCCCAATTTTATTCATAAATATCACCGAACTCAACCTCTATATACTTTCATTGGATTCATGTCTACCACCAATTAATATCATCATATTAGGTGGTTATGTCCAGTTGTATGAGTTAAACTTCAACATTGAAGTTATCTCTAGTCTCCACAATTTATTGCATTGGGAATATAAATATTGTCTATAAAACCTTTGGTCCTTTTGGTGTCATCACTAATTTTAACCTTTAATTTCAATATTTTAATATTTATTTTTTGTCCATATGACTTCTAGTCATCTTCTGATTATATTATATTGTTTTCAATAGTACATCATCAATTTTTCTATACATTGATATTCAGGATCATAGTAAAAATCTTTTAAAACTACAAGTTTTTTTGTGTAATTAAATATTTCATTCATTAGCCTTCATAGCTTTGATATTTGTAATCATTAGATTATCAAATTGTTATAATATTTTAATCCGTCATGTCATCTATAAGAACCACAAGATAGTTTTCTACCAAAAAACTATTATCAAGAGTGATATAACTTCTGCTCATTTAATCAAAAAAATATTATGGGTCCTGGCCATTTAATAATAGAAAATTATAATATCAACATATATAAAAATAAATATAATATAAAAAGAATAAATAAATCTATTAAAACATAATACATGAAGGGGTTATTGTAATATAAATAAATATAAATAATATATATATGTATATGTATTTATGAATTATATATTAAGAGCAATATAACGTAATATTTGCTATGCATATATACAAGCAATTATTATAATATATATGAGTACAATTACTATTGCTGCAATAATTATAAAGAAAAAGACAAATGTAGATATAAAGGTATGAATAACTTAATAAAAGAAATAAATATGTAAAACAATAATGATGGATATGTGAGCAATTAAATATATAAGAAACAAAAAAACAATATAATACTTCAATGAAAACATATATATATATATATATATATATTGCGAAAAGAAAACTAAAAAACAACATAATAACAAAAGAATAATATGATGGGTAGAAAAAATTTAGCATAAGAATATATAAATTTGTAAGAAATTCGTACTATCAAATTTTTAAAGTGAATTTGTGCTGATAACATATATAAATATAAGAGAAAAATAAAAAAAATAGATAGAAAATAAATAATAAAATAAAAGATTGAGAGAAAAGATAAGAGAATATTCTTTATTCACTTGTCTATTCATCTTTATACAAATATCTTGTATTTAATCTCTATTTATAGGTTATAACTATTGAAAATTAAACCTAAAATTATAAAGGAATAAAAATAAATGTAATGGTATTAATAATAAGAATATCAAGTTATTTATTATAGAGGTTATGGGTTTGTGATATTAAAAGAAGATGAAAAGAATTCTAAAAATTAAAAGTTTTAGATATTTTTGATAATATATATATATATATAATATTTATAACAGAAATAATATTGTAAATTTTTTAGATCTTTTAGACGAAAACAAGGTGCTAGGAGTCAATAATTATAATAAGAATTCACTATTGATATGCAATCAGATTTATGTGGGACAAAAGATTCAGTCCTTTTATAGTTTTTAACTTTTCATTATAGGATATTCAGGTTACGTGTCCAATAGCTATCTTACATTTAAAAGTACAAATATTTTTTGTTGATAGAAAATCATTTTAATATTTTAAAAAATAAATATAATTATTAAGAAGTTGGCGTTAAAACTTGACATCACATACTATTAATTTGTTATAAAACTTTTTATTAATTATATTTTTATTTTAAGATTTTACAATAATTTTTTTATATTTTTAATATATGTAATTTAAACAAGAGAGGAAGATACAAAAATACCTATTACACATATGTAAATCCCAATTTAATACCTTGAACTGGCCGCAAGTAAATTTATATCGCAATCAACGCCCTTAATTTTAAATCTAAAAAACAAAAAAGAGGAAATGATAATAAATTAATGACTTAACTTATCCCCTGACAACAACAATTAAGGGTAATATAAATAATTTTATTAAAATAATTATGCCATTTTATAAAAAGAAAAAAATCTTAATTAGTTTTATATTTAAAATTGGAGGAGGAATTAATAATAAAAGATACTATTTTAAAATTCTCATATTTTTATCAGCTATCTTTCTCCCTTTAAGTTTAAACAAAAAATATATTTTAATGACTAAATGATTTTATAAAATATTTATTATAATTTTAAATATCATTACTTGATAATATTTGCTATTTTTATTACTTGTTATCTAAAATTATTTTTATTTAATTTTTATTATCCTTATTTTATAGTGAGTGTTAATGTGTTATTATAATTTAATTTTTTAAAAAAATAAAGTTGAAAAATAATTTACATACAAATTAAAAATAAGACTTTAGACTTTAATTTTCAACTATAAATACTAATTAATTAGATCGGATTTATCTGAGGAGGAAGATTTGTGGGGGCATTCTGAATATTTAATTAAATTAACTATTTATTACATTTCATTGTATTTGGCTCACGATTTTGTAGCTGTCGTGTTCTCTTCTTCTTTTTAATTACGCATGTTTCCTTCCAAGCAACTTCTGCTGATCTCTATATAAATATGATATTGTCTACTTCTTCTTCCTCCTCGCTCATATTCAATCTTCATCTTCTTTTTCGTTTATTTTCTTGTAAACATCGAAACGTTTCGTTGATCTTTATAAATATTTCTGGGTCATCTGCTTCTATTCAACTCAGTTCTTAATTAGTTGCAGAAGAGCTTGATATATATATACTCTTTTTCAAGTTTCAACCATGAGTTCCGGGGTTCCAACAGGTAAATTTATTTGTATTATTAAGATTTTGCTCAAAATTTCAGCTTGCTTTTGTGATCTCCTTTAATTTTAGAATTTAATTTAGTTTCTCAGACGTTAGATATGGATTTACTAAGTTTATCATCTTGGAATTTTTTCGATGACAACAGTATGTATGCTCAAAAGTCGACTTTTTGTAGAATTATAAGAAGGAAACTTTTTCCATTTGCCGTTGTAGATATGGAGAAAATTAATGAAGTAATTTATGGGTTTGAGATTAATTAACCATGATCAACATTGGATAATTGAAAATATGACATATGTCATATATATATATATATATATATATATAATTTTTTTAGAAACAAATGGTACTCTCTCTATCCTAAATATATAAACTTAATAATTAATTTAGAGAACTTAAGGAAATTAAGTTAATTATTTGTTAAAATTTTCTCTATTTTTTTTTGAAGTATCATCTTTAAAAAAGTTATAAATTTAAAAAAAAAATATATTAATATATAGTATTTAAGATAAAAATAACATTTTATTATCATATAAATAGAAATTATACGTCAAAAGAGTTTGGCAGTAAAACAAAAATGAAGTAAATAAAAAAAATAAAGAAAATATATGATCGTTTTGATAGAATTTTAAAAATAAATTTATAAAAAAAAATTAAGTAATTTATAGAAAAGAGTTTTTGGAGAAGAGTTTATGAAAAAAAATAATTTTAAATAAATGAGTATTTGGATAGTTATTTTTAAAAATATTTTTATTATTGATAAATTACGAAAAAATATATAAGTATTAAATGAGTAGAGATAAGAGAGGAGAGGAGAGAGGAGAGATAATATAAGAAAAAAAATATGAGAGAGGGTGTAAAAAAAGTAGGAATAATATAGTAATTAGTTAGTTCATAAACTCTTTTACTATTTTATAAATTACTTTAATCAATTTATCTGAAATATTAATTTTAAATTATGATTTAATTTAAAAATTTATTTAAATAAATATTAATTTTAAATTATGATTTAATTTAAAAATCTATTTAAATAAATATAATATTATTTTAAAATTTAAATTTAAATTTAAAATTTAGACTTGGTAGAGTGCCAAACACGTATATAATTATCATTGGCCTCAACTTTCTTCATGTGGGTCATAGTCTATTTATCTATCAGAACTTAAATGACCGGATAAGGCGAGTTGCATTGTTGAGAACTTTTTGAAAAATGTGTAACTTTTTTTTATATAAATTTTATTTATATATTTGTTTACAATCATATCTTAATTATTTTGTATCATTATAGGGAGATTTTTTTTTAATGTAATGCTTATCCAGTTATTACGGAGACTTGACACGTAGATCTATGTAGATAGGATTGACAAGATAAATTTAATAATTATTTTCTTTTAATGAACAGCGTATCCTACCACAACTGTACCTGGTGGTGTGTATACAGCTCCTCCTCCACCAGCTGGTTATCCAACTACTGACCCTTCACCAAACCCTCAAAATGCTCCGGTCACCAAGTCCAGGGGTGATGGCTTCTGGAAAGGATGGTATATTCTCTCTCTCTCTCCCCCTCTCTCACATATATTTTATATTTATTATAATATTAAAATTTAATATGGTTTATTGATTAGACTAATAAACTGAAAAATCAATTTTTTTAACTAATTTAATTAAGAGTTTTGGGTAAATTAATTACTCTATCATAGTATTAAAATTCAATATGGGTCCACTAATTAGACTAATAAATTAGTAAATTAATCTTTTGAATAGTATGGCCAATAATTTTTGACAAATTGACTAATTTAAAATTTATATTTTTCTCTTATTATTAAAATTAATTGACATCATTTTAAATTTAAAAAATAAGTCATTATTTTAGTAACTATATATTTTTAAATTATATATATAGTTTATACATAAATATTTAATTTAATCACATATTAATATATTCTTATTTAAATATTATATTTTGAGTTATATATATATATATTAAAATACTTATATATTTTTTTTGTTATTCACCCGGTTTACTAGAATTTTGCTACAACTATATTTAGATCCGATCACATTGTATATTTGGCTATGGTGGGTGAGTCTCCTATATTTCTTATTATGTTATTTTGAAAACACACAATAAATCAATCACGTGTTAGTAATAATTGGCTGTAAAAAGAATTACTTTAATCTTTAGTTAAATGAAAAGAGTTTATTATGATCTTACCATATATGAGATGGGGTCAAGTAGTTGTTGAAAATTCAGATACTAAATATTTACAAATTAAAAATGATTTTTCATCCTAGAAACTAGTTGAGTAATTTGACCAATTTTATGCAGTTGTGCGGCATTGTGTTGCTGTTGTGTTTTGGACGCTTGCTTCTGAGGAGGAGGCAGATTACATACATACATACATACATACATACATACATACATATATATATATATATATATATATATAGAAGTATATATATCATCTTTATTTGATTGATCATATGTTTGGATTATTTATTGAATAAATTAAATAAAGGACGATTGTAATGTAAACTTGATTGTTTAGTGTTTATTTAATTTCATGGATTTGTTGTTGTTGTTAGTTCTTGTATAATATACACACACACAAAAGCACAATTATTTTTACGCAACGTGCCTTTTTCTTTCTTTAGAAAAGTTTGACTTCCGATATATTTCAATTTTCCATTGATAAGCAGAGTAAAGTTTTTATTAAAAAAAATTATAACAACCAAGGTAATGTCGATAACAGGAAGGTTTTTACCATTAAAAATGGCTTTCCACAGTGAGTTTTGAGAACTCGTGTAAAATGAACCAGTGTAAAAAGTTTTGGACTTTTTACAGTTTGGTGTAGAAAAGATAACTACAACAGTTTCAATACAATCAATATATATATATATAGAAAATTTACCCATAACAAAAAAAAATATTTGTTCACCTTTTACACCGATTGTCAAGTGCAACTCTTGGTCGAAATTGGATTTTTTTTTTTAAATCGTTATATTTCTTCATAAACCACCTTATTTACATTTCAGAGAACAACAACAATTCCAATTATAGGCATATAATGAGATAAACTATATAGAAATCATAAACTACGAGACAAATTAAAAAAAATATGAGTTCCAAATACAATCAGTAAGAATTAAAGGATTGAAAAGTAAAAAAAAAAAAAAGCTTGAGAGTATTATTAATTCTTCAATGAATATGAATATAAATATGCCTTTATACCAGTACTGAAAAATATACTTTTTAAAATCCTAATTTTAAATTGGTCATTGCGGAGACGGTTTAGAAAAAATGAGCAATGATATTTTAAAAAAAATATAATTACTAAATTGGATACTAATATCAATAGGTATAGATTAGATGTGTCATATTTTGACTTATTATTTCTTGTCTATACTTTCCCGCTTCTTTTCTATAACTTCTTCAGACCTTGAGGAGACGCTTTAGAAAAAAATGATAGGTAGCATTTTTGTTAATAAGATGAAATATTTATACAAGATTTACATGCAACTGGTGTAAAATATATATAACCGGTATTAAATATACTTTCTATGCTGAGTTTTTAATTTCCTGTCTATGCTCTCCCGCTTTTTTTCTTTGTACCTTCTCAGATTGTTTATTTCACTTCTTCGGTTCCCAACGTTTATACTTATTATGATAGAAGGCCAATTAGATTCTTTAATATTCTTTTTTGAAAATGTTCTTATTCCTCAACCATATGTATATCATTCATATGATTAATACTTTATCTCTCTATTTTATTTTATTTTATTTTATTTGAACCCTTAAATGGGCTTCTTCCTTACGCACACCTCATTCTCCGCAGCACAAAAGAAACAGAGACGAATTTGAAGACAAACATCTCGATCCTCACCCTGTAGTTCCTTCTCCTCCTCCTCTGGTTGTCACTCTGATGGAGCACCTTGAGGAACCCAGCATGCGCTTCAATGGCTAGGAGGACTTAGTGGAAGAACTGACTCAAAAAGTTACTAGATTGAAAGACAATTTTAAAGCTTTCTGCTCACAAGTTCACCGCCATCAATAGACTTATAGCTTGTATAATCCTGTTAATCCTACAGACTCTGATGAATCCCATATCTCCGAGTCTGATAAGGAGTGAAATCCTACAACCCTTATCTGATAGATATTGTTTTAGAAATTTCATATTTTTGATGTAAAGTTATTAGTAAAGTTGAATGGATGAAGTTTCTTGTTCTGATGACATGTTGTTCTTTTACTTTTCAAAAACAAAAGAATGCAACAAATGTTTGAAATTGGACATGTGAATATGAAGTGTAGAAAAAAGTTATTTCTACACCAATCTTCCATTTCATCCGGTGTAGATTTATGCAATTTATAGTATTTTATATCGGTGTAAAAGTGATCAGTGTATAATATAATGTCTGGTTTAGAAAAAGTTATTTCTATATTGGTGTTGTATTTTATCCTGTGCAGATTTGCTTACGAAATACACTTTAATTTAATCGAAACCCCCTTCGCGCCTCCCATATGTCCTTTTTCACTAGTTCACGCGTTTAAGTCTTCTCGACTCTTCACAGCCGATGAGTTTTATTTTGAACTCCTTGTCTCAAGAACTAAAGATTTATGCACTACAGGCGGTAGCTTTTACTATTATTTTCTGAATTCGTTGCTATCATTTACTTGTTTCATTTGGTGAGTTCTTTCACTTGTGTGTGATATATTCTCTCTCATAATTAGCTGCAAGCTAGGATTTCTTGTTTTCTGTTTTTTTAGTTTTTTAATCTTTCACAAATATAGATTGTAGTTGGATAAATGCTAAAATAACAAGTATTGAGTATGTTGAGGGGGTGAAGGAGTTTTTGGATTTTGCTAAACAAAATAGTGATGATGACAATTGAAGGTTTTATTGTTCTTGTGTGAGTTGTTTGAATGAGATGAAACATAGTCCTGCAGATATGTAAAATCATCTAATTTGTGACGGGTTTTGCAAGAATTACACAGTATGGGTATGTCATGGTGAAAATATGAAAAGGTCGAGTGCATTTGAAAAATTAGAACAAACCTTTGATGATGACATGGATACTAATGATTGGATAGAGGACATGATTGGTGATATTGGAGAAGATGCTTTTATGCGGTCACATGCATATGGTAATATGTGCAATGATGCAGAAAAACCTCTATACCCAGGGTACAGAAAATACAACCTGTTAAATACGGGGTTGAGATTGGTAAGTGTGAAAGCACGGCATGGATGGAGTGATAGAGATTTTTCAAAATTGCTTGAGTTGTTGCAAGGCATATTTCTAGAAGAAAATGTGTTACCTAAACGCTACTATGATGCTAAGAAAAGAATATGTCCTTTAGGCATGCAGTATAGAAAGATTCAAGCATGCCCAAATGATTGCATATTGTACAGGAAATATTTTGAAGATGAGGACAAATGTCCAATATATAAGACATCAAGGTACAGATCAAACAAGCATTCTGCAAAGGTGTTATGGTATCTGCCAATTATATTAAGGTTTAAGCGGCTTTTTGCTAATGAAGATGATACAAAAAATGTTATGGCATGCAACTGAAAGGATTTATGATGGAAAACTTTGTTATCCAGCTAATTCTTTGCAATGGAAGAAGATTGATAACTTATTTCCCGAGTTCAGCAATGAACCACAAAATCTAAGGCTTGGACTTAGTACTGATAGCATGAACCCTTATGGTAGCCTTAGTAGTATATATAGTTCATGGCCCATCCTTTTGGTGATTTACAACCTATTTCCCTTGTTATGTATGATACGCAATTATGTAATGAAGTCTATGTTGATCTCAGGATAAAAACAACTAGGAAATGATATAGACGTTTACCTAATACCCTTGATCGAAGATTTGAAGAAGCTATGGGAAGGTGTGGATGCTTTTGATGTAATTAAGAAGAAGGTCTTTAATATGCGTCCATGATCGTTTGTACAATTAATGACTTTCTTGCATATAGAAATTTGTCAGGGTATAGTGTTAAGGGCCATAAAGTATGCCCGATTTGTGAGGAAGGGACTTGCTACTATCAACTTCGTTATGAAAGAAAGATAGTTTACCCATGTTATAGGAGATTTCTAAGACAAGGCCACCCATACCATTGACTGAAGAAAAAAAAATTTGGCCAAGAATTTGAAATTGCTCTAGAGCCATTAACTGGAGAACAAGTTTATGAAAAGGTCAAAAATATCAACGTTACTTTAGGTAAGACTACCAAGAGAAGTGAGAAAAATATATGGAAAAAATATCTGTCTTTTTTGAGCTTCCGTATTAGCAACATCTTCATGTAAGACACTATATTGATGTTATGAATATGGAGAAAAATGTGTGTGGCAGCATTGTTGGAACATTTCTCAACATACATGGTAGTTCCAAAGACGCTTTGAAGGCAAGATTAGATTTGCAAGACATGGGAATACGTGAGGATTTATATCCAAGGCCAAATGGTGAAAGGAGTTATTGTGTTGAAGAGATTAATATTTTGTCCAAGGATGAGAGAAGAAGTATTTGTCAATGTTTGCAAGGAATCAAAGTTCCCTCTAGGTACTCATATAATCTTAAGAAGATTGTGTCGATGAAATATTTGAAATTAGTAGGCTAAAAGTCTCATGATTGTCATGTCTTGATGCAACAATTACTCCCAGTAGATGTTCGAGGAATCCTTCAATATGATTTGAGACACATTGTAACCCGACTTTACTTCTTCTTCAATACTATATGTGGCAAGTTTTTGAGGCTGAAAAGTTGGATGAATTGGAGACGAGGGTAATGTTATTTTGTGCCATCTTAAAAAATTGTTTCTTCCTGGCTTTTTTGACATCTAGTGCGAGAGATAAAACTGTATGTCCCCGTATACTTACGATGGATGTACCCATTTAAAAGATACATGAAAATCCTTAAAAGGGTATATGAAGAATCAAAATTGTCCCGAGGCATTCATTGTTCAAAAATATGTTTATGAAGAAGTTATAGATTTTTGTCAATACTACCTATTTAAAGTAAGACTTACCAATTTCTCTAAATCCTGTATCAAACAAGGGGTTAACGTGGAATGTCGGTGAAAAGTGTTAATCGTAATGAATTATAGTAAATACACTTACACAACTTAAATAACATTGATAAAGTTTAAGATTATAGAGCTGTTCATAAAGAGCTTATCGGAAACAAAATAATAGAATGACAGAGCAAAAACTGATTATAGAACACAACAAATCTTTTGGATATTGGTTCAAATAGAAGGTTGAAAATAATGATTGTGTATCTGATTCAGTTAGATGGTTGGCATATAGTCTTGAATTTAATGTGATATGTTAGAATTCATTTGATATCAACGGGTATTCCTTTTATTCAAAATTCCTAGA
Source organism: Leucaena leucocephala (assembly GCA_037074615.1). Taxonomy (NCBI): domain Eukaryota; kingdom Viridiplantae; phylum Streptophyta; class Magnoliopsida; order Fabales; family Fabaceae; genus Leucaena; species Leucaena leucocephala. Next base: position 7,429,774 of record CM073516.1, on the reverse strand, counting down.
TGATAAAAGTAGCATGTAGAATAGTGGTGTTATGTTAGTGGCTGAAGCTATGCACTTCTCTAGTTCAAAAGACAATAATCCTAAATTAGCAACCATCTCTTATTATGGTGTTGTTGAAGAGATTTGGGAGCTGGACTATACTAAATTCATAGTTCATATGTTCAAATGCAAGTGGGCTAATGTAAACAGTTGTGTTATTCAAAATGTAGCATTTAAAGACGTGATAATTAAAGATGCTCTTGACCCAATTTTCACTGATAAGGTGAAGACAATAGGTAAGACAAAGGGGACTTTTATATTATAGCTAAAGCATCTTATTTTGGATCACGTCGCGTCATGCCCGAGCGAACTTCCTATAACTCCCAATTTGAGTGCCATGCAACGTGTGATCCGATTGGCATATGATGAAATGTTTCATGTGAATGCGTTGCCTATGGATTTAGTTGTGGGTGACGTGGGGGCATCTACCTTTATTGACCATACATATATGAAATTTGTTATCACTCTTGGGAATGAACTAACCTCCTGGTGCATCCAAATTTTTTTATTTAAAACTAATTTAAATGTAAATATATGTAATAATAAAATTCATGCAAGTTGAGTGTTTACATTAACTAATGTCGTGTTTGCATTAATTGTAGGTACATGCAAGTTGAGTTAGTTTCTAAGGACAAACAAGGATGGTTCATATTCCTATACCCATTTCAAATTTATTCAAAAGGGACCTCCCAATCTTCGAGACTCCATTATATTTCAATAAGGCCTGGTGAAACCGATATTTATTGTTTCTTCATATATTCAAGAGTAAAATAATAATATTTCAATTTATTTCATATTAGGTTTGCATTTTCCTAATGCTAATAATCATTATTGTTTAATTATTTTCTACAACAATCATTGGCAATTGATCATACAATGTAAGCACACTTATAAAATTTTCTTCTTATACTCCCTTCATACTTATAAATTTTTCTTCTTATACTCCCTTAACTACAAGCCATCGATTGATGCCAAGAAGATTATGAACACGTGAGTTTTCTTCTATATAGAAGAATGGTGTTTGTAATAAATATGGTCTATGTAATAAATGGGTTACTAAGTTCATAACTGATAATAAAAGTGTTAAGTCTTATTCTCCATGGTTTTTTGCTGATGACAAAAATTTTGTTCATGTTAATATTACAAAATTGAAGGCAAACCAAACGATTCAACTTGTGCGGCTTCTACATGGTCAAACACGTGATCAATATCACCTTGTCAAATAGGACTGACCTAACTGAGGAGGTAAATTGTGTTCTTAATGATTTTATATTTCTTTTCAATTTAATATATATTAGTAATGCCTTAATTTCTTTTATTTTAATTTGATATTTCAGATATTTGATCAATCTGACCCATTTCCTGAACAAGATAGTGAGGACTTGCATAATATTTGGGTTGGTTTTTTTGTTCAATTCATTCCTTCTCAATAGAATTTGTCATTAACTGAATACATTTTTTTATTTTTCTATTCAAAGTGTTGCATTTTTATTGAATTTTATTAAATAAATAATGTAATGCGCAATTGAATATTTATATCTGCCATCTTGAACTCTGTCTCTACTGCTGTCTCTTTGAGTCTATATATTTGGGCAGCTTATTCATGAATCTTCAGGGGATGGGGTTAATGAAACATTGAAGGGTCATTTTTTTAAAAATACATTTAAATCAGACAAAGAATACTGGCAGGTTTAGAAATAATATATAAGTATTACAACATCTACATCAGTTATCTTTATGGTGAGGTGTAGAAAATTAATTAATCTACACCAAGTGTAAACACAACTGGTGAAAAAATTTATTAATCTATTCACATAACTCATGTGGATATTAGTAAATTCTACTCCTGATTTAAAAAAGGATCAATTTAAATTCTACTCATTCTACACCGGTGAATTGCCCAATTTAAAAAGTGCACACTTTCTACACGTTCTGTTTTTACACTGGATCATTGTCCCATGTAGAATACTATTTTCAACCAATTTAGAAAGCCTTTTTTGCATAGTGTATAAATAAAATATAATCTAATAGGCTAAGCCTATAATCCTATTATGATCATAATATCTCAGATTTATTTTTCTAAGATATAATAGCATAATATTCAAATCTAGTCCTAAATAATATCCAAACACTACAAAAACAATTGAGAGTTATAACGATTACTTTGTAGTGATTAAGGGCAAATCGCTGCAAAGTTTCATTTTGCCTCTAAACTACTATAAATTTGTAGCACTTTGACAATGAACAGTGTCTATGAAAACATCTACTACTGTTAAAACTGCTACAAATATAGTGTCAAGCTAGTGCCATAAGGCGAGAACAAATTTGTAACGGTTTAAATTGCTATTAATTTTCGTGCCACAATATGCAAATAGTTTTTAGCATTTAAAACATTAAAGACTGGAGGAGTACACAATTTTTAATGAATAGTTTTCAACAGTTTAAGTTGATCATGGTTAACTGATTTATTTAGCTTCCTTAATCTCACAAAAAAAATCAACTAGGTCTTATATTAAAGGTCAGAGGAGTACAAAATTTTCATAAACACAGTTACCTCTTTAGAAAACTCATTTACACCTAAGGCGAGTTATAGAAAAAAATAAAATTTTTCCTCCCTTTACATGGTCGATGCGTTACAATTGCCACCACAAGTGGCCACCTCAACTCCGTGTTTACGCACGGCTAAGGGCCTCTAATACTCTTTATAATGCCCTAACTTTCTAAATGTTTTTCCTTCACTACAAAAAATGGTAATTGGCAACGGTTCTTTTATAGTAGTTAAAACAAACTGCTAGAAAAATCAGGATTTCTAGAGGTTATACTACAAACTGCAAGAAATTCTAACAGTTTATAGCAGTTTAGTCCCAACTACTAGAAAAAGGCTACAATAAGTATTGACGCCATATAACGCAAAGTTGGCTCCATATTTCTAATGGTTTGTTTCTAGCAAATTAGTTCAAAAGCTCCTAGAATTTTTCAAATAAATTTCTAGCAGTTACTTGAGGAACCACTAGAAACGTATTGGTTTCTCGATGACCTCTGACACGTGACAGGAGCTAGGGGTAGTGGAGGGGAGAGTGATAGAAATTTCTAGGGGTTATAGAGGCAACCATTAGAAATTTCTAGTGGTTGCCTCCAAAACCCTAGAAATTCACAGCCTATATATTAATATTATTGTATTAATTATAATTTTTTTATATTTTTTTCCTGATTTGACTAACTTAATTTTTACATATTTTGTTTCATACCATTTCCCTGAGAAATATTGAGAGCGTCAGGCAGTAGACAATACACCATATAGGAGGGTTCAAGAGTTTTGTTATCGCCTATGATGAAATTGTAAGTACATAAAAAGAATTTATAGATTGTGTATGTGTATTTGATTTGTAAATAATTTCTTTTTCTATTTAATCTATAGAGTAAAAATATGCGACAGGAGTGGTGTCATGCCTACTTACGGTGAGAAGTGGCTTTACCTGTACATGCCTTACGAAGGGTCTCCTATGTCAGCTGAGGTTGAGGAAATGACTGTGGTAATTAATTGATTAATTAAATTTTAATAGTTCAGTATAAATATTCAATATTAATTTGCTTATATTATTTTTGAAAAATGTGTATGACTCATATCAATATAGAGTTACAGGAGTCTCAAGGTTTGCACAGATGACTTTTGGGGGGTTGCGACCGCCCACAGTACCCCAGTCGAGTTAGCGGGCTAGGTCTTAGACCTACACCAAGTAGAATGCCCTTCCCGAGTGGTGTTGGACCTTTAAACATGGCGAGGACCTCTCAGTCAGTAACAGTGTGTGGTCAAACGATCGTGGGATCGAAGTAGGATAGGTCATCGTCAATAGAGGTGCTAGGAGTAGAGATCAGGCGTTATCATACCATGTAGATGTAACTTGATGAGTTCAAAGCAATTGCTATAATAATGCTTGAGATAGTGATCACACTAGTTTCACACCTCCATATACCATCAATCCCTAACATACGTGTGCCACCACTGTTCCCGCCCCATGAGAACATGCATCCTGCTTAGTCCCAGTAGAACCAGCATAAGGCCCAGCAAATAAATGATCTGGATGATGTTGATTTTGGTCTTCACCCTTGACCTATGACATATGTTATTATTTTTGACAATTATAATTACAGTTATTTAACATCGAAATAGATGTGCTTACAATTTTAATTTCTCAATTTTTCGCTTGTATTAATTTAAAGTTAATATTGTTTAACATTATTCATAACTATTTAATATTAAATTGAAATACTTAATATAATTGAAAAAGTTTCTTCGCTCAAAATTATCTAAATTCAAATTAAAAAATAAGGATACATTTTGGAATATATTAAATAAAATTTATAAATATTTAAACTTATTTAATTTTGCTACATAATCTAATCATATTCTTTATAAAATCTTTTTTAGTATCTTTATAAAATCATAATCTAACCAATTCATCACAACTAATAAATATCATTCTATAACATGTTTTAGTATCTTTTTTAATCTCATGCATATCTTTTTATTAGTTTGAAATTTCTAGCGGTTAAAAACCGCTACAAACACTCACAAAAAAATTCAAAAGTCCAAAAATACATTATCCTCTCATATGGACTTTTTTAGCAGTTGTTAACCTCTACGAAGCTTCCCAAAAATTTTAAAGTTTGAAATTCAAATTTTCCTCCGACCTAAATATTTTTAGCGGTTACTACCCTCTAAAAGAGTTTTACCATTACATTGTTAAATTTGAAATTCAAATTTTTCTCCTTGAGGAACATTTACAGTAGTTACTAACTACTACAAAATGTATAAAACCGTTAGAATAAGTCAAAATTGGTTCAATTTTTTAAAAATTAAAGATTTAACATTTGTAGCAGTTAAGAGAACTACTATAAATTATCTGGGTAAAAAACTGCTACAAATTACACAAAACTACTAGAAATCCTTCGTAGTAGGGATTGAAATAGGTCAAGCGGCCTAGGCCTATTATCAAAATATATTCAATATAATAGTGTAATAAATAGGTGTCTAACACATTTTCGGGTAGGGATTGAAGTCGAGTGGTTACCGCTACAGGAAGCATACTTCAGAGGCAGGAAGTTAAATGGAACATCAATTCTTCTCATCAATGGATATGGAGGTATGTGATCTTCTTTGTTTCAAGATTCATAAATCTTAGCTACATTACTCAAGTATTGGAATTTCAATTTCCTAGAAACTGACTGAAACTGACATTGGCGTTTAGATTATCTGTTGATTGATATCTCATTAAATAATTATGAGAACCAAAATATACACATGAATTTATCTCCATGTACTTAATTTAGTTGAATGCTCATTATAGGCGGGATTTCTCTGAATTTTTTTTATCTCTAAATATGACTATGTAAGCTTCGTATTAGGAAAGAAAAGTCAGGACTAGAGAAGAATTCATCTGCCACTTCTAATTCTGAAAATTAAAATTCCTGGGAGATGAAGGCAACGCTTCAAAACATTACATATTGGAACCATGATTGCCTTCCTTCACATAATGATGATTTCATGCGTGCTTTCCATTGGCTTACTATTGCAAAAGCTGTAAGGTTTTAGCTCAATTATTGGGATTGGGAATATATTTTGATTCTTATATAAAAGGCCATGTTTTTCTTGCAGTTTATTCAATTTTATCTATGATAAATACATTGAGTTAAATACTTGAAAATAGAGACACACGGATGCCTAATCCTTTTATTCATGAAAATCAATGTGGATATCACCGTTCAGTTGAACAGAATGTGTAGTTTATCCATTACATATTCTGATAACCACCATTGTTATGTTTGTTTAGTATTATCTTATTGATTGATTAGATATTTTTTATAATTTAGATTGAGTTAGTTTTCAATTTTAGATTGATTATGTTATGAAAAGCTTGTTTGAAATTTTTTAAAATGCAATCCACAAAAAGGCATGTTAGGAGGCTTGTTACGAAGGCATGTTAGGGAGCTTATTATGAAGGCCTGTTACGAAGGTCTGTTAGAGCCTGTTATGAATGCTTGTTATGGGGTCTGTCAGTAGAATTAAAAAAAATTAGGATTTCTTAACAGGCTTCATGACAGGTTAACTATTTGTATATGTCAGACTTAAGGCAGAAAAATAGCATATAACAGGTTACAGGCCAACCTCAGACAGGATAGTCACTTAACATGCCTAGCATGTTAACGCTAGGGCCTAACATGTTTCCATGCCTTTAGTTCCTAGACCTCTATAAATATCTCCCGACCTCATTCATTTACTTCCTCATTTATTTTCATCATTCTCCTCTCCTTCATCTCCTTCATTAAAATTTCGTCTTCTCTCCCCCTCTTCCTCCTTCTTTATATAGTAAGATGTTATTTTTTATATCTTAATTTATTTTATTTATCTTCATTTATAGTTTACTAACATACTTATATTTTTTCTTTCATATTTTCAATCTTCATCTCAACCAATCCAACTACTTCTTCAATTTAAGAATTGAAGTTTAACACAACAAATTATCTTATCTCTAATTCTTTAGTCTATAACTCAATTACCTTATCAAATTAAATTAAATTCGTACGATACAATCATAATTTAATTACTTATTATTTATCACAACAATATTTTAATATATAATATGTAATACATTACTAATTACACATATCAAAATAATCATATTATATGATCTATTTAATAGTTTCTTAATTAATAGTATTATATTTTAAAATAATGAAAAAAATTAGAATTTTATTTTTTTCCAGGCTAGAATGCCCTTTCTAGCTGTTAGGAAACCGTTAGAAAATTACAAATGACATGAAAATTTTTAGCCCAATTCAAATTCTGTTCACAATGTCGCCACATTTCTAGTGGTTTCTAATTGCTAGATATTATGACGTCTTCCTAAAAATTTTGTTTCCTATCATCAAAGATGTTCTGTAAAAAATTTATAGTGATTGCTTTGATCGCTATAAATATTTTTTAAATTTCAATTTCTGCCTAAACATTTTCTAACAGTTATGAACTACTATTAACATTATCACATTGGTCTTTTCCTGTCAAGCTTTTTTCTAGCATTTATGTGAATCGTTATAAAGATTCTAGTGTTTTGATCACAGTGTGTATCGGTTCTATCTAACCGCTAGAAATTATTTCTATCGCCTGTATTTCTAGCAATTTACCCAATTGCTAGAAACATCATAAAATAACTACTAGAAAATACTTATTTTTTAGGTAAAACAATTCTACATAAAATGAGTGACATTTTGATAGCTTATGGGCAAAAAATGATACAATTTTGAATTTTATATGATATTTTAAAGAGAATAAATCAATATTACCCAATTTTACAATATTTTTCTTTGAAAAATCATTAAAAAACTAAAAATATACTATTTTTTTTATAAGATATCAAAATATCACTTATTTTTTGTAGAATCTAAAAAAATTATGATGTTAAAAGTACAGAGTGAGCATTATAGAGGATATTAGAGAAGCGGCGTTAGAGGCTATTTGTGGGTTGTCTCCAAAGTCACTGTTGACTAGCAACCATAGTTGGCAGCAGGATCCCACAACAGGACAAATATTCTCAATATAATTTATTTGTGGAAATTGAACCTTGGACCTCTTCGTAATGATTTTGTCAATTATGCAACTCGATAATATGATGCAAATTATTTACAATTACATATAATAGTTCTAAATTTTTGTGCACCAAAATTTATTTATAATAAAGAACCATAAGAATGTGGTGTAAATTTATAATTTTAAGGGACTTTACTACAATTATTAATTGTATTTTGTGGGGACCTGGGTACAAATTTCCCCAAGTAGAAATAAAGCATTTTTATAAAATAAACGTGGAACGAAGAAAGTTCAATAATAGGGAAAATAATTAAGAAATTAAACCTATTTAAAAATTGAAAAAAAGAAAGGTATGATTTTACCTTTATTTGATGAATATTAATTCTTATTTAAAAAGTGAGTGTAAATTTAAATATAATTTGTCAATAATCACAACATATTTTCACAAAAATATTACTTTTTTTTGCCGTGACTTCCACCTCAACGAAACCATATCCAACTTTCTTCCTTTGGTTTGGTCATAAATTTATTGTTTGAAAGATTAATATTATGTATTAACTGTTAGGTTTAATGAAAAAGATTAGTCTTTCATGTGACAAATTAAGATTTAAAGCCATTCTATAAAAAATATTTATATTTAATTTTCAATATTATCTCGATAAAATTGTCTTAAATAGAAGTATATTTGTGTCTATAAAAGATGTTGTGCATTAAAACATAAAATATGTTTATGCGCTAACCTAATCACACAAAAATAAGAAAGCATTGTAAGACTTTTGCTCAAGTAGCATGTCACTGAGATATAATTACAAAATCTCTAAAAGAATTCAGACAATAAGTTGTTTATGTTGATGTTAAAAATGAAAAAAATGTGGAAAAATAGAAAAATGAGCAAAAAGAAAGATAGGGGCTTTTTTTATGTTCTCTATTTTTTATTTTCAAAATAATTTTATAAAATTGTTTTTAAAAAACAAGTTTTGACAAAAAAATTGTTTCCATAATTGTTCAAAAAACTGCACTTGAAAAATAAAATATAAAAACTTATTTGAAACAATTATTTTTAAAATCAACTTTAAAAAGTAAGAGAATGTAAGATAAACCAGAGAGTGTAGTGACGACAAACGAAAATTTGAAGGACCGAAAGACGATATAGAGAAGTGGAAAATAATTGTTCTTACCATCAATTTAGATAATAAAAAAGGAAAAAAATTCTTTGATTAACTTATTTTATATAATTGATAATGACATGATTTTTTATATTAATATCTTGTTATATTGATAAACTAATTTAAGATAATCCATCATTGATTCTGTCATGTGGTGAGCGGTGGCCAACCAACGATGAGGTGCGATGGCCGTCATTGACAATGAGGCGACAACAACTAAAGATGACACACAGTGGTCATCACCGGTAATGAGGTGGTGACAAATGACAAGGATGCTACAAGCAAGTGCTATCTCACATGTGGTAGTCATTGTTAACACCAGCGATGAGGTGGTAGCAACACATAATGGGTGCCACTAGTAGTGAGGTGGTGACTAGCGGTGGTAGTGTCTAGTGATGGCAACATGTGGCAATAAAAAGTTGTTTTACAATAGTGGCACTTTTCCAAAACAAAAATAAAAAATGCAAAAATACAAAAACAAGAGAACATATAAAAAAAGGTTGTGTTGTCTTTTAGTTTTTTTTAAAAAAACACACTTCTATTAAATACCTAACTAAAAATCAATTATCAAACAAGGTTTTTTTGTTTGAAAAAACTGTTTTTAAAATTGGAAACAAACGTGCCAATATTCAAGACACTTCTCTCTATTTTGCTTCTAAAAAACTTATGAAATTGTTTTTATCAATTTATATGGTTGTGTAGTAACTAGATTTTTATTTGGTGAAATCTAGTATAGTATTATCCTAGATTTTCTAGGATGCAAGATTTTATTAATTATTAGGGTGTTCAAATTTAATAATTGATCACTGTAAATTTTTCTATCTTTTCTTAAAAAAGAAAAACACAATAAATTGAACAAAACTTTCCTATTTCCACTCTGAACCCATAAATTTCACACTCTCTAAATATAGACTCTACTAAAATATGCAAAGTTACTAATTATTCTCTTTCCAATCCTTTCTCACCCAAATAACAAAACTTTTCTCATTGTTTTCCGTTCAGAAAATTCAACCCAACATGCCCAAAGGTCAAATTTGAAGGAAAAAAACTTATTAATAGTGCCAGATTAATAATTTGAATTATACCAGCAACATGCCAAGCAAGACCAGCAACATGCCAAGCAAACTAAGGAAGGCCATTGGTGCAGTAAAAGATCAAACTAGCATAAGTCTCGTAAAGGTAAAAAATGCTGCAAATCTTGAAGTTGTCATCCTTAAAGCTACAACACATGATGAGATTCCCATTGAAGAACGTTACATTAATGAAATTGTGAGTCTTGTGTCATCCAACAAAGTTTATGCAGTAGCATGTGCTCAATCTATTGGCAAATGCATTGGGAAAACAAGAAATTGGGTCGTTGCTTTGAAATCTCTCATGATTGTCCTTAGAATTTTTCAAGATGGCGATCCATATTTTCCTAGAGAAGTCTTACATTTAATGAAATGAGGCTCGAGGATCCTAAATTTTTTAGGATTTAGAGACGATTCGAGTTTGAGTCTATGGGAATACACTGCTTTTGTGAGGGTAATGGCTTTGTATCTTGATGAACGCTTAGATTGCTTCCTTACAGGGAAACTTCAACGAAGAATCACATTCAAGAATCATCATCATCACCATCAAAACTCTTTTAAGAATCACAAGGTATTCAATGATATTGTAGGAATTAAAGATATGAAACCATTAATGTTGCTTGATAAAATTACTTATTGGCAACGCTTGTTGGATAGAGCTATGGGGACAAGACCAAATGGGGAAGCAAAAAAAAATCGTTTAGTTCTAATCTCTCTATATGTCGTCATTCAGAAGACTTTTGATATCTATAAGGATATCTTTGATGGCCTTGTTATTATTCTAGATAACTTCTTCAAATTACCATACAAGGCATGTCTCTCTGCATTTCATGCTTGCATGAAATCTTGCAAACAATTTGATGAGTTGGGTGATTTTTACTCATTTTGCTTAAGCATTAGGGTTGGTAGGAGTAGTGAGTATCTGAAAGTACAGAAGATATCGGAAGAGCTCATGGAGACATTACAAGAGTTCTTAAGGGACCAAGCTACAACTAGTACTAACATTAATGTTAGTAACTACAATAATCATCATCATGCTCAATCTTCTTCACAATACTCGCCACTCTCAAAAGACTTGTTTATTTATGCATTAAAGGAAATTTCAAGACATGATGAAGGGTATGATAGATATGGGACACTAAAGAGATACTATGAGACAACATCTGAACATGGATCATCTTATTGCACATCATTAGAGGATTTAACGATTACTACTGATGCTGGAATTTTGACACCAACAAGGTTTGAGATAGATTATGATGATGATAATGAGAAACAATTAGGGAATAATGACGATACCTCTAGTGATTATAAGTCTTATTCCAATGATTCTAACCCTATCAATCAAGCAACAAGGTTGAGTTTAGATCTCGTCGATCTTGATGAGTTGCAAAATGAAGGAGACAAAGAAAAGCATGGAAATAATGTTAATAATAACATGCCCCAAGATTGTTAGGAGTTAGTTTTGGCAAAAACAACTAGTACAACTGAGAAAGTACCGTCCAATAATCATACCATTAATTCCTTTTTTGATCAATTTGATTCAGTGCCTCATCGTCATCAATATAATCCTTTTTTGGAATTGGATGATACTACTTTTTCTCCTTTTAATAATGCTGCAAATAAGAGACGTACAAGTTTGATTGATATGGAATTAGGGTTTCAAGGTAATCAAAATCCTAATGAACTAACGGTGATGGCACCAACTTTCACTGCTCAAAGTTCTAGTTTTGATATAGATTTGACATCAAGTTTTGGTGACTTTAATTCAAACACTTCATGTGCAATGCCAGCAATAAGAAACTTTAGTTTGCAAGATCTTCCAGAGAATAACATGACTTTGGTACCTTCTTTTCAAGAACATAATCATGGAATTGATTCATCAACTACTGCAATCTTTCAATCTTAAGGTTCATTTAAGATTAGTAGTCCCACGTCAACTTTCAAAAGCTATAATTCATATCAAATGAGTACAACACAGATGTTAAGTTCTCAAAATCTTGATTCATATCAAACAGGTAAAGCATCAACATTTTCTACTCAAGGTTCTTTCAAGTCCAATTCAGCATCATCAACTTTAACTTCTCTAGGTTATGAGTTATATCAAACAAGCATAGCACCAAGTTTTGATTCTCAAGGTTTGTTTGAGATTACTTCAACATCAAGTTTTCATGACCATAATTCATATCAGATGAGTACAAGACAACCGAAGTTAAATTCTCAAAATTCATTCAAATTTGGTTCAACATCAACTTCGTCATAATGCCATGATTCATATCAAACTGGAACAATACCAACTTTTACTTCTCACAGTTCATTTAAGCTTACTCTAACATCATCTTCTCAAGGCCTTGATTCATGTCAAATAAACACAGAACCAACCTTCAACTCTCAAAATTCATTCAAGAATGGTTAAACAAGTTTTCAAAATCATGATTCATCATATTAGATGATGATGAGCAGCACAACACCAACACTGAATTCTCAAAATTCATTTAATAATATCATCAATTCAACATCCTTCTCTCTAAGTCATGATGAGCCATATCATTCAAGCATTGCGCCAACATTTTATGACCACAATTCGTATACTCAACCAAGCTTAAAGTCAACTTTTTTCAAGGCCAGAATAATTCTTATATGGTGGGCCCCACACCAACCTCTCATTATCATAGCATTAATTCTTTCCAAATAAGCATTGAACAGTCTTTCTTAAGACATGCTTCTTCTTACCAGGCAAGCATAGAACCAACTTTTCATACTCATAATTCCAACCAAGTGAGCATACAACCAAATTTTCAAGTTAATAATTCATTTCAGACAAGTTCTAGACCAATTTTTCATAGTAATATTTCATCTCAAATGAATATAGATTCAACTTTTTATCCTTATAATTCATATTTAATAGGCCCAATGCCACCCTTTTATGGAAATGATTCATGTCATATGAGCAAAGAATCACTTTTCCATACCCATAATACTTATCAAATTAGCACAACACTAAATCTAACATTTATGGTGTAAAATAATAATCTTTCAGTGGTAGAAAAAGTAACACCAACTATTGTTGCTAAGAACCCTAATAATGAAGCTATGTTTCAATCAAACTTTTGGGAGCAAAATGTCATAGACACAATGGCTCAACCAATATTTCATGCAAAAGTTTCTAGTGAACCTTTATTGGGAGCACCAAAGGAAGAAAGTGATCCATTTGGATCATGGCCAAGTTCATTGGCAAATAATGAGGATGCTCTTAATGAATCAATGCAAAAATTAAGTTTATAGCAGCAGAAACAAATCTGGTTGGAGCAACAAAAATGGATCATAGAAAAGAATTTGAATTGAATTTGTACATGTTTATGTTATGATAGTATTAATAAATATAATTAAGTTTATGAATATAATTTGATTTAATTAATTAGCTTTCTCCTTTGCTTCAATTTCTTTTGTGCCTTGTTTGTGTAGATTTTCAGTTTTTCTTTCTCCATTATAACATAAATTCACAATTAATGATATAAAATTTGTATAAAAAATCCCTCACTAATTCTATTACTATGACAAAACTATCATTGATTTTTTTTGTCATTTATCTATTGAAAAGGATTCGATGACAAACAAACTAATTGAGTTTTTTTTTAAACAAAGTAAAACAAAGGGTAACCCACCCAATCCAAAATGTTTTTTCACATCCCAAATTTTTAAGGCCATAAGAGTAGTATTAACATAGTTAGCTTAATTTGTGAAGTTAATCCAAAGTTAGGGCAAAAATATAATTTTGAAAAGTTTCATGCAAATTGTGAAATTCTGGAAAATATATGGTAAATTTATTGAAGATTATTCATAACCCCAAAAATTAAGGAAAAATAGGAATAATATACTTTGGGAATTATAGGACATTCTACAAGTGGTTTTATTCCCAAAATGCCCCTAGTTAAATTTTAGAGGAATTTAAAGGCTAATTAAATAAATTAGGGATTTTATTTGGAAAATTCCAAATAAATACATAAAAGGGATAAATAAATTCCAAAAAAATTTATAGAGTTTTTCTAAAAATAATATAAGATAATGTAGTAGACATAAGCCTTTTAGTAACTCAAAAACTCTAGAAATTAATTCCCAAGTAAAGTTTTGTTAATATGAATTAAGTTAGTTTTTCTATTTTATCATCAATATGGTAATAAAGGAAAGACATTTTTCAAAGAGAAATATGGTAGGAATATACTATGAAACTGATAAAAATTGATTAAAGTGTCAAAGACACTGGAATTGTGAAAATAAGAATTTATTTTGGTATAAAGTACACTGATATAATATACAATTACCTTAATTTTCTACTTGGCCAAGATTGCGCCATTTGCTAAGCCATCAATGGTGAGGATTTTGACTTAAATTATAATTATATTTATAATTATTTTAAGAGGAAAAATTAGTGCAAGAAGCCATAGGATTTTGACAAGTAAGCATTGTAATTAGTATGAACTTAGACGGTAAACAATTAGCTCATGGTTTATAAATAACACTCCTATTCTATATACTATAGCAATTTTGGCACATGAAGGAAACTCTTGCTAATTGGATTCTTGACTTTCCAAGAGGAGGAAGAGCTAGCCACTTTGATCATTAAGCTTGGATTAGAGGTTAGTTTATGTCTCTAACATCATAATTGATGTTTTAACTAGTTAAATTATAGTTTAGGTGGCTGGAAAATAAAGATTTCCTTATGGATTCATGCTGGCCAAAAAGTATAAGGGCTAAAGAGATATGATTTTGATGTTAAATCTAGGTTGAATACATTGATTAGTGGTTGATTTAAATGGTATTGCATGAAGATTGTTTGATTTCCTTGGATTAGAAATTGATGAGGTGTCTTGGCCACTTTGAGATATCTACCCTAGAAATTGATTTTGTTAATTTTAATGCTTTCAATACGTTTAAAATAAAAAATTGTGTAGGGTAGACCTAAGAAATAAGCTTTGGAAGTATTATAATCAAAATTGAAAATTTAGGTTTTGCTTGGGTACCTCTCACCCAATGATCAAATCTCAAGAGGGATTTGATTTTCATAAATCCAAGCCCATATTTAGATTCTATATGAAAAATTATATAGGAATGACCTATAATAATACTTTTTAAGTTGGTATAAACGAAACCCTAAAAATCAAGTTAAAGAATTAAGGTTTTCAAAGGCTTTTGTTTAAACCTTAGCTAGTTGATTGTATATTAATGGTAGTGTCCCTTTATCATATTGGAATAGGATTTGACATTTTTGGAAGAAGGAATTAAAGCTAAGGACAAGGCTAAGATTTGCTTGATCAAGGTAGTAAGATTACTCAACCTTAATATTGACTTGTCTTGATTATTATATGTGTATTTGTCATGATTGTTGGTTGAACTAAAGATATTGAAATGATGCTACTCTTTGTATTGTGATGTCTTAACTTGATGCATGTTTGAGTTGGCATGATATAGAAGCAGTTCCCTAATTGTGGTATTATGCCTAGTTCCATAATAATCTTGTTGATATTTTTGTTAATGTAACTTACTATTAGGATTTCTTTAAAATCTCACTCTTTTAATTAATCAATCATTTAGGGACTAACTCATCAAGAGGTAAGGGCATAATGATGGAAGACTAATGTACTTATTCCATGACATTTTGAAGCTTTTGTTATATGTAAATAATTATGCATGTGTATGATCTTATATGAGGCAATGACCTTTGAACTATATTTTGATTAAGTAGATGTTAGATTCTAATTTTAAAATTTTACATGCTTAAAGGACACACAACAATATTTAAATCTACATATAGAACATGTAAATTGGATCTGTGTACAATTTATGACGATTTTGAAAAATTAGGGTAACATGGATTTTAACCAAATGAACAATAGAAATTTTGCATCAATCTTGCACGATTCTACAATGAATGGGTTCCTGAAATTATTTTTCATTTAAATAACTATTAAAGAGATTTCATAGGACTTGAAACCACCTAATTGTAATTTTTCTAGAGTTAGTTATAAATTTTTAAAATTAGACAAAAATTCTAAAAATACCAAATTAACAGTACCCGAAAAATATAAAAATTCAGATTTAGTTTCTTGAATCTTGGACCTTACAAAATGGTTCTAGTGGACATAAAATGAACCCTAATATGGTCTAGAGTTAATATGTTACAAGTTACTTCCAAGTTACACCAAATTATCTCGGGTCAAAAGTTTAGCATTTCTAATCGCCAACCGGATCAGGACAAAGTGGCTGGAATGCCAGTTTTTGAGTCAACCTAGCTAGTCCTATCCATTTTTTTATACCATGGAGTATAGTGAAAAATCTTAAAAGATTCTCAAATATTGAATGTAGACCAAATAGTTTGGGTTGAATATAATATAAATTATGTTATGTTTACACTTCTTTAAATGTCAATTTTAATATGGCTCTGGTTTTGGGCCACCTAAATAAGCCCAAAAGCAAGGCCATACTAAGCAAAATAGGCTTTTATCTTAGTTTAGGGTTGGTTTATCTGGTTTTGGGAATAAAAAAGTCTAATTTTAAGCAAACTGCAAAGGAATTAAAATGCTTATGCTTTTCACCCGATCAGATGGAATCAGGTGGCTTAGCCAAGACTAAATGGAGGCATTGGTTTTAAATTGTTGGATTATTTGAACAGGGCTTTTGGGACAAAAATTGCATGGAATCTAATTTCTGATTCAATGGGTTTATGGACTAAAGTCTTATGGCAGAAGTATATGTTAAGAAATGAACATAATTTGTTAGAATCGCGCAAAGGGGAATTAGTACTCTGGAAATTTATTTCTAATAAACAGGAAATCATTGACAAAGGAATGAAGTGGGCTATTAAAGATGAGACTTTGGCACAATTTTTTGACGATTTCTGGTTATTTCCCAATATAAAGATTAGATAAGTTTGTCTCAGATCTCTAATGAATGAGGAAGAAGTATCCACAGTAGTAGACTGAGTTGTGGATAGGTCTTGGGACTTCCATAGATTGGCTAGTATTATACTAAATAATGTTTTTCACAGGCTCATTTTGATGATTCCGCCAAGGCCGAATGCGGGTCCTATTTTTTGTCTTGGAAAGCTACTACGTATGGAACCTTTACAATAAGAAGTGCTTATCATCTGTTAGAGGAAAATATCTCCACGAATCTTACTTTAGTATACAAAAGCATTTGGAAATGGAAAGGTGTATAGAGAATTAGAGTTTTTATGTAGATAGATGTTAACAATAGGTTGCTGACTAATTCTTAAAGAAGCAGATGGTCTGTAACTCCTTATGTATGTTCAAGTTGCAACTTGCCAGGTGAAGATATATTACATATGTTGAGAGATTGTGTTTATGCTAGGCGTATTTGGCTTCATCTATTGTTACCAGGGTATCATTCTGCTTTCTTTGCCGCATATCTTTCAGATTGGTTTGCTTTGAATTTGAAGAGACAATTGAGCAATATGGGAGTTGACTAGAAACTGATATGGGGAATGTGAGATTGCCTTTAATTCAGATTCTATAAGACCTAAACAACCTGAGATGGCTATCTTATGAGGATGGAAGAAGTATGTGTAGATAGATGACTCTACTAACTTACAGCAATTGTCGTCGATAGAGAATATGATTTGGCAACCTCCACCTCTGGGTTGGGTTAATATCAATGTAGATGTGGCTATGATTCTATCTAATAATAAAGCTAGATATGATGGGGTATTAAGATATCACAATGACAAGTGGATTTGTGGGTTTATACACTTTATTACAGTATGTAGTGTGATTGATATGAGAAATAAGCTATTTTTAGGGGGTTACAAAGTGCATGGGATAGATAATTTAAGGTTATTCTTGAATCAAATATCAAATATATTATTCGATATGTTAGGAATAATAATATAATGTGAAACGACAATTTATTACTTAGCAAATTGAGGATTTTCTAAATAAACGGTGAGAGTTGAAATTATAGTTTATACTGAGAGAAATTAATTGGGTTACGTATGCACTTGCAAAGGAATGTTTATCAAGATATATTATAATTGAAACGTGTCAAATGCAGAGGTATCAATTAGTAGTTTCATAGTGTCTATGGCTAAATTCATTAGTAGTTTATAATTCCTTTGGCTTTAGCCCTCCCCACTAAAAAAAAGTCTAATTTTAAAATTTGAATTATAATAAAACATTGTTTAAAAATCCTGCAATATAGGAGGAGCTCTGTCGCTGCACAGACTTCCAAGTTGGAATTACACAAGTACGCAAAAAACTTACCTTTCGATGTTCGACACCCTATCCCTGGAATGGTAATTTCATTGAGGAAAGACGAAGAAAGCGAGTTTCAAATTTTCTGAAGCGAAACTGCGAAAGCTTCAGAATCTCAGAGCCTTTCCTCAATGGAGATTGCCTCTTCCCCCTCAACCTTCTGCTTTCAACCAGCACTTCAACCACTAATTAGAACTAGTACTAGCGTTTCTACTGGCTGCTGGAGGAACAGAAGGGTCTTGGCACACAACTTCTCAGTATCTTACAGGAAGTTCGTCGACTTTGCTTTGGAAGAAACCAGACGCCACACCCATTTGGTCCCTTCGCCTTTGCAGGTATGGCCGGATATCTGTACTACTTTGGGTTACGCCCGGTTTCTAATTCGTCTTAGGTTTCTTGAATTGGTTGTAGTTAATTGTTAAAGTTGTATTTAATCCTGGTTTGTGGCTTGACATTGAAGTTGAAACCAATTATAATCATTATAAATTGGTTGGATTTTGAACTTAGGACTGTGGAGTAGGACTAAAGAGATAATATCGATCGAATTTTCGAATAATTCCTTGTTGTCAGAATGAGGAAATGTGTGGATTCTAGTTGCACTTATAGGGACACTGGACATCAAATTTCGTAATGCATCTATGCTTGATCTGTAAGTTATGCTTGCTATCAAGGGGAAGATATAGAGAAGAAACAAAAACAGTAGAAGTTTAATACATCGTTCCTCTTCCTGCGAATGCCTTTGGTCTTGGCTTGTAATAATCTCTTGGTCAATGCTGAGAACTTGCACGGGTTGGTCCTAAGAATGTTGTGACACTAGAGCTTTTTACTAGTTATTATTTCAGAATGTTTAATTGAGGCAAAATGATTCATCCATCCATATTTTCTCCTTCAGGCCCCCCTCCTCCCTTGTTATGATGTTTGTTATGTTTCTAGAGTATCGATGCTCACTCTTGAATATTTACTGTCTAAAATATTTACCTTGGAAACTTGATTGTTGATGATGTTCCAATCATCACGGTGATTAATACCCAAAAAAGCTTCTTTATGAATAAGTAGATATATATTCCATTTAATGATATTGTAAACATTGAATTCTTTATATAAAGCTTCTTTATATGAATAAGTAGATATATATTCTACTTTCTTGATAGAATGTTACTTTCAGTTTTGAATTTTTTATTTATAACCGGGCACCTCATGGGCATGTTTAGTGTCTTAGAGAATTTCTAAATACATTATGTTGATGAAATTTTACAGCAATGAACTAAACAATCACTTTGGTCAACATTTCATTTTCTATTTTTACTTTTTAAAATTAAAGTATATTTCACATTTGTTTCTTGACTTGACCTTATTCTTCAGTTTTTGTTGCATTGTCTTGTTCCTCAAGCATTCTACTGATCCTTCCATTGTATTCATGATTGTTTGTCTTCGAAATGTATTTTATGCCTTTTGGAAACCCATGTTGTTCCTCCTGAAATGTTTCACTTGCTTTAATTTTAGTTTGTGTACTGGATGATGTTTTATGTTACTAAATTGTTGATACAATCTATGATTTTGGTTACTGGATTGTTGGTAGTATCCTGTCAACATTAACAAATGCTTACTTGGAATATTTATCTTACTAGGAAAAATTCAGTTCCATCAATTCTAAGGATGGCAACGGAGTGCTTCGTATGCTATCCTTTCAAGCTGCCAAGATTAGGCTTCTGCGAAGTTTGAGCATTGAAACTGAAACAATGCAGGTATTCCTTTCCTATTTGGTTAGGAAATGGCATGCTTTATCTTTGATTTTAAAGTGTCCCATAATACTGCATAACTTCTGGATTCTTCTAAGGATACTCATTTTTACCTTTTAAGTATTTCATTGACAATGTTATTTAATTTGATGGAGCATATAGGATTGGTTTTCACTACCATCTAATTAGTGTTTTTTTTTGTAGTGGCTGTCAATTTATTATAGTTAGAATGATTGATTACCCTCAATATTTATTTAAAGGCCTTGCTGTCAATCATTGCTTACCCTTTTATCCTCCTCATTCATGAATTACTGAAAGCTGAGTTACTTTAAAAGTTCATCTAGAACAATGTAAGGAAACCAGGTCCAGAATACTTATTAAATCATTGATCATTCTCACTGAGGAATGACAGAACACTATAGTTCTCAAAATTAATGATAACAACATTCTCAGAAAAAAATATCTCAGCGTCCTTTGCTTTTGAGTGGCATATTCTCAAAACCATCCCCAAATCTTCCATTGCTTTCACCTATCTCCTTCCTTGGTGAAGGAACCTTAGTGATAGTTGAAGTAGGGGAGCCTGTGACTGCATTGCTTCTATTGTCATTGCTAGGTCCATTTCTCACCTGTTTCAGAATAGTTGCTAATAATTCATCCACTGTATCCATTTTACTCTCTTAAGTGTTCTACTCCCTACTCTGTTTTTGTCATTTTAGCCTCCAATACCTCCACTTGTTGCTCCATTCATGTAATTACCATCCCTCAACACTCAGCAAAACCATCTCAGCTTCCTATGCATTTGAAAGCAATAGGCTCTCCCAAAATCTTCCTTACCTTTTTCTCTCCCCAAAACCACCTATGTACAAAACTTTTCTCCTCTCACCTCTAACGGCCAAAACAAGAAATTCCCAGTTTCCCTTATATTAAGTCTTGGGCTTGGGCTTTCTCCTCGAGTAAGGGAATTGAGGTCCATTTTCATCATAATGTTTATAATAGATCTTCTAAACTTGTCTTTCTATATGTTCTTTCTTGCAACAGCTCTTTACTCGAGACTTCCTTAGGGTGTAAAACTCAGACAGCTCCTAATTCATTAGTAATAGTAGTAATTAGCTATCAACAGATTAGGTTCCATGTAGTTCTTTTTTCAATGTTTTTTGGCCCTGCTTGGGGCTCTCGTTTCTGTATTTGGTCTATTGATCTTTTTCCCTACTAAAATAAAAAATAGCAATCAACTCTATAACAAAGTGTTATTCTCTATATGCATGCTGCTTGTAATACCTCAAACTTCATGTGTAGTTCTCAGTAAGTCCTGACTTTCTATTATTGTTTTTGGTATCCCTTCTCAACTGTTGCAATTCCAATTGCTAGATTTGACAGTGATGCATCTTGCTTGGTTTGATTTTCCATAAGACAATTTCCATCACCAATTGTGAGGATCCATTTTGATTGAATGTGCATTTGGCAAATATAACTACAGATGATTGCAGTAACCCATTGATTTGTTATTTTTCCATATAGCACTCTTTTTCGTACAAAACATGCCATTTCATCCTTCTTACTGTTAATATCCTCTACTCTTTCTCCATGTCTATTTATAATCGAAAAGATTGCCATGCATACATATATACATGTAAAACGAAAGCAGACTAGAATTACTTACTTTGTGGAAATCTTTAAATATTTTATTATGACAATTGAACCCATAAGAGGAGAAGAACATGACTTCTCCATATGACCAATTTTGAAGGACTGAGTGAATGGAAGCAAAATAAACAGAAGTCCTTGTTGAAGTGTTCTTAATCTTCTTTCCTGTGGTTTGAGTTAGAAATTATTCATGCATGATACTTGCTGCTTGTTTTCTTTGCAATAAGCCAATAACTTTGTCTTGAACCCTTTTGTGCAGGTTTTGGATTTTGCTATCTTTCCGGAAGTAGAATATGACGTACCTATATTTTGTGCCAACTTTTTCACAAGTGGCAGATCAAACATCGTTGTGTTGTAAGTTAGCATATTCTCTGTTAGTTAAATGTGCTTTTTCTGTCTGTAAAACCTTCCTCCAATTTGTTGAGCAATAATGAAATTTTTCCTATTTTTGTTGTTGCTGAATTTGTTCCTAAGCTAATGGAACTTTGGTAGGGTAACCTCTCCTACTTACTCTTTCTATAAGAATCTCACAAAGAAAGTAGAATAGAAACCCAGAGAATCTCTCAATAATTTCTTTATTTCCCTCCCTGCTTAATCATGAATAAGCTAGAGATATAGATAGATGTAGAATTACAAACTGACTCTCCCTACATTATTGGAAAAATATGCCCATGATCAAAGAAATAAGAGCATGATGGATTGACTCAACTGACTCCTCACTAACATAGTGGGATAAACAAAATAATTAATAATTAAATAAATAATTAACTGCTTGGACTTAGTCATAGAACCCTATCAATGTTCAAGTCAATGCAATATTTTCTTGTTCAAGCATGGTTCACTAATTTATCAAATTCCCTTTGGTTGTTGAACTTCATCTTAAGTAAATTTTATTCATATTTAACTTTCTATTAGCATTTGTTGCACAGCATCTGACTTATGAGAATATTCTACTATTGGAACTATATAGCGTGCGACTTTACGTCATTAGTTGGGGTGTAGTGTGTCAATGTATTATTTTAGGGGGAATGACAGTTCTTAAAATATTTTGAAGGAAGATAGATGGGTTGCAAATATCATATGAATAGATTTAAATATGAGAGTCTTAGTTGCAAATCCCTAGAGGTTAGGGCATTTAAGTCCCTTGGACACTCAATAATTCGCATTTAAAACTCCTATATTTGCAATTGTTTGTAGTAGATATTTTCATATCATTTTCTTTCAAAATGTTTTGAGACCTTGTAATGACTAAATTGGTCTGTTGGGACCTAACTGTTATTCTCCCTATATTTTTCTAGACCATAATGCCACAGTCTCCTTAGTTAATTAGAAAGATCAATATTACTGGGGTAACTGATTGAACTGGGTGAAAATAAATATTACATTTACAAGGTATTAATTATCTCTTAATTATCTCCAGCAGACTTTTGTGAAAGGATGTGTCATTGTTCTTTGGACAAGGTTGACACCTCTTTCTTATCAGTTTATATTTGAAAATATCAGAATGGATGCCTTTATTCTTGGAGAAGTTTATTTTTATGTTGTTCAAAATTTGTTAGGTATTAAGAAGGTTTAGAGTGGCTCCCTTCTTTCTGTCTGTCAATTTTTCTAGTTCCAATTTCTAGTTAAATTTTCATTATTTTTTTTTAATTTTAGAAGTGAACTATTATTTTTTTATTTGTTAATTCTCAATTTCATTCTAATATTTTAATAAAATATAAATTTTAGAAATTAATTGTAATAATAAATAATAAATAAATTAATAATTAAATATTGAAATTCAGAAATTCATTACATCAGATTGGGGAGGGAGATTAGAATTAGAGATTGATAGAAAATTATTCCTTGCCCCTCTTTCTTTCCCTTCCAGTTTAAGCTTCTTTCCCTTTCTTGTTTTTTATAGTATATTCTGTGAATTTTGTGACCATTATTAGGAAATAATAGTTGTTCCGTTTGTTTTCTTGTTACTACAAGTACAGGGTCTTAACAAAAATGAAGAAGTCGTGTTCTAATAATCAGAACTGCTACATACGACCATCACAATCTTTAATTGCAGGGCTTTGTCGACTCTTCTGATTAGTTAGAGTTTACATAGATTGAATAGATTATTTAGAGTGCCAAATCCCAAGAATATGATTTTATGTGGACTTAGTTTGTAATGATTTGCTTGATCTAGTGAAACTTCTTTATATTGTGTTTGAAATACCTCAAAATGACGTATGGAGTGGTTGATACATTTTCAAAATTGAATGTGCTAACTTTGAAGTATTCAAGTTCATAGGCAACGATAGTGACAAAGAAAAGCGTTCTTGACTCTAACTACTGAACCTGAGTGCCCAATTTGGGCTTCATTTGTTTTTCTCAAGTTCATTTTGGTGCTGTGCTTTTCCCTCAATTCTGTATTTATCAATACTTGTGATTAGCATCATTAAAACTTGGTCAAAATAAACTGTTAAATCATAAATCTAAATTTTATAAGTGTAACCTCTACTAACTTCATGAAGAATAACCTAATATCTTTTTGGGTTGCCTTGATCATTTTATGGTTGGCAATGAGCTTATAACAGTGTGCCTCCCCTTTATTTTTTACGTTCTTGATGTCCTTAATGTGTTAAAGTTTTCTTTTCTGATGG
The DNA here is from genome assembly GCA_037074615.1 of Leucaena leucocephala. NCBI lineage: Eukaryota > Viridiplantae > Streptophyta > Magnoliopsida > Fabales > Fabaceae > Leucaena > Leucaena leucocephala. The sequence goes on along the minus strand of CM073516.1, from coordinate 7,405,631 downwards.
CACTGGCAATATTACAAGAGTTTTGCACTTTTCCTTTTGTAACTTATAAGTTCAAACATTACAAACAAATTACAGTGTTTTATGTGGAACACTAACTCTGGAGCATAGCATTAAAAATTTACAGGGACCTTAACCCATTGCATGATATTATTAATCAGCAGGATTATAAGGAAAGGTACTTCAGGAGCTTAATTCCTCTTGGCCTAAAATATGCTGAGGTAACTACAGACATGTTAGTTTGCCACTTTAAAGTTATCAAGTGCATCTTTGAATCTGTTTAACTTAGCAGTTCGTTGACTTCTTTCTATAATGATCTAGGTTTCTTAACAGAACACAAATTTCATGCAGCTTTTACCATGGGGAGGGAAGCTCACAAGCGAGTCCATTCAATTTTTTTCACCTATTGTCTTATGGACCAAGTTTCCTTCAAGCCCAGAAAACTATGATATTCTGTATTCTGCATTCCAGGATTACTACAAGGTAATGATACCATGATCTTTTCTTACTATATGCTTTAAGGATCATAATTTTAATTCTTTTCCAAAAGTATTACCCAATAAAATACTAATTTTTCTATATGACCTGTAATTTTCAGGCATGGCTGGAATTAATAGGCAAAGCAGTTGAGGAGACAGATGCATCTCAGATTTCATGCAATCGTGAAGCACAACATAAATATCTAACATGGAGAACAGAAAAGGTAGTTAGGATATATTGTAACTCATCATACAGTCTTGTGATTGGCCATTTGACCATATTAACCTTTATGCTTGTCTTGTCTTGCTATTGTTTAAAGACATTCTAACTTGCATCTTTCACACACAGCATATGGATAGCATTTATAATCTTCCATAAGATGTCTTAAGGAAAAAGGAGAAAATAATAGATTGATGATGCCTTTTAAAGTTGATTACTTAACTTCCTTGATAATTAATCTTATGCTATCCCATTATTCACATGGATATCATATGCTGCTTGAATTAACCAAACCATAGTTATATATGTGGCAACAGCATTTCAGCATGCATTTTCTAAGTGTTAATATTGTCAACAAACTGAATGAATGGAAGGCCTTAGCAATAGGAGGGTGTGATATATAATGGTCTCCAAGGACATTTCAATGAAGCTTAGAAAATTCATTGTAGATTTTGCATTTCTTAAATATCAGTCTAGGCCGATATAATTTTCCCAAGTACTTTGTTGGTCATGCTATGAATTTCACGTTCTTATCAACGTCGTTTCTTTGTTCAAAGTTCTTACCAATGTCTTAGAAGATTTGGGTAACTCATCAAAAAAGCTATTTTCTAGAATTAAAAACAGGATTTTATTGATACCAAACTTTGGGAGGTGAATTTTATGTTTACTAAGTAATCATGAACACCATTCAACAATGACTTAGACTGAACGTTTACATTACATTTGTAACATATCCTTTATGGGCTTTGTTCATCGAAACTTTTGGAAAGCAGGATCCAGGTCAAGGACTTCTGAAGAAGCTTATTGGTGACACACTTGCTAAGGTATCCCTAATATGATACCGGTGCTTTTCCTCAACAAACTTACAGTACAGTTTCAAACTCGTCTTATATCCTATAGGACTTGCTGAGGAACTTTCTATTCAATGGAGTTGATGAACTTGGAAGCAAAATGTTCCTTGATTACTTTCCAGAATTCCGCTGCAATGATGGCACTGTACATAAATTACGCAGCATTGCCGAGAAGTCTTATGAAAATCGCCCTTGGGATGCAAGAGGAGAATTCATCGGCAGCTGATTGCACTATCTGGTTTTGGTAAATGGATGTTTTGTTTTCATCTCTTCTATTTGATCTCTTGTCTTGTTTGCCCTCACGATTTTGGCTTTCCCATCATCTAAGTTATGTTGTTCTTTGATCTTGAATGTAATATTTGTAAGATGCCTATCTTTTACTGTAAAAGTCAGTAAAAATAGTCTTAGCAAATTTGATTTGAACCCGATTGATGCAATAGATAATAGCCATAATTATTTTTTATATGGTTATCTAATTAGATTAAATTTGAGCATTGCTGCATCTAATTAATGGTAGTTTTTCTTAAAAATATTTTTAAAATTCATATAGAATTGAACTCAAAATATTATATTGAAGCAACTAAAGTTCTTTCTATCAGGATTAACACATTTTGGTATAAGTCTTAGCTATTACTAGAATTGTTAATTTAGTAAACCATTTCATTCCTCATCTTTTTAAGTGGGTATTATTGTCCTCTCACATAGTACCCTTGCGTCCGTGCAATCCCTTAAGACTTGCATTGCAAAGTGTCGTCTGTTACTCCGGAGCTATTTGTTAGAAGTCGATCATGAAGCATGATGCATAAGAACGTTTGCGTACCACTTCTAAGGCTTTTGTATTCACTTTTTTTTTTCTTTTTTTATTTATCACTTTGAAATATTTTTTTAGGTGTATTTAACATCCTAAAATATTTTGTGGTATAATTTTACTTTTGAATATTGATTTTTTAGGGAGCAATTTAAGGATCAATTTTATATTTATAAAAAATTGTATAATATGACTTGTAAATATAGCTAAAAATAATTTTCTATCTCTATAGCAGAAGAGTAGTAATTTATAGGTATTCTTACCTTTAACTGTTTACACCTTGCAATGGCACAACATGGGAACCCACAATATAATCCTTGTTTGGCTTCCAGGCATTTTTACTATAATACTGAAAAAAAATTACCCAAATGCTACTTGGTGGGAAACGATTTTCAGCGTTGGTAAATATTTTTCACCTAATACCATTTGTGTAATTTTTTCATGTTTATAGTATTCTAGTAAAAATGCCGCGGCTTTCATTATGCACTGGGCATTTTTGCACCGTTTTTTAGGATTAACGGACAAAATTACACCATAGTATACGTAGTATAACAATGCCTGTAGGCCGTACCGCTGTAGCACCTCGCAGAATGCATGTGTGTGTGTGTGTGTGTGTGTGTTTCCGGAACTTAGAAATACTCCACAAAAACGCACTGGATTTTTCCGCCATCAAAGTTTAGGAAAATTAATTGTAATCTATTCAAAAGAAAAAATAAATTAAGTGCTATGAATAAGGGTTGTATAGTCTTCTTATAGAGAGCTTTCAAAACTTAGAAAATGTTATTATAAGTCAAGAATTTGAATGATCTCATTCACTTGTTGATTTAATCATTGTTTTTTGTGAATTTAAAACATTAGCTTATATTTACATTACAAACTAAGTATTATATTTATGATCGAAAGAACATATGATAAAATTTCGCCTAACTTCCTATGCATATTAATAAGAGTTTTGATCCGTACGATGTTAACATATACTGTCAATTTAAGAATTGGTGAAAATTGGTGTTTGAAGCCTCTATATCGAATTGAAATTGAATTTTTCTTTCTACACTGAGCTCTATTATAATATAAGTATTATTGTTATACCATAGTAATTAATAATTATAGTCTTAATGAAATTTGTGATAATTGAGTTATTAATAATGAAGAAAATTAATTTATATAAGTTATCCACAAGTTGAACTCTAAATAATTAATCATTTAATAATTATTTAGAGTTTAAATTTGTGAATATGAATGTATAATAACTTGTTTAAATTTAAATATTTATTTATTTATTTATTATTTAATATATAATCTAATGGGGAATTAATCTTAATCTTAAATATATAATATATTTTTTATGTTTATTCATATTTTTAAATTATCCTTATAGATACTCTATCAACAATAATCAAGTAAAAGTGGTAGAGTAAATTAAAAAAAGATAGCTGAGATATTTTATATTAATTAACTTATTTAATATAATTAAATTAATTAAATAAATTTTATAATAAATACTAAAAGAGTATTAAGTTATGAAAAGTGATGTTTTTCTCATATAATATTTTAATTTATGAGATAAAAAATGCCATAATTTCATTATTATTAATTGGAACACAATCAAACTAATAAATTATGACAAATGCCTTAACAAATTCAATACCTATGGTTTTTTTTCTTAAGCTTAGGTATCTCTCTATTTGAGATAATCTTATTTAATGTATTGTCAAGTACTAAATATGAACACCTCTTCTAATAGATATTTAAGCATTGATTTATTATATTATGAGGGATTAACTAACTCTTTCCATTAAATTCAATCCCTATCACACTACTACAAAAAAAGATTTTTAAATCAGTTAAAAATAGTATTCTATATTAGACAATGACTGGTGTAGAAACAGACCATTTAGAAAGTGTACACTTTTTAAATCGGGCAGTTCATCGGTGTATAATGAGTAGAATTTAAACTGATCCCTTTTAAAATTAGGAGTAGAATTTGTTGATATCTACACGAGTTATGTGAACAGTATTAATTAATTTTTTACACCGGTTATATTTACATCCGGTGTATATTGATCAATTTTTTACACCTCACTGTAAAGACAACTGATATAGATATTGTAATATTTATATATATAATTGTTTCTACACCTATCAGTATTCTTTGTCCAGTTTAAATATATTTTGAAAAAACGATCTCTTCAATATTTCATTAACTCAATCCCCTTCAAAGAGACAGCAGTAGAGACAAAGTTCAAGATGATAGAACAAATTTTCAATTGCTCATTATATTATTTATTCAATAAAATTCAATAAAAACATACAACAATTTAAACAGAAAAATAAAAAAATTTATTCTCGTAATGACAAATACTATTAAGAAGGAATGATTTAAACAAAAAATTTAGCCTAAATATTGTGCAGGTCCTCAATATCTTGTTCAAGAAATAGGTCAGATTGATCAAATATCTTAAACATCAAATTAAAATAAAATAAAATAAAGCATTACTAAGATATATTAAATTGACAAGAAATATATGAAATCATTAAAAACACAATTTACTTCCTCAGTTAGGCTAGTCCTATTTGCCAAGATGATATTGATTATGTGTCTAACCATGTAGAAGCCGCACAAATTACTTTCTTTGGGTTGCTTACGACTCTGTAATATTAACAAAAATAAAATTATGTGTTATCAGCAAAAAAATTGCATGGAGTATAAGACTTAACACTTTTATTATATTCAGTGTGATCCATTCAATGTCCCTCATCGAGTTAGCTTTCTTAAGATCCATTACAATTGCAGACATCCTCATAACCTTATAACCAAAGTTATGAATTTAGTAACCGTTTTATTACAAAAAATATATTTAATTTTATTACAAAAACCATATTTAATTTATTACAAACACTATTATTTTATAAGAAAGAAAACTCACATGTTCATAATCTTCTTGGCATCAACCGATGGCTTGTAATAGAGAGAGCATAAGGATAATTTTTTTTTTAAATATGCTTATATAGTATGATCAATTACTAATGATTGTTGTAAAAAACAATTAAACAATAATGATTATTAGTATTAAGCAAATACAAACCTAGTATGAAAAAATTGAAATATTATTATTCTTACTCTTGCATATATGGTGCGAAGAAACAATCAATATCAGTTTCACCAAACCTCATTGAAATGTACTGAAGTCTTGAAAATTGGGAAGTCCCTTTTGAAGGCATAACAATCACTTGTAAATAATAATTACCTAATGATAGCAAAAATAATAACTCTATCAGTAGGAAATAAGAATCTCATAGTAAAGGAACAAGAACTTGACAACTGAAAAAAAATTTATCCACAATAGCAAAAATAACAATTACAGCACTTAAAAATAACAACCTCATATTGAAGGAATAACAATTCCAGCTGTAGGAAATAACAATCCCATAGTGAATGTATAACAACCACATGTAAATAACAACTATTCAATGATAGCAAAAATAACAAATTTATTTGTAGTAAATAAGAACCCCATAGTGAATGAATAAGAACTTGACAATTGAAAAATAACTTATCTATGACAGCAAAAATAACAACTTTAACACTTATAAATAATAACCCCATAATAAAGGAATAACAATTTAACCAATAAAAACAGAATAAATCTATAACTACAAAAATAACAACACCAGAAGTGAAAATAAATAATTTAACTAATTAAAACATAACAACCCTATAATTGCCAAATTAACAAGACGAAAAGGGAAAATAAAGAACTAGAAAAATAACGAGTATATAAAGATTAACAAATTATAATGAAAATAGAATAATTCTACAACTGGAAAAGTAAAAAGTCCAAAAGAAAAAAGAAACAACTGGAAAAATTACTTTTATCATTATGTACATAACAATACCACCAATAATAAATGATAAGATCCACTCTACCTTCTAGACAGATGGATATTGATCAAGGTTACAAAAAAATTATTTTTATCACTGTGTATAGTTATTTATAAAGCAAAAATCAATATGCTATGTATTTATAAATGGCTACTTTCTTCATTAAACATTATAAAATGCTCAACTCCTTCATCATTAAATATGCCAACAAATGTGTGTTGATCAAATCTAACAGTGAGTTTTATTATAATTTTATCACTTCCTTTCCCAACAAGTGATGCTACTAATATTTTGAACTCATCACATGTTATGCCTTCCTTTATGGATATTGTTGTTACTTGATCACCAACATATGTGTGACCTTCTCCATCATTTTCAAACTGTCATCCATATAACATAACATAATAGATGCTTTCTAGATAAACTCACTATCATTAATGACAATATGCACCAGACATATAATATTAACAACTCTAACACTTATATTAACAACTGTCGCATATTTTAATAACTCACATTGCCTTGCATATCAGATCATGATTTGTCATTCACACTTTGAATGAACCTTTCTAATGTTCATATTTTTTTACTACACTAAATTAAACACACCCTAACTTTTTACAAACTGAATATAACTTTTAAAAGGATAAGTTTTTGTAATGAAATGGATGTTAGAGCAGAATATAAAGAAACATGATTTCACATTATGGTATAACATGTAGAGCATACAAATTTAAACATAAAAAGTTTACTTCATTTGCATGGAAAGCATGAGGCCACCAAATGCATTGAAAGCCAGAAAATAAATGAATAACAACAGTCGAAACTTTTAGTTGCAGTTATGGCTTCATTTTCTTTTCTATGATATACAATTGCTTTTTGATTATTTAACATAAGGATCATCAGGAAATAGGAAATTTAAAAGATCATTCAATCATAGTGCTGAATGGCTAACAATCTTACATTCTTACACGACTCTTCCCTTATAATTTTCTCTTCTAAAGAAAAAACTGTCTTTCTTAAATCTAATCTCCTTTAGAATAGGGATGTCAAATATAGCAAAAGTAATAGCTCCAGAGATAGATTCACTTAAAGAGAACAAACTCAGAGTGACTAGAATGAACGACATTACTAGAGAGATGATAGCGACAATCAAATACGATGAAATAAGTAATTACCGTTGGAAGGTCGAATGACAATGATGATGATTGGATAAGGAAAAATGACCAAGCAAAGACAAAGAAAGAGCGCAAACGATGATGAAGGAGCATATTGCAATCTTGAAAGGAAATTAAGGCTTTAATTTCACGCTTTCTCATCTTATTTTCTTAACATAGTGCTAAATTCTTTTTACTTTTATTATTTTTTAATTCATAATAACAATTTTATCTTTTTATAATTAAAAAAGAATTATCTAAAGTCCTATAGGACTTAAAATTAAGTATGTTATTGCTGGAGACTTTTTACTCAAATGTTATTTTCCCAATATTGGTCCATGAGCCGTTCAAACAGACATAGACATCATAGTTAATGAACCTAATATCTACCCAGGATATCTAAGCGTTCAGTGTTCATCAAAGCATTGCATTACCGTTTGCTAGTTTTCTTGGAATACGAATTTAACAGAAAATCTAGAATATGAATTCGCAGCATCAACATAGGCTAAAAGGAGTTCGTCCAATTTACTTCAAATGTTGTCAAATGCTACTCATTGATCACTTTCAGCTGTTCTTTATGCTGCAGCAATATTTTCCTTTTGGCACAAAGTCAGGCATACGTAACAATATAAAGCCATATATAGCAATAAATAAGAATGGCGAAAATGCCTCCACAAGCACAACACAGAAGGCCTTTTGATTTCCCCTCTTTTCATGATACCAAAAAGACCGAAAAAGAAAAAAAAAAGTCAGCTAACGTAAGGATTAATTTAATCTGAGCTAACATTTTGCAAAAGCTTACAAAGAGAAACCCTTCAAGTACTCAGGATCACGCTTGGCCCTCTCCTGGAATTTCTTAAACCATCTGTCCAGAATATCCATAGGGACGACCAATTTGGATCCATCCACCCCACAAAAAGACTGCATAAAATTGAACAAATTTTCACCTACTTTCAATGCTAAATGTTCGATTCGCTTCTCAGCGGTGACATCCAGGGACGGCAACGATGCCAGGTCAACAACGGAGACCCCAATTTTCGCTGAGAGTGGCCGCGCGTCCACTGTTAGCTGCAGCTGGCCGGAAACCCCCGGCTCCGGCCACGGCAGCGAGAGCAAGGCGGATGGGCGGGCTATCGTGACAGCCCCACAATACAGGAAAGGCGAACCCGGCGATTGGATATAAACGGCGAGAGCTTTATCGGGAGGAAGTGTGAAGCTGTTCAAGAGAAAAATGCAAACCTCGCGAACTTGTTCGTACGTATCACCTGCCCAAGATAGCAGAAAGCGTTAAAATTGGGGGAGAAACGGGATTAAGTTAACATAAGCATTGAACGGAGAGAAAGTTGTGAAGCTTACCGACGAAAGTGTTCATGTCGAGGATCCAGTGAAAGGTGTCGATTTGAGAGAAAGAGGAGATGTCGATCGGGAAGCTGCGGTTTGGGAATACTACTCCGAACATTTTCCCTCAAAGATCAAAGGCGATGCTGCTACAGAAATCAGGACACCAGGTTCGATCCGCAGAGGTGAAGAGCCTGCCTGAAAATGTTGTATCGGAATTGACCGCCGGGTAGCGTAGACGATGGAAGTATCTAGCATAGTCTAGAACATCGAAGAAGATGGACGGGAAGAGCCGCGTCTTTTCCAGCCTCATCTGGATTTTTTAATAATAAAAATAAATTATTCTTATATTATTACTACTTAATTTTACCATATTAATAATAATTTATCTTAAAAATATACTATTTAATTCGGATTTTACATTTCTTCATCGCCTTCAATGAGGTGATTCATATACTTGATCATCACATTTGGATTGGAAAGAGTAATGAAGCAGTGGAAATTGGATAGGAACTCATAATCCCAGACACATGAAAGCAAAATTATGCCTTACTCATTGTTTATCGATTAGTTGAACCATCGTTTGTTAAGACTTGTTACTTAAAGTAAGTGAAGGACTCTTCCTCGTGTGAGGAAGTTAGTGTGTATAATAATAATAAAAAAAATCAATAAAAATTAATGAAAGATTTATATTTAAAAATTTTATTTTTAAGAAAATTTAGTTTATTTTTATATATAAAGATGACCGATGATATAAAAATATTATAAAAAATTTATATATAGAAAATACTATTACTTAAATTTAAATTTTTTTTATCTAATAAAATTTTTAAAATAAGACTTCCCATCATTGTTATGAAAAAAAAAGTAAGTGAAGGGCAACACCAATATATTATATAAAAATTAGAATTTTGTGTACTGTTACTTTGTTATATCACCTGCTTTCTAACAAAAACATGTAATTTTCTATCCTCAAATTACGGGGTGGAGTTATTCGAGTTATGAAACAAAAATAATACTTCCTCCAATTATATTATATGTGATTTTTAACTACAAAGTTAATTACATAAATAGAATTGTCTAAAACTCGCTTTAATCTATCATTGTACCTGTATTGCAAGTTGCAGATTCCTTGCATGTTGAGGATGTATAGCGAGTAATTTGAGTGGAAGGAATTTGGGAGTAGACAGGTTCAGTCAGTTAAGTGGATGAAAAGAGGGTCATTTTTCACTAGTCAAGAGTGAAAGGCATAGTAATTTGTGAAACAGTTAAAGTCATTGTCATGGATGGCTGAAAGCTTGAAGAAGAAGCATGAATGGAGAGGAAGAAGTAGGTTGATTTTCGAATCACAAACCTAACGACTTGGTTGACGTCTCGCTTACCCCAATTAACCTTGTCATTCACATTATATCTATCTCTTTGCACTCGCATTTCATTTCCTTTCATTTAGTTAACGGGTTCAATAAGAAACATCTGAAAGCTAGCCATCACCCACCTTTTCCCTTGTCATTTCTTTCCCTTTCCCCTGGTGGAATTGACACTGACCCCAATTCAATCCTACACTTCCTACTTCATTCCAAAAAATACAACTTTTACAAAACTATACCCACATGTATTGGAGTGGAAACACTAATGCTCTCATGTCCAATACAGAATCTAGGTGGCACTAGTACAATAATGAACATTTACCTCAGTTAAAAATAACTTTCTAAACCTGATTTAGAATTGATTTAGATAAAGATAATTAAAAGATTAGTCACATCAGGTAAACAACTAGTTTAAAAACTCTAAACCGGTTCTTAAGGTCAGGTCTAAAAAGTTATACTTTTTTAGGCCTGATGTGATCACAACAGGTCTAAAAATTATGCTACACCTTATTTAAAAAAATTTACCTTTAAGACCTTATGTGCACACATAAGATCTAAAAAGTATGACTTTCTAGACTTGAAATGGCCACACCTAGTCACAATTTTTAATCCTTATCCTCTATAACATTGGTTTGGTTTAGAAAGGACGGTTTGGTTAACCTATTTTGTAATAATGTGGTAATTCTGATTAGCACACTTGGATTTGATTCATGTAAGCGACATTTTTGTTTATGTGCAGAAGACCAACATGAGAGATTCAGTCTTATGAAGAAATAAGTATAGTACTCTTTGGTTGATAGTTAATTGTTGTTGGGCTGTCACTATTAAAGCATTCAATTCAGATTCGAATATAACGTATATATTATTTTGGAATTGCCTGTGGCACAAGCCATCATTGATTACAATTCATAAAAGGGTGACTGTAATGAAATGTACTCTCAGTTTCAAATCAACCAACAAACTTGTTATTTCGTGTATTATATTATCATAAAGAGAAAGGGCTCGTGTGCTTTGATTATTCTTAGCATGAACCTGGACTTATGTCTTGCTTACGCCAACACGGTGTCTTTGTGTTGGGTTGACGGCTTCAACAAGAAACATTTGAAAGCTTGCTATTAACAACCTTTTGGTCATCTCTCTTTCTACACTTTCAATGCCGCTTACTAGTCTCTGCTCTGCAAACGAAAGTGACTCACATGATCAGCATGTTCACTTCAGTATCCAATACAGAAGACACTGTAATAACTAATGAGTCATCCCTTATGTGAGCTTTCCATAAAATTCAACCTCTCTAAATTCAAGTGGCTTAGTGCAGAGACCCTTACCAGGTGGGGTCTAGGGATGAATAAATATATCATACAACCTTACTCAAATAGAGAGACTGTTTAAACAAAATTACAAAGTGGCTCAATACACCTTGTTGTATTCTTTATTTAAACTAAATGATAAGGTAATTTGATGCACAAGGTTTGTACCAGATAGGGTCTAGGGAGAGATAAATGTAAGGAGTCTTACTTCCAAAGTAGAGGGACTATTTTTAGAATTTGAATTTATTACCTCCTAATCATATGATAGCAATTTTGCCGTTACACTAAGGCTTACCCTCATTTAAACCAAACAATAATTGGTATATTATATTGTGGGCTAAAATTTGACATAGATATCAAGTACACTACAAATTCCCAATAACTTGGTGGGTATATACATACTTATATTGGATACATGCAAAACAATAGTATTCCTCATTCTTGTGAGCCACATAGGACTCACAACAAAATAATGATCACAACGGGTGAAGAAAAATACAATGCCCTTATATACTGATGAATTGAAAGATTGAGGTGTGTTTGATGTCAAAACTTTGATCCCTGCTGCTTCCTTTTCCTATTCCTTAGGTATCTTTATGACTACATGTATGTTTGGGAAACCCCCAAACCATAGTTTTTATTGGCCCAAATTTTAGTTTAAAGAAATTTTAAAATAAATAGTTATATTTATTCAAAAGGGCTTTTAGATCAAATTATAATTTAAAACTATAGTTTCAGATAAGCTAGTAGGAGTATTTTTTAGAACAATAAAAGAGTTTATAAATTACTCAATTACTATTTTACCATTATTTTTTCTTATACCTTCTCTCATCTATCTTTTCTACGATCTCTTCTCTCTCATCTCTATTCACTCTTTTTCACCCTTTCTCCTCTCTCCTTTTTACCCTCTCTCCTCTCTCTTATTTTTAATAAAATTATACCCTTTCTGGTAATTTTTTAATTACAAAAGTCTTTTTAGTAATAACTATCTAAACACTCATTTATCCAAAACTACTTTTTTTTTATCAGCTATTCTCCAAAAACCCTTTTTCAAAAGCTATCAAATTTTTTTTTTCTAAAAGTCTATTCAAATACACGTTACGAAAACACTATTGTCAAGTTAGATGTCATTTACAAAAGTTGAATTTGTCTTTTCCTTCACTTACTTTCAATATATGTAAATCCCCAAGCATTGGAATTAGAAGTTAATACTAAATCTGGTTATTAATTAATGCTTAATTAATAACTTCTGCGTGTCTTGTAAGAATTAAATGTGTGAACAATGGTTAGTTTTACTTATTAATTAAAGTGGCTGCTTTAATAAGTTAGTAAGTCTCCACTTAACCGATATAACGCAGTACTGTTCTTCATATTATCATGCCAGAGTACTTCGATTAATTAGTGGGAACAAGTGAATATGTCATACTTAAGCCAAGAGGAATTTTGAAGGAACACAGAATGGCAATGACAAATATATGTGTGAGAGGGAGGTTTAATCAGAAAGTTTGGTACAAGATAGCATGCAAATCCAAAAGCATGCTGGTGATGTAGCAACAGAAATGAAAAAAAGAATTTCAGACGACACTCACTAACCTCCAAACTTAGTCTCCATTATATAAAGCCCCTGATCAGCCCTGTACTTGCTACACCCTCATCAAATCAAATCCACTTGAAATGGAGAGAGCAAACACTAAGTCTGCTTTCAAGGTTTAGGATTAATGCTTCTTCTTCTTCATGTTGTTCTTCTCTTCTGTTTTATATTATGTGTGTACTGATTCCTTCGTGTCTTTCTGTATTTTTCTTCCTTATTTTTTCTGCTGTTGAAGTTTGTGAAGAATACTTCACGGTCTGCAGCTGAATGGAGCAGTACAAACTCTAGAGGAATGGTGAGAAGCCAATGCTACAGCTAGCTCATTAATTCCACCTTTCCCATTAATCTCTCACAAACCACTCATTTTCGTGTTCTGACCTTTAGTTTATCTTTTCCGTGAAAGTTGAACTTTCATGCAAAGCGGGTTTGAAACATTTCTTCTTATCCTAGAGTCTCTAAGTTCTGAAACTCTTATAAACGTGAAAGACAGATAGAAAAGCCACTAGGTTGTGCTATATTTCAGCATAATCTCTTGCATGCTACCAAATATCCATCCATGTTAATAACCATGGAGTTTCTTGTTCAATATCCTTATTATTTCATGAACTGAATGATTTGAAAAGTATCGGTGACGCAAGCAGAAAGGCCTATAGTTAAGACGGCCAAAAACACTGAAGTCTGACACGAATGGCATATAACAGTTGAATGATTTAAATAACAAATTTGCAAGTTAACTTTCTTGTTTTTTTGCTGGAAACTTTTGGGTTTTGATTAAATGTTTGTTTCCTTCTCTCTTAAGCAGATAAAGTGACATTTTTAAAACTAACACCAACAAAACTTTTCCACTTAATTTTAGACTGTTGAACCATGCAATTTTCTTTCCAGGCTTAATCAAGTATATGTCCACTATGGATGGACCCCATTATGAAAAAGACAAGTGCATTTGCCTATTGCAGCATTATTATTCATTATTGATTAGCTTTAACTTGCTTTCTTTCCTCTCTTTTATCCAGACATGATTCGATATATTATCAAACACTTTCATTGTAATTAAAGTTTTTTTTTATGCTTATCAATCATTTGTCTCACAAGCAGGTAAGTATATAGCTCAGGGAAATATATAATATATCAGTATCGATCAACTTCATCAAGTCAAGTTTTTCACTTTTTTTTATATCAAAATTTCCTTCTGTTTTAATTATCTGAAGGCTTCAAGGAAGTCTCCTCCCAAGGAAAATACAAAACCACAAGAGTTCAAACTCCATACCCAAGAAAGAGCTGTCAAACGGGCCATGTTTAACTATGCAGTAAGATCATTGAACTCTATCTATCTGTGAAACCTAAAAAGCTCGAATAATGCTTGAGGTAATAATTTTGCATGCGAGCGCAGGTTACAACAAAGTTCTATCTCATGGAGATCCAAAAGAAACGAGAGGAGAAGCTGCTGAAGGTAGACAACACCTAGTTTATGTAATATTATACATTTAAGAGAATAATTCTGTAGAATGAATGAATGAATAAAAAAGTGGAGCAGATGATTGAAGAGGAAGAGGTTCGTTTGATGAGGAAGGAGATGGTGCCAATAGCTCAATTGATGCCATATTTTGATAGGCCATTCTTGCCACAAAGGTAAAGATCCAAGAGTAGCTAGGAATTAACATGTAGCAATGAAGATGATTATGAGTACAAGAAATGAGAATATTATAGTAGATTTACACATGCATGTAATGATTTGAAATGCAGATCAAGCAGGCCATTGACGATTCCAATAGAGCCAAGCTTCTTGAGCAAGAACTGCGAGCCTGGATATGAGTTCTACAACCTGTTTCATCATCCAGCTCTCATGATGAAGCCCGTCAAGTAGAATTAAACTTCATTTTGATTTGTATGTGGGTTTGGTTGGGAAAGCGCCATTGTAAAATGTATTTTTTTTTTTTTGCGTGCCTTTGTATTTCGCATGTTGTACACTAGTAGTCACACACGTAGAGAGAATTTTTTACTGTACCATCAATCCTGTCTTCATCATCAACAACTAGGTCCCCTGCTACTGCACTTGATGATTTAGGCGAAGACGCCTTTCATGGTTTCATTTGTACCAATATAATAAAAGATGCTTTGTGCTTTTGACTTTCTCTAGCCTCTCTTCTATTTATATTTCTTGCAGCATCTTTTGACCACGTTTTTTTTTTTGTTACTCTTAACTTTTATAAATCTCACAATCTAGAGGATTTGAAGATGAAAGGAGATAAGTTTAGCTCAACCAACTTCAATATTACTGGGGATAGCTTCTTCATTTGGTCTATTACTTATCAACTGTGATGAGTTCCAAGTTGAACCATTAAATTACTTTTAATTTGCTCTTTCAAAATTCAAATAATTTAAAAAATATTATAAATGCATGCAGATGCATAGATGTTATGTAGAAAAAATTGAGAGGAATCTATGTATTTATAATTATTATAGTAAATAAGGTATCGTATTAGAAATAAATTTACAGAAGATTAAAGTTAAAAAAATAAGAGATGAATTTTGTTTTGTCAACAGAAGAGATGAAAAATGGAAATTATGAAACAAATATTGGGGAATGGGGAGTTGACTTATTTCCTGTTCTGGACGGTTCGGTTCGACTCGACCGGTTCGACATCGCCTTGTGATACCATATAACGCCGGAAGCCTCCTTTCTGCATTCCCTCTCCGTTGCGTTCCAAGATTGATTACCAAATCGAGCGGCAGATCCACGCGACGCCGCTATTAAGGTCCATTGCCTCACCTCGTTTCTTCAGCTCCGTCCTTCTACTTTCTGTCATCGAATAACTCTTTTCTGCAGGTTCTCATTGGTGTGTTCCCATTTTTTTGCCCCAGTTTCTTTTGCCTTTTGAACTCGCTTTGATGCACCTTTTGTGTTATTTTGCACATTCCAGTAGTGGTATTCGAAAATCTGAAGTTCAATTTTGCACCCGGTTGTGAATTGTGGAAAAGGCCATTTCATTTCATTTTAAATTTTTCGTTCTAGGGTTCTTCCCCGGACCTCTTCCCTCTCGCCTCGTTCACCGCCTTCTTCTTTTCATTTCTCGCGATGTAGGACGTTTCTCTTCTCTAATAATTTGAGCTTTAAAGTAGTTTTATTTGGGATTGTTGACTTTCCCCACT
Source organism: Leucaena leucocephala (assembly GCA_037074615.1). NCBI lineage: Eukaryota > Viridiplantae > Streptophyta > Magnoliopsida > Fabales > Fabaceae > Leucaena > Leucaena leucocephala. The sequence goes on along the minus strand of CM073516.1, from coordinate 7,389,483 downwards.
TTTTTCTTGTCATGGTAATGGTTTCGATGAACCATCTTATTATAGTTCTTTCTTCTCCCCCCCCCCCTAAATCAAGTAATAGTTAGTTATTTACTACATAGGCGTTAAAAGTTGAGAACGTTGGTCTTTGTGAACGTGTTTATGTTGTAGGTAGTTTTCGCTATGGAATTTAAGCCAAAGGAAACCCATGTTGTAATTATAATCACTTCATGGGTTCTTCCAATTCGTGTTATAATGAACTTGGTGTGCTAATGTTTGTCGTTTTATTTTCTGGTTTGCTGCAGGAATGAGTTCGTGACACTTTCATTGTATATCCTATGTGAGAGTTGACGTTGTTTAAATTTTATTCTGGGAGCTCAGTACATTTTGCCATCCATCATGGAGATACAAACTTGCGGCAAGCCAATAGATTCTCTGCTTGAGAAAGTCCTTTGCATGAATATTTTGTCGTCTGATTACTTCAAGGAGCTTTATCGATTGAAGACCTACCATGAAGTTATTGATGAGATTTACAATCAAGTTGATCACGTGGAGCCTTGGATGACGGGAAACTGTCGTGGTCCCTCAACTGCAATCTGTCTTCTCTACAAGTTTTTTACTATGAAGCTTACTGTCAAGCAAATGCATGGACTGTTGAAACACCCAGATTCCCCTTACATAAGAGCTGTAAGTATGGCGCCTGGCAATTTATGTTGGCCTTTTCTTTTTGTTTTATTGTAAATACTGAAAACTTTGTGCATTAATATCACGAGGGGCATGTGTGTGTTATTTTTTTTTTTCCGGTTTGAGTTGGAATCAATGCTTTTACTACCCCATATATGTTTTTTAGTATTGAGTTCAGGGACAGGAAAAATTGCATCCTTGCTCTTTTTTACCGTATAATCAAATTAGCACTAGATGTAGGCATATTTTTTGTGTTAAGCTTGGCTCGTTCCCTGGAGGCGTCCCTGTTGTTGCTATACGTCTCATCACATTTTGTTCAACACCTGCAATCATCACTTCTCTGTCCATCACATTGTCAATGAGATTTTTTTTGCAATTTTACCTTGAGACCTGATTGTGTGTATTTTATGTTCTATATTGTTCCTGATATTATTTGCAGATTGGATTTCTCTATTTGAGATACGTTGCTGATCCAAAGAGTCTGTGGAACTGGTTTGAGCCATATGTCAAAGATGATGAGGTATGAAGACTTGTAATGTGATCTTTGGAACTCTTGGAATATATTTTTTTTTACTTGCAAATTGTTCCAAATATTGGGCAGTGGTTGAATTTTTCCTCATACTTATGATTTTATGCTTATAAGCTAAAATTTGTCAAATTATTTGAAGTCTGTGGAATTGGGTAGTGATGATCTTATGTCTGTACAGAACTTTATGGGCTATAATTACAAGTGTGATGATCTTATGTCTGTACAGAACATTATGGGCTATAATTACAAGTTTTCTATATTTTAAATACCGACATTTGAATGTCTGTTATCTCGAAGTATCCCCGTTTTCAGGATAACTATTAGAATTACTTCTTGATATTCTATTTAAATTATTCTTCATATTCTATTATGATTCTGCATGTCAGGAATTTTCTCCTGGATCTAATGGACGCATGACGACAATGGGTGTATATATCCGTGACTTACTCCTTGGACAGGTTAGTTACCGTTAACTGTATCAAACTATATTTTATGAGTTTGCTTCTGGTTTAATTTCTTCAGTCTCATGCTTTCCTTTTGCTTGTAGAATCAAATATCTTTGCATATGATAGTCAGCAAAGTGTACCCTGATCTCTTGATATTGTCAGATAAAAAAAAAATCTCTTGATATTGAGATTTTAAAATGTAATGTCATACGATGACAAGGAAAAGAAAAATCATTTGACTCACTTTTGACTAGTTAAACTGAGATTTCTGTCTTCAGAGCTCCCCTTCCAGAATCCAGCTGCATCACAAGATTGCAAAAGAAGCTATGTTTCTCATCATCTCATAATTTGGAGTAACGGTCCTATGAGGTGCTTTCAGTATCTTTTGGACATAAGATTCATATACCTACAAGTAATTTTTTATTAGAATTAGCTAAGAATTTGCCATTTTTTCTTGTACATCATAACTCTGTTTATTAAATGCTCGTATGACTTAATATGCAGGGTCCTCTATATGTTTTTTAGAAACACATGTCTGAGGTCTTCGAGTACAGTCATGTGAAAATTTGAATATGGTCAAGAAGTTGAGTAATATTTTGTAGTTGCTTGTTTTTTACTTGTTTCTTTCTCCCTCTTTATGGTTTCGTTTTTACTTTTTTTTCTCTTGTTTGGAGTGGGGCTATTGGTCATGTCCTACATATCAAAAACTCTGCATTTTTGTATCACTTGGAAACCTTCGGCAATCCCTTGCAATATGTGAATTCCATCCCACACCTGCAAAACATTCTGCTTAGTTTGATACTGCACTTTTATAAAAAAAAATCTTAAATTACTACAAATAGAATAAAATATGAAAATATTTATTATGTTTTTTACATTCATTAAGTTTTTTGAAAAAAATTGTGAATAAAAATATTGAATATTTATATTTTGTATTTTGTTATTTGCATACTTCTTATATTCTTAAGCTTTAGCTTGAATCTTGGTGTCACCTGGGTTTTTTAGTTATATTAAGCAAAGCCTTGTCATATTCAGTCCAACTGCTCTAGTCTGATCATGTCTGGTTAGTTGTGGCATTTTGGTCCATGGAAGGTCTATCCTTTCCTAAAATTCTCTTCAAGGTTCATCTCCTTACTTGTTTAGATTATACAGAAAAAGGCAGGTAATAGGAAATGAATTGGTTGAATTTCTTGTCCTGAATTGACTGCTTTGCTTAAATCATATGAGCCACCATTTTAGATACAAGAAGCTATCGTTACCACATGGCTAATTAGACTTCCAACTTGTGATTGATGGTGTTGAATGAACATTCCTTTTTCCTTCCTGAATGAAGAATGTTCTCCTTTTCGTGACAATGTTCTATATTCTCTACTGTGCAGTACGTTGTGGAGCCAAAAGGAGGATGCATGTGAATTATACCAATATTATTTTTCCTTTTCTTTCTGTTTGGGGATTATTAACCACCAAATCATGACACGATATAGTTACTTTTTGTGCCTTTTAGCAAGGGGAATGCAATCCTAGTTTTTCTTTTTAATTTTCTTTTAGGAGAATGTATTACCAAATCCCCAAAAGAGGAAGCCATTTCAATTTATTCCGTAGAAGTCTCATGAAAATTGGAATTTGGAAATTGAATGGTTCAAACTTATGGATTCATTTTGTTTAAATAAAGGAACTTGTATGGTAACTGAATTATCTAAGTACCATATTCATGGAAGGGATTCTGGAGAGAAATTAAAAAAACTCATAATTCTGATATACTGCACTCGTGCTATGCTCAATAATTGATTGTCGTTGTACCTAACTTAGCCATTTGTCTAGTATGCTTGGATATACATACAACATTAGTTTACCAGTTTTTGTGGATGAATGACTACTACGTCCTTTGTGGTAGTTTTTGTCTGGTATATAATTTGTTAGGTATCATGAATTTTAACATTTTGCGCATGGTGCCATTAGACACCAGCACCATTGACCAACTAGAGTGTTACAATTATTAATTTTTGTTTAACCCTGGGATTTGCTTGTAATTTTTTTATTTTACCTTGACCCTGAGTCCCATTCATGAGTGTGTTCTACTTTTGCAGTACTACTTTGACACGCTCTTTCCCCGCATCCCTGTTCCTGTACTGCGGCAAATTGTGTCTAATCTTGAGAAATTGAAGCTCCCTACCACACATTCTGGCTCAACTGGGGAATGCACCCGCCATGGTTCTGATGAGACTGCACGCAGACCTCCTTCTGTGAAGGCTGCCCTCTCAGTCTCTTTTGGTCAGCGGGCTCCACATCGTGCTTCAACAAGGGATTCATCCCCCATTCGCCGCACTATACCTGGCCCACCTCATGAGAGAAATGGCAGTGAAGAACGAAGATCTCCAAGTAGCCGACATAGCGGAAGCCATGATTGTTATGAGAAGGACCGGGATAGGGAAAGGGACCGCGAGCGCTCTCAATCCAGGGATAGAAATAGGGACTGGGATCGGAATCGGGATCGTGAAAGAGACCGCGAGCGCTCTCGATCTAAGGACAGAAACAGGGATCGTGATAGGGACAGGGACAGGGACTGGGAGAGGGACAGAGAAAGGTACCAAGACCGTGATAGAGACAGGAGGGATAGGGGGCGAGAAAGGGATAGGGAGCAAATTTATGATTATGATAGGAGGTCTAAGTATGCAGAGAGAGAAAGTAGCCGGGATTATGACTATAGAAGGCATGATGGTAGCAGGCACTATCGAAGTCGGAGTAGGAGCCGGAGCAAGAGCAGAAGTAGAAGTCAGAGCTTGCAAGCTGGTTCTTCTTGGTTTGAGTCCCATTCTAGTCCACAGAGGGGCGTAAGTAAGGACAAGACATCTGCTTCCAGTAATCTAGCTAAACTAAAGGATATCTATGGTGATTTAAGTGATAATAAACGTGATGTCAACACGGAAAGAATTCCTGGAAGGGATAATGGAGGCGAAGAGGTAATTAGACTTGGTGGTTCCACCTGGAAGTACTGAAACTGTTCTTGGAACGCTAATTGTGCTAAATGTTGGATTACTTTTTACAAGAAAGTATATTGGACCTCTCCCTTTGTAGCTGCTTCTATTTGTTGACGAGATATTTAAACTGACTAACGCTATCTATGGCCATATTTAGTATGACGAGAGGCCAATATATAATATTAAAATTTAATCATAATTTTCTTTCTGCCACGTTTTGCATGTTTTAAATTGTAGGTGTAATGCTATTTTTGGCTGTACGAAAAAAATGCCTTCATTTGTTTGTTGGAAGTATGCTTTTTTTACCATGTCTCCATGCACAATCGGAAAATATAACGTGTTTGGCAACGGCCATGGGAGGTTCAAGATTGATGCACAAGTTGGTGCTGTATGAGTTTGAAGGATTAATTCCTTGAAGCTGGGGATAATTTTCTGTGTTGCCCTTGAAATTGTCATAGAAAACGTTTTGCGGAATTATCAATGCAGTGCATGTTACACCATGAAAGGCCATGAAAGAGAGTAATTCAAAAAAGCCGAACGCCATCTTTTAGTGTTATTAGCTATAGCAACACTAACAATTCTTCTCTATATTTGTTGTCTTTAAAGAGAACAGCTTTAAAGAGCAGAGCAAAGATATAGGCGCAGCTAGGGTGATCAAGTCCTTCTGCTGACTTCGCTTGAAGATAATTTAGAACATGGCTAAACATAAATCAGGCAGTAGAAAGTTGGTTGCCAATTATACAAATCTTCGGACCAGAGAAAAATGGATGAACAAATCATCCGAACTTTAGGGGAAATAGTTGTTAGGATGAAACCGACGAAATGCAGGAAGACGAAAAAGTAATCATGTTTCTCTTATTGCCAACAAGTTTTAGTGTGACACAACTATATTAATAAATAATCTACTTTCTATATCAACTTTCAAAGTATGGAAAGAAATAGTGATTAAATAATTTTTAAAAAAAGAAGAAAAAAAGACTTTGAGCGATGGAGCCCTTATAAATCTATTCCTAATTTTCTTTAGTTAATCTCTAGCAACATTAGGATGTAAGAGAAATTTCTATATTGAAGCTTCACAATTATAACAAAAAAAAAAAAAACTTATGAGGTGGGAGCCAGTGAATCTGTTGCTACTCACACTTGATAGAGCGATAAATGTGACGGACAAAGATTAAAGAAGCACGAAATCCGGTAGTTCCGAGCATGAGAAAGAAACTATAGCAAACGCAACCCATGTAGCCAAAGAAGAATGAGGTTTGCATGAAACCATACATATCTGATCTCGCTTGATAGTAGTACAAGCAGTAGCCATATATGAACAAGCCTGTTGATCCACCACAAAGGAAGGACCTATAGTTTCATCCCAAAAATGCAGAAGTTAGTGTATGAAGAATTTGAAGAAAGGAGCCAGGAAAAGAGGGGGGGGGGGGGGGGACAGTAACCATACCTCCACCACCATTCATGGTCCTCAGCAGCAAGCTGAAAGTATGTCAATGCCACAGTGATGAAAGCAGTGACCATAAAGAGAATGATGAATACAATGAACAGAATGCTGTATATGGTGTAAATCCTGTGACCCCAAACACTAGTAAATATGTAGTATAGTTCAATGTAAATGGCACTGAAAGGCAAGAACCCTGCCATAGCCATCTGTGGAAGAGTCCTCCGGTACCATGGTAGACAGGGGATCTCTCTGGGATACTTTGTGGTGCGACAAGGAGCTTGAAATTCTGGTCTGCTGTTCTTACCAGCAATTCCCCCCAATACTAGTAATGGTGAAGTTACAAGAGTCCATATGAGAAAAATAACAACAATCGTTCCAAATGGGAGTGCTGCAGTGGAGTTATAGGCCAGAGCAACAGTATTAAGAAAGCAGAATGTCAAAAACGAAGGTCCAGTGAACAGGCTTCCAGTCAACACCAAATTCCTCACCTAGCAAGCCATAGAACCAAAATTTTATCGGTTACTATGCTGCATTTGGATTTGTAATATCCACAGAGGAGTTTCAATTGCTATGAGGATGCAAAAACCAGGAGGAAAACTACGGCATCATAATGAAATTGTTTTATTATTTATTATATAAGTAATCAATGTGATCCATGGGGAGACTCATTTGCTGAAATCTTCAATTTGGACATGGAACAGAAAGATATAGTCAATAACAAAATTGTGAGAGCAAAACTGACAGTGACATTCTTGCACAGACATGAGCAATGCACTAAAATAAGTTGCAAAAGGAAGTGTTAGAATGAAGTACAAATGATATGTGCCATCTAAAAAGTGAGAATTTACCCAGTTTTTCCCTTCGATCATGCAATAGAAGGAAGCTGCCGAGTAGCCCGCAATCCCAGAGGTTAGAGCATATATAATTACTAGTGCTGTAAACAGAGCTCCCCTGTTGTATGGATAGAAAACACCAACTAGAGCCAGCATAAAGATGAAGATTGCACTGAGAACAGGAGTGAAGATACATGTTAAAGAAAAATATGAAAAACAACAAGTCAGAAAATAAAAAACTAAATCGAGCCTAGATGAGCACTCACAGTGAACATAGCTGGGTGCCAGTTCCAATGGCTGCTGCAAACAAAGACTTGTATCTTGGATACCTGAACACATCACCATGAATGTATTTCCATCCTCCCTCTTGTTGGTCATCAGCCTCCCCCTCATCATGCGTAAACCTATCATTTTTAGAATTGTGGTTATATCAGAGTCATAAATTAGAAGAATTCAATTCCCGAGAACAGGCAAGGCACAGATTAATTGGTGAGTTATTCTTACTTTACAAAATCATTTTTAAGTATACGCATGAGAATTGTGGCCAGGAATCCAGTCAAGAAGAGAACAGTGACGCAGGAATTGATGATTGAAAACCAATGAATTTCCAAGTGATGTGGCAATATCGAAGCCTGTGAGTATTTCTCCATTCTCTTCTCGAACGGAATATCTGTTTGAATCCATTTGACAGAATACGTGAAGTCCACATCTTCCTCTCTGTCTTCTGTCAGGTCCACTAGCGCATTTTGGTCACTACGTACTATAACATCAATGATGCAATCCTTATTGTAAAGGATTTCAAAATGGAGATGCTTAAAAAGATAAACTTTGGACCCGGTGGGGTTATCATCTTTGCCTTCTTCGCTGTCAAATTTTCCTAGGAAGCCCCAGATGGGCAAGTCATCATAGTACATTTGGAAAAAGTAATCCTTCAAGACAGCAGCTCGGAATTTAGCAACTTCTTTCCTTGTCAGCTTCTTTCTGCAAATACTCTCAGGTTCTTTGTCAACTAGGAAGGGCAGTGTATAAGGCGCAACAACTAATCGATCCCCATTCAGAACTTCTCCAAGAGCTTCTTTCTTTTCTTCAACATGAGCTGTATTAAACAACTGTCAATTACAAATAGGGGAGGACCAAAATGGAGCAGTAAATATGAATAGTATCATAAACCTACCTGGTAAGCAAAAGGGAAGGTCAAAATATCGGTATGTTTCACTGTACACATGCAAAGAAGAGAAGCACAGAAAATAAGCAGAGTCATCCGCATTGATGGAAAAATACATATATTGAACAAAATTTAATCAGTCAAACAATAAAACACACAGGCCACCCATATCATATTATCATCAAGCATTTCAGATGTCTTGGAGGTCTAGCTCCAACTTAGATTACTTCAATCTCAAACTCTTGTATATTCCCATTTTGATAATTAGTTAATGCAAACAAACATGAATTTAGAAGTCTTTTATCTTTTATTTAGTGAAAATCAATGCATTACAAGACTTAATATAAATTCAACTATGAATCTAGATGAAAGTTCAACAGGGAACAAAAGGTCTCTACTTTTCATAAAAGAGGGAGGATATAGAGAAGACATAACTGGAGACAACTCAATTGTCAATGCAATTATTATAAATCTAAACTAAACACACCCTGCATTTTCTCCAATAGCAAATAGCAATAGAAACAAACCAAACCTATCTATCTGGTGTAAGAGATCAATTTATACGGTTTGAGATTTTACAGTTATAATGGACGTAGTCAGAATTAAAATCAAGCCGCTCACGTAGCACTTATTTCCCACTTACCGGAATCCGATCCATTCACAAACCAAATAACAAGCATTTGGTGATCAAAAGAGAACCGAATTCAACGCATTAATTTGATGGTTGCCGCCATTCATTCAGAGCAATAAAATTAGAATGCTTATTACCAAAATCCAAACATTGCATCGCCTTTATATTTTATATATTTACAGGCGAGAAACTGAAAATTCATATAATATAATAGAGGCTCCCAAGGAAATCATTCTGTGCGAAGTTAAATTTCAGCATTCTGCCGGGGGAGAATTGAGATTGAAGTGAAGAAATTGAGCGTCGGTTACCTGGGATTGTGAAAGGGTCCCACCTTGTTGGCGTAGAAGGGAACGTAATCTCCGGCTTTGTAAAGATGATCCGATTCATCAGATGTGACATGAGATACGCAGCAGAGAATGAAAATTGCGGCAGCCAAACACAGTACTGACATTCCCATCAATGAAGCGAATAAGAGAGAAAGGGAAGCTCTGCAATGGCTTCTCCCAGTACCTACCGGTTAGCCAAATAGATGCATGAGAGTGGTGGGAGAGCACAACACATACAATCACAAACAATGGAATCTCCACGCCTTCACCATAACTTTACAATGAGTTCTTTTCACGGTTACTATATATACATTTGACTTCAAAGGGTGTGAGAAATCCTCTTCGTGAAATGCGAAGAAATTAATGAGCAACGGCAACGACGTGCTTAAGGCACATGGCATAAAGACAAATAGCAATTTACCTTCAATTGATAATTGATTAGATTATCTAATAGTATTTCACAAATACTTGTTTGATACAATACAATTCCCTTTGAGATTCAAGAACATCACGCATCTTAACTTAATTAAATTGGGCTGCTGAGTTTTACTCTTTCAAAGATGTTTCATTTCATGTGCATTCTATATTTACATGGCAAATTTTATTAGATCCCCGTCTCATCTTTAATATGCTCTAATTTCACTCTTCATCAATTATAACCATAACTCTTACCTAAAAAGAGATTAAGCTAATCAAAGTATATTCGTTAATGATACATGTGGGTTTGTTTCTCACCTCACTTGTTCCTTTTCACCCATTTACAAAATAGTTGTATTGAATTAATTCATGAATATAAAATGATGTATTAATATTTTATAATGACGGGGGATTACAATGTCGTGTATTTTAATTGGGTGGGAATATTGTTGATTATCAAAGGTGGCGCCAATTGGAGGATGCTGCCACGTCAGATTAACGGCCGCTCTCTTTCTTGTGGTATTGTTTCGTAGCCTAAATTGTTGTTTTATTTTTTGTTTTGTTTTTTTTACAATTTTTGTTTGAAATGAGTGATGCCTTTCCTTCTCGAGTACAGTAACTAAAATTATAATAAAATAGTACTATTAAGAAATCGAACATATACTAAATAGTCACATGTTTGAACCTTTCTTAAGTTGAACCACAGACGAAAGGTTATTGTTTTCTTTTCTTTTGTTTTTTTTTAATTATGGATTGGTGCATTAGGGCCTGAAAACTGGAATTCCAATTTCTAATCTTTCCACCGATAGAAAAGGGTACTTGGACTGATTAATTTCTACAATAACATCATTGTTTACTGATTTTTTTTCATCTCATAACTTGTATTCCAGGGAGGCACCTAATCTCCTATTTCATTTTTGTTAGTTTTTTTTATTCAAAAATTTTTGTTCGTTAATTTTGAATATTATAAATATGAGACCGTGTCAAGAATAAAATAATATGGCTTGAGACTGAATCTTCTACCGCGGGCTACCTTCTTCTAAACAAGCACATTTTGTGGGGCTTCCTATTGGGCCCAAAAGCCTCCTTGACAAGAATAATTATATTTAGAGTTGAGAAGCCAATTAGGTGATCATCAAGGGTTGGATACACCCATCTACTGTAGATTTAATTAGTAAAAGGGTGAGATATATGACTATTTAGAGAGTATTCGATTCCTGGGGAGTACCACTTTGTTATAGTTCCAGTCGCGGCGCTTGGGGAGATATCACAACTCTTTGGTACTTAGGTTTATGCCTGAGGGTAATAGACGGTTCACCCTACCCGACATTGGTATAGCTTAGGAGGAATGGAGACTTTACCTTACCCTTGAATCATGGATGAGCCCAGCCCCTTTCTAAAACTTTTTGTACCAAAAAAAAAAGATCAAGGGTTGGATACACTTGATTTCCGTGAACTAAGGTAGGAATGGGAAATGTGTTTAGTATTTGATAAAACCTTATGATTGTTTTTAATATAATGATACATATTTTTAAAAGAAAAGAAGAGTTAAGTCTATGATTTTGGAGTCTAGTGGCAAGAAAGCTTCTTTATAAATAAGAGGTTATAAGTTCAATTCCGTATATAATTTCATATTATTTGTGCCAGCACCTTTGATTCAAAAAAATATATAGGTAGAGATTTTTCTTACTCACCCTTCTTTTACATTTTTAATTTTTTTTAATTTTAAAATTGAATTACAAGCTTTTATAAATTAAATTCAAGTAGTCTCTCACCTCACTTTTTTTTTTAACAAGCAAGTAGTTTAAATGGTGGAATATTTCAAAAATAATTTTTTTAAAGTATAGATACTATCCCATTGAGATGCCAGTACTATCAAACCTTAGATGTAGAAACCTTCATAATAAATATTCAAATATTAATTTGTCGAGGCTAAATCCAACTCCTAATGGTTTGAAATTGAAATTTTCAAACTTACAGAAAAGTCTCGTATTTTTCTGCTGGTGGCAGGGGCGCAATACGGGTGACTAGGATTATACATAATTGAAAGCAGTGAAAGAAGCGATCTTCATGGATCATGCATCCTTTATCTTACGCATTCACCAACTCACTACTCTACCATTTTCAAACATACGCGTATTTTCATGACATTGCTTCATTTCAAAACTAGTATAGTAACTCCTACCAAGAAAAGAAAAGTATAGTAATTTGGTTCATTTCAATTTACAGAGGTACATTGCCATTTGCTAGTAAACTATGCAGGGTTTCGCTTAAAGTTTTGTACAGAAACGCTAAGACAAACAGATATATGATATATGTATAATACAAGAGAGAGTAATGTCTGAGCTCAACCCTTGGTTCTCATTATGGTAATGGAACCTCTGCCTTGGGTGTGAATCCTTTTGAGGGCCACCACTGCTTTCCCTGACTTTCCAAAACTGCGAGCTGAAAGCGATGATGACGAAGAAGTCACTGATGAATGTGGCACTGGATGTGGAATTGGCTTTGTTGGGTTCATCACTATCTGCTCATTTATGTCTTTTAGGGTTGTTTCCCCTTCCATTCCTCCACGCTTCACCAATTCAAATGGGTATGCTATTTTCTTCCATTGACTCTCTGCACACAGCATGCAAATGCATCGTTTACCTTTCAAACAACAAGGGAAGAGGAATGTTAAATCGAATAATGTCCTTTAGGTGTTTGTTAAAATTTCTGTGATACTTGAAACTGAAGCATAATTTTCATCTGAGTCTCCAGACGCCCAGCTCCTCTGAGAACTGTTGTCATCTTTGATTATTACTCCATGCATATAATTCTGTGATGATGATTGACCCCTAATGTTGAATTCATGACTATCTACAAAGTAATAATTAGCATAAAATGTTAGGCTGTTATTGTACGAAAGTAACAGTGGAGTGTTTCCATTACTAGTGAAACATTATATAGGTCTGAAACGAAATGTTAGGCTGATCATTTATTGCAAAGAATATAGGCCACAGAATCAACAAACAACCACTTCTTCCCAACCGTCAAAGACAAAAAACTAATTGATTGCCTCATGAACATAAACAATGACTTATTACTCAGAATGAAGCAACACTGAAGAAGAAAACAGGGCTTACCATGAAAGCGTTGGGCTGTTGTGGCAGAACAAGTTGAAAATAGATTTATCTGGTCATCCAAATAAAGGGATTCCTGTAAATGATCAAACAAGTATATAAGATTTCCAAGAAATTAGTAATGGAGTATGTTGGTTAGGAAAATGTAAAAAGCTTAAGTTCAAGATACAACCTTTTGATCCTGAAAGTAGGATGGTGAATTTTCTTTGTTGCACCAAATACCCCAACCAGAAATAGCATCTTCAAGGTACCCAGTCGTAGGATCAGATAAAAGCCAGGGTTCTGCTGCTGCTGCAGCATCTGCGATAAAGCAAAAATGAAGATTACAAAAAAGTAAAACTAAACTAGAAATGAAAAGGGCAAGTGAAATGGATAGAAATAGCATAAATACCCAGATATGTATCTGAAAGAGTGGCTTCAGACTCCAAATCCATGGAGGCTGCAGGGCAGTGAGAACACTAGCTGGGTGAGGTATGACAAAGCCCTCTGTTATGCAGGTTAATTATTGAATGCTTAACTCTCATATATGTGAACAAAAAGACTACTGCATTTCACCTTTTAGGCTCAAGGAAAATTATTGTGATGGGCCCTTTGAAACGCTGAAAATACCCACCTACCTAACCATGCATTAGTCAATACAGAGCATAATAATAAATGGGCCACATTAATTAAATTATTAATATTTATGTAATATGCATGGCTACTAGTTTTTGGTCTAATTATATTGAGGAAGGTCTATTGGTTTTTTTGAGAAATGAGTGCAAGCTTTTCACTCATCTACCAAGTTGTGTAGCCAATAGTTTATACAACAAGAGTTACATGATTGAGCTCAAAGTAACTTTCTATGAAGTCTTGTGTCTCTCAGAATCATCTGATCGATGCCTGTGTTTCTTCTATGTTGACTTACACAGAGAGTTATTGTTAGATACTTTTATCTTATTTTCAGAAGATCTTATTGAGCATGAAAATGAGATATTTCACCCTAATAAAAATTAAAGAAGTTAAACCAACAACTCAGAATTGTATGAAGCGACTAGTGGAAGATAGAAAATGTAAAAACAATAGTGGACACCTTCAAAGCATCACTATCTTACGGTCTTATTCGTTGTAAATCTCTTACTTTTGGTGCAGAGAATCAAAGGAGCCTTTTTTCTGATTCGTCACATTTCTTTGTTAGGTAGGGTTTTCTGAAGTTTTGCTGTTCTCCGCCGAAGATGAAGAGCAAGAGAAGCTACCTACTAGATTTGAAAATAGGGTATTCTGGCTTTTCATTTTTGAGCATTGATTTCTGCTATGAGCCAACCTACTGAAAAAGCCTTTGACTTTCCATTCATGAATAGATTTGAACTATCATTGAAGTTGAAACTATTAAGATCAAATTTTCCCGTCTTTCTTATGGGAACACTGTATTTTATGCTTGTAAACAGAAGTTTAATTGCAAAACTGATGTAAAGTGTGATGTAAAACTAGGCAAATATGCTCTGGATCTTGTTCATAATTAAAAATAAAATATGAAAGAGGAAGGGGAGGAGATATGAGACATTATTATCTATTATTGAATCTGCATTATTGAAGATGATTTATAAAGGAAGATGGAGGGAAAACAGAGGCGAAGATGAAAGCAGGTTCAATTTGGCAGAGTTTGCGAAATATAATAGAAAGAGACATAGAGACGTCTCAATCCTCAGTGCTTCATCCTAACATAAAATGCCACGTGGATTTTTGGCCCCCTCAAGTGGGGTCCAACTCCAACCTCACCATTTAAGCACAAAACAAGTATCTCAACTTGTCGTATTTTGCCTCTACGTTTTCTCAAGTTTAGGTATATATGTGTCTCTTGTTCATTAATTTTCCTTTAAAAAAAAAATAATCAGGCTAAAGCTATTGCATTTTCATATAAGAGAAAGGTCATGAATGGTATATGCCAACAAATTATTTTAATTCATAAGACTCCGTCTTAGACCTTATAAAAAATATTAAGTTCAAATTTTATTGTTAATATAAAATTTATATTAATATGTATAACTTAAATGTCAAATAATATGATATTTAAGAAACATAAAACATTAAAACATGCTAATTGAAGATTTCATGAGACAAGGTATTAACTTTCAGTACCAAAACAAATAAGGCAATCCAGCTATTTTAATTAAATTGGTGCAAATTTGAAAATAAAAATAATCTTCTCTAGAAAGAGAATGAGAGAATAAGATAAATTGAGGAAATCTTTAGATTAAATCAATAAATCCAATTGTTGTTACAAGCAAATAATTCCTGGATTATTTATAAATATCTTTTGAAGATTGAGGCATAAATAAAGAATCAGATGCCAAGCGAGAGGCAAATGGTATGGTAGGACATGCTACAAACAGCTGTTAGTTTCTGGGTTACTCTATTCAAAAGGCAAATGTCCTTTCTTTATCTTTCTTCTTCTGAAACTCGTTTTAAAAAGTAGGGGATCATTTCCCCTCTAACTTTTTTATAAGATCAGATTTTTGAAATATTAGAATTCAGTTAAGCTAGTTTTAATTCATAAAAAGAAACTTTAGCTTAAAATTAGTATTTTTTTTTATTCAATGAAGATTACTTTTTAATAGCACGATAAATTTTTACTCCTATTATTTTTTTAAATTTAAATTTATATTCTCCTACTTACCACTTTAAAATTAGCATATTTACTACTTTATTTTAATTATTTTTAAAAAAATATATAATTTACCAAGATTTACTTCAAAGAAGGGATAGCATAAGTCAAAGCCATTGATGCAGCTTTGTTCCTGTTCTAAGGAATAAAGCCACCTCCTGATGGAATTATAGCTGCCCCCTGCTCTCTAGCTCTTTCAAGAACATTCTAACGCAACGAATAATTCAAAAACCAAACAGTATAGCCGCCAATTCTCAATTATATAACAAGAGATCCTTCCTCTCTCTCATCAGTATCATCAATCGAAGATGGCGAAATCACGCGGAGTTGGTATTGCAATGGACTTTTCTTCCACCAGCAAACTTGCTCTCAGATGGGCCGTTGATAATCTCATTAACCATGGAGATCACATCATCTTGATCAACGTTCAACCCCCCAAGTCTGATCACACAAGAAAGGAGCTTTTCGAAGACACTGGTTCACGTTATTTCATAGTTCTCAGTTCTCCTCTGTTTTTATTTTCCTCCGCCTATGTTCTGTTTGACGAAATGTTAATAACATTTTTTCTGGTTTTACAGCTCTGGTGCCCCTGGAGAAGTTAAAGGAGATCAATTTCACGAAGCACTATGGTATTACGAGAGACCCTGAAGTTTTGGATATCCTTGACACTGTGTCAAAGACCAAAGAGGTATGCATTCCTATTTGACACTGCCGCTTGCTCTGTTCTTGATTATAGCTCTTATTTTCGGGATGGAAATTGAAACAGGCAAAAGTAGTAGCGAAGGTATATTGGGGAGATCCGAGGGAGAAGCTTTGCGCTGCTGCTGAAGATCTTAAACTTGACTCTCTAGTAATTGGAAGCAGAGGATTAGGCCAAATCAAAAGGTAATACTATCTCATTTTCCATGGAAATATCATAATTCTACTTTTATGATATCTTCAGTGTAGCTTCTTTTGAAGAGTTGAAATTGCATGGATTGAAAAAAAAAAAAATGCTAGAAAACCGTTTGAGTTGGTATAGATATGTACAACGAAAAGTCAGTTAAAGACGAGTTGGAAGGATATATTACATACTACCTTCAGTCCTTATACCCATTATCTTAACAAAATTAAATATATTATTTTAAATTATTTATATTTATTTTTTAATTAAATTAATTTATTTGATTTATAAGCTATTTATCTTAAAATAATTATATAATATATATTATAATTAAATAGTTTATTTAATTCTTTTAATTTTTTTTAAAAAATAATCTTATAATTAAAACTAAATCTTATAATTAAAAATGAAAGTAGTAATATAAATTTATCTAAAAAATAGAAAAAATGATATACTTTGCTTAACAATTTATTTAAAAAAATGATTATTAATAGAAAATAATGTCATGCGATTATATAATTTAGATAATTGATTATAATCATTTGTTGTTATTATTGTATATAGTGACTTCAATATAATTTTCCTGGTTTTATGTTTGCAGGTTGTTGTTAGGGAGTGTAAGCAACCACGTGGTCAAAAATGCTTCATGCGCGGTCACAGTGGTTAAGGGCAACCTGTCTTCCAATTCAACGCACTGATATATTGATTATGTTTGGTTGTGTTTCTTTAAAGCAAATTCATTAAAAAAAAAAAAAGAGTTTGATTGAAAGGTGCTTGTGAACATAAATATATGTGTCGTTGGCTTTTCATGAACTGAGAAAAACAGTTTGTAATTTAATATTCTCCAAAAAGAATTATACTTTAGTGAAAGTGCTGCTTATTCATTCTTGTACATGTGAATAATCTAAAACAGAGCAATTGCAATAACACGAAACAGAAACAAGCTTAGAATGTATAACCTCACTATGGAGAGAAAGACACTCGCCCTATCGAGAGACGAATTATCTCCCACCTTAACTTTCAGTATTGATTTGATTAAACTTTGCGAAGTGACACGACATGTGAGAATACTGTTAAATAATGAATTAAATTGGATAAGCGGACAAGGACCTATACCGCTATACACATATACCAAGGCTAACAACATTACTTATATCCTATACAATAAATAATCATTATTATTTACATTATTATTCATTTAATATTCCTATTAAATTTATAACTATAAAGATCTATAGTATTTCACTTATACAAAATTTTACTATTATCTTATCTTTCAAGAACTTTAGTTAAAATATCTGCTTATTGATATTTAATTCTTACATAATTAAGCTTAATCACACATTCTTACAGTTTTTCTCGCACAAAATGATAGTTCACTTCTATATGCTTTGTGCGCTCATAAAACACCGGGTTTGTTGCAATATATATAGTAGATTGGCTATTATAGAATACTTGAATAGGTTATAGATCAGACACTTTTAGATCTTTTAACATTTTAGAAGTTCATACTACTTCATACACAACCTAACTCAGCACTCTATACTCTGCTTTTGCTGAAGATTTTGAAACTGTTAACTACTTCTTTGATTTCCAACATACTGATGATCCCTCAAACTTCACCAAATACCCAGTTATAGACCTGCAGGTATAGGACATGTTCCTTGATAAGCCATATTGAAGGCTTTGGAGAATTCTAAAGCTATCATTTCATTGTTGAGAAATAGCTAATTCGTCTCTTGTACATATTACATCATATGTTTATATAGTAAACTCAATGGGCTTATAATTCTCTAAAGCCCAATAGAAATCAAATCAATCACATACTATATACAATAAACTATATTCTTTCAACTAATTACATATTAGTTTTTATAACTCCTCCTCAAGTTGATAGGTAAATAAATTAATAGTTCTCAACTTGACAAGTAATATGGATTGAATTT
The DNA here is from genome assembly GCA_037074615.1 of Leucaena leucocephala. Lineage (NCBI taxonomy): Eukaryota > Viridiplantae > Streptophyta > Magnoliopsida > Fabales > Fabaceae > Leucaena > Leucaena leucocephala. Next base: position 7,371,459 of record CM073516.1, on the reverse strand, counting down.
CCTTGCTCATAGCTTTGGTAAGCAAGTCAGCCTCTTGATTCACTGACTTCACAAGCTGTAACTTGATCACTCCTCTTATCACTTTCTTTCTTATAAAATGACAGTCAATCTCTAAATGTTTCGTTCTTTCATGAAACACAGGGTTTACTGCTATATGAATAGTAGCCTTGCTATCACAATACACCTTAACAGGTTCCTTTTGTTGTACATTCAGATCCTTGAGCAATCCAATCACCCAAACAATTTCAGATGTTGCAGCTCCCAATGCCCTATACTCTGCTTCTGCAAATGACCTCGATAATGTTCCCTGCTTCTTAGTCTTTCAAGTTATGAGTGAACCTCCTAACTTGAGGAGATAACCTGTTACAGACCTTCTTGTAGTTTCACAAGATTCCCAATCCGAGTCACAAAAACACTACAGGTCCAAGCCTCCTCCTGAACCAAGCAACGTCCCAAGCCCAGGTGAGTACTTCAAATATCTGATCACTCTGAGTACAGCTGCCATATGTGACTTAATGGGTGTTTGCATAAACTGGCTTAAACACTGCACAGAGAAAGAAATATCAGGCCTACTAACAATAAGGTATATTAACCTACCTACCAGCCTTATATATTTGTTTGGATCCCTCAACAAATCCTCCTTTCGATCTTTTCCTTCTTCATATGCCAAGAGTTTTAGATGTTGTGGCATTGGCATTGTCGAGGGTCTATAACCACTCATCTCTATATCACCAAGCAAATCAAGTATATATTTTCTTTGTGAAAGGATAATTCCCTTCTTGGACCTAGCTACCTCAATTCCCAAAAAATATTTCATTAGACCTAAGTCCTTGATTTTAAAACTGTCATGAAGAAACCCTTTTACTTCTTTAATTCTCTTTTCAGAATTTACAGTGATAAGTAAATCATCTACATAGACAAGTATTATAACCATGCTATCATTATATTCCTTTACATACAAAGAATAATCATGCTTATTCTGCTTGAAACCTCCTCTTATTAAAGCCATGGACAACTTTAAATTCCATTGTCTCGAGGCTTGTTTAAACCCATACAATGACTTCTTTAATATACAAACCATATTCTCCCCCTTGCTCTCAAAATCTTAGGGTATGGTCATGTAGACTTCTTCATTCAGATCACCCTGCAAGAAAGCGTTATGGATATCCATTTGATATAAATTCTAGTTATTAAGTGCTGCAATTTTAAGTACTATTCTTACAGTTATCATCTTCACGACATGAGAAAAAGTTTCATGATAATCAATTCCTTCTCTTTGGGTATAACCCTTTGCAACTAACCTAGCTTTATATTAATCTATTTCCCCCATAGGTGTATATTTGACTTTGAAAACCCATTTGCAACCTATAGGCTTCTTTCCTTTGGGTAAAGGAATAATGTCCCATGTCTTATTATCTTCTAAAGTATTAATCTCTAATTCCATTGCCTTTATCTAGTTTGGGTTCTTTACAACCTCATTATAAGACCCTGGTTCATAAACAGAATCAATTGAACATAGCATAAAATATATAATTTTCTATTATATATATGCAATTATTTTTCTTTCCACCTCTTTCCTTAGTTGTAGCATTACGAACATAGTCTTTTGCCCATATTGGTGGTCTCCTATCTCTTCCTACTCGAGGTATATTAGGTGCCAAAGGGGGTAAAGTGTCATGATCAATATTTATCCCTTGTTGTGGCTGTTCATTATCAATTATCTTTTTCGATGTCAATATCAAACCAAAAAAGCTCTTTAATATCCTTAAAGCTCTTTAATATCCTTAGACACTCCCCCTAAATCAGCACCCTTTTTTCTCCTTAAATGGGAATCTATTTTCAACAAAATGCACATGCCTACTAACTAAGAGTCTATTGCTCTCTAGATCAAGTAAAATATAGCCCTTTTGATTATTAGGATACCCCCAAAATACACATGGCAGTGACCTAGGTTTGAATTTATCTGTATTAACAAGATCTGTCATGTAAGCTAAGGATCCAAATACCCTTAAGTGAGTGTAATATGGTTCTGTTCCAAACACCCGCTCATATGGTGTCTTGAACCCTAGTAATCGTGAAGGTATTCTATTAACTAAATGTGTAGCCACCTTTACACACTCTCCCCAATATTTCACAAGTATAGCATATTGCAACATGAGTCATCTAGCTATTTGTATTAAGGTTATATGTTTTCTTTCTACTATTCTATTTTGTTCAGGTGTGTGTGGGAAAGATGTCTCATGCACAATTCCTTTTTCCTTAAAATGATTCATAAGTTCTTGATTAACAAACTCTCTTCCATTATCACTCCTCACTCTTTTAACTAATATAGAAAATTGAGTAAATATATATATGCAAGGAAGTGTTTAACATGTAGTATTGTCTCAGATTTATGTTTTATTAGAAATATCCATGTTACCCTAGAATAGTCATATACTATAGTGAGGAAATATTGATGTCCAGAATGAGTTGGGTTCTATATGGCCCCCAAATATCCATATACAAAGTTGAAAGCAAGTAGAAGTTTTGATGCAACTAGGAGAAAATGGCAGTTTCATTTGCTTTGATTGAATGCAAATATCACACTCTTTATTCATCGTCATGGTCTTATTGCGTACAAGATTAAGATATCTTAATACAAAAACTGGACCGTGACCTAATCTTCTATGTAGTAACCACAAATTTTTAGATTTATCATAATCTTGAGAAGTATTGATAGTATTCATAGAATTGACAATATTGCATTTCTCATGCACTTTCAACACATATAAACATTCTACCAGCTTACCAGTCCCCCTCATCTTGCTACCTTAAAGGTCCTATATCAAACACTCATAGGAAGGAAGGTAACCATGCAACAAATATCCTTAGTGAGCCTAGACACTGAGATTAAGTTGAATTTAATTTCTACAGTATATAAAACATTCCTTGATTCAATTCCATTTGGAAAATTTATTGTTGCTATATGAGTTACTGGTATCCTTTGTCTATTTGGTATTTTAATAAAACTAATGGGTCCTTTGTAGGGCCTATAACTATTAAGTAAGGACAAGTCTCCTACCATATAGGTTATGGCACATGAATCTATGACCCATGGAATATGCATACTATAAGGAAAATAATAGTTTATCAAACCTTTATCGGTAAGGGTGTGAGCACCAGCTTCTTTATCTCTCTTCAGAAGGTCAAGCAAGCGCTCATACTGCTGTAGCATGAAACTTGGGGAGACTATATTAGCAGCATGGGTCATTTCTTTTACCCCTTGTGATTGATTAGTTCCAGCTTGAATTGCACTAGTCTCTTGGTTCTTGGTTCTGCTTCCCCTTATTTCCTTTAAAATCTGGTGGGTACCTAATAAGCTGATAATAATTGTTCTTAGTGTGGCCCTTTTTATGACAATGTCTACACTCTAGAGGGGGGCCTCTACGGCCCTATCCCTTTCCACGTCATCTACCTTGACCCATCATAATAGTCCCTTCAATCGGTGAAGAGGTCCCAGAGCTTGCAATGTTCTTCTGTGCTTCATCTTCTAGCACTATTGCATAAGCATGGTTGACAGATGGTAGATGAGCCATTAAAAGAATTTGTCCTATGGACATTCAGTCCCAAAAGGAACTGTAGCAACTTCTGCTGCTAAAGTATCTGAGAATACTCTTTTGAGGTATCACACTTGCAGCAAGGAATGACAATTAGTGAACTTTGTTCTTCCCATAGATGCTTCACACGTGAGCAATATTCTAACACAGTAAGTGATCCTTGCCTAAGTGACCCAAATTCTCAATAGAGACTAAAAATTTAGGAACCAAACACTTTATTAAACATTTCCTTCAAGTATTTCCAAACAGCAGATGCCAACTGAAAATACACCATACCATTGGCAAGTTCCTTGGATATAGAATTCAGAATCCATGAGAACACCACAGTATTACACCTCTCCCACTGATCATGTAGATGTTCTACTTGGGTCTCCTTCTTGCAGGAGCCATCAACAAACCCCAGTTTCTGCTTTTCTTTTAGAGCAATGCATATAGCTATGCTCCAAATCACATAGTTCTCATTGCCAATTAAAATTTGCTAGACTATAGGGGCTCATTATGTGTAAGCCGGATAAAGGTATAAGGGATGCGTAAAATTTAATGTAGAAGCCGTGAAGTCATTGAAATTCTTACCTTCTGCCATTGAGAATGAGCTTCTACCAACACGGTAAGAAAGAAATAAAGAGTCGATGAAAGGAGTACTTTGAATAGCAAGAACCCTCACAGCAGAACAAGGTGTGGATTCACGCACAATCTTGACCAAAGGAGTTCTTAGCGAGTAAAACGGGGTTAACACGATATCTCGAGATCTTGCGACTGTGCGAGGCTTAAAGATCGGTCAAAGAACCGTTGCACAGAAAGAAAGAAAAAAAAGAACAATAAAAATCCTGGAGTTGTCATTAATGGAGATGCAGCAAGTCTTGGAGAGCACTACTATTTCACAGCAAAATATTCTAGGCAATCGACGTAACCTCGCTAGAGACCGCATAAATCAAAATCCAAATGTAATTGTGCCATGACCTAGGTTCGCTTCCACACCAGAGACTAAAAGAAAAGGAAAGAACAAGAAAGATCGAGAACTAATGTGCAACTGGGTCCTTCAATGTGAAAGAAATAACATTTGCAATTGCAACAACGTCGTTGCTGGAAGGATAACTTGTGAAAAAAATGCCAAAAGCAAACCTCTTGTTTGGCAAGGAAGCATACGGGCTTAGAGGAAAAAAGTGGCTTGGGCTTCCTAATCATGAACCTGCTCTAATGCCATGATAAGCCATATTGAAGGCTTTGGAGAATTATGAAGCTATCATTTTATTATTGAGGAATAACTAATTCGTCCCTTGTACATATTACATCATATGTTTATATAGTAAACTCAATGGGCTTATAATTCTCTAAGGCCCACTAGAAATCAAATCAATTAGATACTATATACAATAAACTATATTCTTTTAACTAATTACATATTAGTTTATATCATTCCCCAGCTGAATCCACAAAGCATTCCAACTTAATCGGTTGTCCTGTAGAAAATAGTATACTAAGACCCGGTTGATTTTTGAGATACCTAACCACTCTTACTGCTGCATTGTAGTGAGACCTCCTAGGTTCATTCATAAACTGACTAGGCCCCTGCACAACAAAACACAAGTAAGGCTTAGTCATAGTCAAATAAGATAACATTCCTACCAATCTCCTAATGTAAATGTTGAGGCAACAATGGATCATCAGTCTCTCTCTTTGGATTTGCCATTAATCTGATATTTTTCTCTGATAGTACTATAAGGGGCTTAGCTACAGATAACCCCATGTAAGAAATAATATCCAAAGTATACTTTCTTTGACTAAGTACTATACCCTTACTTGACCTCACTACCTCTATTCCTAGAAAATATTTAAGCTCTCCCAGATCCTTTATTCTAAATTTACAATGCAGAAACTGCTTTATTTCACAAATTTTATCAGATTTGTTCCCAATAATGATTAAGTCATCAACATAAACCAATACCAAAGTAATTTCTGATTTACCCTTTCTAACAAATAAAGAATAATCATATTTATTTTGCTCAAAACTTGCTTCTAACAATGCATTAGTGAGCTTAATATTACATTGTCGTGAAGCTTACTTGAGCCCATACAAAGATTTTGTTAATTTGTAGACTTTATTTTCTGTCAAATCCCCAAAATCTTATGGTATGTGCATATATACTTCTTCATCCAAGTCTCCTTGGAAAAAAGCATTATACACATCCATTTGAAAGAGACCCAATCATTCTTTACAGTAAGAGAGAAAACAATTCTAATAGTAATCATTTTAATCACTGGGGAAAATGTCTCGAAATAGTCGATTCCCTCTTGTTGACTATACCTCTTAGTAACTAATCTAGCCTTAAACTTATCAACATTCTTATTGGAATCATATTTTACCTTGAAGTCTCACTTACACCCAATTGGCGATTTCCCTTTAGGCAGGTCAACCAGCTGCCATGTACCATTTTCTTCCAATGCTTGTATCTCTCTCTACATTGCATCAACCCATCTTGGGTCTTGTGCCGCCTCTTGAAAGCTACGTGGCTCAATAATATTATCAATTTTTGATAAAAAGGCTCTATAATCAGTAGAAATATTTAAATAATACAAATATGACTCCAAGGGATATTTTACCTTTATTTTACCTGTGATAAGGGGCTCTTGTGAATCTGTCACACATGCATATATGAACAGAAATTTCTTTGAAGCCTGTACTGTGCAGTGGTAATCCTACATCCATGTTGGTGGTTTTTGTTCACGGATTGGTAGCCCACTAATTGGATGTTCAGAGCTTACATCATTATGCACCTAATGACCAGCTTGAATTAGGGGGTATATGCTGTGTGTGGAAGAGTATTTAATGTGGTTTTTTGCTATCTAAATTGGGGGTACAATAAACTCATCATATCTATATAAGTCAAGATTGAATGGATCAATCATGTGATTGCCATTATCTCCCCTTGATTGATGCAATAGAGTCCCGAAAGGGATATTTAGACTTAATAAAGACTACATGAAGCCTAACACACATTGATGTAGTTTGAATATTATATAACAGAAAACCCTTTTGAGCATCTAAATAACCCATGAAGACATAAGGATCATATCAAGGACCAAATTTATCATGGTTATGTAGATTAGTGGTATATGCAAGACAACCAAAAACTTTAATCATGGATAAATCTGGTTGATAACTATACAAAAGCTCATATGGGGTCTTATAGCCTAAAATGCGAGATGGTGTCCTATTGATAAGAAAAGTAGCGGTTACAATACATTCTCCAAAACTTCAATGGCACCCCAGATTGAAAGAAAAGACTTCGTGCAATATTTAAAAGATGTCTATGTTTTCTTTCTACCACCCCATTTTGTTGTGGAGTATATAGACAGGTGGTTTCATGAATAATGCCTTTATCATTTAAATAAGACCGTAAATCATGATTGACGAATTCAAGCCCATTGTCTATACGTAATTTCTTAATTAAGGCAGAGAATTGAGTAGACACAAAAGCAAAGAAACTCTTTAAATGAAAAGTAGCATCATTTTTATTGATCATGAAAAAGGTCTCTATACATCGTGAAAAATCATAAATAATAGTAAGAAAATAAAGATGACCTTTATAGGTGGGTTTTCTATAGGGTACCCAGACATCTAGATGAAATAATTCAAAGCAACAATTAGCCCTCGAAGAGCTTGCAGGGAAAGGCAAACGAGTTTGTTTAGAGCATGCACAAATATCACATTTATTATAATGAACAATAGGAACCATATCTTTAATCAAATCTAGGTGTTTCAATTTATCGATGGGAGCACGACCTAGCCTCCTATGCCAAATATCTTGAGAAAAATAGATAGATGCTTGCTGTTCAACATGCATAACAATATCAGTGCTCCTATTTCTAGTAATCACATACCACCCAGAATTCTTTTTACCAATCATTCTTTCCTTCCCACTTAAGGTTTCCTGCAAAAGACAACATTTAGGATGAAAGGACAGTATGCATTGCATGTCAAAGGTTAAACATGACACAAAAATAAGGTTAAAACAACAAGCAGGAGCAAAATAAGTATTTTTAAGGATAATTTCATCTCCAACATGTGTTGTGCCAATGTGCGTGACTATCATTGTTTCCCCATTTGGCATTATAATTCTTCTAGGGGCCTCACATATCTATGAACACTATCAAACATAGCAATACTAATGGCAACATAATAAGTCACCACCGAGTCAATAATCCAGTCAATCTCAAACAAGGTATTAGGTGTAGCATTTACTATACCTGAAACATGTTCATTAATGTAGTCACTGGTCGCTCCCATAACAGTATCATCAAACTTCTTCCTCAAGATCTTAAGTATCTGGTCATACTGTGACTGCAAAATTGACCTATGTTCAGAAATTGCAACAACTAGTGAATTTTGCTTCTGAGGGGCAGTAGTGGTGTTTTCATATTGAGTGACTTGATTGACAGTAGCTTCTGTTGCTTGCTTCCCCTTGAAATTAGGAGGGAAACCAATTAAATGATAACATGTTTCCCTCCTATGGCCTTTCCGATGACAATAGGTGCACTCATCCTGACTTCTTCGTTGACCCCGTCCTCTTCCTAGTCTCCCTCCACGAGTAGTCATGGTAAATGTCTCTAGTGGGTTACTAAGGGACCGAGAAGAAATTTCCCTCTGTGACTCATCTTGGGAAATCAGAGAAAATGCTTGGTTGAGTGAAGGAAGAGGTGTATGAAGCAGAATTTAGGTCCTAGCATGATCGAAGCCATCATTAAGTCCAAGTAGAAATTGCATAAGCCTCTGTTGTTGCTATGCTCTAAAATATTCCTGAGGGACGAACACTGACAGGATGGGAGGGGGACTAAGAAATCATATTCATCCCAAAGATCTCTTAACTTTGTGTAATATATTGCTACACTCATGGTTCCTTGAGTTTGAGAGTTTATGGACTTATGTAAGGAGAAAATTATGGTGCCATCTGTCTTGTGAAAGTGTTCTCTTGTATCATCCTAGATCATCTATGCAATGGTTGAAAATATGAGTCCAGTGGAGATGTGTCTTTCAATAGAGTTAATTAACCATGAAAGAACGATGGTGTTACAGTAATCCCATATACCTTGCAAGCTTGGCTATTGCTGCTCACGAGTGCAGGTTCCATCAATAAACTCCCATTTATTCTTTCGATGAAAGGCTAAATGCATCGTCCTACTCTATACTTCATAGTTATCTGCCCCATGAAGAGGTTGCCGGACAATAGCAGTAACCTGTGTATCATATGGGTGTAAATACAGCAGATGTGAGAAATCAATTGCTTGGGCAAGTTGATCTTCCTTTGCCATAGAACAAGACTCTGTGATCAGTAATGCAAAAAGGAGCTTGAAGACGTTGACAGGAACAAAAAGGAAAGAAAGAAATAAAAGGAGAAATCGTGGCATGGCTAGGGGAACTAGATTGCCACTAAACTTCTTTTGGCAAGATAGTAGTAACGTGTATAAAAGAACCTGGTCTGTGGTGGTTATTCCTGTAACAGAGCTTCCCGATGGCAATAGAAGGATTTCAAAGAACCTGAAAATTATCCCCGATCTTGCAGGGTCTATAATTGCTGGCAACAAAATATCTTGAGACACTTTTCCCACAAGACTTTCTTGAGGCGAGTATGGCAGATTTGGGCGTCACTGTTATGTTTACCGGTGACAAAACTTCATTGAATCATTTTGTCGCAAGACTTCTTGCGCTAAATTTGAAGAATTTCTAGCTGTGATTGTGGGCGACAGAACTTCGTGAGATGCTTTTCTTGCAAGACTTCTTGCTACATGAGATATCCAGGTGTCACCGTCGTTATTGCCTGTGATAGAACTTTGCCAAATCGCTTTGTCACAAGACTTCTTGCACTGAGTCGACAATAGGTAGAATCCCTAACTAAGGGCTATTATCTGCAGGAATCATCATGTCCCTTAACAAAGGAGCACGAACAATAGACATAACCCACTCAGGTTGAAAGGACAATAGGACCTCTGTAATGAACTAACTTGCATATGGACCTCAACGGATAGGGCTAGGCTAAAGAATAACTTAGCTTTGATACCATGTGAAGTAATATGACCTGTGAGAATACTATTGATTAATGAAACCCATCGTCCGTGGGTTCAACTGGTGAAAGGGTGAGACATGCGACCACCTAGAGCGTGTTTGATCTCTGAGAAGTATCACTTTGTTGTGGTTCTAGTCGCAGTACTTAGGGAGGTATCCTAGCTCCTAGGTGCCTAGGTTTACGCCTGAGAGTAATAGACGGCTTACTCTGCCCAATATTAGTATCGCCTAGGAGGAAGGTAGACTTTGCCTTGCCCTGAGATCGTGGATGAGTCCAACCGCTCTGCAAATTTTTTTTATAAAAAATACTATTGAATAATGAATTAAATTGAATGAGCGTACAAGGATCTATACAATATATTTATAGCATGTGCTCTCCGCTATGCACATATACTAAGACTAACAACACTACCTGTATCCTATACAATAAATAATAATTATTATTTACATTATTATTGGTTTAACAAACTTAATTGCATTCAAAGGCATCCTTATGCATATTTGGAGAACAAGAATGAAACGGAAGAAACCAAAATATATGTAAATAATATTTGATGTTTTATACTTAACGTGCATTTTTAATTTCTTCCAATAGCACAATTTTCTTATTATATTTTTAAAATGACATATTAAATAGCTACAAAATACGGAGGGAAGGAGGGAAGAGAAACGGCATGTCGTTTAAGACACAATTATTATTAAAATTACCATGTTGTTGCACATTATTTTAACGGTGATTAACATTATTTAATTATCAGTGTCGTGCAGTTTCCATTGAGGACATTTTGGAGTGGTGTTGTGGAACAAAGTGGTCGGAATGAGTACGCAATTTTTGGTCGCACACACACACTTGCCGCCTACGCAATGACCAGGTCCTCCCAAACATAACCGTACAGTCTGCAGCATCTGTTAATGCATCACCAACATTTAATTAACTCCGAAAACAATGATACTTTCCCTTCAAAATGATTATCACAAGAAGAAGAAAGAAGATCTGAATCATACCTCTTGAAGAAGAAGAAAAAAGAACAAGTTCGAGAGAGCGATTAAAGGGATTTGAATCATACTTCTCCAATAAGAAGGAAGAAAAACAAGCTAGAGAGAGCCATGTGAAAGGGATCTGAATCATCCCTCTCCAAATACCCAGACCTTGTCGTCTTCCGAATATCGAATGCTCCAATCGTTGGTTTCAATCGCATATCTGATCTTGCCAGTCTCAATTGCTCCTCCTTCACCTCCATTACCTCATGTCTTCCTCCACTTAAAAACCCACACACCTAAAACCCACGCACACTCACAGACGCATCGCTCCCCAATAATCACCGAGAAGAGGAACTCTTATGCACACCCATTGACTTATGATTCTCTAGCGGCTGTGGCGACACCGTGTCGGGATGTTTTAGGAGGAAGAGGTTTACTTGGAGTGCTTTGATTTACAGCACCGTGAATGAGGGTGAGTCAAAGAGATATGATGAGGTGTAACGATGAGGTGGAGAAGTGAGAATGTAAATGGGTGCCACATAAGTAATTTGGGTCAAAATAACGGTCGATATAGGGGAGTGTTAAAAAAGGATAACATTGCACCATTTTTTATACTTCCAGAGACATTGAATGCAATTTAACCCAAATAAATAAAGGAGGAGGAGGAGAAGAATTACTGAGAGACAAAGAGAATCAGCAAACTAGCATCGTCTTGCATGCTCTAAACTATAATTAAAAAAATAAGTCACTTTGTATTAGTATAATAATAATAATAATATTCTTCTAATTTTAAATATAATATATATTTAATTAAATTAAAAATTTAATTAAATTAGTTATTATAGTATATTTTTTATAAAATAGTATAATTATCTTTTTTAACTCTCTCTTTTTCTCTTATTTAATTATTATTAAAAGAGTATTAATAAAAAAATTTAAAAAGAGTTAATAAATTTAAAAAATATATTTTATATTTAAAATTAAGATTAACTTATTAATTATATTATATATTTAAAATTAAAAGAGTATTATGGAATTGTTTAAAATGATAAGGAGGTTTCCACCAGATTATGCTTTTGATGGCTTCAAGACGTGTCCGCATTCGCATGTGTGTTCCCAATTGATGTGCTTAACAAAGATGGCTCCCCTTGCATTTAAGTTGGAATCTTCTACCAATAAAGTTTAATATAAGTGATAAGTGACTCAGTATCACTTAAATAAAGTCTTGAGTTTGAGCCTTAGCATATATAAAAAATTTCTGTTGAGAAATTCATCCAATATAACTAGGTATATGACACGAGTCAGATCTGGATATAATTAGAATAAAATTTTGGTAAATTGAGTGGGTAAAAAAAAAATTAGAATCTTCTTGGAACTTAAGAACTCACTCTGCTATGTGACAATAAGGCATTATAGAGTTGTGCCACCTTTTAGGTGTCCTCATGCGTTATAAAACATCTAGGGAAGTAACGTAGCAACCGGAGAAGGTATACACACCGACAAAGATGTACACTATTCTGATTCTTTCTTTTCTTGCCTTCCCCCATGATTGATATTCATCATATTTTATTCTTTGAGATGAGTATCTATATATAGAGAGAGAGAGAGCAATTATGTTATTCTGTGTGTCCAATTATATTATTAAAACAATTATTAAAATTAATTAAAAGTAATAAATATGTAGAAAATATATTTTATTTTATAAACATACTTTTATTTATAAGTGGGTAAGTGTGAGTGGAAAAAATAAGAGAAAATTTATGGGAAAAAGATAATGAGAATATATTAATTAAGGGTAAAATTAGTAAATATTTATTTAATATTTAAGGCATGTTTAGATTAACTTTTAGAGAATAGATTATAAGAATAATAGATTTTGAAAATAGAGATGTTTGGATGATTAATAGTAGAATCACTTTTTATATTGATAAATTATTAAAAATGATATGATTTGATTAAAAGTAGAAGAGATGAGAGGGGGTAGAGAAGAAAAAGAAGAGAGGAGGGAGGAGATATAGTGGTGAAGAGAGATGAGAGATGGTATAAAAAAATAAGGGTAAGATAGTAATTAGATAATACATAAGCTCTTTTACTGTTCTAAAAGCTATTTTCAATAGCTTATTTAAAACTATGATTTTAAACCATAGTTTTGGCCAAAATCACTTTTGGATAAATATAGCTGTTTATTTAAAATTTTTTCAAATTAAAATTTTACCCAAAAGGATTTTTTAAACCATATTCTCAAACACACACTTAGGCAAATTCAAAAAGATCTCATAAAAGGGATATGTCAATTCAAAAAATGGAGTCTTATAAATAGGGAAAATGAGAGTATTTTTTTGTAGAAACTATAAGATATTCCCTAACTAATATCTTAAAAATTAATTCTCCTGAAATATAAAAATTATAATAACAAATTTTTTTATATTTTTTTAGTATAAATTTTCTTTAAAAGGGGTTAGACTTACCCATAATTTAAGTATAGGATGAAGTCTCCCTTCCTTCTATACGATACTAATATCAGGCAAGGCGAGTCATCAATTACCCTCAAGCGTAAACCTAAACACTCAGGAGTTAGGATGTCTCCCCAAGCATCGAGATTAGAATTACAACAAAGTAGTACTCCTTAAAAATTGAACATGTTTTTAATAATCATATGTCTCACTCTTACTATAAAAAACTTTTTTCATACTTATAGCCTGGTTATAACCTAATATGGTGGGATTTTTTTTGTATAAAAAAGTTTAGAAATAAATTGTACTCGCCCACAATCTAAGGGTAGAGTGAAAGTTTCTTTCTTTTTAAGCGATACCAATGTAGGGGCAATACGGCCTGTCAATTATCCTTAAATATAAATCTAAATACCAAAGAGTTAAGATGCATCCCTAAGTACGCGACTATAATTTCAATAAAATAATATTCTCTATAGATCAAATATACTCTAAATAATTATATATTTTACTATTTTATTAACTAAATCTATGGACGATAGATTTTAATGAAAGAATTTGAATTATGTAGTCACAGAAGATAGGGAGAGGGCATATTAACTAGCATTGGGTTAGCCTTGAGCCGGGCATTATGCATGGCTCGCCAAAGCAATAGTTAAGTTATAAAATTTCTCGTATTTAGATTTAACTAGTGAAAAGGTAAGATATATAACTATTTAAAATATGTTCGATCTTTAGAGAATATTATTTTGTTATAATTTTAGTTATGATAATTAGAGAGGAATTTTAACTTTTAGGTATTTAGGTTTACACTTAAGGGTAATAAATAGTTCGCCTTATCTAATATTAATATCGTCTAAGAGAAAGAAAGACTACGTTCTATTTTTAGATCATAGATAAATTTAATATCTTTCTACAAATTTTTGTAAAAAAAATTATAAAATATTAAAATCAATTCTACGCGTCACCACCCTAGAGCTTATGGGAAAAATCATACATTATAAATAGTCCAAGCTGTATGTGAAATCCTGACAAGTGAATATTTGGAAGATCCTGTGCACCTACAGTTATGTAACTGATCTCTCTCTCTCTCTTTCTCTCTCTATAAAATGGACATTTCTGGTCTTCTTAAAGATAAGTGATAGGTGAATGTTATAGGCGATGCTGTTTAGTTTTTTTTTATAGTGTTTACACGTTATTCTATAATTAATAGTTAAAAATTAATTTTTTTAAATAAAAAAATTACTGAAGTAAATTGTTTTAATAAAAAAATGTTATATACATGACTTGATCAAATCTATAATATTATACTTAAAAGAGGCTGAAGTTAGTTGCCCATGTGTTTTTAACTTCAGAATCATCCTCTCGAAGCTTAACAAAACCAATGGGCTCTCTTTTGAAACCAACGGCTAATCGAACACAGCTTTTAAGTCGAAAACGTAAACCTAGATAAATCAATCAGGGGCTGTTTCTCCCTGTCTATTACATTACAAGATATATAAGCAATTAGGGGTATATATAGGTAGGATAATTCTCTGTCTAGCGCCTTGTCTAAAATATGTATGGATTATATTTTGTAGCCCTATATTTAGCTCTACCTGATAAAAATCCTAATAACTTTAGATTAGACATTAGCAGGTGGGCATGGACGGACTAAGCATACCTAAGTCATGATGCCATACTCATGTTATGAAAAAAATCTACAATTATAAACTTCTAAAATAATATCATATTCATGTATCTTTAAGAGTTAAATAATATCAATAATTCATTAAGAATAAGGTAACAAAGATAATAATTAAAATCTTGAAATCAATTGTATATAAAAAATAAGATTTAAAGTTTAAGTAGTTTGTAATTGTAACTTTATATCAATCTCCCCAATATTAACAAAGATAAATTATCTAAAAAAATAAAATAAATAATTATAATTTATAATATAATCATATGATAATTAACAAAGTTAAAAAAAAAGAAAAAATTAGTATAATTATAAATATTAAAATATACAACTTACCTATTTAACTACTTATATTTTTAAAATGACCTTCTAGCCATCAGTAGCTATCATATTTTTCCTTCTAAAATAGAGAAAAAATAAAAGAAATAGTGCTTATAGGCTGGGTAGGGTAGGGTAGCCCCTATGCCCAGTACCCAGCTCAAAAAATATACAGGTTGTATTTTGTAGCCTGATATCTAATTATAACATATATTTATTGCGCTAGATTAAATATTTTTATTACAGGTTTAAGTGAGCATATCAAACGATAAGTTTTATGCACAACCCTATAAGCAAATAGCTATCCCATCACTTCTTTCTGATTTTGGAATTTTACGTATACCATCTCCTTTTACAAATTCTTACTATAACGAATATAGTTAGGTATTACAGAATAGTTAATATCTCACAGTTTAATAAATTAATATTTAAATTTTTATTAAAAAATTATTTATATTTAATATTTAATAATATTTTAGATATAATTATTTTAAAAAAAATATATGTACTTAACAATTTTTTTTTTGCGTAAACTTGATGTATTCTCAAATCATTTTAGACTTGAGTTTAATTTAAACTTGATGTATTTAAATAAATACGATTTTTAATATTTAAATTTATATTTTCTAACTCATAAAAAAAGTATCTATATTTAGTATCTAGTATAATCTAAAAGATAATTACTTCCAACAAAATAACTTTGTTTAGCGAAAAAAAGCATTTACTTTTACAACCAACTAAAAGGAGTTTAGGTTAATAAAAAATATTAGTCTATTATAATATAATAAATTAAATAAATATTTACTAGAATATATACTCATTTAACATGTAACTCAAATATAATTTGCCTAATAAAAAGATACAAATGATTAGTAAAAACGATAATTCTTACTCTCACATCTTCACGTTTTATGGCTTTATTTACATTATATTATTGACCAATGATTTCCCTCCCCTCCACGTGGCTACTTATGATTTCCTGTGCTCATATAAAACATACATTTTCTAAAAAAAAAAAACTGTAATATTCATAATCATACACCTTACAGATTATACAAAACTTAAATTTCATGCGACGCATAGATAAGTGTACCTAGGTCTGACAAAAAAATCAACTAATTAAAAAACAACTATATTATAAGATAAGAGGAGATAAAAAAGTTAAAGAAGATAAGAAAATAATAAGATAAGAAATTAAAATAGGAAGCAATGGAGTATTCTTTATATACTTGTATACTCACTTGTACAAATGTCTTATGTATGACTACTATTTATAAGCCACAACTATTAAAGACTAAATATAAAGTTATAAAGACATAAAGATGAATATAATGACATTAACATTAAAAAATTCCTCTCAAGTTATTTATTGGAGATGTTATAAGTTTATGACATAAATAGAAGAAAGAATACTAAGAAAAATTTTAAGAGGTAGGAGTTATATGGATATCCACATATACAAAAAATATTTGTAACACTCCCTCTTAAATATCCATAACAGATATTGTGCCTCATTAAACCTTACTAGAAAGAATCCATTAGGACAAAAACATAGTAAAAAAAATAATACACAATACTTATTTAGGTTGCCTTATTAAAAACTTTTTCAGGAAAATCCAGTGGGAAAAAACCTTAAAAAGAAAAGAATACAACAAGTACTTGTTTATTCCCCCTGATGACATTGTCAATTTATGTCTTTGAATTTGCACATTCCAATACTATAAACTAACTTCTCAAATGGCGTAGTTGGTAGTATCTTAGACAAATATGTAAAGTTGTCACATGATTGAATTTACTAAATATATCACCATTCTTCATAAAATCATGAGTGAAAAAGAATTTCGAAGAAATATGTTTTGATATATCTCATTTGATATATCTCCCTTTTAATTGAGCTATGCATGATGTATTATTTTCATATAATACTGTTAGAATTCTTGTTCCAGAATTAGACTACTCATTCTTTGGATATGTTAGATTACTAACCTTAGCCAACACATTCTCCACTTTCTTTATGAAGTGCAATTATTTTTACATGATTTGATGAGGTAGCTGATAAAGTTTGCTTTATTGAACGCCAAGTCATAGCTGTACATCCACAAGTAAATAAATATCCTATCTAGGATCTACCTTTATGTGGATATGATAAAAAGTCTGTATCTGCATAACTAATCAATTGTGATATAGATTCATTAGAATAAAATAATCCCACATCAATTGTCCCTCGAAGGTATTAAAATATACGTTTAACTTAATTTCAATGTCTTCTTGTTGGGGAAGAACTAAATCTTGTTAATAAACTCACAGAAAATGTAATATTATATTATGTTGAATTAACAAGATATATTAGTGCCCCATATAACACTAAGATATGGTACTTCTTGACTAAAAAGTTATTTGTTTTTCTCTTGAGAGTGAAAAGGATCTTTCATTTTTAATTAGCGATCTCACAATCATTGGAGTATTTAATATGTGTGTTTTATTCATATAAAATTACTTTAATATTTTTTCAATGTAAGCGAATTAATAAAGAAAAACTCCATTTGTTAAGTGCTCGATTTGTAAATTGAGACAAAATTTTATTTTTCTAAAATCTTTCATTTCAAATTCTCTCTTTAAACAATCCACTACTTTTTGAAGCTTTTCACGAGTTTCAATTATATTCAAGTCATCTATATAGACAACAATTATAATAAATTATGATGTATTCATTTTTATAAAAATACATAGGCTGATTGAGTCATTTTTATAGGTTACTTTTAACAAATATTCAGTTAGACGGTTATACCACATTCTTCTACATTGTTTTAATCCGTATAAGGATTTATGCAAACGAATTGCATAATTTGCTCTAGAATTTTTACATGCTTCAGGCAATTTAAATCATTCAGAAATTTTTATATAAATTTTAGTATCTAAAGAATCATATAAGTATGTTGTAACAATATCTATCAAACACATATCAAGTTTTTTATGCACTACCAAACTAATTAGATATCTTAAAATAATTGTATCCACTATAGGAAAATATGTTTCATCATAATCAATGTTAAGTCTTTACAAAAAAATCTTGTGCCATAAGTCGTATTTTATATCTAATAACCTCATTTTTCTCATTTTATTTTCGTACAAAAACCCATCTTTAACCAATTGATTTAACACTATCGGTATTTAAGCTACAGGTCTAAAAACTTCACATTTTAAAAATGAATTTAATTTTGCTTGAATTTCATCTTTCTATTTTGGCAATAATTTATATATATATATATATATTCTTCAACTAACTTAATTTTAAGATCTTTATTTTGATTCGTTATTTCAACAGTAATACTGTAAGAAAAAATATCGTCGATGACTATCTTTTCTCAATTCCATCTTTTTTCCGTAATGACATAATTTATCGAGATCTTTTCATTATTTTCAAGTACCTGGACATCTTCTAGGGTCTTTTAATTTATTATGTCCTAGGTCTTTTCTATAAGACCAACCTCCTTAACTTGACCATTTTGATTGTTTACTCTTTTCTTTCTAAAATTTTTATCTTTAGAACCAATAGATCTACAATGTTTCAAGCATGATTTAGTTTTATTTGCACTTGTTACTTATTATGCTGGGACATCAATTCTAATTGAGGCATTTTCAGTTGTAATATGAGATTTGATAATTCTCTTAGGCTCAATAAATGTTTCTGGCAGTTGATTTGTAATATTTTACAAATTAATTATTTTTTAAATTTCAAACTCACATTATTTTGTTCAAGGATCTAAATGAGAGAGATAATATTTTCCATGTAATTTCTTTATCCAACTGTTTATTATCTCTCTAATGTTAGAAAATTTATCTCATAAAAATAACAATCATCGAAATGTATCATAAATATATCTCCCGTTAGTGGTTCTAAATATTTGATTATAGAAGGAGATTCATAACTAATATATATTCCTAACATTCTTTGAAGTCACATCTTTGTGCGTTGTGGTAGAGCAATTGGAACAAATACCGTACATTAAAAAATTATAAGATAAGAAATATTTAGCTCATAACCAAAAGCCAACTATAATAGGGAGAATTTATGATAATTTGTTCGCCTGATACGTATATGTGCCGTTGCATGTAAAATTGCTTGTCCCTAAGTTGAAATGAAAAGTTTTGTTCTCATAAGCATTAGTCTAGCAATCAATTGGAGTTGTTTAATTAATGATTCTGTAAAATATTTTGAGTGTGCACATGAGCAATAGATTTATCCACTGTTATTCCAATTGCTATGAAATAATCATTAAACTTTTGTGATGAAAATCCATTCGCATTATCAAGACGAATTGTCTTAATTGCATATTCTGAAAACTGTACTCTTAATCGAATTATTTGAACAAGTAATCTAGCAAATGCTAAATTACGTGTAAATAACAAACACACATATGACCATCTTATAGATGCATCTATTAAATCTATAAAATATATAAATAGTTCACATGGTGGATAAATAGATCCACATATATCCCCTAGGTACGTTCTAGAAATGCAGGGGATTCTACCTCAACTTTTATTAATGAAGGTCTTGTAATTAGTTTACCTAGAAAACAAAAAACATATGAAAAATTTTTAAATTGAAGAATCTCCTAGATCTTCAATAGATATCCATGTGAATTTTCAAAAATTATTCTCATTATAATTGATTCGGGATGACCTAAGGGGTCATGTCAAACAATAAATATATTTTTATCATTAAACTTTTGGTTTATTGTAACATTTGATTCAACTATACTAATATTTGTATAGTACAAATTAGAAGATAATGTAAGTACTTTTTTAAGAATACATTTTTCTCCATATCTAACAATTGTAATATGTAGATATTCAATATTTTTCTCGTCTATAGTCTCAATATGATACCCATTTCGGCGGATATACTTAAAATTTAATAAATTTTTTTGAGACTTAGAGGAATATAAAGCATCACTAATAACAAAATTTGTCCCTTTAGGTAATATTATCATTACTCTTCTGGAACCCTCAATTAATTTTGTATTACTAGTTATAGTATTATTACTTGCACCATTTATTGTCAAATGAGAAAAATATTTTTTATCGTTGAATATGGTATGTGTTATAGTACTATCTATAAGACATGTATCTTCATTCTTGTGCCCAATAAAAGAGAGAGTAACATTCATATTCTTCACTAAAAGAAAATAAATGTATTAAAATATATTATTAGTAACAATGCTCTTAAAACAATAAAATAAAAGTAAATATAAATAAAGTATAAAGTATAAACTATATTATGATAAAATATAGATAAAATATAAACTACATTTGTCTTATTCTTTTTCTGTCAAATTTATTTGTCTAATCATGATTCTCAAAGAAATCAGTCACTTCTAAGTATGCCATAACATCAAGGCCATCATTTAACTCATTGGTATCATCATTCTTGTATGCAAAATTTACTTCAACATCATCATCTTGAAAAATTATATTTGTTTCCATGCTCTTTGAATTCTTTTTTATGAAGATTTAATAAAATTTTGCTAGATGCTCCGACGTATAACATGTATTCGATCAGTGCCCCTTTATCCCACACCTATAACATAGAATTTTCATAGTTTTTGAGGGACTATCATTATCTTTTTTTTTGCCCCTCATTATGTTTCTTCTTTTAGTGGGTATTTGGATTATTATTACTTTCACCACCATGATGACAATAATTACCATGTTCCCTACCACGGCCACGCCCCACGTCCACAATCACGATCGTGACTACAACTATGGGCATGCAAATAAATACGTTTAGTCACATTCATTTTAGGGAATGGAGCTGATACAGTGGAACGGATCTCATAATTTTTCATTAACAGTTGATTATTTTGTGTAGCCACAAGAAGATATGAGATTAGTTCAGAATATTTTTTTAAATTTTTTTCATGATATTACTGCTGTATAAGCACATTTGAAACATGAAATGATGAATTTTTTTTAATAAGTTCTCATCTATTATTTTCTCACTACACAATTTTAATTGAGAACTTATTTTAAAAACAACTAAACTAGATCCAGACACAGATTTAAAATTTTGTAGCCTCAAATGCAAATATTCATAACGAGCTTTAAGCAAGATTATCATTTTTTGGTGATCATATTATTATTTTAAATTATTCCACAATTCTAACAAATCTTTCACCGTTAGGTATTCAGCTTTTAGCCCTTCATGTAAATGGTGGCAAAGAAAAATTATGATTTTATCATTATTTTGACTGCTTGTTTTATTTTTAGGTAAAATAATATTCTCTAAACCTTTGATATTTAGGTAGATTTCAGCATCTAAAACCTAAGATAAATAAATTTTTTTCGAGATATTAAGAGCAATAAACTCGAGTTTGATAAGATTCACTATATATACAACTAAAATAATAATAATAATAACAACTAGAATTCTGATGAAATTAATAAAAAAAATATGATAATAAAAATATATATCAAATAAACATTATATATTCAACATAAATATAATTTCAATAAAAGTAAAAAAATATAAATTGCATAAATAAAATAAATAACTATAAAATATATATAGTAGGGGTGTTCATAAAACCCGCGGCCCGATATGCTCATCCGAGCCCGCGAAAAAAAAATCCTGCCCAACCCGATAAATATAGGACAGGGCATGGCATCGGGCTGCAAAATACAACCCATACTTTTTTCGGGGCTGGGCATCGGGCAGAGGGGTTGCCCTGCCCATGAGCACTCATTCTTTTATTTTTTTTACTTTTCTCCCCAGATGTTACACTTGGAAGGGAGAATATGATAATTACTGGTGACTAAATGATCATTTTAGAAATATAAGTAGTTAAGTAAGTAAGTTGTGTCTTTTAATATTTATAACTATATTAATTTTTTCTTTTTCTTTAATTTTACTAATCATAATATGATTACATTATAAATTATAATTATTTATTTTATTTTTTTAAGATTCTTTATCCTTGTCAATATTTGGAAAGTTGATACAAAGTTACAATTACAAATTATTTAGACTTCAAAGTTTTTTTTATATGCAATAAATTTCAATACTTTAATTATCTTTTTGTTGCCTTATTTTTAGTGAATTATAGATATTATTTAATGTTTAAAAATATATGAATATTGTATTATTTTATAAATTTATAATTGCATATTATTTTTTATAACATGAGCATAATATCACAACTTGGGTATGCCCAGCCTAAAATAGTTAGGGCTTTTATCTGGTAGGGCCGGGCATCGGGCTGTAAAATGCAGCCCATGCTTTTTTCGGTCAGGGCACCGTGCAGGGGGTTGCCCTGCTCAGCCCTACCCATAAACACCCATAATATATAGTAACACATGAGCAATTAAATAAACAACACAAAATAATGTATAATATAAATAATACAGAGAAAATAATATTATAAAAGAAACAACATAAATAAAATAAATAATATAAATTAAATAAACATAAATAAAATAAATAAATAAATATAATAAAATGAATTAAATAACATAAAGAAACATGAATAAATATAGCCAACATAAATAATATATTACAATCTATAGAATTAAAAATAAGATAAATCTAATATATAAATAGTAACATAGTGTAAATAATTCGTAATATAAATAAATAAATATTATATAATTGTAATAAATATATAATAATATTAAGAATAGAAAAAAAATAAATAAATCAATTGAAACATAAATTAATGAATATATGGGGAGGGAGAATTGGAAATATAAACAACATATAGAGAGGAGGAATTGAAAATGTAAATAACAACACAAACCTATATAAATAGAGAATTAATTATAATATTATATTAATATATATATATAAAATAACAACATAATATTTTATATAAGAATAAAATAGAATAAAGATAACTTTCTCTCTCTCACACACATAAATATATAATCTAACAATAAAAATTAAAATAAATAGAAAAAATAACATAATAAATAACAGTAAAATATATAACAAATATATAAAAAATAAAATTTACTCATAATAATTAAGTAAGAGGATAATCGGGTAATAGGGTAAAATAAAATATTATATACCACTAAAACATATTAACATAGCATATTATAAAGAAAAGAAAATATATATGATAATTAGATAAAGAGAAAATTAATAACATTTATATATTATGATAACATATGAATTGATAAGAAATTTATACATTAAATTTTTCAAAGCAATGTTATGTTGATAACGTTTTATAAAATAAGAGAAGATAAAGAAATTAAAGACAAGAAAAAAATAACAAGATAATATATTGAAAAGGGAGGTAAGGGATTATTTCTTATATACTTATATACTCATTTATATAAATATTTATATATGACTACTATTTATAGGCTATAATTATTAAATATTAAATATTAAATTATAAAAGAATAAATATGAATATAATGATATTTATATTAATTTTTTTAAATTATTTATGGGAGAGTTTATAAATTTATAATATAAAAGAAAAAAAATTTAAAAAAAGTTCAAAAAGTAAGAATTAAGTTCAAAAAGTAAGAATTATATGATATCACATATGCAAAAAGAAAAATATTTGTAACAAACTTGAATTAATATAAACCGCTTGTGTTGATTGGGGGAAAAGTGTATAAACCATTGTATATAATTGATGATTAACAAAGTTTATCCCCCATGACTCACGTGAACGCACGTGACTCCCATCCCCAGCCCATCTCGGGTTCAGAAGCCTAACGCCTTTAGGCTTCCACGTGTCACATTCGCATACCTGACTCATCAAATCCAACAACCCAAGAAAGACAAAATTACCCCTACACATGTACAGTACTGATAATAATAGTGGGACAGAAGAAAATAGGTAGGTGTGGGCGGGGGAGGTACGGTTGAGCCATCATCGTCCCTTCGGATAAGCTCGCCATCTGTCTCCTCAAACTCGCAATTGATTATCTGATATTCTAGCCATATCTCATCAAGCATAGTACACATCCATTCAGTTTGATAATATCGAGATAATTTCCCGCTAATCTCTTCTTTGGAATCATCGACAGCTCCAAAAACACATTGGCCCCACAGCGCGTTATCCTAATACCGGAGCAACCACAGCCTTTGCGAGTGCTTCATTTCTCATCTACCCCTTAAATAACAGTATCTTCGCCCTCTCATTGCACTCTCAATCTTAGGATTCTGAAACAATATTCTCCGATTTTCGAGTTAGTTTCGCGAAGAAATCTTTGATAAGTAAAAAATGAGTTACCTGAGCCGTGTTTGGATGACTGCGACGATGGCCGTAGCACAGGTCCATACGGAACCCGGCCACAAGTGCAAGACCGGCCTTAAGTCCATTAAACAAAACCGGAGGAGGTTGTTCTCCGCCGGAGACTAGTCGGATCTTGGACCTTTGTCTGGCATGATGGGATCGGATGTTCCTGGAGTCATAGAGAACTGTGATGTCGATTCCCGACGAAGGCAAGCCGACGAGTCTCTTGAGAAAGTTATGTACTTAAATTGCTGGGGTCAGGGCTGATATGTGGCGCCAAGGTCGCCGGAGATAACGTATGTGGATAGAGATGTGATCCGGATCATGTTGACGGGTACCGATCGGGTCAAAAGAGGGGTTGACCGACTCGGGTCTGGTGTGGATTAATGGTTGTCGGGTTTAAACTCCGAAGTTGAACTGTAGTTTGAACTGTAATAGTTGGGGGAAGCTTGATCTCGTAGTTTGTCAAGGATTGATCTTGTAAATTATGATTTCGGTGATTTCTCTACTAGAAAATGAACTTCCGTGGATAATGATAATTTATAATCGCATCTATTGCTGCTTCAATTCGTTTTTTGAAGTTCTACCTTCTCAAGAATCGCCGGCTAAGGATAGAGCAATTTTCACTCTTCTGACTAATAACTGACGATTTTCTCAGAATTTCGTTTATTTTTAAATGATTTACCAGACAAAACTCCACCTGTCTCGCATCTCTTCACAAGCACCCAGTTCATTTACATCTTATTTAATTTCTACATACAAAAATGTTACTCAATATAAAATCAATATTTAATTTCTATATTCAGTTTTTTAATACATATTGTTGAAAATTAAAAGAGTATTGATTTAGTTATACAAGAAAACTCAAAGTGAAGCATCATTTACAACACTTGGTATCAGGGCGATTATGGTTCAAGATTTAACATCATTAACACAACTAGGATGGTTCATTCATGTGAGCTCTGCTCTGGAGCTGTAACTGTTAACTCATGAGGCCTCTTGTTTTGTTTTCATTTAGTAGTGAACAAGGAAGAATACAACCGTTGGCAGAAGACAAAGTAAAAATAAGAAAGGAAGAACGCAGCCTGTGAATAAGGAAAACTTACTAATAGCACAATTAATGCCCAAAAAAGCATTAATGCATCGATTAGTTACAAGAAAGTACATATCAAGAGACCGATCTCAAGGGGGGAAAACATGCCAAGAGACGAAAACTTGCGTCACTGGGGAGGGTGGTGTAGTGAGTTTCAGAGTGTGCTTCATCAAGCTTTCAAGTTCCAAGAACCAGGTTTATGGTGGGCATTGGGTAAATAAATTACAATATGGGGTCAGAATGAAAAATCTCAAATAAACTAAAAAATATTGAAAGAATCACAACCAACGCACTGCAAATATTGTCACACTTGATGCGCACAAGATCCTAGTCCATTGGGTACCAGCCTTCAGTTTTAAGCATAACATTGAACCAGAGAGGCAAGGAGGAGCTAGCACGCAGCCTGGTCTATCATACAGGTAGAGGGATGTTTCTCTGACTTCCAACATTAACATTTTGTTTTATCTCCCACGACGAAACATGCTGCGATTCCTCTGGAAGGATGAAAGGCATAGAAATCTCTTTGATCATCAGTTCGCCACAGAATGGGCATTCACTTGCTATTGCATCATCCAATTGTGATCGGAGCTGTCCATCAATTTGACATCAGTATATTTTCTTACTTCACACAAGTTTTCATGCAAGTTTAAGCATTTGCTGGTTTAGTGTAGAGTGCGCCTAATTACAGATTGGTCGTCTTCAAAAGTGATTCCAGCAGTCAAGTATATGCCAGTAATTTTATTTAAAAAAAAAAAAAAGAAACACGGAATATGTAGAATTCAAAATGAAGATCAACAACCAAAGCAGAATGCAAGATTTTCCCCAATTTCTACCGATACCTGTTACTTAATGCATAACAATATTCTGAACAAACCTTATCCAATGGGCTCATGCTAGGTATGGTGGAGTCTTCAGGAGAAAGGGCACCATTGGAATCCCTCCTTGCTTCACCACCCATCAAAGAAAGTTGCTTTTGCCGATCCAGTATGTACTCAGCCTGCAACATTCACAAATCCCGCTAGATTCAGCTAAAAATGTCCATAAAGCTATAATAACAACAAAATATTATTTTAGAATTGGGGCAATGACGCTGCTACGGGAAGCAGCCTGATCCCCCTTAATAATTAAGCATTAGAACAAGCCAAAAGAATACAGCTTCTTTTAAGCTACACCAAATGATCAAGACAGGTAAAAATGAAAGGTGCACTTATAGAGTTACTATTAGAGCCATAGGTCAATCGTGTATTCTTTGTATTGTCCATAGTGTGTGCATGTAGCTGTGGTTCTTTGTGAGATGTCTAATAAATAGGAGGAAACAATATCGTACTTACATGGGCTTCATCAGTACAACGAGTCACATGGGCAATCAGGCATTGTGCATGGAAGGCATGTCCACATGGAAAGACATAAAAAGGAGGCATTGGTCCTACTGATGTAAAACCACGAGCTGTGCCATACTCCCTGCCAGCAGTTAGAATTTTTCGTCGGCATACCTATCAAGCAGATTCAAAAGTGAGCCCAAACTTGAGCATGTGCAGAAAAAGTGAGTCCAGACCTGAGCAATGTAGTGACCATCAAAACTAATGCAGGTCAGATTTAATACATCTGATGTTAGGCCAAAGAAAGATTAAATATATCTGATGACCAAGTCAAAATCTGAAGATTCTGAACAATTTGAAACAAAACGGTGCAGCTCTACCAAAACTACTAGGAAGATCCATACCCCACATTCCTCATCCCGATCAATAATAGCGTATCTCTGAGCAAGTGCATTGATATCATTTCTGATGTTGTCAGCACCATGTGTTGCATCATTCATCTCTTGCTTCAGCTGTTCAATTTGTTTGTTGTAATCCTCCAACGATGAGCAGATAGCCTCCTGCACATATTCAGATAAATTCCCCAATGAAAGAATTAGAAAAACCAAGTTCAATAATATAATCATCATAAGCACAGAAGTACTTGGCGTGAATGGATCCTTTATTCTTCAAATACATCACATAAGAAAAGGACAACAGAATATTGTCATGAGGTCTGAATGGTCATGGCTTATTACTTTCTCAAAAGTAGCGTGTGCTTGGGCTGACAAGAAAATTCACGTTTTATACAAAATGAAATAGTAAAATTATGGTGATTAAAAACCAAGATCAATTTAGCAGGTTCAATTATCTTAAAGAATTCCAATCACCAATCAAGCTCGTTCTGCCTTTGTATCTACTACAAAATACATATAAGTGGATAGGATGTATCATCATACATTGGGTCCTTATCTCATATCAAATGAACCTGTTACAAGCTCAGCCGATTATATCATTTATCTTTTATACACAAGATCATAAGGCTGTGATGAAAAAAAATCTAAAGAAGGAACACTTTATATTCTTTCATCCTAAAGGAGTAATAAAGGGATGGTTATTTTGTCCATCCTGTTTACACTTTCCAATAAGATGCTCATTGTACCTTACTTGTGGGGGTACTATAGATTTCTGAGTTAAAATTAGTACCCCTCCAGTCCTTAATATAAGAGTTAGATAACTAATTTTAGTAGATTAAATAAATTAGTTATGTTAGTTATTTGTAACAAATATGGTTTAGTTTCTTAAATACTTTCCTTCATCATGACTACCTTTAGATGAAAACCCCTTAAATGTATGCAATAGGATACTTTGAGGAAAAAAATATAAATTTGGGAGCCAGAGTGGATTGAGGTCTTATATTGAGGACCAAATCCAACCCTCCTATTAACTCTTATATTAAGGAATAGAGGGAGTATCATTGAATGTATTGATCAGACTAAAGCCTGCGTTTGAAATTAATCAATGTAGATGGAAAAACTAAAGGGAAAATTAGCCGTACCTTGAAGTCATCTATCAGGGCAAAGTCTGGAAAGAAGGGTAGTATATCCTCAATCTTTAACAGGCCATCAGTTTCTTTAAGAAATGCAATTGCCTTCCTTATATTTTCTCTTTTAGCTCCTTTTTCTTGTTCAACAACATGCTTAGCAATCATGAGCCAAAGCTTCTTTCTCAAGTCTTCATCATCTTCAACCTTATCAGCTTCAGCCATAGCTAGCTCTGGATCAACCTAAAGCAAAATAAAGTGACTTATCACCACAGAATATCAAAAATCTTAAGAAACAACTGTGAGTAAGGTAAAAGACTTCAAAATCTTAGAAGAATTATGTTTCATGCATAAGCAGTATAGATCTCACAAATCAGAGGACCTCTATTTGAAAATGACTTAACAACTTTTTCCACAGATCTTGAAGAGCTCCATGATTGCAAGATGACTGCAACCTTTGCACTTTAGCCATCACAGTCAGAATCCGACCATAATGGAGTAGGGAGAATATAAAGAAGACAGATGGAAACCCGAAGCTCTCACAAATAGAACTATATTACTATTGCATATATGCCTATAATAGATTGGTATGCAAGAATTATAAGCATTACTGTTACCTGTAGTGCAAGAGCAACTGCCTCTTCGTGCATAGACATCATGCTGTATATATGAACACATGCCCGCATTCGTTTTTCCTTTAAACAAAGACGTAGAGCATACTTAGGATCATAGAAAAATTCTGGGCCATTTTCTTGTCCTTTTCCAAATTTGCATTGTAGGAATCGAAGAAGTGCACTATCATCTTCCTGGTCATTAGACAAGGAAGCCTAAGTTAACTACATATATGCGTAAAGTCCATATCATACAAATGAAAGAAGTTCTCCATTTATTCAAATCTCATTAAGACAAACCAAGTTTCCCCTGAAGGAAGTAAGAAATGAGACAACTTTAAGACTCAATCAAATGTCAATAGATATTTCCATTTTATGCATATGATCTTGTGACGAAGGCGGGGTGTATGTATATGAATGAAACTCATGCTATTCCAATTTTAAGGATGAAAAGGGTAAACATGAAGGCTTTTGTTTTCATACATAAGAAGCAGAAATACAGACAATTTAATGTGAATTGATATGAATTTGCTATGTGTTTACATATGCAGGCCCAATCATGACATTTCAGTTTTAAACTTGATGTTAAATGTTAGAAGAAGAATTTCAGAATTCAAATGCATGACATACACCAGGCAGAGATTACCAACTCCATATTAAGGTATCTCAACCACGACTGATTAATAACAACCATTGATCCGATCATAGTGCACATCTATTCATCTAGATATTGTACCTTTATGATACCATGATGCAATTAGAATGTGAGAAACTAATCATAATCACAATATCAAAAGCTCTAACGAGTAAACTATTAAACCTGTTTTGCATATAAAGAAAGCAACAGGTTATGAATTCCAGGGTCTTCATTATGCAACCTATGAACACAATATTCAAGATATTTGATGACTTCATGCGTCTCATTCCTGCATGACACATGAAGAAAAGGAAATTTATGAACTCCTTTCTGTACATTATGATAAGCACTTAACTAATTGAAGGAACAAAAGTGAATAAGCAGAGTACTTTGCATGAGGTTCACTTGAATAACGCATCATTGCAGGAATCAGTTTCCTTGGGTTCAGGTTCTTCGTAGCCATCCATGACTCCACAGTTTCATATGCATCAAGGGCAATAAGGTCTGGAGCAAACTTGTACTGCATAATAAACCCAATATTTACTTCATAAGAATTTTTAAACAGTAATTACTAGGCTCCAATCCATAATAAAAGTAGCAACCACGTAAGCTTAGGAAGTAAGATAGAATAGACAAATAAACTATCACAACCCAAATCCTAGAGCTTGAATAGTACCTGAAGGTCTACAAGCACAGCAGGTTTCTGAAGCACTTCCAACGCTTTCTTCGCTTCTCCTTGCTGAATTGAAAACCCACAATAATAAGCGTTAAGAAGGAATAAGGTAGAGATAACTACTCATGGATTTTATATTTTAACAATAAAAGAGATCAAGAACTGGAACCAGAGTAAAGATCAAACCACCTGAATGTAATGATGGACAACAATCTCATACTGGCCTTTTAGGCTAGCAAAATAAACCAATTCTTCAGCCCTTCCGTAACTGTTGAAAATTACAAAATTTGAATTATCAAATAATGACAACATACGAAGTACCTTTAACCAAGCTTTCAGTGTACTGACAAAATGACAAGAAAATTAACTGTGGAATGAATTTGAAAATTGAAATATTGATGACAGCCCCCCTTTATATTTTGCAGCAATCTTTTGCATGATAGAACTAAACATCAAAGAACGTTTTCTTCTCTGAATTCCTTCATAATATAAACGGTAATGTATTATCTAAGGGAATTGTACTGATAAAATTGAAGAAAAGACACACCATGTGAAGTATTAGTATCAAGTATAAACCAAACTACTACCTTTCCAAAAGTTTCATCGTAGTTGTTTCATCCAATACATCCTTGGAGTCACTGATAAAAGCACGGAACTCTTTAATGACCGATTGGTACTCTGAATTGTGATTCTCCCAAGAAGAGTCATCCTCCAAAAGCAATCGATTTATCTAAAGATCAGATATGAAAACCAAATCAATTTTAAAATAAAAAATGTCATAATTCAATAGGAAAAGAGTATATTTGAAGTAGCAGTTCTAAACTCCCAAAATCTCAAAGGAGTCCCAGAAATTGCCAACCAGTTTACTAAAACTAAACCATAAACTGGTACTGACCAGTTTACTGCCAAGCATGGCAATTTTTTCATTTCATAGTGATGGTTCAGATTTTTTGCTTCTCCAACAAACAATAAACTTTCACATCTTCTAACTATTTTGACATGGTTATAGTTACACAACAAAGTACGGCAGTCAATGTAGATAAATAGCAACGTAAATGTTGAGAATACATGTCAGGTTTGAAAAGTGATATCGAGATAATTTTATAAAAATAAGCATCCTTCTCTTACATTACCAGACAATATGGTTAGAACATAGCAAAGGATATAAAGAAAATTAAAAATGGGGAACAAAATGTCCTTCCAAGTGCCAAGATTTCAGAAGAACCTTGTCCAAGTATAACTCGGTTGCCCATGTGGATATCATTGTTATTTGGCATTTATCATCTTTTGCTAAACTATCAAGTTTCCGCAATAGAAAAGTTCTCAAAGCATCCTGCAGATAAGCAGATACAACGGTGAATTTTCACATATTTAATTGAAACAAACTGACATGTAGCAAAGTCAAAAAAATCCAGAATTAAGATGAAAAGAGAAGGCTAGACCAGGAGTTTCATATAGGTAAAAGGCCAACAATATGGAAGTTACCTGTTCACCAGCACTGATGAACTTCAGAGTGACTTCCTCAAATGATAGAATGTAATTAATCTGCAAATGAAATCACTATCATATTTTCTCTCATTCCCATGATGAAAACCAAATTACTACTTGAGTGCAAGATATCGGAACAATTTACTAGAATAATTTAATTTTCAAATTACATGTGAAAAAAGTCATGCAAATTCTAAAATTACATGGTTCTATGTAAAATTAAGATGGATTTATTGGAATAAGCTATATTGTTATCTAGAAGGTACAGTTGGGGAACATTTAGCTAGAATGGACTATGATTTGTAAGTTTTGGGACTTCAAATGGACTGGCGCATTTCCTTTTAACTAATTGTAATTGACACAAAGTAAAGGTAATTCATGCATTAGTTTAGAAACTAAGTGCAACCAAATAATCAACTTGAAAAGAGAAAATACTTTGGCATAGAAAGATGCAGCTCTAAGAAAATCCTTTGAGGAAAATGCAGCTTCAGCCTGCACAAAAAATGTCCCAGTCAAAGACCAGACTTAGCTTTATGTTAAGAAATTTCAAAACGGAAATAAAGTCTGCAGCCAGATGAACGACTGCTTAGTCATTATAAAGATAAATGAACAGTACCTGCACTAAATATACTTGGTCCCTTTGAAGAGGGTCACGACAATTTGCTAAAGCAGCTGCATATTCTTTCATGTCAAGATATACCTTCCACATATCTCGACCTTCATCATTAACAGACACCTAAAATTACCATATCCAAAAGCAATATAAATAACCGGTTAAATCTGAGAAAACAAAAGGATGTACTCATAAGAGGGTAAAAACCTGAAAGATAGAGTTCTGATCATATGCATAGAAGAGACCAGCAGTGGCATCGCTACATAGTCCAATAATACCCTGCGGTGCTGCATCCGAAGTTTGATCAAACTGAAGTTCCTCCAGGATGTGCTCACTAATTCTATTTACAACCTACAAATGTTTAAATTTATAACACGTGCATAAAACTACCAAAGAGAAGCTGTTTTTTTTTTCAACATAGGCAATATGAAGTGAACACGATTGTATAGATGAGTATACAAACCTTGACCTTATTCCCTATTAGGAGCAAGAAATGAAATTCAGACAATGCCATAGAACTTGGTTTAACTACTTCTGCACCTTCGAACAATTTTGAGTAATCCAAAAGAGCCTTGCTTTCAACAAAATTTTCATCCCCATTTGGAGAACTACACAAGTTAAAAGAATGGAGTAAAAAACAGATAGACTCCTAGGAGAACAACAACATGAAAGGGTTTTATGGAATAAAAAAATTTACAACAATATTAAGAGAAACTAATGAAGCATACTGAGCACAACTGAATTGAAATGTGAAGAATCAACAGAACTAAAATATATAACATCAAATATTAATGAGTGGTTAAAATACCAAGTCAAATTTTACCTATGTTGCGCACCAAAATTTAAGCTCCCATGGTAAATACCAGCTCCAGAAAGCCATGCAAAATGTACAGCTCTTCGTTGCTTAATGAAAAAATGCAGCTCACTGAAAGACAACAAAGAAGAAACAGAAGCATCAATAAAGCTTGAATACATGTAAAATTAATTAGAAAGACTGTAATAATCAAACAAACTTTTAGCCTCCAAATCTCTTCTTATTTATGTTGCATGTGCCTAAGTCATAAAAGTACCATTATATAATTACAACCACTTGCCTGTTTGGTATTTCTCCAGGAAGTTCCATGAAATGCACCGTTCGTTGTAAATAACTAGAGAAAACAGTCTGCAATGGCATCATGACCATTGATCAGAATAGAGCTCAAATGATGATAGTGAAGAGTACCGTGTAAATGGATAAAGCCTAACAATAAGTAATTCAAAGTGAGCAAAAAGAAATTTTAACAACTATAAAGTTGTATACCAATTTTAATCATGTGAATAATCAGTCATAGTGCAGCAAAAATAAACAATATAAATAGAGTAACAGACATAACATGTTTCATTTGTTCATGAATTCATCTTCACATAGAATTAAAGGAATTAAAGGATCAAGGTCTAGAAGATATATTGCTATTCAACATACCTCCAGTGATCCAAAGCCAGTGAAGGAATAAAGTCGTGTTGGAGTAACAGCCATCACATAATACCTAGTTCCATTGATTAAGCTGGCTGTCTCCATCTATAAAGAATGAACAACAGCCAGTCAATGATTCCTAGGTCACATTATTAAAAGGACCGCCAATTCAGTTTCTCAAAAAGAGATGAAATCATAGAATCTTTCTTGCAAATTGAACTAGGACAAAGAGCAAGCAGAACCTAGAAGTACCTGTAAACCCATAAAAGCTTCTGGAAGTTCTGTTAATTCAAAGAGAAACTTAATATATTTTTCTTTCTTGTCCTTTTCATCCACAGCAAGTTCATAAAGTTGACCATTGTCAGTACCAATAATGAACTCCTTCGTGGAAACTGCTTTGAAAAATTGAACAGAACACACAAAACAAATAAATGTAGGAAAACCTTTGTTGCAAATAAATTATGAAGTAATTCGCAACAGACAGAGAAGTGATCAACTACCTTCTGTTATCTGTTGCTTGTTCCAAGCAACAGCATTCACAAGAAGGCCTTTCAGCTTGCTTAAAACTCGGGGCTTGGTCCATTTTGCATGAGTATAGAATGTTTCCGCTCCTCCAGCGCCAACAACAGTGGCTATACAGTGACTCCCTCCAGGATCCACAAACACCCTATGGATAGATTGCTCACCAGGCCGACCAGCAGAGAGATCGGTTTCTATATTCCCAAAGACAATAAGATATTAAACACTAACTAATGTGGGGAAAAAAATCTCTCATCGAGCAAATTTGCATGTAAGCCATCCAATCAGTGAAACAACTTCAGGTTCTAGTATCAAGCTTTCTTGAACTGATCCTCTTTAAAACTGGTAGCAACCATCAGATTGTAAATAACACAATTTAAGACAATGACTTTAAGTACCAGATAGCAATAAAAATTAAAGAACATGGACATTGCATCTTCTACCTATGGATATCAATTCATATCTACTTTCAATTGCATAGCAACTTTTAACATTTAATGGAAAATTCGTACATAGAAATAAGTAAAATTAAAACTTTACCATATGAATCGCCGACCCCAAAATCATGCCTGATTACCCAGCCTTTACTAGTTCCAATCACAATGACATCATTTCCAGCAGTCATACATGTGATAACTCCTCGCCCTTTTGCAGCATACCTTTCTAGAAGGTCGACTTCAAACACCTGCCTTCCTTGTTCCATCTATAAACAAGACAATTCAGGGAGACAATGTGAAACACCTTATAAGCTAACAACTTTATTAAGGGTTTTTCCTGGAGATTTTCAGTAAAATTTTGAAAATCTATAACTAATTTTTTTTTCTCAAAGTTAAACTTGGTTTAAATCTTTAAACCTCATTTAAAAACTCTGAAGAAACTTTATACACAAGCCTCACATGGCTTAATCCAAAGTAATTAACTTAATCAAAATATACATCTATATCTACTCTAGCTCCAACCTTCTTAGTCTTCTACTATCACAATCCCCTTGCCCCTAAAGCTTCCTGCCCTTGCTGTATATCATGGAAGAAAAAAGGTGAGATTCAAAGAATCTCAGTAGTAACATTCAATCCTTCATACAAATATGCATAATTCAATAAAAGCATGCAAAATAAGCCATGCAAAATCTCAAACCAACATTAATGTTGTCAATTATCATATACATACATATACCTAAATCAGTGCTTTTTCAGCAACTGCCAGTCATTCTGGTACTCTTTCCTGAGTACAGTATAACTCTTACGAGCAACCAGTCATCTAAGACTATAACCATACATTACGCAACAAACTATGCTTAAAACATATCAAACCATGCGAGTACCATGCTTACGCATGTGAACCACAGCACAAACAAACAAGCTGAATTAAATACATACAGATATGAAGAGAAAGAGTTACTACATGTTGCCTTTCTTCCAATTTACCTTCTCTTGCTTTCTTTCTTATTTGTTATCTTGGTGGCTCAGGCGCAAGTCCAATCCTAGATTATATTTACAAGAATTGGTTAATACTCTTACTTAACATATTTCCATAATATAGTCAGTCTGCCTCTATAACTCCCACCTCTACCCCATATATATTTTATCTTAATAATAATTTCTTTATGCTAATTTCCATTCTAAGTTTACAGAGAGACTATAATTGAGTAAAACTCAATTATTGCAAGTTCAGAAGGTGCTGGCCGAATAAAGTAAAGGAATGAAATTGGTGAATTTGATCTCCATTAACATTAAATACTTCTCAGGGCCTTTGGACATTCTTTTAGGCATAACATTATAATTCAAAATACTTGTTTGACATTAAGAAACCTCAAAACAGCAAACTTTATTCCACTTTCAGCATCAAAACCTTAGAACCCAATAACTTATTTAGCTTGGTTCCTTAAATCTCCCTTAACCATTATATGAAAACCTTTGAAAGTGCTTTTATACTTTAAAACGCTTATTCAGCAGAAACTAGAAACATTAAAAGTGACTTTAATCAAAATTTCAGTTTTTGATACTTCACTTCCACATCTTCACATCAACTCATATCAATGTTGGAATTATCACTTTAATGTCTTAATACCTACTGCAATAGTTTGAGACAGTTTCTTAGCACCTAGAGATATTAAAGAGGAGTTCAAATCTGAAATTTCCAGTTCCCAAAACAGTGTGCTTGGATTTACCAATCACTTTCTTTTAATCTTTATTGCCTAAAATCAATGCTTCCTATTCACAATAGGACATCAACTTAAGCAAGCAAAATTACTAAGCTACTTCTCAATATTTGGATAGCATCACTTCAATAATTCTGAAAATTTCTAGCTTCAAGTATAGTGTTTAAATCATCTGTAAGAGTCTCTAAGCATGGTTTAATTATCTAGAATAATTTTCTTCAGCACTTGGAAGCATTAACAGCGGACATCTTATAAATTTTAAGTGTCAAAATTCAACCCACAAAGCTTCCATCAACCTAAGCCTTATTTCATGTCCATGTGTGATTATTTCACTCACTCCTCTAATTTCCCAAACAAGAAACAGGTTTCAAAACATCATTTATAATCTGAAATTTCCAGATTTGCATTTATACTTCCAGAAGTTCAAATATCAACATGCAATAGCATTTAACCACATTCAACACCATATTTCACCCATACAAATCTTAACCAATGCTTGGGTTATGATTATTCTACTTGCTCCTTAACATTTATACTTTCTTTTTCATTTCATTTAGGAACCTGACGGTATGTCCCCTGTAACAGCCAACGCTTTCAGCTTCAAGCCTCCAAAATTTCCGATTCAAACCAAGCATGCAACCCCAATGTTATACATCATTAAGCATCTTACTTCCTCTTTATTTCAATTTCAGAAATTTCAAGGTCATTCAACCAGAATCTCCAAACTCTATTTTTTGAAAGTCATCCTCTCCAAACAGAGCAACTCGCAGCAACAAAAAGCTCGTTATTTTAAGTAAGAAAGCTCAAATATTTACTTCTCTTTACTTAATCGACATTTCCCCTTTTCAAGCTTTGATTTTGGCCGGACCCAACACTCCCAACTCGCTTAAATGAGAGAATCTGAAGATGGGAGGAGACAGAGGAGGCTTACCTTGGTCGATCTCCGGCGTCCCAAGTGCGTTCTCCCTTCTCCGGTCACCTTCCCAGTGTCGCGCCCTCCGTTCCTCCTCTTGCTCACACGATCGCTCTCACTCTCTGGTCTCTCTCTTTTCCGTTGCTCTGTTTCTCGTTCAGTCGCTCTCACTTTCGAGCGCTCTGTGCTTTCTGAAGAGAAGACAAGACAATGAAAATACGAGGAGAGGTTGGGTGAGTTGGAGGAGAGGTGGGCACGCAAAGAACATCTAGACGAAAAGAGGCCATGGACATTGCCCGTATAGAAAGAGTCCATTCTGCCCTTTTTAGTATTATATCTATTTTTAGGCTTTTTCTTATTTTTTGAAACCTTTGAAAAATCTTAGAAATTAATCATCTTCCTGGCTTCTCAAACTCATGAGATAATTTCTCACAAAATTTTAGACAAATGAACTCCTAATTATGTTTTTTAAATTTTTTAAAAAATAAAACCTTAAAATCTAAAAATTAACTTTCAAAGTAAATTCTTTTATAATTTTTTAAATCTCTAAAATATTCATTTTATAATTTTTTTAAATTTTTTTAAATCTTAAAATATTTTTAATAATTATTTATTTTTATATTATTTTTTAAATTAAAGGTTGATACTTGATCGGATGTTGAATTCTAAATCTTGACTCAAGGGGAACTGACCTTAAAAATTATAATTATAACTATACTAAGGTTTTATTTGGTTTAAGGGAGAGGAAATTAATTTAGAGGAGGGGAAGGGGTAAAAAAAGGAATTTAATTAAAAATTGATAAATATATATATATTTACTTTTTTATTTAAATTTGTTTCTTTTTCTTTTATAATTTTTCTTAATTTGAGAAAAATAAAAGCATTCTAAGTAACCAAGTCTCGGCTGGGCATTTCATCGAGCACCTTCCTTGCATTCTCAAAGATGCCACAATTAGCACACATTTGGAAGAGATTAGACCCCAAATATGAAAAATTGAGCAAAACTTTACAATCTCAGCGTGTAGTGAAAAAACAAGAGAATGTTGACTTTGTTGGGCGATCACTGATTAGACTTATAAACATAATAAGTCAGAGCATTGCCAGGGGTTAAATGTGTGTACATGGGAAACAAGTTGTCAACCCTCAAGAAGCTTAATTTTTTCTCTTAAAATTCATGTTTGCATGCACATCTTGTTGGAGAAAATACCAATTCGGAAAAATACACGATACTGTAAAATTGCTAAGCTATTTTTGTGGGTGCTATCAATTCATGCTTACCCGTATCGTTATGGCTTGCTCAAGGGCGACGATCTAAACACATAATAGTCTTTTTATCTCTGTAAAAATCATAAACAACACCTCGATAAAGAAATGGAGAAGAAGATAAAGAAAAGCAGTTTTTCATAGAAAGAGAGAATGAGGGAAAGCGATAGTGGGAAAATGGATGGGAAGAAGAAGAAAATGGTCTGAAAGATGGGAGTGCTGAGTAGAAAAGTGTGCGTTTCTTGGGTGGAAAGCGGCCGGAGGCGACGGCAACTGGAGGAGAGGCCACCAAGCACAGACATCGGCTGAAGCCAGATGGGAATGAAAGGTAAAAAGGGCATGAGGTTAGTATTAGAATATTAAAAAATTATTATAAGTAATTTTGTAAAAGTTGGATCAAAGTTTTTCACCTTCATAAAACAAACTCTAATTTTAGAAGGTTGAGAAATGAGGGGAAGGAGCACCTCCACTCAATTTTTTAACCCAACACCCATACTTCATTTTAGGGGTATTTAAATTTTTTTATTCCGAGTTATCTTGACCTGATCTAGATAATTTGGGATAGATTTGTCACATCCCATAAAGAATCAGGATGAGATAGGATAGGTCTCGATCTAACCTTCAGAACTCCTATCCAGTTCCAAATTTGTTTTAAAATATTTTTATTTTATTTATATTTTTTATAAAAAAATAGAATTAGAAAATAGTATTGATTATATCATATTATTTATTAGATAATTTTTTTCTTTATATGTATTTGTTTCTTTGCAGATAAAGTAGTAACTTCAGTTGATGAAGTGAAAAAATTAAAAAAATAATAGTATTTGTAATATAATTAATGGTATTTATTGTTTTTAGTTGGTAATCATAATAAAGAGAATTTAATTTCTTCTATTATTTTTTACGTCCTGATTATATATTACTAATAAACAGACTGCGTATAAAATATCTAATAATCTATTTTTTTTAAAATAAAATTCGGGATATCTCGTCCCATCCTAATCCTAAATGGGACAAGACATTTTTGAGACACGACACTGGACACAAAATATGTCTTGTGTACTATTTTGAAATGGGACACAAAATGAAATTGTTTTAGTTTCGACCTATCACATGAACACCCCTACCTCCTTCCCCTCAAAAACTCACAATCAAACAGGGCGTAAAACTCGTGAGAATAGATCCAATTATAAATGGAGATAAAAGTTTATTTTGAAAAGGGAAAAATATAAGAAATGCCCATTTCAATTTTAGAAAGACAATTTGGGCATTTGAATGTTGAAAAAGATATATTGGGCAGGAAACCCAATCTGTTATTTGCAAATATGTGTAGAAATATAAAATTACCCTTGACTAACTAAATAAGAGTATACTGCAGCAAAATCACTGGACAGAAGATATTATGGGACGAATAGGAGATGAAGTTTGGGGGAGATACTTCTGGCTAAGCTGAAGTTGGAAATGAGGAAGTGTAAGTAATTTCTTGACACAAATCTTCTTGTTTTATTGCTCCGGTAATCAGTTATATTTTGTTTATTTTGATGGTTACAGGAGATAGAGTTTTATAAATATTGTAGCTTCTACTAGTTTAAGAAAGGTGTAGGAGAAATGGCAAAAATTCCCAAGCAATACTTGAAGGTATGGAGAAGTCAATGCAATTATGGGTAAATATGGATATGGTTAGTATAAATAATGACGTGATTGTGTGCTGCAGTCAATTGGGGCATTTTGCAATTAGGGTTTCCTTTTTAGCCCATTAAGATTGAGTAGAAAATATCAGTTATTTGGGAAAGAGCAGTCTTTTGCTTTTCACATGACTCATAATGCTTATAGTAACAGTTACTTGTAAGTCATGAAACTGATTAATTGGGTTTAAGTCATTTACTATTCTTATAATAATATTTATAACTTTAGGAATTATTTTTACAAATTCAGGTAAGTCATTTACTACTCCGTATAAAAAGTTAGGTGCAAGTAGTTGGGTTATTTATTATTCCTCTAATGAGATATACAACTTTAGATCTTAAACAATATCAAGTTAGTCATTTAATACTCTAAGAAAAGTTACATGCAATGAGTTAGGTCATTTAATACTACTATAATAGGATTTGCAGCTTAAATAATTATTTTGACAACTTGAGTTAAGAAATTTACAACTATGTAATAAGTAATTAGTATTGCTTTCGAGTTTGCAATTCGTGTAATAAAAGTTACACCTTCAACAATAGTTTTGACAATTTGAGCTAAGACATTTAC
Organism: Leucaena leucocephala; assembly: GCA_037074615.1. Lineage (NCBI taxonomy): Eukaryota > Viridiplantae > Streptophyta > Magnoliopsida > Fabales > Fabaceae > Leucaena > Leucaena leucocephala. The sequence goes on along the minus strand of CM073516.1, from coordinate 7,330,594 downwards.
TATTCTATAGAAAAGCTTATAACCTTCATTGCATCAATGATTTTTATGTTGTTGCTATCTTGTAAAGTGTTGAATGATGATTGTTAGGGGTGTCAGATTGTGATAAATGCTTTATTTGTTGCAGGTTAGTGAGCAAGATGATATGTAACATTGAGTCGACATCTTCAAAAGAAATTTATCATTTTTTTTCATGAGGTGGGAACTTTGTATGTAATGTTGAAGGTGGAGGTAAATATAATGGTGGGAATATGAATGTAAAATAGATAAAGGAGGGGATGACACTTAAAGAATTGAGGGGATTGATAGGTTGATGGTTTGGTATAGATGGTAATAGTTGTGTAATGAAATATTCAATGAAGTTTAATGAGAGGATATTACTAGATTGCAATAATGATGATGAAGTTTATAATCCTTTTCAGTTTAATGACAATAGTGCACATATTTACATAGTAGTTAAAGTAAATGATAATATACCAGAACAAAGTGATGATCTAGAAATGTAAGTGAAATTTCTTTTGTTTATGTAAGTTGTTAATTATTTCATTATGTTAATGTTTTTGCAAAACTTGTTATTTTGCATCCAGTATTAAGGATTTTATCCAGACTATCAGAATAAATGTGTCCCTTTTCATGGAGGCAAGGTAACAATTTGGAGACTCTATTTGAGGGAAGTACTGTTAGATCTGTAACTGATAGGGATGGTGGAGGATTTAATTTAAGCATACCATATGGAGTACACAATGCACAAACATCGATTCTTTCGATGAATTATGTGAAATAGAAGGAAGAGTTGCTTAGAAGGATGCTGATTTTTGCAAATGTGGATACATTTAAGAAGACATTACAATAGTTCAGTATTGCATACCAGTTCTAGTATAAATATGTAAAAAATTATAAGGACAATATGTATGTAAATATAAGGTTAAAGGTTGTGTAAGAAAAAAATGTATAGTGCCTGGAATATGATGTGTAATGTTAATAGTTGAAAATCAGTAGGCTCAAGTGACATATTAATGCCTACTTGTTAGTTGTTCATATGTAATATAATTGTTGTCATAGACAAGATGATTTTTTGTAAGTGACCTAAATTAAATGGTCAATGTCATCAATGAAATTGTGCAATACGTAATGACTATAAGTTGTAAATACCATTGTGAGACTTGCAAATCTCATTGTAAAAGTTGAAAATACCATAGTAGGAGTTGTAAATCTCATTAGCAGAGTGTCATCCCATTTTCAGACTTGCAAATCCAATTATAGGACTTGCAAATACCATTGTGCAATTGGTTGTAAATGACATTGGGAAAGTTACAAATACCATTGACGGAGATGCAAATTCAATTGTGGGACTGGCAAATACCATTGGGGAAGTTGTAAATATCATTGAAGAAGTTGCAAATACCATTGTGCAATTAGTTGCAAGTACCATTGGGGAAGTTGCAAATATCGTTGGGGAAGTTACAAATACCCTTATGCAATTAGTTGTAAATATCATTGCGGAAGTTAGAAATACTATTGGGGAAGTTGCAAATATCATTAATGGAGTTATAAACCCTATTGTGAAAGTTGCAAATCCAATTGTGGGATTTGCAAATACCATTAGCGATATGTGATGGAAAATATGTACATAGTCATTACAAAATTTAATTATAGTCATTAGAAAGTTTAACTCTACAAATGTCTTACAGTGAAATGTGATTGCTTAAGTTGCAACATTAGTTGGTCAATGGTTGAATTTTTCAAAAATAAAATATTACACAAGTTAGACATTACAACAATTTAAACAACATTTGATCATCGTGGCACTCTTGCTTAATAGAAGTAAGCTTAATGCAATTTCCCGCCTTGAGTTGAGCTTGTGATTAACTAGCCACTACAATAAGTTTCATCACATGATGGCCAAATTAATGTCATTGAATGAATTTGTGCTGTAAGTGGTTACTATTTATGAGTTACAATTTCATAATTGTAAATGTCTTTACAAAAGTTACAAATTCCATTACTGAAGTTGCAAATCTCATTGCATAAGTTGCAAACCCAAAAGCAATATCTTGCAATTTCGATTGTAAATGGTTTAGGAAAAGTTGCAAATCCTACTAGAGGAGTTATAAATGTCATTGCATGAGTTGCAAACCTGAAAGTAATATCTTACAATTTCAGTTGTAAATGGCTTAGAGAAAGTTGCAAATGCCATTGTTTAAGTTGGAAATATCATTGTAGGAGTTATAAATATCATTGCATGAGTTGCAAACCCGAAAATAATATCTTGCAAATTTACTTGTGAATGTCTTAGACTATGTTTGGCTCAATAGAAGGGAGGGGAGGGATTTTAATAGAGGGAAAGGGAAGGAGAAGGATTTTATTATTACCTTGTTTGGATTAAGATTAAGGGAGGGGAGGGGAGGGGAGGGATTTTTATATTACCTTGTTTGGTTCAGGAAGGAAAAGGAGGAAAAATATTTTTATATAAATAAATTTATCTTATATTATTTTATAGAATATTTTAATAAAATATAATATAGGGATAATATTGGAATATTAAAAAACTTATGGGTATATTATTATTATAAAATAATAATTTCATACTTCCCCTCCAAATTCCCCCAAATTTGGAGGGGAGGTAAAGTTGGGGAGGGGAGGGAAAATTTTAAAAAAATTTCCCTCCCCTCCTAAATATTTTATGGAGCCAAACAAGGGGAGGGGGAGCAAAATCCCTCCATTCCTCTCCCCTCCCCTCCAAATTCCTCATACCAAACAACGCATTAGGGAAAATTGCAAATGTCATTGCAGAAGTTGTAAATCTCATTGCAGGAATGACAAATACCATTGCAGGAGTTGTAAATCTGAAAGTAATATCTTTCAATTTCACTTGTAAATATCCTAAGGAAAGTTACAAATCATATTGTTGAACATAATCATTACAAAATGTGGTCATAATCATTACAAAATTTAATATTACAAAAGTTGAAAACTGAAAAGTGATTACTTATCAGTTAGTCAATAGTTGAACATTACAAAAAATTGAAACATCATTTGGTCAATGTGGCGGTCTCACTTGGTGGAAGTAGGTTTAACACAAATTATCACCTTGAGTTGAGCTCGTGATTTACTAGCTACCACATTAGGTTTTGTCTAAACTCTACAAATCCAAAAGATAGCAAAGACCACATATAATTGATGAGTGTAAAAGAACAACTCAAAATTTCACTTCCTCACTAGAGAAAAAGATGTCACCACATCAACAAACCAGCTACAAGGCTGATAACTCCTAGAGGATTGGTAACCCTAATATCTTTCTACTGTATCAACTGTAAAAAGGGCCCAATATTGTAAGGAGAAGTATATATTTTGCTTGATGAAGCCAACATATTTTATCAAAACTTAGATTTTATTGATAAAATATTCATATCAGCAGAAATAGGTATGTTAAAGCAAAGCCACATTTTGAGCAACCTTACTTCATGGCAACCAAATAAAGCTTCAAAATTAGACCATATTTATACCAACCATGTTTACATTCCATAAACAATACTAGCAGACTTCCAAACAAACCTTATTATTTTAAGTGTAAACAACACCAAATTAAAGCTAGGCAATATAATCCAATCGAACCAAGTCAAAGTCCCAGAATTTTCAATATTAGTATGCTGAAAAATCAAAGTTAGAGAGTTAGATAATTATTTTCTTAATGATAGCAAAATATTTAAAACTTAGGGAGTATTTAAAGAAATTTACAACTACTGTAATAGAATTTGCAATTAGTCAGATAGGATTTATAACTTCAACAATGTGATTTGCAACTTCCCCTCAAACATTTGCAACTTTGAAATTGTAACTCATAAATAGTTGTACAAAAAGCAATAGACTGCAGGACACAAAAAGCAATGGATGAAAAGCAATGGATTCACAATTTCTCTTATAACTTTCTTAAACTAGTTGAATCTACAGTTAAAATTACATTCTTTCTCCCAAGGTAACCATAAGAATAAACAAAATAATGGTGATTATCAAAGGAGTAAAAGAAGAAGATTTGTGTCAAAAATTTACTTACATTTCCTCTTTTCCAGTTTTAGCTCAGCCAAAAATATCTCCTGCAAGCTTCATCTCCCATGTGCGACAACATTTCTTTCTTTTTCAGATTGATGCCTTAGTTATGTATTTCCTTTATTCTAGGGGTAATTTGGTATTCTTATCCAACTTTGTAAAAGACAGATTGGGCTTCTTGCCCAATCTATATTTTTAAATATTTATATGCCTGAATTGTCTTTTTTAAATTCACATGGTCATTCTTTGTCTTTTTCCCTTTTGAAAAAGGAAAAATTAGTCGAATACTTTTTTTTATTGAATTCTTGTAATTCTTAAAAGTCACATATGAAAATAAAGGTGGCGGACAGCTACAGTTTTAAACTTGGATTTGACTAATCATAAAGTAAAGCCACATATTAAAATGAAGTCAATACTCTTCCCAAATTGCCCCTGCCTGAACGAAATCACTACCTAAAAGCAAACAAAATTATGAGTAGAATAAGAAGCTGCTGGAGATCAGAAAATTTGAGTAACTGGACCTGATGGCAACCACAATAGGGTTCTCAAGAGATAGTTTATTGGGCAACCTCCATGACAGCAGAGCTATAGAATAAAGTCATGGTTAGAGTTCGTGCCTAAGCCGACAAGATTGATGATACGGTGATAGCTTAGGACTCTGGAGAGAATCTTGATATCGTTCTCCGTGGCGCTAGTACACTTGGTGGAGTGATCATTGAGGCTTATGGTGAATGGGTTTTTCTGAATTTTTTATGTTCTAACAGCAACAATGAGCTTGCTGTCATCGAGGATGGTTGCCCAAGAAGCTATGGCTATGGGAATTAGATTCATATGTGGCTTTATTTTATGCTTTACATCCACGTGTAAAAATATACCCAGCTGTTTGTCACCTCATTATTGACGAAAGGATTTTTTTTACACGGATAAATTTTATTAAACAGTTTTAAACATCATAAAGGAACAAAATTAACTGTAAACTTAAAGGAATTGTTAAATGGAAAAAAGAATATATAGATCTGATTCAAAACTCATGAAAATGATAAGGACTAGGGAATTAAGTTTTCCAATATTATATCAAAACAAATCCAATAAAAAAATAAAAAAATTCTAAAAATAAAATAATTAAATAAAATTTATTTATTATCAACATAAAAATAGAAAATAACTATATTTATTGTTTCATTGCATTTATATATAATTTGTAATGAATTGATTTTGATTTTATTTATATTTATATAAAAAAATTGATATGAATATATATTAAGTTAGAGTCATATTATTAACTATTAATATTGTTTTCTTTTCTGTAATAAAAATATTGTATTTTTTTATAAATTAATATATTATAAGTAAAGGAAAACTCCCAATAACAAATATAAAAACTTAATTAAAAAAGGAGTTAAATTATTAGCGATGCTAATTTTCCCTTCTAGACTTAATTGGTCGTGTCGCAGTCACTAATTTTAATTAAAAATGGTCCTCTATACTCACATAGTATAGCTTAATAAAGCTTTTTATCTTCCATGCATTGCCTAATTCCATAACAAGTAGATGGCACGTTGAATTTCAGTTTATAAAGAGGGTGAAAATGACCAAAACAACAAAAGAAAAATATTTCTTCTACTTTTTTAATAAGCAAGAGTCCAAGAAATTAAAGCTATCAAATAAATAATGCAATAGAGTGCTTTGAATGAAATTGCTGTTTGCTTTTTGTTAATCAAGCTTTTTTGACTAGATCATAATAGTTTTCCCCCCAATGTGTCATCTTCCCTATGCTGCAGAATCTAGAAGAGGAACTTTTAATTTCGTCAATGAGATAAGAGTACTTAGTAGAAAAAGAGAAAAGAACTTTTATCTTGTCTATTTTAAAAAGAGATTTTTTTTATATTTATTAATTTTTAAGGGCTTATTTGATTTAACTTCTAGAGAAGAGTTTATGCATAATAGTTTCTAAAGAATAATTTTTGGAAAAAAAGTGATTATGAAGAAATAAATATTTAAATAGTTATTACTAGAATGATTTTTTTGATAGGTAAATTATCAGAAAATGTATATAGTAAAATGATAAAGAAAAAAATATAAGGATAAAATAGTTATTATACAGCCTAAAAACTTTTTTTTCCACCCAAAAACTAGTTCCATAAACTTATCTGAAACTATATTTTTGGACCCAAAAACCATGATTTATTCTAGAAGTTCTATTAAACATTTGATAGATGTTTCTTTAATTTTTAATCCAAACCATCAAAAGTACTTTTAAAATTATAGTTTTAAAAAAACCAAACAAGTACTAAATTATTCATATTTAATATTCTCTCAATAATATAGCAATCAAATAAGAGAAGGAGGAGTAGAAAGTTAAAGATAAATGAACAGTACCTACACTACATGTCCTTGGTCCCTCTAAAGTCATGACAAATTGCTAAAGCAGTTGCATATTCTTTCATGTCAAGATATACCTTCCACATATCTTGAGCTTCATCATTAACAGACACTTAAAATTACCACATGCAAAAGAAGTATAGATTACCAGTTAAATCTGAGAAAACAAAAAGGATATACCCATAAGAGGGTAAAACCCTGAAAGATAGAGTTTTAGTCATATGCATATAATAGACCAGTAGTGGCATTCTTACACAGTCTAATAATACCCTTTAGTGTTGCATCTGAAGTTTGATCAAATTGAAGTTCCTCCAGGATGTGCTCACTAATTCTATTTACATCCTACGAATGTTTAAATTTAGAACATATGCATAAAACTACCAAAGAGAAACTTTCTTCACATAGGCAGTATGAACTGAACACAATTATATAGATGAGTATACACACCTTGACCTTATTCCCTACTAGGAGCAAGAAATGAAATTTAGACAGCCATGGAACTTGGTTTAACCACTTCTGAACTTTCAGACAATCTTGAGTAATCTAAACGAGCCTTGCTTCCAACAAAATTTTCATCCCCATTTGGAGAACTATACAAGTTAAAAGCATGGAGTAAAAAAAGGATAGACTCATAAGAGAACAACAATATGAAAGGATTTTATGGAATAAAAAAAAATACAACAATGTTAAGAGAAACTAATGAAGTATAATGAGCACAACTAAATTGAAATTTGAAGAACCAAAAGATCTAAAATATATAATATCAAATATTAATGAGTGGTTAAAATACCAAGACTAATTTTACCTATGTTGTGCACCAAAATTTAAGCTCCCATGGTAAATACCAGAACCAGAAAGCCATTCAAAATATACAGCTCTTCGTTGGTTAATGAAAAAATGCATCTAACTGAAAGACAACCAAGTAGAAACAGAAGCATCAAATAGGAAAGCTTGAATACATGTAAAATTAATTAGAGGGACTGGAATAATCAAACTTTTAGCCTCCAAATATCTTCTTATTTTATGTTGTATGTGCCAAGGTCATTAAAGTACCCTTATATAAGTACAACCACTTGGCTGTTGGGTATTTCTCCAAGAAGTTCCATGAAATGCGCCATTCGATGTAAATAACTTGAGAAAACAGTCTAAAATTATATCATGATCATTGATCAAGTCAGAATAGAGCTTTATAGTGAAGAGTACCGTGAAAATGGATAAAGCCTGGAAATAAGCTATTTAAAGTAAGCAACAAGAAATTTTAATAACTATAAAGTTGTATACAATTTTATTCGTGTGAATAATCAGTTATAGTGCAGCATAAACATGTGATATAAATAATCAGAGTAAAAGGTAGAACATGTTTCTTTTGTTCATGAATTCATATTCACATAAAATTAAAGGAAAATCAAAGTTTAGAAAACTTCTTATTTGACATACTTCCAGTGAGCCAAAGCTAGTGAAGGAATAAAGCAATGTTGGAGTAACGACCATCACATAATATCTAGGTGCATTGATTAAGCTGGTGGTCTCCATTTGTAAAGAATGAGCATCGCATTATTAAAAGGACTACTACTTTAATTTCTCAAAAGAAGTGAAATAATAGAATCTTCCTTGCAAATTGAACTGGAACAAAAAGCAAATAGAGCCTAGAAGTAACTGTAAACCCATAAAAGCTTCAGGAAGTTATGTTAATCCAACGAGAAACTTGATATATTTTTCTTTCTTGTCCCTTTCATTAATAGCAAGTTCATGAAATTGGCCATTCTTTGTATCGATAGCTTTGAAAAATTGAAAAAAACATCCAAAATAAACAAATGTAGTAAAATCTTTGTTGTAAATAAATCATGAAGTAATTAGCAGCAGATAAAGAAGTGACCAACTACCTTCTGTTGTCTGTTGCTTGTTCCATGCAACAACATTCACAAGAAGGCCTTTCATCTTGCTTAAAACTCGGGGCTTGGTCCATTTTGTATGAGTATAAAATGTTTTTGATCCTATAAAGCTAACAATAATGGCTATACAGTGACTCCCTCCAGGGTCCACAAATACCTTATGGATAGATTGCTAGCCTGGCCAGCCAGCAGGGAGATCAATATATATATTCCCAAAGAGATTAAGATATTAAACACTAACTCATGTAGGAAAAAAATCTCTCATCAAGCAAATTGGCTTGTAAGCCATCCAATCAGTGAAACAACTTCATGTTCTAGTATCAGGCCAAGCTTTCTTGAACTGATTCTTTGTAAAATTAGTAGCAACTCTCAGCTTGTAAATAAAACAACTTAAGTAAAATTAAAGAATATGGACGCCGTATCTTCTAACTATGAATATCAATTCATATATACTTTTAAGTGCATAGCAACTTTTATCAGTTAATAAAAAATTCGTACCTAGAAATAAGTAAAATGAAAACTTTACCATATGAATCGCCGACCCCAAAATCATGTCTGATGACCCAGCCTTTACTAGTTTCTATCACAATGACATCATTTCTAGCAGTCATACATGTGATAACTCCTCGCCCTTGTGCAGCATTCCATTCTAGAAGGTAGACTTCAAACACTTGTCTCCCTTGTTCCATCTATAAACAAGACAATTTAGGGAGACAATGAGAAATCAAGTCCAACTTAAGCTTAAATTGTACAAAAAACCCTAAGTAGAAGTAAATATAACTGTTGGTTGATCAGATGTTGAATTCCCAAATTTTGCATATCGAACTGAAAATTACAATTATAACTAGCCTTTCTACCCCACACATGTCACACATGCATCAATGATAAGAAGTAAATAATTGTATTAGATGTCTTAATGTCAATAGAGGACAATCGTTCAATAAGTATAGATGAGTACATGTGTGTGTGTAAATATAGATGTTAAATTTGCGAGCATGTTGAAGTTATAACAGCTAATTAAGTCTTTAACTAAGGTAATTGGCAATGTATTCATGTTTTTGCGAACAAAAAAAGTTCAGTAATATAACATAACATAAAAGGGTATGATAAAAATGATCAACATGTAACTCGGCAATAAACATACCACTAACCATCATTTAAAGTCCCGAATATTTCACGATATACCTCATTAATAGTATATCTCTCTGGTAACCTATCTGAATCATGTAGAAAAATTTGTAAACCATCCATTCGCTTAACCCTTGACAGTACAACATACAGTTGGCCATGTGTGAACACTGGCTTTGACAAATATAATCTGATATAGCTCAAGGATTGTCCTTGACTTTTATTGATGGTTATGGAAAATGAAATCATTACAGGAAACTGCCTTCATTTCAAATGAAATGGCATGGCACCTTCAGAGGAATTCAAGTCTATTTGGTGTATTAAAACTTTTTGATCTGGATGTGAGCCATTCCAAGTAATTTCCTCTATGACATTCTTTCAAAGGAGTGTAACTTGGAGCAACGTCCCATTGCATAAACCAGTAGACTTGTCAATATTCCTAAGCAACATTATTGGGTCACCAACTTTTAAACTAAGCTTATGAATGGGTAAGCCAAAATAGTTTATGCTATTTAAGAATTTAGTACTATATAGATCATCAAAATGGTTTACGTCATGGGTAGACCTACAAATGTTGTTATAACTAAAGTACTCAATAGGTTCCCCTTGTAGCATAGAAGACATGAAATCATTTACTTTACTTTCAACTATAGTGCAAGAATGACTCTTTCATTGTAGTAATAAGAGCTACTCATATTTTCCAACAAACAGGGATAAGTTGTTGTGACTATTGCTAATAGTGGGTTATCAAATCCTTGTATCAATAAATCCTGAGAAATGTCTACCTCCACACCATCGTGTGGTAGGGATAAGTTCCACTTTCCAATGTCTAATAGTCACCTTGAGAACTTTGAAAGCTTATGAAGACAATAGTCTCATGTTCTGTGTAAGGAGCAATACTTTGCATGAATCCCACAAGTAGGATGAAGTAATACAAGACTCAAGAATAGTCACATGGCTTTCCCTTGGGATTACAGGTAGAAGTTGATGGAAATTACTCCCATCAAAACACATTACCCTCCGAAAAGTTCATTTGAATGCATTATCTCTCTTAAAGAATGATCAAATACTTCAACACAAAATGTTTGAACCATAGGAGCCTCATCCTATATGATCAATCTTGTCATTCTTATCAGATCAGCAAGATGAGAATTTTGGTTAATGTTGCAAATATAATCTTTAGTGACTAAAATTGGAATGACAAACCTTAAGTGGGCAATCCTCCTAGAAGGTAGTAATATTGCCACAATCCCACTTGAAGTTATAGCTAGAAGGTTGATGATAAAACCCTCAAGATGAATGTTTTACTTTTCCCACTAAAACTATACACTAAAAAAGAAGGCACCAACAAGAAAATCCAAGGAAGACATAACAACGTCAAATATATGCTTTTGTTCCACATTTAAAGAAGACAATAACTTTATGGATTCCTCATGTAAAGCAGATTTGTCATAACTTAGTTCTTATAATATCAAATAATTGTTTACATCTAACATATCACCAATCGGGGGAGAAAGAGTGATGGATAATTAGAGAGGCTCCTCCCATTATGTTGCAATATCTTCTCAATTTCACAGAGGGTAGCTTGTCGCTTGTCATGATCTGTAACTTGCACAGCTGCATTAGAAGAAGAATGAACTATAAGAACATTTTGAGGTATTTTGAAATATTAAGACCTGTAGTATTAAAATAAACTTACATTGGTACAAAAGATGATTATGTGGAATGTATAAAAGATCTTCCAACAAAATGTTTGAAGTCTCTTACCACACGTGATCTGGATGACTTATGCAAGAACATAATAACATACTCACAAATATTTTCCTTAGTATGGTGCCAGTGGACCATATTGAGGCTTATTGTAAAGCGAAAATGTACTCATTATTATCATCAAGTAATCCAAGAATAAGACACGCTTCTCTAAATGATAAATGTGTAACACCATCAACTATTTTTATCTCATTAAATGAAGATAGGCCCCTCACCTTTGTTAATAAAAGACACAAGAAGTATAATTCCCTAGCATAAGTAGATATATGTGTTAGGCGACCAATTATAAACACAATCTTCTTCAGCTTCCAAATTCGTTTATCTCAGTTATAAACATAATACTGGAAAAATTCATAATACAACAACCCTTTCGCCTTATCATCACTAGCATTCTGTTGCATCCAACTGAGGAACATGGACTGGCAAACCTGAGGCTTATCCAATAAATCATTAACATCATCTAAATTTTGATATACAACATGCTAATTTGGTAAATGGAAACTAAGTCTCTCGATAGTAGGAAACCTATTATGGATATCAAAAGATAATATCCTCCATGCAGCTTCTCATGCTGAGATATATATGAAATTATAGTATTGTTGGATCTTATCCATGGGGCATTCAAGATTACCCTCTTGGCCAATATCATAAATTGAAGCAACAACTTGATCATTCCCTTTACTAATGTAGTTGAATAAATACTTTCTTGAAGTACTATGATTACAATTTTTCACATTGATATATACTTGAAACATAGTTAGCAAAGTTAGATTATAGGGGACAACAAACGTTTTGTCTAAAGAAACCTTTCTGACTTGAATAGTCCTCCTATAATCTCTTCATCTATATGTTAGATACCCATCTATAGTAACTTTAATAACATTAGTAAAACATTTTGGGAAATATTTGCTGCACTTCTTGTCAACCATAAATGGTGATTTCATATTAGAATGACCACACGAACTATGAATCATGTTTTTATGTACTAAGTCATATAAGTTTGGATTAACCTCCTAGTAAGGGATTTTTGTAGAGATAAATCTATCAATCGAGGATGTATCATTTATCTTATCGCATTCAGCAAGCCATAAAAGGATATGTGCATAAGGAATACCACTTTTTTGGAATTTAATACTGTAAATATTTGCATAGGAAATCAAAAAATATTATCACAAGTCGGATTAATTAAATCTTACGCATGTCACAACAGTAAATTATAGTATACTGTAATAATATTAAAACTTGCACATACATTGCCAAATAATCATTTCTTCTTGATAACTTTGATCATTGTTTGAGCTCAATCTAAACAATCGATCTAATACATCAGCTTTGTCAAATGGTGTTAATGTTTTAGACTTACACAACCTAAGAATCTCTGGACAAGCTGGATTGCAACTGAATGTAATGAATAAATCTGAATACCCTGCATATGCACATATGAGCATTGCATCTTTAAAATTCTGAATCATGTAACATGTACTACCAGTGAATGATAAACACAGTATGATACGCTTTCCAGTAGATGAGGCATTTCTTTCTCCATTGAGCAATGCATGAGTCAAACCTTGATATAAGTCTACACAAAATTCTTTTTAGTATGTTCTAATCCAGTGCATCCTTTATGCTTCAATCATGGTGTATGCATCCATAAGATATTAAAGGAATAATTGCTCAACATTATGTAACAATAAAACCTCATTATCTCTAACCATTAAGTTATTAGCAAAGTACTCTCTCATGCTAACGTGTTTTTAGATCTTTCTAGAAATTACATTCTGAACTAAGTGGTCAATATAGTTTCTATAACCATCTTCTCTTCTTGTAAACAACAATGGGTATTGAAGTGGTAGATAGCAAGGTTGGATTTCATCAATCCTTTGAGTAATCCCATATAGTTTTTCAACAATAATGTCCCTCTTATGTAAGTTAATGTCAAAATCTCCAATAATATGATATGCAACTTCGGATGTAGTGAGTAGGTTGTATATACGACCATCTTGGTTTCTTCTGCTAATCAATTGTAACTTCACATTGGCATTCCCATGTTTTGAATAAATGATGATGCATTTCTATATTTCTTAACATATGGATTAATCTCATCAAGAACATTCTTAATATGAAAGACAATCTCATGATCCACACTTTGTTGTTTCACATGCTTGTTGTAATAAATGGGCAAGAAGTTAGAAAACTATAAAGATGGCAATATATTATCATGCATAATTCTAACAAAAATGCAGCTCTAATAAATGTACAAACCAACTTTACTATAGAAATTTTATTATTCAATTAATGCTCTATGTCATAAATGTATAACTGTAAGTATACTAGTGTAGTCCCCAGCAACAATAATAGACTTCCAATCCTATGATGATTCATACTAAACACAAAATAATAAGGTCAACTACCATTGTTCCTTATGTGATGCATTTTTCCACCCATTATGTCCTAATGTTTGATAGGAAGTTATTAGATTCCAAGGATGCTTTATTAAAGAAAAGCTTCTCGAATAATTCTAGTAGCGAAGCATTAGATGGAAGCACCACCTTCCCTTGCAGACAACACAACAAAAAAGTAGCAGTCTTCAAAATTTTATCTCTTCTAACCCTCTTATTAAACCACGTTATAGCATGACAATGTGGACAACAAAGAATGGTGTCTCCTTCATCTAAATATTCTGCAAAACATACATATCAAAAGGAAATTACCACATTGAATGACATTCTACTTACAAATTGATAGAGTAACTTAACATAATTAGCAATTCAATTGATTAATTACTAAAGTACCATTGAATGATATCCTTTGTTTGGAAATCCTTTAAACTTGCTTTTGGGGTATCGTGAACTCCACAATCGTTTTTGCCTTCCTCGCCTAAAAGGATTATATCAAAATTGGTACAACATAGAACACTAATTAACCTAACCATATAGAATACGTTACCTTCAGATAAGCTAGACTCATATGTATCACATTCAAACTCCAAAGGAGTACAATCTGTGAACAAAAAATTAATATCTTTGTAAAGAATTTTTGGTCCTGGAACAACACATTGAATTAATTAATCAATTTTAAGACTGGACATAAAACTGAATATTAAATTGATAGTAGCTAAGCTGATTATCACATACTTAATGATAAAGGTAGAGGTATATTATTATTCAATACACCCATCGCTCTTAAATAATGACTCTCATGTAAATAATTGACACCCATGATCTTTAACTCTAAAATATGATGGAATAAATGAGGTTATTAGTTGCATAGATTTAGCTTAAACAACAAAAAAGCGATCTCTATATAACATAACTAAATGATGATATATAGCACAAAGACATAGGTTAGGTAAATCAATCATATTATACATACAAATAAACCAATATGTACTCATTCATCAAATATGATGCTCCACATGGAATTGTTAATATTATTCTTATGCTTATATAAAATACCTTTTTGTTCTTTTTGTTTTCTTCAATCCTTTTGTTACTTTCTATACATTGACACTATCAACCAAATTTTAGTTCTCAACACTGCACAACATTATTATTTACACTTGAATACTGTGTGATTGGAAAATAAATCTCCTACATATATAATAATAAAAATAAGTCTGATACATACATGCCAACATTTAAAATTACATAGATATGATAAGGACATAAGGATTAACCAGTATAACCTGCATTCTCAATTTTTTTGTCCATGTTTATTGAAAGATTTGTAATATACTCACACAAATAAGATATTCTTTTAGTTCAAGAACACATTGTGTTTTGACCTAAAGAATTA
Organism: Leucaena leucocephala; assembly: GCA_037074615.1. Classification (NCBI taxonomy): domain Eukaryota; kingdom Viridiplantae; phylum Streptophyta; class Magnoliopsida; order Fabales; family Fabaceae; genus Leucaena; species Leucaena leucocephala. The sequence goes on along the minus strand of CM073516.1, from coordinate 7,315,583 downwards.
TTTTCATTAAATCTATGCATATCAATCTGCTGTGGACTTTCATGATAATCTGTCAAGATCGTATTGTTTAAACCTGTTTGACCTGAACAACATCCTATAAAAAGTATTTGCGATCAATTTTCTAACCCATGTTGCAACACCTTATGTTAAAAATCTGTCAAAAATCATTGTTGTGAATCCATGAATGTATTCAAACAGAATAGAGACATATTCAAATGAAGTAAACTATACATAGACATTTCACATAGAATTTAAACATGTTCTTATGTGAATGATTAGACATACAACTCAATAAGATAATTATGTAATAACACCACATGGACATGGAAATGAACTAATAAGAGTTAATGCATTAAATATCATACCTGATATGCCATTCTTCATATGTTCCTTACTTTTAGACAATATGCCTTTATTTTTCCCCTTTCTTCAATCTTCAATCCCTCTTTTACTTTGTGTTGGTTTCTATTGTGGATGAAATTTTAGTTCTCAATAATTATAACCTCTTAGATTTATGGTTGAATACAATATCAAAAAACAAATATCTCCTATACACATGAGAACAAAAATCAGTCCTATCCTTACAAAAATAATCTCATATTGGTTTAGTTTTGTAACACATGGTGTTTTGACCTGAAGAATTGTTTTCATTAAATCTATGCATCTGAATGTGCTATGGACTTTCAGCATAAGCTATTGACATTCCATTGTCAAGACCATTTCCACTAGAAGGGCATTTTTCATAACTATTTACAATGAATTTTCCAACTTAGATGCAATAGTTGATGTTAAATTTGTGTGTAAAAATTTGTTGTTGTTAATGCATAAATATATTACAATAAAATTGAGATGTGTCAAAATGAATTGAAGTATACTAGGCATTTGATATCACATATAAACATGTTCTTATGGTAAATCATCAGACATACAACTTAGCTAGGAAGTTACATAATTTCACCGCATAGTACTTCTAAATGAATCAATACGAACTCATGCATTAAATATCATACTTGATATGGTATTCTTCGTATTTTCCTTGCCTTTAGATAGTATGCCTTTTTTTTCTTCCTTTCTTCAACCCCTTAATTAGTTCCTCTTGGTTTCCACTATGTAGGGAATTTTGGTTCTCAATATTGCATAACCTTTTAGATTTACCATTGATTACTATGTCATATAAATAAATATCTCCTACATACATGAGAATAAAAATAAGTCTCATATATACAAGCCAATGTGTAAAATTACATAGGGATGATAAGAATTGAATGATTAACCTGTGGTACCTATATTCTTAAATCTTTTGTCCATGTTAACTGAAAGATTTGTAATATCCTCACACAAATAAGCTCTTGCTTTACTTTTTTAAAACATGGTATTTTGACATTAAGCATTGTTTTCATGAAATCTATGCATTATAATGTGCTTTGGACTTTCACAACAATAGGTTGAGATTGTATAGTTAAATCATCTTCCACCAAAATAACACACTGCATAAATTATTTGGAATAAATTTTCTAACCCATTATATAATAGTTGATGTTAAATTTGTGGCAAAATTTGTTGTTGTGAATGCATAAATATATTCAAACAGAATTGAGACATATCCAAACAAAATAAACTATACCAAGGCATTTGATATAATATGTAAACATGTTCTTGTGTAAATTATTAGACATAAAACTCACCCCAAAAGTTATGTAATTAGAGCAATGCTTCATGGAAATGAACCAATAGGAATTTTTAGATTAAATATCATACCTAATATGGTATCGTTCATATTTTCTTTGCCTGTAGATAATATGAATAATTGCAATGAGAATATAGATAAGTAAGATTTCACCAGGATGACACCAACCAATTGTTATTGGTTCAGACTTAACTCTTGTCTTACGTTCAGTCCTTAGAGACCATATGAGATTTTGCACTATCTCCAAGATTATAACAGGCTATTGGTGCCTTAAGTACAAGAGTTAAGCAATTAACTCCTTTAATTGCTCCCCCTTACTTCCAGGTAAGGTTGTGATTAAACTTAAGATAAACAATCTCTTAGGCTAACATAATGGAAAGAGAATTAACACAATCTCTCTCGAAGAGTACATATGATGTTACACATTAAAGCTCAATAATTGCGAGATTTTTACAGAAAATGAAGGTAGACTGAGAATGTAATAAATTTAGAGGTTGTTGTATTAGTCAGGTTAGTGTCTTCTTCATTCAATATTGAGTCATTGAATAACATTTACTTTAGTTGTAACTATTAGACTCATGTTTGTAACGGTTGAGGTGAAGGCATGGTCGGTGTTGACTAGTAAGTAAGCATTCAATGCTTTGCTAGAAGTAGAAAGTTTCTGTTATGTTGCCTTCATCATTTTGAATCCATAGCCTTTTTTTAATATACTTAATCAAAAGATCCGTTAGTCATTGAAGCATTAATTGAGTATATAAACTTATTAATAAATGACTTGTTTCCAAAATTAATATTAAAGTTCTGATAGCTTTTCAAAAAGAACCGATGATGTATTAATCGATTAATTTGTGAATATTGTATGAGATGTAGACCAAAGTATCATATTGAAATAATTTGTCAAACATAAAACAAACACTTTCAACCATAAAAGTTTTCAAATGTTTTATTAAGAAGAATAATGAGAAATATAGATAATATCATCACTTAAATCAATCATTTGAAATATGAAACAAGTTTGTAGCTTAAAAGCGAAGCATATTTTAAATTTCATGAGTTTATGACATTAACCGATTAAATAATTGAGTAATATTATTTAACCAAATGCCTAGTCGATTAATGTGTTTATAAGAATAGATAATAAAATATTTCAACACATATTAATTGAACAGTTAATATGTTAATATAAATTAATCGATTAAGTAGTTTATATTTGAATTCACAAAATTGATGCTTTACTGATTAATCGAACAGTTAACAGATTAATATAAATTAATCGATTAACCAATTGATTAATAGTAATATCTTTGTTTAAGAGAAAATATATTTTCAGCACATTAATCGATTAACCAATGGATTAATTAACTTATGAATTCAATTCTAAAAGGCAATCCAGTCGACATTAATTGATTAAGCTGAATTAATCGATTAGCCAATAGATTAATTGACTTATAAATTCATTTATAAAAGCCAAATTCTCAAAATTAATTGATTAACTAATCGATTAATTTGTCACCTATTAATCGATTAACTAATCAATTAATTGATATTAGTCGATTAACTAATCGATTAGATTGACAAACTTCTTCTTTTAGCAATATATAATCATAGAACCACATACACACTTCTTAGATAAGTTTTGAAAAGCTTTTATCCTCATAGAACTAATTTAACAGCTTGTTTATCAAAAGTATTGTGTAAAAAACATGTATATTAATCAAATCGTCAAAAGCATTGTAGTATCTTTAAAACATTTTTTGTTTTACTGAAAACTTTTTGATATTTGATGACATCTTGCATATTCTTAGTGTTACTGATTACTTTTTGATATTTGACATCTTCAAAACATATTTTCTAACACTACCAGTAGAATCTACATTTCTAAATCTTGTATCCAAATTTACTATTAGATCAATAATATACTAAGATAAAAAAGGGCTTCCTTTAGTTTTGTATGACATAGTGTTTCGATATGCATAATTGTTTTCAGTATATGTATACATTAGAAGGTGGTTTGGACTTTGACAATAATCTTCTAACATTGCATCAGTTAAATCTCTTCCACCATCAGGGAATTTTGTGTCATATCCTAAATTTTCTCTATCTATATAATATTGATAGTGGAAAGAGGTTTAGAAAGGATTATGACAATGATCAGAAGAAATGATAAAGGTTAAATGAGTTTTGAAGGAATAAAGGGACCTAAACAAAAATTGAAAAGTTTAAAGGACAAAAGTTAAAGTAGAAATAAAAGTTGGGCTAAAAGTGGTAATTTCCAAAAGTTTAGGGACCTAAATATAAATATGCAAAAAGTTAGGAACATAAATGTAATTAAGAGAAAAGTTCAAGGGCAAAATTGTAATTATAGAAAGATTAGCCCAGAAAGGGTTATAACTGCCTGAAAGTTTTTCAGTCCCACATTCTATTAGTAAATAGAGGAAGATATGCTGGTCAATCTGGCATGATACAGAAATTTTATTAGGGCTCCAGACAAGAGAAAATTATCTGATAGTCTAAAAGTTATCTTAAATTTTATCAGATTCCATGGACATCAGATATAAGTGAGGGAATTACAAGAAAGTGTGCCCTACAGTGTCAGATGTTATGAATCTGACAGAACCCTGGAAGAAGTCCTGTATAAAAAGGTATTCCCATAATAGTGAATTTTGACAGGAGTTTGATAACACCAGTGATTCGATAATAGAACTTATCGGTATGTGAGCCTGAATAGAATGAGATCAGATGACCTCATATATAGGCCCATGATGACGCCAAGGAGGGCCCAAAACCCAGGGTACCAGTTCATCAGTAGAATAGGCCAGTGTCTAGAAAAGGTGCGAAATTACAAAAATACCCCTGGATGCCCAAATTATATCAGAGATGGATGAAGGGCATTTTGGTCATCTAGGACAGGCTAAAAATGTGGCACATGGTATAAATATGATTAGTTAAGGCAGTATATACCCTGAGGCAGTACAACGAGGGGTGAAATGACAATTATACCCTTAGGGTTAATATAGTGCAAGAAAGGACACCAAGGGTATTTTGGTCATTTTTCAAGGGATGGATGGCAGATAAATACTAAGTCTAATATTATCAATGTTATGAGAACCCTAGATATTGATTTTTAGGATAGAATACATATCCTGGTATATTATAAAAAATTAGGAACAGAACACAGTCCGGTTGTTGTGAAACTGCTCCGATCGGTACCGAATTGGACTGGAATTTTTCCAGAAGCTTCCTATCATGATAATTTCGCCACATAACCCCTTTTAGGTGTCCCTTGAGCTGTCCTTTATGATTTCATGATGATGTCATAATTACCTTTTTAGAAAAAGTTAAATCCAAGATTAAATGTGGGCCTTTAGATCAAATAGTAACCAAATCAATCTTGGCCATTAATTTTTCATGGATTTTGGCTATAAATACCCCCTCATTTCTGAATCAAAACCGTGGCTTGTCAACCCTTGGGGAAACTCTTACAAAATAAAAACCCAAACCAAGATAAAGAAGATTCAAGGTTCCAAAGTTCAAGCAAGCTAGAGATTATAAGTAAGCAATCTCTCATAGCTTATTTTCCTTTGATTTGGGAGCTTGAACTTAGGGTTTTCATGGGGGAAAAGTTGAGTTTTCTCTAAGGGGAGGTGCTGCCCAAAAACCTTAGATGAAAGGGAAAAGAAGAAATTAAAGTTAGAAACATGTGATTGAAGCTTAAACAAGCTAGTTAAGTGATTGGTTGTTGAATCAAATTGATAATCTTGACTTTGCCATGGTGCGCCCTATTTGGTCTGCACTGTTCATGAGTGAAGGAAATGGAATTTCAATGATTTAATGCTTCCATTGAGTTTATATGATGATTTTGTGTAGGACTGGAAAGGTTTTGAACCTTGGAAACATTAAAATCTCAAGGTTGTAGTCTTTGAGATTCCTTATTGTTACTGTTCACTCGCATGAACAGTGATTGGAATTTCATGATTTTGATGGTTCTAATGGTTTTAAAATGAAAAGTTGTGTGGGGTAAAGTGGAGAAACAAGTATGGGAAGCATTAGAATCAAAATGAGAATTTTTGAAAGAATTGTAGGCTTATGTTCAATTCTATACAGCAGGCCATGAAGGGCTGGAATTTCATGATTCTAAGCTCATAAATGGATTTAAAAATGAAATTTTGTAGGGTAAAGTCAGGATATCAATTGGTTCAAGAGCCAAGTGGATTAGTAAAGATTAGAGAAAGTTATGTCAATAAAGAGTGTAACAAAGTTAGTCTTGAATATGGTTGGAGTTCATGAGTCCTAATGAATTATGTGATGAATGTGAATGTGTTTAGGATCTTGAAACATCTAAGAACATGTTGGTAAGTGATTGACATAAAGACTTCATGGTTGGAAAGCTAGGGAGCAAGTGCTAAAGATCAAGAGGAAAGCCCAAGTGCAAGGTAGTGAACTTATCTCTTTATGTGCTTGATGTGGTATGCTTATGTGTTGACAGTATATGATATTTGAATGATGTTGTGACATGATAAATGATATTGAATGCATTGTGAATAACATGTTTCCATGGCCATGCACTCTATGTAAGAGTATATAGCATGATAGCATGTCACTAATCAAAGAAAGTTTAATGAAATTACATATCATGCATTAGCATCCATCTTGCATATTTAAGTGGTAATGTTTGCTACTGAGATTCCCTAGAATCTCACTATCCCATAACCAACCAATTTAGGTCAAGCATGATGGAAATTGTATGCATGGAGAAGAGCTAAAGAATGGAAGAAGGAAGTGAAGTATTGAGATTTTAGCATATACTATGAATTGCCCATGTATGTAAATGCCATGTAAGGTATCTAGTTATATGATGAAACTATTTCAAATACTTATGGCATATGTACATGATGTATATGAATATTAAGAAGCTTATTTGATAGCTTATGCATGCTAAAACAATTACTGAAATAAAAGGAAGGAAAATGAAATGGCAAAATCATAGGTCCTAAAGCAGTTTTGTTGTGGCTTTAGTTTGACCTAGCAAATGAAGGAATTAATTCATGAAATTTTATGAGCATGTATTACACATCCATATCTTTAAATTCATAGGTAGAACATTTCAATTGGATGTGTATATCAAGAGAAATGAATTTCCAAAGTACGGGACCAGAATCTGTTTCCAGAGTTTTTGACCAAATAAACAGTAAACTTTAACGAATGAACTGTATTCATTGGCTAATCATTTGGTCTGAAAATTATTTTTTCCTTAAATTTCAAGATGTTAAATTCACGTAGATTTTTGAACCACTTCATTTTGAGTTTTCTAGAATTAATGATAATTTTTTGAAGTTCATTGCATAATCTGGAATACCATATGAACAGTAACCCGAGAAAGAGTAAAATTCCAAATTTGGCTAATGGACTTCCAAGGTCTTGTAAGTGATTTCAAGTGCTACTGAATGGTCCCTAAGATATATAAAACTAAGGATGTTACATTTGGCATAAACTATTTGCAATTAATTTTTCAACCCATAGTGCAATAATTGATGTTAAACCTCTTTGTCAAACTTTGTTGTTTCAATGAATAAATATATCCAAAGACAATTGATACATGTTGAAATGAACTAAATTATACCTGATAATTTTATATCAAATTTAAACATGTGCTTAAACTAAATCATTGCATATACAATACAACCATGAATTTACTTAATTAAATTACATCATACAAAGAAATGAACCAATAAGAACTCATGCATTCAATATTACACCTGATGTGACAATCTTAACATTTTCCTTGCCTTTAGAAATTATGCCTTTTCTGTTGTTCCTTTCTTCTATTTCTTAGTTACTTTCTATTAATTTCCAATGTGTATGAAATGTTAGTTTTAAAAATTGCACAATCTTTTTTATTCAAGCTTCAAAACTGTGGTATACAAAAAATATCTCCTACAAACATAGTAAAAGAAATTAGTTTCATTCGCACAAGCCAACATTTGAAACTACTGAGAAAGAGTGAATGACTAAGTGGTGAAAGAAGTTGATGTTAAACTTGTGTCAAAATTTGTTGTTTCAATGAATAAATATATTCAAAGGCAATTGATACATTTTGAAATGAGAATTGGGAACTAGCCCTCCGAATTAGAGTTGATGTAACTCCAAATAGAATAAGATACCCTATTCGTGTAAAAAAAAGAATATAGTTAAGATGGAGTTGACGTTGCTTTGACTGAAGAATATGTGCTCCATTAAGAACAAAGAGAATGTAGCCGAGGTAAGGCAAGCAGAGTTAACTTTACCCAATAAAAGTATGATATGCTAAGAACAAAGTTTAGGGATAGAGCTTTTCAAGGTATTAAGCATGTAAGAAAGAATAGATTGGTATAAGTCATTTCCCTATAATTTTATGAACAAGAAGATGATTTTACAACTGACTATATACACAGAAAGAGGGGCTCCCTTTTGGTAGAGATAAGATTTTTGAATGTTATGTTACAGATGAAATAGTAAGTAAAAGCTTTTACTCCTTGCATGAAATGCCAGACATTATGTTATGTAAAATATGCTAAAACTCTGAATGTTAGAGCTGTGCATATTAAAAAAAGGAATGCTTGTGCTCTGATGTTAGAGCTTTGCATTCATGAGCAGGTATGTAGTCTTGCAATATGTTAGCCAAGCATTATCCATGTTAAAGTATATGCTCCTACTTAATAGTAAAGAAAAGAAAAGAACAGTCACATAAGTCCTCTTCTGTACTAATTATAATTGTAAGAGACAATAAGATTAGCTAAAAGAGAGAGAAAACCCCTAATACTTCTAATGTAATTGAGTATAGTATGAGGTCTAAGCCAAACCTAAAATGATAGATAGGTTATTGGCTAGAGAATTGCTAAAGCCTACAAAATGGTATTAGCATATGTTAACGAATTAGAATCATTCGATGCACCAAGAAGAAGCAACTAGATATTTTAGAAACAATGAGAATGAAGGCACCAACCTCACTGAAGTTTATCAGCTAGAGGGTTGGTATAAGACATGCCTAAGTTAGTTGGAATGATACACTGACATATGAACAATTAGTTTAAGGAATGTTCAAAAATAAATCATCTATACAATAATTTGGAGTAGATTTACATTATGAAAGATTTTATTAGGATAGTTTTTTTCCAAATGAAAGTAGTAGAGGCTAGACCGAGGCTGTCTAGAGACCTGCCTAGTATACGGTATAAGGAAAAAGATATAATGATGAATAGATAAAGAGTTTATATTTATGAAATAGAGGAATTTCATCACAGAGGAACTAATGACTCAATAGATCCAGTATAAAATAATATAAAGTTATGTAAGCATAAACTGCCTATGATTGAAGGAACATACACATATCTCCAAAATGTTGAAATATCCCTCTTAATGGAAGGTGTAGTTAGTCATTTATGAATTAGGGAAAAATGTTAAGAAATAGTAAAAAAATGAATAAGTTTCCCTACAAGAAAAGAATAACATGCTTAACTGGGAAGTATAACTTACACAATTTTACAAAAAGTATTTACCTAAGTCAAATAAAGAAAAATGTGAGGCTAAGTTTAAGTGATAAGACAAGGTGAGAAAAGAGACCCTTTAATGAATACTTAGCCAAGTTTATTCATATGAATGATGAGAGATATACCATTGAGCATATGACTTATGAACTGAGTTTCGTGTTATAAGAAAGGATTCTTCCCAAGCTATTGCAAAGGTTTAATGGAGTGGTAGGGGCATGCAATATTTTCATAAAGAAGTGTACATGCCCAAAAAAATATAAATGTTAGAAGTTGAGAATAGGTAATGAATTAAGAAGTTCAAATATGCAATCAACACCTAAGGGATACAAGATATGTGGTAGAGACCACGGAGATAAGATTTGTTTAACAGGTCGAGGAAGTTGCTACAGATGTGGCAAGCTAGGGCATGTTGCTAGAGAATGTCTACAAATACAACATGTAAGAATCCTCAAATAAATAAAAGAGTTTTTCCCTAATTAGAGAAGAGTTAGGGAAGTTTCCTAAGATAAATTAAGAGATAGTATGGACTAATGATCGCTAAGTATATACGATATGTGACTCAGGTACTGGTCATTCGTTTATAACGATGACTATAAAAGGCAACTGAATATTCTTGTTAGCATTCTGCCATATGATAAATGTGTTCTTATTCCCACTGGCTTAAGGGTAATAGTGCCCTATGTATGTTTAAACAATCATGATTGGTATGAGCAATGTTAATTTACTCTATAACTGATATATTTGCATTTACATGTTAGAGATGGATGAAATAATTAGCTCCAATTAATCCTCAACAATTAAAGTAAGGACTAGAATAAAGAAGATGATAGAATATATTTCTTAGGTTTATACAGATAAATGATATTGGCATACCTATGGACATATGATCACAATACTCAAGATGTGTCATTTAAAAATGATTAGATAGATGAATGATGAGCTATAAATATAACATAGATGATACAAAATAAAACAAGATATATTAATGAAAATGATGATGTAGCTTCGAGAGAGCAGTGTCGATGTAATGAAAGTAAATGCTCTAGTAATAGAGCTAGATTACTCTTGCAATAGAGTCAGATTGCTCTTAAGATAGAGCCAGTGTAAAGAAATAGACAGTGCAGCTCATGTGAACACTATGTTCTCTAGATGAGCTTAGAAATTCTTTAACAGTTCTGCACATAACCATAATAAGAAAGATAAAATGTATAATTTATAGCGGTAAGTGCATGGTATAGCCTGTGTAGCTCTCTATAATACTACACATTTCAAAGTCATGTTTTAAAATAAAAGATGAGAATGGTATGAGAAATTTTTGAGTGAACAAAGGAATGAGTAAAGTCTTACTGAAAAATATTGTTTAAAAATTCTTTTTGGCAAATTATCAGTTGAGTTACTAACTAAGTGGAAGTGGCTACCTTATAACTTAGACCGTTGGTTTTAAGTCTTTTAGAGAATTATGACAAAGTCGCAGTAGATTTGGGAGGATTGTAGTTAGGTCCTAGTATGGCTTATACAAAGCTTTAGGGTTGTAGTTAGATCAAAAAAATGCTTACGGTAGAACGCAGTAGATCCCTAGGGTTATATTAGACTAAGCCTAAGGAAATAAATAAGACATGAAGTTATGAGTACAATGTAGTATTTCTCTAGGAAGATGATTACCAAGGATATGATTAAGGTAGGAAAGCCTCACGAGTTATTTAACTCAAAAAAAGTACCCATAATATTTTTTCAAATGATTTTATTGTGTGGACTAAACTCATAATCCTCTTACACGAAAAGGAATTAAAGTCAATAGAGTTAATATTTTTAGTCCTAAGTATAAGGTATTCATAAGTCTGTAGGGAGAATATCTAAGAAAAAGAAGAAGAGTACCCTACAGGAAATAAGAAAAGATCAAGTCTAAGTAGATAAGATTCCTAATATGAAATTAAAGAGAATAAGAGCCAGATAGACCCAAAGGAGACAACATGAGAAGGATCTAAGATAGTGAAGTACCAGGGTAGAAGCCTATTAGTATCAATGCTTCATATTTTCACTGATACTTTTAGGTTAAGCCTGCTTAGGCCAGAGTAGCCTAAAGATGGGTGACCCCTTGGGAAGTGATTAAAAATGGTGCAAATGTGACACATGTTTGCTATATATTCAAAAAGTATGTAAGATAATAAGGAAATCTAAGAAGAGTTAGAAAATGTTATGAAAAGTAAGAGAGTATAACCCCTTAGTTAGATCCTAAGAGAGGATCTAAAAGGAAATATTCGTATTATAACTGTTTCAGGAGAAAGAAAGGCAAAAGAGCAATATTTTCCTAAGAGGTTGACAAAGTTGTAAGTCAAAGAGATTGTTAGACTTATGATATCTCAAGATAGACTTATGATATCTCCATATATGTAAAGTGAAACCTTTAATGAGACATTTAATGATATAAGAAGTATGATAAAAATAGAAACATCATAATTTCATCAAATTTCTAAAAGGTTATGTATGAAAGAAATGGATACTACTCATAAGACTAGTATGATGAGGTGTCCATAAATAGATGAATGAATGACCGATGAGAAAAAATATAGAAAAAAGCAAGCTTTAACTCTAATTGAGTGAACCATAAAAGGAGTATGATAACATAAGAATGATGTAAAGTTCTGTGGATACTAAAAAAATTTCGCTAGATGCTAAGACAAGGATGCAATTTTATAAAAGTACCCTCGAACCTTAGTCATTAAACAAAGAAAAGTATAATAGTGATATATCCAAAAAGGTTTGACTAAGGTACGAGTTAAATTTTGAAGACAAAATTTATTTAAGGGGGAGAAATGTCACATCCTGATCTTTCCTATCTGTATGTAACAGACAGTGAAACCTGTAAGGGACATATAGTGGAAAAAGTTTTGAAAGGGATTGTGACGATGATCAGAATAAATAATAAAGGTTATATGAGTTTTGCATAGAGGTACTAAATTAAAAAGTCTAAAAGTTTCATGGTACAAAATGGAAGTAGACATAAATTATGGGTTATTAAGTGTAATTATGAGAAGTTAAGGAACTAAAGTGCAATTTTTAAAAGTTCAGAGGCAAAATGGTAATTATAGAAAGTTGAGTAGGAAAATGACCACAGTCCCAAATTTTATCAGTAAATAGAGAAAATTATTTTGATCATTCTAACGCAACATAGAATTTTGATTTGAGGTCTCGATGAATTAATGAGTTTATGAAGTTTAGAAAAATTAGTACAGTATCTTCCAGATCTTAGAATCAGATAAAGTCTTACTGTAAATTATTATGATTAATATGACAATTTATGAAACTGACAAAACTCAAAAAGAAGTTATATAGAATTTACAGTAAAATAAAACACTCAATAAATACTTATCGGGAAAATTTCTTAGGAGATGAGGCCATGAAAGCAAGGCACCACATAGAAGGTCTAAAATTGCACCTCATAGGCTCAATGATATTTTCAGATAGGTATGTGGGCCAATGCTAATAAAGACCCTAAAAATATAAAATTATAAAAATGTCATTATGCCACCCTGTGTTGTAATACTAAACAAGAGTGAGTGGATATTATTTTGGTCATTTGGCAGGGCTAAAACGCTAAGGGAGATACAAGAATGATTAATCAGAGTCAGTATATGCCCTGATAAGGTGTAAAGAGGTATGGAGTGACAATTATACTCTTAGGTTTAATATAGTGACAGATAGTTAACCAACAATTTCAATGGTAGGAAAACTCCGGATATTAGATTTAAGGTCAAAAAATATATTATGGAATTTTAAAAAAATTAGTTATTAAACAGTCTGGTTTTTATGAAATTTGACTGGCCTAGTATCAAATTAGACTAGAATTTCTCTAATCAGATCCTAGCTCTAAATTTTTGACAAATAAGGCCCTAAATGATGTCTTGGATTGTGTCATAAAGTGGCTTCTAGGGCAAGCTTGGTAGAAGATTGAATATGGACCTTTAGATCAAATAGTAACTAAAGTAATTTTAGCTATCAATTTCCACCCAAACATTTCCATAAATACCCCACCCATTTCAACAATATGTAAGGCTTAAAAGACCATGATGAGGTGCTACCAAAATGGATTTCAACCAAGAAGAGGAAAATCAAGTAGCTAAACAAACAATGATCCAAGGTAACTTCTTCCTCCTACCTTTGTATTATGTTGTAGGAAGATTTCTCTTAGATTTGGATCATTGAAACATCATTTCTCTCCATATTAGCTGGTGTACATGATCTAAAATTAGAGGGGAAATATGAATTTTAAGTCATGGAATGTTTAGACAAGCTTAAATAAGCTTGAATCAAGTAGTATTGGCTTCAAAATTCAAGTATGCATGAAATTAGAGTTTTATACTCTTGGCTACCACTATAAGAATAACTATTCATATATGAGAATTTCATGATTTTTATACTTTCAATGTGTTTAAAATGAAAAATTGTGCGGGATAAAGTAGAGAAATAAGTGTTGGAAGCATTTGAATCAAAATGAGAATTTTTGGAAATAAAGAAGGTATGCTTCGGTTTTGTACAACAGCTAAGGGAGGAGTTGGAATTTTGAAATTATAACCTCATATTTGGATTCTTTGGACAAAATTATGTAGGATTGGTCTAAGGAGATATTTATTATAAAGCTAAACCACTAACTCCAATAATTAAGTTTTAAGGTAGGGGTTTTAAGGAACTTGATATATTATATTTATGTAATTGATTTTATTAGTTGTATACACAATGTAATTGTGTTTAGGGATATGATATGTCAAAGAAAATGAGTTAAAGAGAATGAGCAAGAAACCAATGTTTGTTTTGAGGCAAAGGAAGCAAAGAGAAAAGGATAAAGTTTTAAGGTAGTAGATTTAATGCTTTATGTGCTTGATATGGTGTGCTTATGTGTTAACATGTATATGATGATTGAATGATATTGTGACATGATGAATAGTGTAAAATATGTAATGAATAACATGTTTTCTATGACCATACATTTTTATACAAAGCATATAGTATAATGGCATGTCACTAAATGAAGAAATTTTAATCAAATTACATGACATGCATTAGCATCCATCTTGTATATTTAACTGGTGAGGTTTTCTACTGAGATTCCCTAGAATCTCATCCTTCCATAACCAAGCATAATAGGTTATTTATGATGGAAGAATCATGCTTGATACATGAGCTAAGGAATAGAAGAGAAGAAGTAGACAAGTAATGTCATGTCGTGTATGTTATACTTTTTATGTAATGGTATGTAATATTATATTATATGTAAAGAAAAATATATGAAGTAATTATGTCATAACCCCACGATGTATATGAATGTATGAGAGGCTAAAGAGATGATTTATGCATGCTGGAACAATTATTGAGAATCAAAGAAAAGAAACTGAAATGGTAAAAACATACATTCTAAAGTAGTTTTGTTATGGCTTCAGTTTGACCTAGTAAATGAAGAAATTAATGTACAAAATTTTATGAGTGATTAGCATACATCTAGAGATTTAAAAACATAGGTATACGCCTTATTTGGATGTGTATATTAAGGGAACTGAATTTCCAAAGTTAAATGATAGAATCTAGAATTTCCAGAATTTGTCATATGAACAGTAAAAAGTAACGATTTAACTATGTTGATTGGCAAGATAAATGTTCATATTTATATTTTTTTCTCAAAGAGTTATGAAAAAGGGTCAAGTAGAAATTTGAAACAACTCCATACAATTTTTCAAGAATCAATTATGAATTTTTAAAGTTAAACTGTCAATATGAAATTTACCAAGTGAACAATACTCAAGAGTCAAATTTAAAAATTTAATTTTTAGGCAAAAATAATGATTCCGCTAGTTAAATATATTTTCGAATACATACTCTGAGAGGTTAAAAGTTAGTTGTTTAAGAAATTTCTCTAGTGTTGATTAAGATGTGAGGAAGATGAATACACATCTAAAGGCATTTAACTTGGAACTATCTATTATGTAAATAGAATTGGATAAGGGAAGTTGACATTTGATCCCACTTGAGCAGTTTCTTGATATGTAGAAAATGATATGGAAAACTTTAAGAGCACAGTGTTAAATGGATAGTACCATATGTCAACTCATTATAGTGTCATAATTCAATTCAAATGCTCTAACACAACCAATTGAAGAAAGAGTTAAATAGAATATTACTTTAAACATGACTCCGAACATATGAAGCATAAATCCCATAAAGTAAACATACGTAGACTACTATATCACCTACTTTCTTCAGTAAACCAAGAAAGACTCACTTACTTAAATGATACACTGAAACAGGAATACATGGCATATATTCACAGGGATAGTGACATGATTGATCGACATGTAAAGTGGAGGGAATGTGTTTAAAACAATAAAATTGAACCCAAGAGTTGATAAAATGAAGAACAAATTAATATTATGTATAAATATTTACAAGAAAAGTGTAGAAAGTTGATTGAGTAGATGGCATTGAGAGGTGAAGTTTTAATGTGAAGCTTATTTCATTTGGACACTTGTACTGACTATTACGCTTTAAGAATATATAAAATATAACATATACAGATCTAATGATGCATATGTACACAACTAACATATTTCAAAACTCATAAATTCAAGAATGAATGTACAATAAATAAAAGAAAATACAAGGTCCAATTGAATAAGAAGTCATAAAATATGAAAGGATGATACCATAATGACATCTAATAATATACACTAAAATGGATCAAATCCACAATATTTCTTATAGAATTTGCCAAACATAAACCACACATAACAAAAACACTCATACATATAAGTTTTTCCCTTAAATTGAAAGTATCACCAAGTAGATCTAGTCAATCACACCATATTTAACAAAAACTTAAAACATTGCATAATCGGCTATCATTACACAGTAAACTCATTGCATCTTCCTATCACTCTGGAGCCTCAAGCATTTCATAACACACTTGCCAAAGGAATTATTAAAATAAACCCCTCAGTTCTATTCATAACATTGGAACCCAATCGAACAGCCTTTCTTTTACCCGATATCAGTGCATTGCTAGACTTTTAGGACCACTATCTCATCATCACCCATATTTAACTTCTTCAACATGTCAGTAGTACATTTTTTAGTAGAGCAACATTCTTTATTTATGAAGGAGCATATTGTTGGATTCCAATAAGAGCCTGCCTTGAACGTTGTCCTACCCATAACAAACCAAGCAATGTTATATAAACACAACCTTGACAAAACAAATATTGATCAACCACTAGTATAACAACATATACACCTTGAAAGAAATATTCTAACTTCAGAGAAATTTCCGTTGATTATGACTTTGGAGGTACCACCGTAACTACTTACTACTGGTATTCCTAACAAAGAAAGGCAACCACAAAGTCATGAAAAGTCACCAAAAAAGTGAGGAATGACATCTCACTTCAAAACCAAAATATATCTTACCATCATCATCAAATAAGATCCTTAATAATTAACCTGTAAATACCATATGTCTATGCATCCTGTTAATCTCAAGTTTTGAGAAATTTATTACACAATCATCATATAGAATACACTAAATCGAGTTGTCCCTATCATTAATTAAGCACAAACAATAACCAAAACATTGAAATAAAGTAATGATCAACCAAACAACCATGCGTGCCATCAGACAATAGAAGTTTAATCTGTTTCCTACAGATTGATCCAGAATAAAAATGTTCCAAACAACCAACTGATATAAAAAAAACTAATGATATCTACACACGAAAAAGAAACAGACAATCCCTCTATGGACGATTGAGCAAACAATACAGAAAGAAAGGAGGAAAATGTCACATCCTATTTTTTTCTATATGTAGATGATTAATTTTTCCCTATCTATAAAAGATTGATAGAGGAAAAAGGCAAAAAAAGGACTGTGATGATGAGTAGAAGAAATGATAATGGTTAAATGCGTATATTAGGGACGTGAACATCATTTTGATGAAAGTTTAATATAAATAATTCAAGGGACCTAAGTCGAGTTTTCAGATTTTAGAAGTTAAATTAGAATTTTAGAATGTCTAAAAAGGGATTAAAATGACATTTCAAAATTTGAAGTAATGGACCAAAATAGAATTTGATAAATTCAGGGACTAAAGTGTAATTTGTTAAATTTAAGTGCAAAAATATAATAATGAGAAAATTGAGCTAAAAATGCCCAAAAATGCTACAGTGCCAAATTTTACAAGTAAATAGATAATGGTAATTATGTCAAACATGTTTTTTAGAATTTTGATTTGAGGCCCCACATAATTAATAATTTTTAAAGTCTGAAGATTACTTGACCTTATGGACTTCCTAATAAGATAAAATTTTTTAGAAAAATTTTATAATTAATATAAAAATTTATAAAACTAACAGAATATAAAAAGGAGTTATGTATAATTTATAATGAAATTTATAATGAAATAATACACCCGATAAATATTTTTGGATGGGTTTTCTTGATAATTGTGCCATAAAGGCATTGGAACCATTTAAAGGCCCAAGTTGGCATTCTATAGGCCCAACAATATTCCCTAACAACTATATGGGACAGTGTCCTGAAAAACCATAAAAATGCAAAATTATGAAAATGCCCTTGTGTTGTAATATTAAATAAGAGATGAATGAATGGTATTTTAGTCATTTAGGCATGGTCAAAATGTCAAGGGAGATACATGAATGATTTATCAGAGTCACAATATGCCCTGATAAAGTTTAAAGAGGAGTGAAATGACAATTATACTTTTAGAGTTAATATAGTACATAATAGTGAACCAAGGGCATTTCAGCCATTTTTTCAAGGAATGGTAAGAAGATAAATATCCAATTTAACAATGTCAATGGTACAAAAATATGGATATTAGATTTAAGGTCAGAAAATATATTATGGAATCTCACAAAAATTAGAGTTATTAAATAGTTTAGTTTTTGGGAAATTTGACCGGGCTGGTACCGGATTGGATTAAAATTTTCTAATCATATTTTTACCCTAAAATTCACCAAACAAGGCCTTAAATGATGTCATAAAGTGGCTTGGTGGGTAAGACAAGTTCAAGATTGAATATGGACCATTAGATCAATTAGTAACCAAAGTAATATTGGCATTTCATTTTCACCCAATTTTCTCTATTAATATCCCCCATTTTGGTAGCCATAGACATCTTAGGGAAACTCTAGCCAAATTTCTACTTGAGCAAAAAGAAGCACTTAAACTTGGAAGCAAAGTAAAGAAATTAATTCCCTAACTCTTTAACTTTATTATAGGAAGATTGCTCTTGGTTTGAAGTGATTTTAATGGAAACTTTTCCTTTATAATGCCTTGTTGGGTTAGGAAGATGTATTTTATGTTATAGATAGTTTAGGCAAGCTAGAATTAAGTAGTTAGAACTTAGGAAATCATGTAATATTGGAATTATAATCTTGAGACCCTTTATGTAACTGTTCATGTACATGGGCAAGAGTTAGAATTTCATGATTTTGATACTTCTAATGGTTTTAAAATGAAAAATAGTATGAGATAAAGTAGAGACAAGTATTAGAAGCATTGGAATTAAAATGAGAATTTTTGAAATTTGTGAAGGTGTTGTAGGTTCTGGATAGATTGCATAGGAGGAGTTTGATTTTCATAATTCAAAGATCATATTTGAATTCCTTGGATAAAATTATATAGGATTGGTATAAGGAAATGATTATTACAAAGCTAAATCACTAACTCTGACATTTAAGAGTTAGGAGTTTTAAGGATGTTACTGTGCATAGATTATGTAATAGCTCTAATAAATTTTATACACAATGTAATTATGTTTAGGACCTTGATACATCCAAGAGGATGTTGTGAAGTGATTGACTGAAGGTATGTATGGTTGGAAACTTTGGAAGCAATTGCAAGAACAAGAGAGAAGCTTATGTTTAAGGTAGGTGAGTTACCTCTTTATATGCTTGATGTGGATGCTTATGTGTTGACATGTATATGATGATTGAATGATGTTGTGACATGATAAATGATGTTGAATAGATTATGAATAACATGTTTTCCATGGCCATGCATTTTTATACAAAACATAAAGTATAATGGCATGCCACTAATTAAAGAAAGTTTAATGAAAGTACATATCATGCATTAGCATCCATCTTGCATACGTAAGTAGTAATATTTACTACTGAGATCCCTAAAATCTCACCCTCCCATAACCAAAAAATTTAGGTCAAGTATGATGACAAATTTATGTATGGAGAAGAGCTAAAGAATTGAAGAAAGAAAGTGAACAATTTAATACTCTAGCTTATGATGTATAGTCTTTCCTAGTTAGGTAAAGTGCCAATTTATGTGATGAAAATGTATGAAATCATTGTGGCATATGTACATGATGTATATGAAGATATGGGAATCTTATTTGATAGTTTAGGAATGCTGGATTAATTTATGGAAATCTAAGAAAGAAGATGAAATGGCAAAAATATAAATCCTAGAGCAGTCTTACTTTGACTCTAGTTTGATCTAGCAAATGAAGAAATTAATTCATGAAATTTTATGAGCATATAGTATAAATCTTGAGCTTTAAATTCATAGATATCATGCCTCATTTAGATGTGTATACTAAGAGAAATGAATTTCTAAATTTAAGGGATATAATATGAAACTTCCAAGATTTACCATATGAACAATAGAAAGTAATGATGTAACTGTATTGATTGGCAAAGTAAATATCCATATTCATTTTTTCCCTTAAAGTCAAATGAAAGAGATTTTATTAGATCTTTGAACCATCTCCATATGATTTTCTATAATTATTTATAATTTTTTAAAGTTGGATTGCTAATCTAGAATTTATCAAATGAACAGTACCTAATAGTCAAATTTAAAATTTTTTATTTTTAGGCCAAAGTAATGATTCCGCTAGTTAAATATGCTTTTGAATACTTATTCTAAGGGGTTAAAAGTAAGATATGATAGAAAACAAAGATACTAAAGGTTTGTTGAATAATTTCGGATATAGGTATTAAAGTAAAAATACATCTTGTGAAATAAGCGACTTCTTCATGGATGTTTGTCAAAGGCCTACAAACAATCTTAAATTTATGTGTGGTTGCTCTGAAGTCCTTAAAATTAGGAACAACATCAAATGTATCAATGAGATATGATTTCGCTTCAACTGGGAGTTCGTTATATTGGTTGAACAAATGGGTGCTTATGACATCATCATGTATTTTGGTGCCCTCACATGGATAAGAATGTTATAGCATAAAGAATCATAATAAAAGAACATAACAAAAATAACGAAAAATGTCATCATTTGTAAATTAAAGTTTGCAAATCTTTTTATTCATCAACAACATGAAATATAAAATAGTTCACCTGATATTCATTATAATAGACATTCAACTTCCTGATAACATGAACGACTATACTCCACTTATTGGTGCTTCTATTAATATCTTTAAGTTTGGCCAACCTCAAATCATTCATTATTAATTAATTGGTAGCGGATATTAGCCTACAACTTAAGAAATAAAGAATATGTTATGAACTACATACATGTATTCACAGTACCCTTAAAGTTATATGTATATACAATGTTCAACAACACTACTACCTCTAGACTAAACTATACAGTAATTGAAGCTACCCTATTTAACCACTCATACAACTTCAACATGACATGAATTACACCAACTACATATGTACCATAACTGATTTTATTGATATTTGACATTTAGAACTGATCCAAATGACTGGCAAAATCTTATATCATCCCCTAAAGTAATCCACACTCTACTATTGTATATGATAGTCAATGACCTCCCAAAGAAGGGAACAAAAATTTGAGGAAATTAGTTATTTACTAAAAATATAAAAGAATATATATTACCTCCTACAAATAAATATATATACTTATATAACATAATACAAGCTTCATAATAGTGTATGTGTATATTTTGAGATGCACTTAGTTACACCTATGCTTATTTGGCAACCATTTATTTGTGGTTTTCAGATTTTTCTCCCCTAAATTAATTATGGGATAAAAAGGAGTATTGTTTAAAAATATATTCATATATTTATATTATGCAGAAAAATATATATATTGGAAGAGAGGAGAGACGCAAAGCTGATGATGAAATAATTTAAGACATATTATAAAGAATAAAGGGAAGGATACTATAAGGAGAAAATTAACTTAGATTGATAGAAATAACAAAAAAGAATGTCCAGTGACGCATGGCAATCTATTGTGTTCCAGCTATATATCTTCTAAAGAGGCCTATCGAGAAAGGCGATATTTAGAGTATAAATAGAGCCTTATATAACTATAAAAGGATCCAATCACTACTCTTACTTCTTAAAGAGCAACAATTTTCATAGTTTCCTTGTCTATTTAATTCCTTGTGATTTGTTGTCTAATCTTTGAATACTTTTTAACAATATTGATGAGTCAATTTACATTACATATAAGCACCATTACTTAAATGAGTTACATGTTAAAATAAAAGTACAGATATTGATACATCTACTTTTTCAATATGATCATATCCTAAATAGAAGTTCAAATAGTTCAAGTGTTGATCACAACTCATGAACTTGAAGAATTGACTTAAAATGTACTTAAACATTGTAAACAAACTGTGTAAAGAAAACTTTAACGGCACCATTAGTATGAACTTATACTGAATAATATTAACCAAGACATATAAGTTGATTCATACTCAAACATGACAAATACATATTAGAAAAAAGAAGTGAAACATCCTTATTTTCTTACATCTTAGTGACCAAACAGTAGCATCTAGAACCACTTTTAAGGTTATTGAAGTCAAATTATACAATTTAAAATTTTACTCTACTAAGTACTATTCACTATGTAAATTCTAGAAGAGCTACCTAACTTCAAAAAATCATAATTAAATTTAAAAAAAATTGAAATGAAGTGGTTCAAATTGTTACACAAAGCTAACTTAATGCTCTTTCAAGGAAAAATAAATTATTGACCACTAATTGACCAGGTCAATATTAGTCAATACTCTAATTTTACTGTTCATCCAGCGTTTTCCCCTTATTTCAACATTTTGGTCCCAACTTTACATAACATTTGTACTATCTAATCCTTAGCTTCTCTCCATACTTCTTTAATCCTCTTTCATCATTAACAAACCTATGGGATTGGGATTACATGGAAGGGATGAGATTTCTGGGTAAATCTCAGTAGCAAATGGTACTAAACAATGCATGCATTAATGTAAATACTAGTGCTTGCTTGTGAAAGTGTTAACATTATGTAATATGCATGCTTCCATGTTACATATGAAATACAATTGTCCAAAGTAATCATATAAACAGAGCTTCAAACATTAGCACATATGCAACACAATTCAATAAAGCCATAGCACAATCAAGCATAACATTCAATGCATACAAGTTTAAAATAAGTTTACTACCTGTCATGTAGCCTTTCCTTAGTCCTTAACCTTTGCTCTGAGGTTCCTTATTTACATAGGTAAGAGCCTATACATAGCATAATAATATCTTCATTATTACTCTATCTAGTATAGCTTTACTTATCTCAAGCTTAACTTGAGATAATACCCCTAATCTGATATTCCCCTAACTTTCTTTCTATCCACAACTAATCTTATCAAGAGAGATATTTCTTTACTCTAACTATTAAATTCAAAAGAACAATCCTCTAATTTATTATAGCAGGGACTAGAATAAATTACTTACCTTATTCCTAAGCTTGCTAAGTCCCTAAGCTCCTTGGATTGCTCCTAACTCCGCCAGAACTCCTTCTTTTTCCCTTCTTTCTTTCTCTTCCTTTCTTTCTTTCTCTCTTTCTCTTTTTCTCTCTTCTTTCTCTCCTTTTTCTTGCTCCTTTCCGTGAATGGAATGGAAGGAGGGGTGGGGTATTTATAGGTGGAGGGAGATGGAATGGATGGTCCAGATTGAATCGCGATGAACGGCTCAGATCGCTTAGCTTCCTCAAGAAGCCTTACTTGCATCATCACGATGACATCATCATCCTCAATGACTCATCAAAAGTGATATCATCAAGGGACACCTCACATGCTTAGGTGGTGCAATGGTGGGGCCCTTGGGACACCTCACCAACTGACTTAGTGCTTTTAGAGAATTCCAGAGTCTTTTCCTAGAATGAACGGCTGAGATCGTGCCACGTGTCCTTAGCTTTTTCTTCTTTCCCTATACTCATGCCATGTGGCACCTTGTGGGTTCCATGAGGACACCTTTCATGCCACCTCATGGTTCTGAAGAAGTCTAAAGCTCTATCTCTTCACTTTTCCCTGTTCTATCTTGAACCGGGTAACTATTGATAAAGTATTAAACTATTACTTTAATGCCACTTAAACCTAACATAATCATGGGGCCACATTTTTGGACCCTTAGAATGTTGTCTTGGCCTCTAATCAAGCTCAATCACTCTAATGGCTCAATTCCCAAGAAATATCCCTTAGCAAATTACCAAAATACCCTTGGTTACTCTTTATTTCCTTGAATAACTCTAGGGGCATTATTGTCTTTTCATACTTTGCCATAGTATTTTCTAACCTTGATTAACTATCTAGATAACCTTCCTTGACTGTCTAACCTTAATCAAATGATCAAACTACCATTCACTCATTCTTTAATTATTTTATAACATAAGGGTATTTTCGTCATTTTACACTTTTATGCATATTTCTAGCACTGACCTCTTTAACTGATAAACTAATATCATGGGCCTGGGCCTCACTTGGAATCATCATAGGCCTATCTGTGACATCATATGATCTTATTCAACCATAACTTGCTTACTACTAAGTTTCATAATCAAATTGTGGGCGTTCATAACCTCCCGTCAAAATTCACTAAAACATGAATAACTTTCTCTATAGAACTCCTTCTAAGATTCTGTTAAATCCATGTCATTTGGTGTCATAGGGTACACCTTTCTATAACTTTTCATTTATATCTGAGGTCTATAGGATCTGATAAAAATTTCAGATAACTTTAAGACTATCAGATAAATATTAACTATCTCAAACTTCAATAAATTTATGTATCATGCTAGATTAACCAACATAATTTTCTCTATCTATTGATAAATTTTGGGACTGAAATGCTTCTGGGAAGGTCTAAGCCTTTTCTAGCTGAACTTTTTATAATTACAATTTTGCCCTTGGAAACTTTTGGAAATTACACTTTAGTCCCTTAACTTTTCATAATTATACTTAATGGCCCACAACTTGTATCTTCTTTCATTTTTTGCCTTAGAACTTTTAGACTTTTCAGTTTAGTCCCTCTCTGTTATGGCTCAAGAATTCTCTGATTTCAAAATGTGATTAACATACAATATATATATTCACAGCTGAGGCAGTAGCTTAGTGGTTGAAAGTGCAGGAGTTTACTTTGAGGTGCTGGAATTCGAATCCGGGGGTCTGCAGAAGGGGTTTTGTATTTTTGTTTAATGTGTGAAATTACCAAATTACCCTTTTGTCCTTTTTAACTCCGCAACACGTTTTCTTCTTTCACTTCTGTTGATGCCAGCGAGTGTGAGGAGCAGAGTGAAGCAGCAGGGAAACTTCATGATACTGAGTCCATTACTGTGTGACCTGTCACGCCGTCGTCACTTTGCTTCAGTCAGCTCTTCCATCAGGGCTACTGTCAGAGCTACCCTCCTTTCTATATTTCCTGTCTATGGTCGAGAAACAGAATGAGAAAGTGGGAATAAAGAAGTGTCGTGAATTATGGACAGAGGTGCTCAACAGTGGTTGCTGTGGAAGCACGTTGCCATAGGGTTCTCATTGGTCCACAATGCCGTGGACATGAAAGCCATCGCCTCTGTCAAGCGATGGCATTGCTGATATGATTCTTTCCTTCTATTGTTACTGTAGCATCTCGATCTCTGTCTCCTTTCCTGTTACAATTCACGGTAGGTGGGTGGTAGTTAATAGATCTTTTCTTTTCATAGTTGGGTCATGGCTGTGAGTGGGAATGTCGTGGATTGCAGGTTGGTTATTGTAGCTCTTATAGATTTCTGAGATCCTTCCTTGTCTCTATTCAGTTCTGTTGAGGTTGGTGGTATGTTGAACCATTTCTTTTCCCTTTTATGTGGATCAATTTTCCCTGTAGTTGGATGAATAATGGTGGATATCCCTCTGTTGGTCAAATCTGTGGAGGAATGAGCATGGTGGGTAGTTGATGTTTGGGACTATAGAACCTCTGTGAAATTGAGCTGTGTGATAAGTTTCCTCCGACACGCTATATTTGTAATGGTTCTGTATTGTAGTTGTTAAAAATTATATTTATCAAAAAGAAAAGAGAAAGAGTATAGGCTGGTGTAGTGTGGGTATATGGTTGCAAATAGAGGATTATTTGGTTGATAGTATTAAGTATGTGTAGGTGCTGTTTTGAAAAATATGGGTCAGTATATGTATACATTTGGGTCAGTGTATGATGAAGTCTGAACAAAGCTTGTGTTTTGTGTTGAGAGACTTGGGAATTTATTTTAGAATGATGAATTAATGTTTGAATGTTGGAATAGAGATTTTGATGCTAGATACATGTAATTATGTGTGATGCTTGCACTGTTAAGTTTTGGCAAAAGGATTAAGAAAAGTTGAAGCTTTGAGTGCACTGAAAGTATTTTATTATGAAACGAGTGTTGGAATTGTTAACCCATGATCAAGACCAATTAAAGCCTTAGGAGCATGTTGAGCCCAATTGGTTAAAGATTGAAACTGAAAGTGGATTAGTAAGCTCACAGTGTTGCAAATGGAAATATAAGATTGCTAAAACAGTGATTGTATAATGGATTTAAAAGGAGGTGTGTCTATACATTGTTGTCTTGTTCAGTGGTTGTGTGACTTGAGAACCCTTACCGTGTCGTACTTTGGAATTCCGTATTATAGATTGAAAGCGTGAAATGAAATGGAATATTAGGTTAAAGATGAATTATTTCTGTTGAGACTTTGTTTAGAATGTTAATATGTCATTTTGGGATTCCAGGGGATTGAGAAGTGAAATTAATCGAAAGGTGATTGGCTAAGAATAGTAATGGCTTAGGAGCGTGGCAGGTGAGTGAATAACGTTCCCTAAAATTTACATTCTCAAATGCATTGTCATTTCAAATGATGAATTTCACATATGGATTTCAAAAAGCAAATTTTATGAAAGTATGTTTTAAATCGTTAGAAATGATTTTCTTTCGATTGGTTTACAAAGGAATTATGGTTATATATGAAAATGGATGAATAAGCTTTTGAAAAGAGTTTGGCAAAAGTTGTATTGAACTGATGTTATTCATGAAATATATTCTTACGCGAATTTCATATGTTTTCACAGAAATTTGATTTTTAATGTACATGCTGGGGGTTTTGAAATTCAAAGTGGTTTTTACTAACAGTTATGGTATTGAAACTATTGAGATTATTATATGTGAAATAACCCCATGCATGATGGAAATATTTTAAGAAGGATGGAATACAGAACGCTAGTTGCTAACAGCAGTACTGTTAGCCCTTGGTACACCTTGGTTACTCGAGCTCGACGGATATACGTGGGTTTCATACTCGCGGTGGATATACGTGGGTCTTGTACTCACGACGGATATACGTAGGTTTCATACTCGCGACGGATATATGTAGGTCTTGTAATCACGACGGATTGTGGCCTTGAGCCACCAGATTATTACGTGGGTCTCGTACTCACGACGGCTAGTGGCCTTGAGCCGCTAGATTGGTTAGTTACCCTTGTGGACTGTGTGTCCACGTCTGTTTTCACTATGTTAAAGTCTTACGGAAAGATTATGGTTTGAAGAGATTGTTCTTAAACTAATGATTTGAGACGGTTATTTTAGATTGATTTGAAATGGTTACTTCAGATTGTTATTTTCCCTGAAATATAAATGTTTACAGAAAGATTTGCATCAAATTAAAAATACTATGAAATACATTTTCAGCATGTTTATGCATTGTTTATTTCCGCATTCTTTTAAATCATGTTTTTGGGACGTTATTCATGAGTAGATTATTTGGCTTCAGATAGTGCAGGTGACCCTAATCCTCCCGCTGAGCAGTAAAGAGCCTCGCTGCCGATCCGAAGCGCCGTTTTTGACAAATACAACTTTTGATGTGATTATCATTTATAAATTACTTGGATTACTTTGATAAATGGGTAAATGCTCCACATGGTCTTTAGAAAAGATTCTGTTGATTTTGGAAAATGTTATGAAAACTTGAATGTTTGCAGTCTGTTGTAGGATTATCGGGAAATCGGTTATACAGTGACGATTTTGTCGAGATTCCTACATAAGACTTGCTTTTCATTTATGAAATACACTTTATTATGGTTTTTATTTCAAAACATTTCATTTAAGGTTTTACGCTTTTAAAATGTGAAATTATTCATATTCTGTGCCGGTCACGGTCCAAATTTCTGGATGTGACACTCTCTTTCTTCAAAATTACCATTATGCCCCCAAGGACTTTCACTATTTACAATTTAGTCCTTGATCTTTCACTTGCAATTTAGTCCCTGAATATCATCTGTATATTTCTGGGACTTCTGCTCAATAAGGCCTGGTAGCCTATCTCTTTCAGGCTACATACTGGGCTTCTAAGTCTAAAACTCAGGATATGGCAAGAACTACTCCAAAGTAAAGAGTTCAATTGGTGAAAATCCATATAATACATCATACCAAAGTAAGATAACAAATTAATGAGTTCCTCAACCAATGAGTACTACAGTCTCCACAAACAAAACTTACATAATAAGTAATTATTAGTACATAATACCTAACATAACATGAACAACATAAACTAGGGGAATAACACCACATTCAAGTAAAAGAAGGAACCATAATGCACATGTCACATCTTCTCTTGTTTGATGACTCTGTTTACTACGAAGTTGGACTTCAGAGTGGATCAAGTCACAACACGAACGTACTCTTCTTTCATACTAGCTTCTTTCCTCTTACATGTCTTCCTTTTTCCCTTCGATTGTTGAGGTTTAGTAAATTCAAATATTGGAATGTCATCCAACAAAGGATTAGAGAGTTCCACTGCATTTCCCATGACATGATCAGAAAGAGATTGACTGCTGCCTTCACTAACAAATTCACTCACCACAACATAATCATGTTCTTATCATACATAATTAATACTCAATACCTTATTAACAGGAAAACAAACTAATATAAAAGCACAAATTATAATTATATCACTACCTCACAATTTGGAACTTGACTTGTCTCTTCGCCCTAATAAAAAAAATATCATTATATGAAGTTGGTATGAACAGTGTATTGCATAAAGTCATCATGAATGTTGTACTAACAAAATGAATTATAAACAACAATAATTAAAATGGGATCCAAACAATTAAATCCTGAAAGAATTTAAAAAGAACCAAAATTATAGTATTAACCTAGCCAATAGCAACTTCAACTTTTTCACCAACTTTGTTAGCAATTGTCTTACTCGGTTCAACAGGATACAAGTAATACAAACTTTTAGACACACCACACTGATACTTGAATTTTTAGGTGATATAAAGAAAAAACAACAGTAACATAGTATATGTACCTCAGGCTTCCCGAGATTGAATTCATCCATAATATATGCACACTCAACATAAGAGAAAATAGACATACTAGAATTTGGGTTTTGTTTGTTGTATTCATCCAATTTCAACTTTAACTTCAACATTAGCCTCCTACCAATTAATTTGTTCACATCATCTGGACAATCAAAAGGAAAAAAATCCTATAAGATAAAACCAATCAATAGTCTAATAAAGTGATTGCAAATAATCTAATAATGAGTGAACTAATTAGTCAAACTACCAATTATAACTCCTGCATCATCTGACAAACTGATTTCCCCAACTGATGCTCTCCCCATTTCATCCCCTACCAGGTATTTCAATTTTAGACTAAAATGAATAACAAAACACACATCGATAAAGATAACATAACTTTAAAATTAGGCCAAGCAAAAAACATAAATCATAAAGGCAAGATCCACAAATAAGAGACCATACTTCAATACAATAGACAAGTTCTTTCGTCTGTAGTTGAAAGTGTTACACACTATTTTCCCATTGTCACTTCTTGGTTTACTACCACATCAAGTACATCCATCATATACCCACCCATATTAGGTCTCAAACTTGATTATCTCACAGAACACAAATAAATATTATTCCTATAAATCACCCAAATATTTATAACAAATGATTAAGACTTAAGAGGATACAAAGATAAATTACAAGATCACAAGATAAACCTTTTCTTGCTTAGGTATGTTAGATATCTTAATCCTTTTGGAGGAAGTTAAGGAAGAACAATATGATTGAGGTAAATTAAAGGATGAAATTGCACTAATTGTTGGTGATGGAAATGTCTTAGCATTAAAAAACATAGATGCACATCATAAATAATTTTATATAGAGTCTCATACCACATGAAATAACAATAAATCCAATATAGATGAATGACCTTGCAACAAGGTCCTTAACCTCAGAAAAATTTGCATTTAACTATATCTTTGAGGCATCAAAAGAGCTACACATGACTGGAGAACCTAAATAAATTAAACAATTCAAAAGTGTGAACATAATGATGTAAGAAAGAGTATTAAGTAATGAAGCATAACCACTTAAACCATATATCATCTTCATCAAAACCCATCTGAACAAGTTAACCCACGAACACAATAAGTTTCTCCAATTGATTTAAATCAATCATGCATAAGTTAATAGCACACTGATCATAAGTATCCATAGCACACTATTTTCCCTGAAAAGTATACAACTCAACTTCAGATGCATAATAATAATTGTAAACTTATTGAGACAAACAAAACATGTACTCCATATTACATTTCATCACACAACATCAACCTCAACTTCTCTTTGTCTCAACACCTGACTATTAGTCCTTCAATAATCCAATGACACAAAACCAATAATATCTAGAATAATATGGTATCACATAAAACATACAAGATGGTAGTAGAGCATAATTAGAAAATACCAACTTCACTAAATAAATAACATGCGACAAATAGATTATCTATATGACTATCAACAGTTTACTTAAGTATTAAATTTATAAGCATGAAGTTGAACACACATTGTAGAATAGTTTATTCCCTCTTAGCAATATAAATGAAAGCATTGAATATCAGCTTGAACTCATGATTAGCAGCCTTGAATTCCTTAAAATTAGGAGTAACTTCAAAGTTTACAATAAAGTAGGATCGATCATCCACAAGTGCTTCACCATGTTGACAAAATAGCGACCTACTCATTATTAAAATTTGAATCTAATCACCCTACATTTAAGATAAAGGAATAATCAAGAACAAAATAAAACAGACAAAAATTATAACTAGTATACTTTAAAACACATATATCTTTATCAACTAGCAACATAGACAAGCAATATATTTCATTAGGCACATCATGACTGTACAAATTCCACTTCCTTGATACTCTAACAACAACTCTCTACCTATATGTACTGTCATTAAGCTCTCTCAAACTTGTTAACTTCATAGGCTTTATGAACACCACAGCAAAAATAAGAAGTTTGATAGACTAAAGACTTTCAACTACTTATGATAGAGTTGTAAGGATATATAATAGCGTCTTACAAGTGAAGGTGGGAAAGTAAAATATAACAACATATTTAAAAAATATGACCATACATTAATGAAATGAAACATGAAAATACCAACACGAATGAATAATACTTAAACACCACATCATGACGTACATGGCGGGAAGAAATATATCAGACTTAAATTTCTTTGGCACATGCATAATTAATATTTTTAGCATCACTGTCTACTATATTATACACATAAAAATATATAATAACAGTAAAAACATATCTTCCATAGATATAAGAAACAAAGGATGAGATGTGACTATCATAGACTTAAGCACCCCCATAAAATATGAAAGCAACCAACTATTATGTTACACTTAAATTTTCCCATTCACACACACAAAAACAAAATAAAGAACTTAAAAATGGGATAAAAAACAATATATGATAAAGGTAAAGATGCCACAAAAAAGGAAAAATCAGTCGAAACATGATAGGTGGTGATTTTGTGTTGAATGACTGACTAAAGGTAAGGGGAAAACTGTAGATATCACATTTACCAATATAAAAATCGAACATACCCTTGTGCAAAATCTTTTGAATCCATACTATGAAGACAAGTAAAGTTAATAAACTATAAAAATACATATAAAAAAAAAAGGAATATCATTTGATTACTTAACTTTCCATTTAACACTTACATACATCAAATAATGGTATGATCAAATACTCCATCCAAAATCATAACCAAAAAAATAAATTAACACATATACCAGGACAAGTATTGACACCAAATGTCAATAGGCAACGATGAAAATAACAAGATTACTTTTGTTGATATAGTTGTGGTCAAAATGACCCAAACTAAAGCAATAGAAAGATAGCACAATGATACCCTCTAATCATAAAGCAATAGAAGTAAACCTACATGGCAGTGAATTAGGTAAAAAGAAGTAGCACTCAGTCCTATTAGTTAGCAATAGTAAAAACCATCATATGAGAATACGCTTATGAAATGAAGAACTGTTGAGTTTTTAAATAATAATTCTGCCATCGTATGTGTATAACACTCCCATTAATACCATTACTTGTAACCAGAAGTACCCTTTTCCCAACTCATATGCATTTGGATTAATTCTTCAGTCACATATCAAAGACTCTTAGAAGTTAATTGCTTAACAGTGGAGGATTACTTTTTAGATCACACTCTCTGATTACATAAAAGACTCAATGCTCTATCACAATGTTATGATAATGATCAATTATAAACAAACTAAACCATTATAATGCAATTATATTCCTTTATCTGTTATAGGAGAAAATTTTAGTACTATTGATATGTTACAAATTCAAAAGTTTAGTGTGTGACTTTCCCTAATTAATTATAAAGCAACTTAATAAGTGCTTTCGAATAGTAAATAAAATGATGATGCAGAAAATCTAAGGATCACACAAATAGGAAAAATCATTCCAAATTTGGCAGACTGTGATTTGATGATGACTGAAATCTTAGTAAATGTAAGGGAAATATGTAGCTAGTACAGAAACCAATGTATATTTTCAATGTGTACTTGAGTAAAACCTTTTGAATCCATCTTCTAAGGATGACTAAAGTGAATGCATTGTCACGATCCTAATCCCAAAAAAAAAGTCAAATCAAGACATTATAAAAGCTCTAACTTATGAGTAACATATATCAAACAATCATCAAGCCAACTACTTCATCCAAAACCATAACCAATAACAAAAGCAAACAACACATATTAGACGTAAAGAATTTTAAAAACTCCAAAAAATCTTAACCTAAAGTTTTGTTTATATAGTCGTTCTATATGAACAAAACTTATATATAAAAATTTCTATACAAATAACAATTAACCCAAACTTATTGATATAGACATTCTATATTATAGATAGCTTTTAAATAGTATTCAGAAACTATGACAAAATATATAAGTTGTAACCACTATAGGCTGAGGACGTGCCCAAAACTAGGGAGCCAACCAACTATTAGATTACGCTTCATGTAATAATACACCAATAATAAAGCAGCTTAAATAAGTACTTTAAAATAGTAAATAAAATAAAGATACAAAAAATGTCAAAATCCCACAAAAACAGGAAACATCATTCCAAATATGTGAAACGGTGATTTGATGATGACTTAAATAATAGTGAAAACAGAGAGAACAACCATACCTTTTGATCCTAAAGGACTACAATTAAACATACACGACAGTGAATTAGGTAAAAAGCTACAATTAATTGTCATCAATTTTTAATAGTGAAAACCAATAAATAATCAATTGAAAACAAACTTCTGTAACGAACAACCCCTTAATTTTTCATACATTCCATATTCAAATTATTGCTCAGTGAATATAAACTAACTAACATTAAAAATATAACCATTTAAATCATACTCAGTGTCATTTTCATAAGTAGCACTTATTAGTGCAAGCAATACCACTAATTAATGTTTAAAATTCTAAACATTTATGGTAGAAGCATGTAAGAAATATATAAAATATTCACAGCGACCACCAGTCTCATCCCTTACTTATACATCCATTTAAACTGATCAATTTGAAATAATATAAATGGCCAAATTAATTAATTACATGAACTTGAAGGACAATGAGGCCCAAAAAAATACCAAACCATAACTCACTACCTAGCCATTGCACAGGCCATGAGTTCCCTCCTTTCCTGTACAAGTTAGTTCAAGGTGGCATTCCAAAACACCCTAGTATCAGAGAAGTAGTTCACCAAAGAGACATTACCTACAATGAAAATGAGATAATATTACTACTAATTGGTAACACAATTATACATGCAACATACATAAGTTATCTCACTCACTTGTTTCCTTCTTGACTAATGCATACTGTTTAAGCACTAGCATATGAATCATATTCTTAACATGCAAGAAGTCCTTCCATACCTCTTTAGTAGGACTACCATAAAGGTCCACAACAATCCTTTTTTCCCTACATACCAAAATATGATAAGTGCATCAGGGACATGAATAACTTACAAATGCAAAAAAGAAAAAACTCTTATCATCCATAACAAATGACAACACATCTATTAGGATGCCAGTAACACGCTCATGGCATTTTTGTTCCAACCTAACAAACCAAACTAAAAATGTCTAAAATAGTAGAGATGATATATGGATTAAGTAAAATTTACACAAACATTACCACAACAAAATGTAAAGGATACCACATAAAATAAGGCATAAAACCATTACTTCTCACCCTACAAGGAGGATGGTACTCACTCCTGATATCAGCCATATCCTTCAGCATGAACCCATGAAAAGGAATGTACTCAAAACACTCTATCACTATTGTAGAAGACAAAACCATGATATGGTACTTGTCATGAAGTCCTTCCCCACTAAGCCTAACCTTGAAGTCCTTGACATATTAAAGTTTGTTTACAACAAATATGTTGTAGAAATGATCCATCAACTTGTTACCAGAAATACTCATAATCATCAAAGAACCCTACTTCTAAATGCCAATTAGAAACAAAGATATAAAAGCACGTGTTTTGCAAATGACTAAGAGGTTATGCACACAAAATAGGAAAACTGAAGTATACAATGCGTCTAAGTAAAGAACCTTCCTTCTTCAGTTTTTGTAGGAGTGATATTTGACATGCACGCCAACCGTGTCATTTATTAACTTACAACAAACCAATGAGAATAATGAATAAAAGGATAAAGTTACAATATAATCTGTAAAATCCTATTTTAGGATATTAAATAACCAAGTAATAAATATCACTACCATAACCACCCACCATCATTTAAAGTGAAGATGATCACACATACTGAATCAAATGTGTAGAGTAGAAGTATGAATTGGACTTCCCAACATTAAACAAATTGAATATATAGACACCCAACCAAACAAAAAGTATGGTAATTAGAATGAGTCTGAAGAAGTACCTGCACTACCCAACTGCAATCTTCCTAGGACAACATCGGAAGACTCTTGAAAGGCAACCTATCTGCAATATGACCCTACACGTGTGGCATGATACAATTTAATATATAGTCTATCCAACATACTAAGTCATATCACGTAGCCTGAAATGTAGCAATCGTTGAGCCAAAATTAGCTGGGAGTGTAGATAAAATAATGGGTAACTATAGGCAATGAGGGTGAGCCAAGTAAGCCGTAATTGTATATAAAAACAATGAAGTAAGACTACGATTACTTTTAGTGTTCTATAAGATATAGGCCAACTGTACCATTTATGATCTCACAAATACCAAATTAGGCAAATCAATTAAAGCATAAAGAGACGATGTAATATATAAAACCATATCTATGGAATATTGAAGGATGAAACAATAAATACTATCACCATAATCACCCACCCCCATTAAATGTGAAGATGACGAGACATAGTGAATAATATGTATAGAGTACAAGCATTAACTCTACTTCCATAAATGAGACAAGTAGAAGGAACTCTCATATTCCAACTGCAATAGAAGCAAGCCAATAAGAATGAGACTACACAATTACCAAAACCACCAAACTAAAATCTTCCTAGGACATTTGTGGAATACTCTTGAAAGGTAACCCATCTGCAAAATGACCCATGCACGTGTGGCATAGTATAATTTTGTATGCATTACATATTGGACACTAAATAAGCTGCGCGTATCCCTATTTGAAATGAAATATCAGGAAAATAAGGCTAAACTATAGATAATAAAATAGAAGAATAAAAGTGAGGCTCCTTATAATTATATTACAATTGTACATAAGCATAGTATAGTATCTAAAGTTAGGTTAACTTTAGAGAAGTTATTAATAAGGCATTTAAACATTTAAGTGGAAGATTATTTTGCGTACCTTAATGTCATTTTTACTACATTGGGATATCTTCATTTTGGTTGATGTAATAAGTGAAGAATATCTTTCTTTTTTCCATCTACATTAACATATATTATTTATCCTATTTATTATTCAACTTCTACTTAAGCAAATTGCAGTTGCCCACTTACACGGTATCATAGCTATATTACCAACTACTCAATGATGGATGAAATGCATCATAAAAATACATACATAGGGAAAATATTTAATTTAACTGTATAAATACTATCAATACATAAATGGTTGACTACAATAATTTCCATAAGATAATATAAGAATAGATATTCCCATTAGCATATATTTAGAACTTGTTTGACTATGATGGAGTAGGTGAAGCATACATTTTTATCCCTTTATCTTAGTTTTTTGTTAATTGAATATTTTTGAATATACATATTTATTCCTAAAATTTAAATTTTTCCACATATGGTTTACTAGTGTTACTTCAAATTAGCAGTTAGTATACATATACCTATTTATTTTACAAATGTTTCTGAAACCAAAATTTTTATTAATGTTTTATTTCATAATCATTTGTGAGTAACTGGTTTTAGTTACACTATTTGAGATAAATTCTTTGTCGTTTCTTCTTAATAGCCATTGGGTAATTTTTTTTCTCAACATAGTAATCATAGCCTCTTTACCTCAACGGCATAGGCTATCCAACCTGCAGTAAAGTTTTCTATTTTTCCTATGTATTGTTCAATTTGTACCATAACAAAGAGTATTTATTTATCGATCTACATTTGCATCATAGCTTTATTACCAACTACACAATGATGGATGAATTGTATCCCTAAAATACAAGCGTAGGACAAGAGATACTTTGTTTTGGTATTCATATATAGTGAAAAGATAAATGATTGAATAAAATAATCTCCAGAAAATAATGCACGAATACATTTTCCTAGAAACATATCTTCACCACGTCTTTCTATCCCTTTTGCCTATCTTTTGTTAATTGAGTACCTTTGTATATACCTATCTATCCCTTCTGCAATTCAATCTATGTTTTCCTATGTATTCTCCAACTTGTACCAAACCAAAGAGTAGTTGTCCATGTACATAGTCATCATAGCTTTAATACCAACTACACAATGATGGATGAATTGTATCCCTAAAATACAAGCGTAGGACAATAGATACTTTGTTTTGGTATTCATATATAGTGAAAAGATAAATGATTGAATAAAATAATCTCCAAAAAATAAACATTTTCCTAGAAACATATCTTCACCACGTCTTTCTATCCCTTTTGCCAACTTTTGTTAATTGAGTACCTTTGTATATACCTATCTATCCCTTCTGCAATTCAATCTATGTTTTCCTATGTATTCTCCAACTTGTACCAAACCAAAGAGTAGTTGTCCATGTACATAGTCATCATAGCTTTAATACCAACTACACAATGATGCACGAACACCACAATTAAAAATACAAGCGTAGCATAAATTTTTTTTGTTTTACTCTATATATTGTCAACAGATAAATACTTTATCTAAACACAAGATAATGCAATAATAGACATTCTGATAATGAATGTCCCATTAACAAAAATAATCATAACAAATTAATGAATCATTTGTAGCTATTTTATAGCCACCCATTATTCAAGTTAAAATAGCTCAATTGGCAATAATGTAAACATTGAAGTTCTTACCCTCTCTTTTTTTTCCCACCCGGTTCACCGGAACTTTACCCCAATTATATCTGGATCCGACCCATGTCACGCACTTGGCTATAGTGGGTGAGTCTCCCAACAGGAACTTTCTACATACGCCAAGGCTCAAACTCAATACCTCGCTTAAACGATATCGAACCGCTTACCACTCAGACCAACCCCCGTTGGCCGTATGCGATGCTGTGCTTATCCCATGAATGATAATTTTTACTCCCATTAAGCAATCAATTTATATATACCTATTTATTTTACAAATATTCCTGAGATTAAAAGTTTATATATGCCAACTACACAATGATAAAAGAATTGCATGTTCAAGTTTTATTTTCTTTTTTATTTCTAGGTCATCAAGTATTTTTTTAGCAACATTCAATGTGATACATTCTCCAGAGTATAAATATATTTTTAAAAATAAAAATAAAAACAAAATTCTCTTAATTAAATTAAAATAACTTTTTTGGGGATACAAATTTAAATAAATCAAATGAAAAGCAAATATCTCTTAGAAGAGGCTTGGAAGAATAGATATGATTGGACGGTGAAAAGCAACTCTCTCTTACAACATTTGAGTTTCAAGAGAGTAGTACAATCTAGCTTGCTATATACATACATATATATAATTTTTAATAAGCGTTGACCCACTTCAGCAACACATCTTAGAGAATTGGCTTAACTCGTAATCCCATCTGCATAACTCGCATGAGATACCTTCATCTTCTTCTTCATCAAGCACTGGTCATCCTCTCTCCAATCTCTCGATTTCTTGTAAGCCATGACACATGTTTGAACTACAAAAATGCCCTCAATGTACATGCCTTCAAGACCTTGTTCTTCATCAAGAACATCATCTCTAAATATGCCTTCACCTTGTTCCTACATGTCTTCACACACTTGCACTTTCCTAGAAACGCTGAAACTCAAGACCTTGTTTCCTTTCTTCTTCAACCTCACTCCCCAACAGAATCATCCCACACACCTATATTGCACCTGTGTGACCCTTCTGTGAAGCCTTCTTCAATCTTTCATGACCAGAATCAAGATTCATTTGAGAGATACTGAAGTATTGCACCATTCTTTCTCTATATAATCTTTTTGGGTTTTCGTTCTGTCTGTAATGGCTCAAGAAGGAAGATTCTTGGGGTTTCAGGAACCATGGAATGTAGTCATCTTCTTCAATAAGATTCATAAATTGTTTTGAACAAGTCTTGAGAGTGTAGAGATCGGCCACAGAAGAAGACGAGACTCTTGCTAAAACTTCTGATAAGATAGGGTTTGGAAGAGATTCCTTGGTGTTAGGATCATGTGCGGCATTCAATAACAAGTATGGTTTAGAGTTTGTTTTATTTTCAGTAATTTATTTAATTGACCTATAAACTGACAAAGCAAATAAAAGTTATTACTCAACTTTGGGAGCCATAAACTTGCTGTTTGAAACCTAAAGCACTATTAGAAGTCAAGGATGTGCAATCAATTCAATCAAACACAGTATCCTATTTTAACCTAGCAAGAAGGATATACTAACATATTGTATCTGCTGAAAACCATCATTTTTTGGCAAAATGTCAATTGCAGATCTGAGAATTCAGATCTCGTCCACCCTTTATCTTGTTCCCTAGTCATTTCTTCATATACTCACCAACTACAAACTTTCCTCTGGTAAACGTAAATGAAGTTGAAGACCCCTCTAATAGGTCTCTCAATGCAGATGAATGTTGTGAAGAAGAAGAAACTGACGAATAAGGGAGAGAGAGAGAGAGAAGAGGAAAGGTTTGGAGTCACCAAAATGGAACAATAAGGATGCAGAAAGAAGATTTACCAATAGATAGAACACGACGAGGCCCGGAGGAACTGATGATGTAAACCCGTATTTGCAGTTGCTTCTCCTTCGTCCTCGCAAATGCCAGGTCTCACCACAATCCTCACACTGCCGATGTACCAATAGCTAGATTAAAAATAAAAGAAATAAGAGCAGAAAAAGAACCAATAATTAAAGAAATAAAAAATGTAAGGGGAAAAAAAGAGCACATAGAAATCTTACATTTGAACACAACTTAGTGAACATCTATGTCATATCAGCAAAAATGGATTTCTATTAGCCATGGTCGGCATAATGGGTAGAGACAGATGAAGAGAAACAAAGAAAGAGTAGAGAAGGAAAAAGAAGAAGAAATGCGGATATATGTGAAG
This sequence comes from Leucaena leucocephala, assembly GCA_037074615.1. Taxonomy (NCBI): domain Eukaryota; kingdom Viridiplantae; phylum Streptophyta; class Magnoliopsida; order Fabales; family Fabaceae; genus Leucaena; species Leucaena leucocephala. The sequence continues at coordinate 7,275,972 of CM073516.1, read as the reverse complement.
ACAAATATCAATTGTGAACTCAAAGTAGCGATGTTGTATATCAGATTGGTGAGACTGAAGTTCCTCAATGGCAATCGGTATGGCAAGAAAGATGTATGAGACGAAAAGTTGACCTTCTAACCTGAGGATGAAAATAAAGGCAGAATTTGAAATAAAAAAAAATATGAGAAGGGACAATGAAATTATTGGTGGAACTTGAAATTTGAATCTCAAATCTTCCCACTCAAATAGTGTGTGTTTGGATAAGATTTTAAAAACGGACTTTTTGATAGCTTATAGAAAAGGACTTTTGGAGAAGAGCTTATGAAAAAAAAAGTGGTTTTGAATAAATGAGTGTTTAGATAGTTATTTTCAGAAACACTTTTATTATTGGTAAATTATGAAAATGGTATGAGTATTAAATGAGGAGAGATAAGAGATGAGAGGAGAGAGGAGAGAGGGTGTAAGAAAAAATAGGGATAATATAGTAATTGGTTAGTTTATAAGCTCTTTTACTGTTCCATAAGCTATTCTGACCAGCTTATCTGAAACCTTAGTTTTAAACTATAATTTAATCTAAAAGTCCATTTGAACAAATATAATTGTTTGTTTTAAAATTTCTCTACACCTAAATTGAGTCTCAAACTTAAATTTGACAATTTTTCAAACAGGCCTGTAATAGCAGTAAGCCGAAGGTGAACCCAAGAAGAGCACGCAGACCGAGAAAAATCAAGTGGCCAAATGAGCCGAAACTGTAGATAAGCACAATAGAAGACAATTCTGTAAGGGAATCACTGTAGATACGAACATATTAGACCGAAAGTGAGATTACTGTTGTGTAGATAAGAACAACAATGAGGGAAATACTGTAGATAAGAACAGTAGAAGGCAAAAAATGATGTTACTCTTAGTTATATATTGATTACATGAAGCGCTATTTGGTTTGTGAATATGATTCGAAGTTGAAATGGAGATAAAAGTTGATCTTGAACAGGGAAAATTTTCATTGGATTCTTGTAATTCTTGAAGCCACGTATAAAAATAAAGGTAGAGGATAGCGGGACAAGTTTTTAAACGTGGACCTGACTAAGCATAAAGTAAAGCCACATATAATAATAAAGCCAGTGCTCTTCCCAAATTGCCCGTGGCCGAACGAAATTGTGAGCTGAATAAGAAGCTGCAGGAGATCAGAAAGTGAGTATTTGGACCTGGTGGCAGCCACAAAAGGGTTCTCGGAAGATAGTTTCTTGGGCAACCTCCACGAGGGCAGAGTGAAGGAATCAAATCGAGGTTTAAGTACATGCAGAAGCTTGTGAGGTTGATGATGCAGAGCTTGGGACTCTGGAGAGAATCTCGATCTCATTCTTCGCAAGCGTGGTACACTTGGGGGAGTGATCATGGGGGCTTGTGGTGGATGGGCTTTTTGAACTTTTGATGTTTTGACTGCAACAATGAGCTTGTCGTCATCAAGGATGGTTACCCAAGAAGCTATGGCAATGGCATATGGGATTCTGACTCATATGTGGCTTTATTTTATGCGTAGTTAGATCCAAATGTAAAAATTTAGTTAAATTTATAAAAAAAAATGTTCAATAAGCTGTTATTGACTAAATTTTATTGAACATTTTTAAACATTAAGTTCTCAGCTTATTGCCACAGCGTTACTGACTGAATTTTTTTACATGTTTAAATTTGACTAAATATTCTTTTTTTATCCACGCGATTCACTAAAATTTTGTCTAACTATATTTAAATCTGACACATGTTACGCACATGATAAACTTAAACATTAGAAAGGAAGGGAATTAACAGAATAAACTTAAAGACTTGATAAAAGGAAAAAAAAAATAATATAGGGAATGGACCTGATTCAAAACTATGAAAATTATAGGGGCTCGTGAATTAATTTTTCTAATAAAAAATTAAAAAAGAGGTTTTCTAAAAATAAAATAATTAAATAAAATTTATTTATTATCAATAAAAAAAATTATATTTATAATTGTTTTATTGCATTTTATATCTAATTTCTAATCTTCCCTAAATTGTCAAAATTCTATTTTCAACCAGAAAATTGGATATCTTATATGTCCTTTAACACAAAATTTAACAAACACCGTTCATCTTCTCGTTCATCTTCTTCCTGTCGGACACGAACTTCCTCCAGGCCGTAGTGATTTCCCTTTGGGTCTCCAGTTCGCTCTTCTTGGGGACGAGATTGCCGTTTTCTGCCATCTCTGCAGTGACGCTGACGGTCGTGCTCTTGATGGGCCGGCCGGGAAGCAAATCGAGCTCGTGCAAGACTTTCTGGATATCAATGACGAGACGCTCAGCAAATGTTCGGGAGAAGTCCTCTCTGATGACGACACGGAGGACGGTGACGCTCTGGGCATCAGGAGGCATAGTGTAGGCCGGCACGATCCAGCCATAGCGCTTCAAGAAATCAGAGACCTGGAATTCATTAAAGTGGCTGTGATCCTTCAAGGTGAAGGCCACCAATGGCACTCCGTCGTCCTTTGATACGATGCTAAAGCGCCCTGTTTTCTCCAACCCCTCTTTCAGCACTATCATGTTGTCTCTGCAATTCTCCATCACATTCCTATACCCCTGCATATATATATATATATATATATATAACCACTCGACACACGTAATACAGAACCGATCTTACAAATGCTTAGAATCTTAAGATCACAGTACCTCATAGCCTAAGCGGATAAGCTGGTAGTACTGGGCAATGACTTGGCTAGAACCTGCATAGAATGTCATATCATATCGTATCAGTTAAGTTTTGTGCATGAAAATGGTGAGAATTTGAGTGTGTTAGTGACCTTTGGAGAAGTTGAGGGTGAAGGTGGGTTGATCAGCTCCGAGGTAGTTAATGTGGAAGATGAGTTCTTCAGGCAAATCTTCCTTACTTCTCCAGATGACCCAACCAATGCCAGCATACACAAGACCATACTTGTGTCCACTAACGTTGATGCTCTTCACAAGTGGCAAGCGAAAGTCCCATTCAAGGTCTGGATATATAAATGGTGCAATGAATCCACCACTCGCTGCATCCACATGAATTGGAGTATCCCATCTAATACAAAAGAGTTTCATACGTCAATTCAAATCCATCATCATGGCTAATTTGTTTTCCAAACATAGGTGAGGAATTTGTGCGTTTTTAAGGGAAAGAGAAATACCCAGTTTCATTGTTCTTCTCAATCAGGAGATCATTTAAGCGTTTGACATCTTCGAATTCTCCATTGAGGGTGGAACCGAGGATAGCAGCAACACAGATGGTGTTTTCATCTACCATTTCCACTGCCTTTTCAGGATCCATGACGAAGTAATCTTCCCTCAGCTTCACCTCTTTGAGCTCCACCTCAAAGTACCTTGCGAATTTCTCCCAGCAAACCTTTCAGATCACATGAACATAACATAAGATTATAGAACTAGATCAATGCCTTGAAAGACTTGTATAAATTGATCAAATGAACAGATCTACCTGAACATTAGCACCAGTGACAATATTGGGGTTGTCGATAGGCTTGCCCTCTTCTCTTCTTCTGTTCTGCCACTTTCTTTTGAAAGCCAACCCAGCCAACATGATGGCCTCCGATGAGCCAACCGTGCCGACACCGACGGCGGGCTCTGAATCTTGAAGTGGCGCATTGAAAAGATGGGCGATCATGTTCACACACCGATTCTGCAACATGAAATTAAAACCTGATCAGTCACTCAAGACTGGTAATTAATACACGTTAGGTAGTGAGAAGTGAGAAGGAAGAAGGAAGGCGCCTGAAGCTCGGTGGTGACGGGATACTCGTCCATGTCGACGTAATTCTTGTTGATGGAGGACATGATGAGCTTGTCGCACTCGGGCTCCATCCAGGTGGTGACAAAGGAGGCGAGGTTGAGCCTGGGATTACCGTCGAGCATGAGCTCGTCGTTGATGATCTGGAACGCCGCCTCCTTTGGGATGGAATGCTCGGCCATCTTGAACCTGGGAAGCGGCGCTCTCACGTAGCGCGACGCGAAAGTCGAGTGGACGGAAACGTCCGTCTGAGAAGCTGTCTTGGACAGAACCATCGTGAACACACACTCTGAAGATCACGGCGTGGGGAAGAGAGAAATGTACGTGAGAGAGAATTGTATATGAAATGATACGAGGAAATGCAAGAGAGGGAGAGTTAATAAGGAGGAGGGAGTGGCGAGTGGGAGATAAAGAAGCGAGATGTGCGCCAGAAAACACAATTCCAGAACCAATCAAACTCAGTCTATATACTCTATACATGGAAACCCCTATTTATGCCTCATTTCCTACTTAATTTTATATATTACCATCAAAATTCAAAACAAATTTACTGCCCCATATAATATACTCATATGGATGGAGATGGATAATACTCCACCACGATTGGTCTATACGAGCTTGCATTATTTTTATGACAATACATTAGTACAACGATGCGTTCCCATGAGATTCTCTCCCCTCAATGTCCCATCCAAAAGCAAAGAAAGTAAAACTCGCGAGATTAAAGTCCCGGGCTCTAGAAAAACAATAACGAGACTGTAGTTCAGAAGAGATAAACCTTATTTTTAAATGGGAAAAAAGATAAAAAAAAAAACACATTTCAATTTCATAAAGATAAATTAAACATCTCAATATTAAAAATAACAGATTAGGTAGGAGGCACAATCTATCATTTATAAATTTATATGTAAAGATCAAATTAGCCTTCACTTTGCCAATAGTATTTGCAAGTTTGACAATACGATTTATAATTTTGCCAATAATATTTACAACTCCGACAATAATATTTGTCACTCCTATAATAGTATTTTGTAACTTTATCAATAGTATTTATAAATCTGACAATAATATTTATAATTTTCATAATGATATTTATAACTTTTGCAATAATAATTACAATTTTGACAATGGTATTTGCAATTTTGTTAATAGTATTTGTAACTCATATAATGGTATTTGTAAGTCTGTCATTTATCAATGTGAAGAAGGAACTTTCGGTGCTCATAGGAGACGAAACTTGCGGGAAACCTTTTTGGCTGAGCTGCAAATTGGCAGGAGACCTCTTGCGCACACGAGAAACTATAATAAGACACTAAAAGTTGACTGCTACAAGCAAAGAAAACATGAGAGAATTCTTTCTTCCTATGCCTTTTCACTTTTATCATAAGTTCCTTCCTCAATCTTTCTGAGGATTTTAGAGTTGAATTGGAGTGTTTGGATCAATATATATTTGTTTAATGTTGTATTTTGTTTCACTTTTTGTGTAATGAGTTTTGCTTTTTTTAAGAAGCAACTGATAAAATTTTTACATTTTTAACCCATAACCTTGCATTCCTGTGGAGCTAGTTGTAATGGTGACTATGGCATCTGGCTTTGAAATTTGGGTATTAGGTTTATGAGAAAGAGCGTCAAACTGAAGAGAAACATGGATATATGTTTTAGCCATAATTTTATCTTGTTTTAGTGGGAATCTAATTGCACCATTTAGATGGTGAAAATGTAATACTTAAGATCTTTGATTCTTTTTATCTTCTACATTTGGCAAATAACTCAAATGTGCAATAAGTTCTGTTGTCAATGACTATAACAATTTTGTCTACGGTTGGATCTACTTATTGAGTTGCATCTTATATGTTTCTGCATAAGGAAAAGAGAATTACTGTGAATTTTTTTTTAGTTGCATCTGATATGTTTTTGCAAATGGAAGACATATCATCTGAAAAAAGCTCATCTTTACAATTGCAATTACTTCATTACATAGTTGTAAATGTCTTAGGAAAAGTTGTAAATCTTATTGTTCAAATTGTAAATTCTATTAGAGGAGTTACAAATACCATTAGAGAAGTTACAAACCCGAAAACAATTACTATTGGTAAAGTTATTAATCCCATTGACAAAGTTTCTTCTTGTCCATTGTGAGAGTTATAAATACTATTGGCAAAATTGCAAATCCCATTGTGAAAATGGCAAGTACCAGCAGGAGTTACAAATATTATTGGTAAAGTTACAAATACCATTGTAGGAGTTACAAATAACATTGACAAAGTTGTTAATCCCATTGGCAAAGTTGTTTCTTCTCCATTGTGGGAGTTATAAATATTATTGTGGGAGTTGTAAATACCATTGACAAAGTGGGAGTTACAAATACCATTACCAAAATTGTTAATCCCATTGGCAAAATTGTTTCTCCATTGTAAGAGTTACAAATACTATTGAGGGAGTTGTAGATACCATTATATGAGTTATAAATACTATTGGCAAAGTTATAAATATTATTATAGGAGTTACATATACCATTGACAAAGTTGTAAATATCATTGTCAAAGTTATAAATACTATTGTCAAAGTTATAAATACCAGTATAAGAGTTGCAAATATCATTATCAAACTTATAAATACTATTGACAAACTTGTAAATACCATTATAGGAATAACAAATATCATTGTGAGAGTTATAAATACTATTGGTAAAGTTATAAATTGTATTGTTAAACTTAGAAAATATTAAGATACCCAATTTGCCTTTATAAAATTGATATTAACTTTCTTTGTCTTTTTCCCTTTAAAATATGTACATATTCTAAAATGGAAATGGAATGGCAGTTTGAATTTCATGCAGAGACTTTGTTATTAGCGCTCATGGTTCAGCCAAGTTTGCTCAAACCATATAGTGAATCATTACTGCATTGTTAACTACCCTCCACCTCGGATTAGAGAGGTCGATGAGGGTGAAGAAAGCTTACAAGTTCAAAGGACTACCTTATAATTCTCTTATTGAATCTACGAATCGTCTTATTCAATGTGTGTACATGTTCATAATCATAAATATTAATTATTATATATTATAGCATCGTGGTTTAAATCTTGACCTTGTGACTATATATGTTGATGATATGTTGAATGAGGCAAACACGTACCCGAAGCAAAATGAACAGAAATAAAGTCAAATCCATTTCCAAGGAATCAATAGGAATTACACAAGACTATCTGTTTTTGCAATTAGGGCTAACAACCAACCCCACATTTTCCATTCAACAGAGGGAGGAAAAGGGTCCAAATACGAGAGACCAACGATTCTTTTCCTTTTATTTTTCCCCCAAGAATATAGCATCAGCCGAATGACCACATCCTGTTTTGTAAGCCTCACCAATCTGAGCCTGCCACCGAAAAAGAAGCTAGTTAGGTAAATTTTCTCCCACACAAAACTGCAACGGTGCCCAAGAACACAGAACATAGAAAAACGTGGTAACTGATAGACTGGTATATGTATACAGTACTTTCCACCAACACTTCAATGTTTTATGCGTGCTTTGAAATATAACAGCATTGCTTAAATATGAAGGGAACCAGAAAGCAGCTTACCAGCCTATATTAGGCCTAAGCAGAAAGTTTGGCTTTAAGCTCACTTGCCACAGCCTCAATGAACTCCTCAGTGTTCAGATAATGCTCCCTAGAAAGCCTGCTTGCACGTGAAATTAAAGTGAAAAATCAAACTATGTCTTCTAGAAATGCCAACTTTGGGAAATGTTGCAACAAATTAATAGGTAACATACTTGGATCCATGAATAATGAGTGCCAAATCCTTGGTCATCTTTCCAGATTCTACTGCTCCAATGCAAGCAGCCTCTAGTTTTTCAGTGAAATCCAAGAGTCTAGCATTGTCGTCCAACTTTGCCCTATCAATAAAGATGTATTCTAATTTACCCACCAAATCAAAATAAAACATTACGAGGTGAAGTGTCTAATACAAGGGGAAAGGAACAAAGCACTCAAAACTGCAATATAATTGCAGTTAAAATACCTGTGGGCTAGGCCTCTGGTCCAAGCAAAGATGGATGCTATGCTATTTGTACTGGTTTCCCCTCCCTTCTGATGAACCCTGAAATGGCGTGTAACCGTACCATGGGCTGCTTCTGCTTCTATGGTCTTTCCATCAGGGCAAACCTGAACCCAGGCCGTACTTTCAGTTTTGTATACGTATGAAAATACCAAGAAACCTCAAATGGGCGTTACCCAACCAAATCATTGAGGTACAGGCATGGCAAATCACAGGTTGGGAGTGAATACTAGCCAGAACAGAATACAATACCACATAAATGTATCAGGACTTAAAATAGCACTTACCAGTACTGATGTCATCAGACCCAGTGATCCAAAACCTAAAACAACATAAAAAGATATTAGTGACTGAAAGAAAAGTATATTAGAAAAAGAAAAAAAAAAAAGTGAAAAAGGATATCATACAAACCTTGAGCTAAGAAGTCACTTTGGACATCTCCATCATAGTTTTTGCATGCCCATACATAACCTCCTTCGCTCTTGAGAGCATATGCAACCATATCATCAATGAGCCGGTGCTCATACCTTCCAGTCCATGAGAGTAATGTAATTAGGTAAATGCATGGTACACAATTTTTTTTGGGTAATATCAAAGCAATTGTACACTTACCATATACCAGCAGCCTCAAACTTTGATTTCCAGCTGGCCTCATAAACTTCTTGAAAAATGTCCTTAAATCTTCAATTAATAAGCGAATAAAAAATAATTAAACAGGGCAAAATAACACAAGGCCAAGTCAAATGAATGCAAAATCATAATAGCAAATTTGTTGCCTGAAATGAAAATAAATAACAAACCAACTTTTGCATACCTTCCATCATACTTCTTAAGGATTGTATTTTTTGTGCTAAGATATAGAGGCCATTTTTTCTGATAGGCAGTTGACATGGAAGCCTCAGCAAACGCACGGATAGACTGTAACCATCAAAAGAAAAGGGAAAAGAAAGAAAAAAGAGTATTAGTAACCTGCAAAATCAGTAAACTTTACCCAATGAAACCAGAAAAGGACACTGCATATCAACCTCATCAGTGTTATACATAGCTAATGTAACCCCCCCTTCACCAGTGAAGTTATAAACCTCTAGTTCAGTCTTCTCACCCCGCCCTTCTGGTACTGCAAGAAGAAAGAAAACATAATTTACAACTACTAATTACTAACAAACATAATAAATAGATACTAGTTCTCCAGGAAGTAGGAAGGAATGACATACATGTGATGAACTAATAAAAATTAAAATATAAGCTGATAATAATATGATAACGAGAAAGACCCATCTAAAAGCAGAGAGTATACCAAACACTAGCTTCAGTTGACCAGCTCCTTTAATAACTGTGTCGGTGGCCCGATATTGGTCACCAAAGGCATGCCTTCCGATGCAAATTGGCTTAGTCCAGCCTGTCACATTGTATGATTAGAATAGTAGCACTCCATAAATCAAGAAGCAAAGTAGCACAACATAAAATTCCATATAAGTACCTGGAACAAGCCGAGGGATGTTTTTGCAAAGAATTGGTTCTCTGAAGACAGTTCCTGGAAGAATTTTGCAACAGTGTAACCAGTAAGAAACCAATATAAATTGTCACCCATCTTTCACTTATCTCCCACCAGACAAAAACAAGAAACGTAATAATTTAGTCCCTAGCATTTAACATATAATACCCAATGAATGAAAGCTCAGTTACCATTCAAAATGTTCCTAATTGTGCCATTTGGACTCTTCCACATATTCTTCAGGCCAAACTCCTTCACACGAGCTTCATCTGTTCATCAAAAGACCACAAATCTTAGTGCCGCTAACATCTATAACCTACCCTTAAGTTGTTAAATTCCAGAACAAGCAATAAAAACATTAAAATTGCAGGGCATTCCCTTTCTCGTTTTTGTCATGTATGTATGTGAATATAAGAATGCAAAATTCTGTCGGGGAAAAAAATAGACCCAGCCACAGTACCTGGAGTAATAGTTGCACACTTGATTGCTACATTGTACCTGTATAACAGTGCGCAATCATTAGGGAACAAGAATAAAACTATACAAAAACATAGTAGAAAGTAATCATTTAATCACCCTAGATTCAAAATTATGGTCCAGATATATGGAAATCTAAAATTTATTAAGTTATCGCACACATTTTTTGCACGTCACCTAAATAAATTGCAAGCATAAAATTCTTTCTAATCCTACAATATTCAAAAACAATTTGAAAAAGAAAACAATTTTGAAATCAATCCAAGACGTCAGGCCGAAAAACATTTCGGAGAGGAAGAAACAACGCCAAAAATTTCAAATGATTTTGAATTGCAAAGACTAAACAAATTAAAGATGTGAAAGTAGAACGCCTAGCGAAAAAACAAATAATGTAAATAACATACTTAAGAGTAGCTTCTGCACTTTCAACAGTAACTTTATCATCAGTCTCATCACGGTAAGGAAGGCCTAAGTCAAAATACTTGATGTCCAGTTCGACAAATGGAAGAATGAGCTGTCAGAAAAAAAGTTAGGATTAAGTCATGACGAATCCAAAAATGTATCCCGATATTCACATTAAGAGCAAAGACGATAAACAAATCACCTTATCCTTGATTGACTTCCAGATAACTCGAGTCATTTCATCTCCTGCAGTGCAGCAATTAGAGAGGATGCCGTGAGAAACGTAGGGATTTCAGAATAGAAAAATGTAACAGGTCTTGCAAGATATGTAAATCAAATAAAAAATATTGCATACGTATTGGCATTTCATAATTTTTTGTCGCTACATAGCTTAGTCCTCTACAAGGCCAGTTCATACTTTAGAAATGGAAATCGAATCTCAGTGAACGCTTAAAATACTATAGATCTATCCTTCGAAGATTCTAAACAAACACAAGAAACATTGACCAGACTAGATCAACTATTCAACTCCATCTAGAAAATGCCAACAATTTCATGGAGATCGCATTCCGAAACCGTTGATTTTAACGGATGTGAGTAGATCAAATAATCACTAAAAGAAATGCTCAAACAACGATTCAGTAAAACTTCTCCATGCCGCTTTGCTCAAACAGAAATGCGTCCATAGATAAAAAGTAAACAGAAGGAAAAGAGAGACTAGAAAATTTCAGGTGAAAGGAAAATAACAATATAATGAACGCCAAGGCCCACGATTGATTAAAGTGAAAGCATGAGAATTACTTCATTGCAAGAATATCTCGAAAATGCATGGGAAAGGAGGTGAGAGAAATCTATTAACACATAATGGTCCACGGAATATTTCAAGAAAAACTGAAAAAGATCCTGTTTAAGCATATAATAAGAAGATGCAGACACATCAAAGAGTAAGAGAAGGGGAGTGAAGCAATCGGATCCAAACTCACCGTCCATCTCAACGATGGGATTGGCGACCTTGATCTTCTCGAATCCCATTTTGCACAGGCAATCTGCGCGAAGGATCTAGCTGAAGAAGAGAAAGACGGAGATGTGAGGACAATCCCCGCCGGCGGCGAGAGAATGAGAGAAGTAGAGAGAGGAAGGAGCTGGTAGGTGAGTGTTGAGAAGAGCAACAAATATCGCAATGCAGGGGAAGTCTTAAAAGGAGGCGCAAAGCGAGAGGAGCACGGGAATTTGACTTATATTTATTTGCCAATGTCCTATATACCCTTTAATATATAACAATTTCCCTCTTTGCCAGGACCGCGAATTTTATTTTGCCCCGCCCCAAATTTGATCCCTTGACACTTCTTAATGAAAATTCCGCACGTCACCGTAATCTCAAAGTTAAGGCGATTAGTGAATTCTCAATGTCTCGCAAGTCCGTCACCGTATCTATTAATGAAAGCGCAGATAAACAAGGATTTTCCAAAATTTAAAAACAGGGCAAGCTAGGGGACCAAAAATTTGATTGTGACTGTCAGATCCTTATAAAAATGTTTTTTGTAGAAAATTCATGCAATAAAATATTTAAAAAAGATAATATTAAATATATAAGACGAGCATCAAATCGAAGAGAACGGTAGAATAGAATATTGGCAAGTGAATATATAGCTATATGCATTCAGTGTACGGTGAGTGGAGTGCATGAATATAAATTAATGGATACAGAGTATGCATTGTATACGATATGGGGAATGGATGTGGATATATAAATCAGTCACCAATATATTATACCTGTAATATATTTATAAATAGAATGGTTGGAGTAAGGAATGGCAAAAACGTATAAAGGAGAGGGAATGAGGGGTGCAAAGGGAAAGGGGGAAGGAGGCATTGGGTAAGGAATGACGTCATTCGCACTTTGGTCAGTGTATTACTCCCACCCTTTTATTTGATATATTCCTCTGCGGAATGATAGATGCGCATGCCTTTCTTCCTCCAACGCGCGCCCGGAAAGGGCGTTAACCTAGAGGAATTGTTATTCTGTCGTTCTCAAAACCCATACCCAACAAAAAATTATATTATCAGAATATCTTCAACATTAAATTATGATCCATGTATCACACGATGTAAAATTTATAAATAAATGATACTCCTCTCCAGTTCTAATCGAATGCGCTGATTGATTGTGATGTTAAGGGTGTCTTTGGATTAGTTTTTAGAGAATAGATTTTAGGAAAAATAGATTATGAAGAATAGATTTTGGGAAGAATAGATTATGAGAAAAAGTGATTTTAAAAATTGGAGATGTTTGGATGATTAGTAGCAGAATCGCTTTTCCATATACAAATATGATAATTATATAAAGAATAAATTTGATTTTAAATTTTTTTATTTAAGTAATTACAAAATAATATATATATGTATTTGAGTAAAATAAAAATTTACAATATTCACTTAAATTTTAATTTTTTTTCTACTGAAAATTTTATTAAGATTAACTATATATATTAGAAGATGGTAATTTTTATTAATAAATTTATTTATTTTTTTAAATTTTAAAATTAGATTTCTTAAATGGGTTTAGGTAAACCCTCCAGTGGGTTTATGTAAACCCTCCAGTGGGTTTATGTAACAAATGAACAAAAAAGCTGCACACAGGGAAAAGCTGCACACTGCTCGATTTTTCAAAATCATGGTTTTGAGCTTAAAATCGATTTTGAAAAAAGAAGTAATGTTTGGCAATAATTTTTTCAAACCATGGTTTTGTGTATAATCTATTTTTAAAATTGATTGCCAAACACACACTGAATATAAAACATCAATTTATTTTGCATCTAATATAAGTCAGAACAATTCCATTTCAAACCTAAATAACAAAATAAATGAAATTAAAAAAAATGAAGATTGATGTTGCCTAATGATGCTTTTACTGATAGCACAAAAGAACGATCAGTAATGTCAGAATTTTATAATTTAAGAAACTTACCAAAAATTAGACGAGTAATCCCACATGTGAGCAATAAGTCACGTCTTGTGCTAGTTCCCTGACAAATGCTTGTCCAGAATAGCTTTCGCTAGGTTGCTGAAGCTCACACTAAGACCACGTTTGGTACGGTGAAGTGGGTTTTGATGGATTGGGATTAGGAATGAGATTAGGATTGCTCAATCCCACCTATGTGGTGGTATTGCTCAGTCCCAAAGTTTATTTAATGCTACATACCAAACAATCTAATTAACTCATTCCTTATCCCTATACCTCTTGATAACCTCAACAACTTTCTGGCTTGAAAACGCCTTCCTTGTTAGATTCATCCAAGAGATAATATAGAGCCCCAAGTGCATAACTCACCTAACACATACAGTACAATGATACAAACATTACTTTCTCTGCGATGAAACTTTGGTACTTACAGTTACAGTCATGTATTGATTTTGACTATTAACAACCTGGTTCTGATATCAAGTAGCAAAAATTCATTCTCCTCATATTATACTAGTTACACATGAGCCCGTTCGGTCCGGATCTTTAGGATCAGAACGTTGAATTTAAAAGGCAAGCATATTACAAGTCATTGAAGTGAAACAAGCTCAATAGTTAGGATATAATCCTTACAGTGTTCCTAACCGGGATTGGTAGACATTGAATAATAAGAGGGATACCACCACACTCAGTTACAATTGCTTCATTGGCTGGATCTGAAAGGAATTGCCACTGATTTTTGTCAATATGATCAATTAAGTAGAGATCCATATATCATCACAAAGGAAGAAACTGTGGAACTTACCAGCACAAGAAGTGCAGATTCCTCCAACACCGAATTCCACAAGCCTCTCCTTGGGTTCTGTTATGCGGTCCAAGAAAAGCTCCAAAACATTGAGCTGCTTATAAATCAGATGAAATGGCGGTTTACAAAGCTGATAACAGCATACAAAGAATTTTAGCTCATTGTATGGTCCTTTTTCCATAGGAAAATTGAAATTTCCAACCTGACGCAAGAAGTTATAGTTATAGGGATCATAGACAAAGTTCACCAAGTTGGCCACAATTTTCTCTCTTGTTTCTGCAGATAAGAGAAAAATTCGCGACTTAGGAGTTTGTGCTTCAAGCAGGAAGAATGATATGGACAAACGTGATACTTTTCCATCCATAATACAGTTTAAGAGAGTTCTTTCTCTAATGACTCAGAAGTGCCTTTAAAAAGACAATTTTAGGATTGAATCATTTGACATTGAACACTTAATTGGTTCGTCAGTGGCTTAACCTAAGATAGCATATAAACAAGGACCATGCCAATTAGCTAGCAAATAATAATTTCACACTGGATTAAAGCCAGAAAAAGGAAGCAATACTACCATCAACGTTTCGTGAAAACCTGGCACATCTACTCAGTCAGTGCACGGCAAACAGCAAACCCGCAAAATGCATCTAGTGAGCTGCACAGGACTTGTTTTGGAACTTATCAGTTAGCAGGTGTACATGACTGATTAGCAGCATGAGGTTCCAGACATCAAGTTTAGACAAGAGACTCTCAATTTATAGTATAACATTGCCTGATTTCCTTTTTATGTGAGTACAACAGTCAGCTGTCTCTTGAACTACAAAACAAGTGAAACAGAATTGCATTTTCTAGTTTCATATAGGAAGTGTTGGAAGCTCAAAAAATATCCTTTGTTTTTTAAAAAATCAATAAGTTACATGAGCTGATAGAAATTACTAATGAAGCCAAAAAAAAACGGGTCTCAAATCTCAATTAAATGAATACAAAAAAAGGCCCAAAAATTTACAGAAAATGAAAAAATGTACCATTATCATCAGTGTTCTGAAACTGAATCACCAACTCCTGTTAGAAAGTTTACTCATCTAAGGTTCCTAAATGATGTCAATGCAACAAACGCAGTCGAATGTTTTTCATATATACATCAAACAGAGGTGACGTTTAATACGTGAATATCATGTGCAATATAATGGAGCATTCACTACAAATAAACCAGAGACCTGAAGGTATGGCAATCGTGTTGTCTCAAATGCTTTAGTTTTTAATATAAAGAATGCACAATATTTTTGCTAGACCAAAAAAAAAAAGTAATTTCAAGCATCCCTTTTCTGTGGCATTTAAATGCTCTTCTGCCATAAGTTAAATTTTTTTCAACAGCTATCACTAAAGATAAGTAAACTCAATTATGAAAGATTGAACGATTAAGATTATTTATATTTTATAGATCGTAGTCTCCTTATGTCAGCCGTGATCCTCCCAAGGGGTCAGACTTTGTGCAGTCAGATGCTTCAGCCTTCATGCGACTAACATATCAGCTTCTCTATCTAAAAATATGACAAAGCCAGAAGGAAGGATCAGTGTAAGGTTGAAATATTTCTTCATATGTACGATATCCATTTTGTAGTCTGCACAGAAAAGAGGCAATGGAAGACCTTTATGGCTTTATATGATTAGTCAACATTCTTTTTTCATTCTTTGTGTTTCGACGTTCACTTTAAGTGCTTGTTACAAATCATGCCTTTTCATTTTTCAATGCCTAATATATATATATATATATATATATATATATATATTATACTTCAATTATAATTTTATCTAGTATTTATAATGATTAATGACTATTTCATTTCTTTATCCCATAACATAGAATTATTGTTTCTTTATGAAATTAATTTTATTTTATTTCTTGTGTGTACTAACCTTTGACAAATGACATAAATATCTCAATGTTTTTTATCATTCTTCTTGAGAGAAGAATGCCGATTCCCAAATAGAGGGCATTTTGCTGTATAAGATATATGGCATGTGTTATAAGGGTGGACGATGAAATTCTTAGAATTTTGCTGTTGAGTTACCAATTTACAGAACTCAGCTCGAGCGCAGTGATATTTTATGGTTGGTGGAGCAGGGCGGAGATAATAGTCGGTAGAGGTGCGGTGAACAAGTATAAGTGAAGAGCAAGGGTGATGGCCATGGCCATCGGCAACACATTAAGTGGAGTCATTGGTTAGTAAGATAAGAATCTATCTATTGGTACCCATTTTTTTCAAAAAAATAAAAAATGAGTTTTAGTCATTGGCACTCAGATTGGTAAAAAGAATATTGAAGTTTAGCATACGTCAATATTTAAAATAAGTTTAAGGAAAATAACTTCAGTTTTCCAGAAACATTTGGGATTATTATTTTCAGGCTCCATCATCCATTAATTCCTAGTAATACAACTTCAGCTCAAAATGAGTGCGAGCTGCTAACTGCTGGGACTGTCCCTCGTAAAATCTTAAACTCCACAACGAACCTTTGTCGACTTTTTTTTTAAAATAGAAAATCAACAGCAAACCTATCAGTTCAGTCAGAATCAAGAACAGTGATTCTTATCAAACTCGTAGCAACACACAATAATAGCATATACCGTGGACAGTGTATGTAGTCGGATACACCTCAATGCAAGCAACTCTGAAAGTTCAGACATCCTCAAGGACAACTGCCTTTTTTGAAAAAATTTATTTTCCTACCAAACTTGTAGCAATACACAAAGTGAAATAGCATATACTCAAGATTGTATGTATATATAGTCGGATACACCTCGATGCAAGCAGCGTGCTTAAAGATCCTCAGGGCCATTAATTTCCTGCAAATAGAAATTCAACCATTATGGCTGCTCAGAACAACCATGTGGTTATAAATAAGCACATATAACGCACAATCTTCACTCGAAGTAAAAAGCACACATATTTAGTGAACAACCTTGTCTGCGAGTACAGCTCCGTCTGGTATTTCCAGCTTTACTCCAGGTTTTGCAATGGCACTCACTTTACCCTTTGAAGCAGCACCAGAAAGGCAGATGTCAGACAACAAATTAAAAACAAGTTCCTTTTAAAGTAAAAAAATCTTACATATGCAGATGTAAGATATTTTTTTTAAAGAATATTCCAACAATGTGATCAGAGATTATAATTTGAGATTTTTGACGACATCTGAAACAATCCTGGGATCATAGAGGAACCCAATGCAACTTTGATTATAGCTTGTAGAATACTTATGGATGTACTTAAGTAATGGGGTTTCTTATTTTCGCTGCTCAAATAATTAGAATACAAATTTGAACGTGGGGATTAGGACAGCTATCATGAATCGTCACTCCCCCAAAATGCAACCTAAATCATATCAGAGGCTGAGACTTAAAATTATTTGGGCACGTTTCCAGCACTAACAGGCTAGTTTTCAAATTAGTATCAATTAGGAACTTTTACAGTAAGCATGAAAGAAAATCTTCAAGAAAAAAAGACTCCACATAGAAGGATTATATTCTATACCTTAAGGGTAACACCTGCTCCAAACCATACATCGCCTGCTACTTTAAGACTGTCAAGATGAACAATGCTAGGAATTGACTTGAACCTACTCAAGAAGTTGCTGACCTGTCAAGGAAACTGGGAAAATCAGTATCGTACTTTTAACCAACAAAGACAAATAAGCAGCCATACAAAGCTTTACCTTCTTAAATTCTGGCCCCAATTCAATAGAAGGGTTAGCAGGATTTGCCCTAGCTTTGTTCCGGATGACAAAGCCATCTTCCAAGGTGTAAAGATCTGACTGTAACACAGGACAACTACTTACTTTAGACAAAAGCCTCAAATCACTTTACAAGTTCCCATATCTAGTATCAGAATACAGAAAGGTTTATCACCTGAACAAGAAGCAAATCTGAAGTTGCCTTCACTGGAAGGAATCGAGATCGAGGCACATTTATCCCAATAGCTCTGTCAAAGAACTGATAAAAAAGACGTGAAAAATATGAGCACTAGAAATGTCTCAACATTAACTGTTTAACAGCACGGTAGTAACATGAATTACCCTTATTGCTGCGCCAGCTGCAGTTTCCAACTGAAGAACTTTTACTCCATCAACTTCCTAAAGCCCAAATAACTTCGTCAGCAATTTCAACTTGAATGTGGTGTCCAGCACCAACATCTATCCAATATATGGAAACCCCATCCCCCAACCCTCAAAAGAGGATAAAAACCTAAAGAATATTAAGCTTAAGCTATTTCTTGCAAAAGATCAATTTTCACCTTGGGATTGGGAATAATTTCCATCTTAAGAGCCTCAGCTTCAACAAGCCTCTTAATTGCTTTTAAGTTCACCCACCTGCAGATCATATACTTTAATTTGTAGGTACTGCCCCATGGGAGTATCAATTCTACAACAATCAGAGCAACAACGGCTAGGAGCCTAGAAATTAGAATAACTTACAAGTTATTTGTGTTAAAAATTTTGAACTTCTCTATTGACTTGAATTCATTGACCTGCACAAGTAGACAGCATTATAGTTTAATGGCATAAGAAGGAAAATTATATACTTGGGATCTATTGAAAATCATGCTCCGCCTACTGAAAAGGACAAGAGAAGCTTGTTTCATAACTCTTATAAAAAAATATAATTTAATTGAGAGACGAAAGCTTTCCATTCAACTATGCATCTACTAAAAAGCAATCCATTACAGTTTATAATAAATTTCCTCAAAGGTTATTGATTGCACCACAGAATATAATTAATTAAAATCAATCATGTTAATTGGCATCTTAATCAACACATTGATGTGAAAAGGGTAATAAGTTTACCATGTTCTGTAATCTTCATAGCTTTATTATTAAATCAGATACTAAATAATTTTACAATTGCACGCACTAGTGTAGATGGGGAGGGGGCCAGCGGGGACAAATGATATCCTAGAAATATGAGTAGGCTATGAGCCTATCAGTGCAGAGATAGGGCACCCACTCTGGCTTCAGTACCAGCAGCACTGATCATATGTGGGTTTGGTCCACCACTTTTCCTCCTCAGCTTAGTGCCTATGGACTTCATTGTATTGCCAAAAAAAAAACAAGAAGAAAAGATTCAGTCTTAGTAGCTTACATGCTCATTTGGGACTTGTGCGATTTCCAAGAGCTGCATCACAAAATGAAAGATAAAATGTCATTTGATGCTGATGTATTGGATCTTCATCGACCTCATCTTTTGTATATTTTCTTTCAAAGTAAAGGGGGTGGGATGTCAGATTCTGGACAGATAATAAAAACATGGAAGTTGATATAAGGAGGTTGTTGGTGAAATTTTGCGGTACTCAGTGCTTGAGAGTTATTCAAACAAATATACGTCAGGAAGAAAGAAATGAACCAGTGACAGATACATGCCTGAACCCTTCCTTCATACGAGATCAAAGTGCCACCCTTCACATCAGCCAATGTTTTTGGGGTAACCTGTGTAACAAAAAATTATGTAGAAATCATGCTAAGTCTGATGACGAGAAGCAGTTAGTTCACACTAACAATCTCTCTTTACCTCCATACAGTATTCATTCTTGTTCTGGATCAAATGATTCAAGATTTCTACAAGAACTACTTAAGGATACTGATGGCGCTAAAGATATTTTTCATGGGTAATTAATAAGATATATGACCAAAAATAAAGACTTAAATGTAAGGATACTCAAGTCAACTATGGCACCCAAATTATCAGAATTGGCAACGAACACATACTCCTTACCCTGTAAAATAACAAAGAAAAGAAAACACACATACAAAGTAAGACCATGACAATAATTACTAATAAAAACAACAGACAAAGTCCAACAACAACTAAATTGATTTCTGGTGTCAACCTGTGATAAAAGAGCATCGAGTTTGCCACTGTTTGATAGTGATGGGAAGACATCCCCATGGCCAGGAGGGTACCTATGAGTGAATGAATTATTATTCATAAGTCAAACTTGAAGGTCTATTAAGATGACATGCTCAAGCTTTTAGCCTTCAGTAGGATGACTAATAAAAACAAATATGATGTTTGTCACCTTACTCAAGTACCACACACCAACATAAAAATATGAATATCATTAAAAAGGAGGAGCACAAAGAGGGATAGACAGCTAAAGTGAACAAATTGACATTGGAGCGTGAATTAAATTATATAAGGCAATTGATCTAAATCGTTGCATTGAGACATATTACCTTTAAACTTTGATAAATGTATTTAAATTTGAGAATAGTGACTAATTAGGAATTCAATATTTGGTCTAACATTAGAAAACCCCTGCATCAATATTGTTGCTCTCTTCATTAAATTAATTCCCATTGTTCTAGTGACTAACCAAAAAGGGAGACATAACACTTTAACCATTTATGAACATAAAAAACCTAAACTATCATGTGATAAGCCTCATTTCCAAGGAAGAATATGGATGAAAATGTCTTGACATTAAATAAACATGATTCTCAGATCCATCAATTGGCCACATGGTTTGAAAAGATATATCAACAGAATCACCATTAAAGAAATTTGCACAACCATAATGACTTAATGATGCACAATTTCCTAGACTAAACAATGTAAGGAGCTTTACATAAGATAAATCCTATTTACTAGCATTCTTTCACATAGTGCTTTGGACTTAAATTAGCCACCAGTTATTTTTTATTGAGGCTAATTCAACTAAGATATACTCCTAGCAAAACAAATTAAAGAAACGCAATAATATAAGAGTCAAAATGCACAAATTAGGTCATACCATCCATCTCTGCCTGTTTGCCCTTTGGATGGCAATGGCAAGAATTCATCAATAACCAATCTGGGATATTGGCTCTGCGAAAAATTGAGGAATAATAAAATTAATCCCACAAAAGAAATCAAAGCTAAGTCCAGAGAATCCAAAAAATATTACAGCAAAAAGTCAGAGATTGTCATAACAAACCTGGTTAAAAGTATGGATTTCAATGTTTGAGCTTTTATATTTTTCAACAATCTACAGAAAGAAAAATTGGTCAGTTTACATAATTCTGCTTAAAATTACTTGGAAAAGATGGTTAAAGGTGAGGACCAAGCACCTTGAGAGTGTCATCATGAGTATTGAACGAGTTCATCAGAAGCAGAGGAACGTTGCTTCCATACTTGGTATTGAGGTTCTAGAATGATAGGAGTTATCAGAGGGAACGATTGATGAAGAAAACAAGGGAACGAAAAAATTCTTGCAAGGACTAGAAAATAACCTCAATTTGGATGACAATCAAATCAAGAAATGTCAACCCATCACGAACTTCAATGACAGATCTGCGATTATAGGCCATCATAAACGGTGACGTCGGGGAAAAAACAACCAAACTAATTTATATTGCAGGAAATTTCCTCACTAAATCCAAGCCATAAGACTAAACATTACATCTCCATCGTTTCTATAATCATTATGCGGACAAAACTTTACAATGATTTCGTAAGTAAATGGAGACAACCGTTTCTCTAAAATAAAATTCCATGCTCACTCTATTGATCACTATAGAGCTACAGGCTACAAGTTGAAGTATCGAGGACATGTAAAAAAGCCTTGCATTCTTGTCAAGCTAGAAAAAGCCTTGAATATATATATATATATATATATATATATATATATATATTACTTATATTCAAACTATGCTTACTTTGGACCAGTGCAGCCCATAGTTGTGCCCAAGCCTCCATTGAGCTTAAGCACCACAAGCTTGTCCAAGAGATTCTTAATCTCAGATGAACCTGCATCAGTTTTGATTTCTATTAACGATAATACTGATTTAAGATGTATCAAATTGACAAAAGCAAACAGAGCGAGATGGTTACCATCAGGAGCTGGTGCCAAACTCTCGTAAGGTACAACTACTTCATCAGTAGGCGTCTGGATCTTACTCCATTCAACATGCTGCGCTTCGCCGCTTTAGAGCATTTACAAAAACGAAGGAAGGAAAAAAAGTATCATCAACAAAATTTAAAAATCAAAATGTCTTTGCTCGGTGGCAGAGCAGAAACCCCCAGAGATCAACGAATTGCAAGCAGAGATACTAAGGTTCCTAACAAGAGATTCACCTGAGATAGCGAGCCACGAGGTTGATGAATCCACTTTTCTCATTCTCACTGAAACAGACGTCAAAATTCAACAATCAATATAATGAATCCGATTGCGATCCGAGATCGCAGACTTTACACACACGATTTTCCGCCAAGGAAAATGATCTGAGGAACCGTAACAAGAAATGATCGAAGCGATGTTTCTTACAAGAAGAATAATGAAACAATTAAAGTAAAGAAGCGTGAGACCTGATTTGACTCAATCCAGCAACAGCTGACTTGAGCTTGGAGAGCTTGTCTGTATCGGTGGGGCTGAGGGTGGCAGTGGCCATTGCCGTGGAAACTTCGAAAGAAAAAGATTCTACCAGGCTACGTGTGGAGATGATAAAGGATAGCGAGTGTTCGAAAGGAGGATATAGAAGACGCTAGAGTGGTGAGGTGGAGCTCGCAGAAATCGACCCCAAAACGAGAAGTTTGGCAGTTTTTGATTTCTAGGACGGTGGAATATGCAGCCGAATATGATTTGCTCTAAAATAGTGGCGCCCGTTTGACGCCGATGTAAGAGCTCACAACTTGGGGCCCGGCCCATGGTTTTCACTTGGTCCCCTGATTGGGGTCTTATTTTCTTATTTTGGGCATTGATCTTGGGCGGCTGGTGCTCGTGTTATTGTTTATATATTCGATAAAAATAACCTATCATATATAAATTTAATTAGTAAAAAGATAAAATATATGATTATTTAAAATATATTCGACCCTTAGAAAATATTACTTTATTATGATTCTAATCATAAAATTTGAGGAGACATCGAGTATCTAAATTTATACATGAGAACTTGAAGGTATCTCTAAGATGCATTTTACGCATCTTTATAAAATGCAACTTGGCTTTTTATTATGGGTGTGTTTAGATTAGTTTTTAGTGAATAGATTGTGGAAATAATAGATTCTGGAGAATAGATTTTGGGAAGAATAGATTTTAGTAAAAATGTGATTTTGAAAATTGAAAATGTTTAGATGATTAATAGCAGAATCACTTTTCCATAGGCAATTTACTAAAAATGACATAAGCTAATATCATAATTACATAAAGAATAAATTTAATTTTAATTTTTTTCATTTAAATGATTAAAAAATAATACTATACATATGTATTTTACCAAGGTAAAAATTTATAATATTCACGTGAATTTTAATTTTTTCCCACTAAAATAGTACTTTTTAATTTAATTTGTGTGCATAATTTAAAAATTTATATAATAAATTAATATATTTATATAGAAATGAGAAACATATAATACGATTGATTAACATAGAGATCTGATGTTGTAGGAATAAGGGAAAATTAAATTTCATTACTTGGGTGTTGCAGGGGGCATAAAATAAATGTAAAATATACTATTATTGGTCTTGTCTATAATAAATAAGTTGATCTCGTATGAAATCATGACAACGATCCATTTCAGATAAGGAGGTTATGGATAAAGGTATCCGTGAAGAGTCATACTCATCATCACCATCATCATCTTGCAGTGGATCATCATCATCTTCGTCCTGTGGCGCGAAATCAGGGTCAGTAATAGAAGTTTTTCTAATGAAATTGTGTATTATCATCGTTGCACAAACAATCTTCACTTGTGTTTGATAGTCGTAGCTGCGCATGCGTTATAATATTGAGAACTTATTTTTCCATACCCTAAAAGTTCTTTCTATTGTACATCTCAAATTTGAATGAGCATAATTAAAAACTTCATTAGGGTTAACCAATCTAGATGACCATCGAAAATCAGGAAGATGGTAACGCTCACGTCGGTATGGACCTAGATATCCAATTGGTGTTGGATAACCAGCATCAACTAAATAATATTTCCCTGCATGAAAGAAAAGTTATTATTTTGAATATTTGTATTCACATATAAAGAGAAACCAATTGAACATATTACAAACATACCCTGAGGCGGATGAGGGAAGTTCATTGAAGGAGTTGTCAAGGCATGACTGAATATACGGGCATCATGTGCACTACCTTCCCATCCAGTCAAGACAAAGGTAAAGCACATGTCTCAATCACAAACTGCCATTATATTTTGCGACGTGAACCCCTTTCTACCAATATATTTTGCTTGTTCATTGGCATTGACGATGCAAGGAATATGTGTGCCATCGATTGCTCCAATCGCATTTTTGAAAAATGGCCAATATCGAGGGTCAAGTTTGATTTTGCTATGCACATTTTGAAACATTGGATCTTGGGGTTTGATGATTGACATTGCAAGTCCACAATAAGATAATAAGACATCATGAAAGTGTCTGTGAATCGTCTCTCCTGAGTGTTGAAACCTTTCTTTCATCATCCTATTGTTCTCCCCATGTCCAACAATATTTAAAAAAATCACTACCTTTTCATGTATTCTAATGTTCTGACTTTCTTTAAGCCCTTATTGCTGCAATTCAATGCAAAAGTCGAAGAACACACGTGGTTCCATTCTGAACTATTCATAACAACGCTTTGGATGACCTCATAATACTTCATCAACCCATTTGCTACCTGTGTGATCACTAGTGTGAATTGGTTGTTTAGACAAATATTGTGCTGCATAACTGCTAACCAATATGCCAACTTTTTTAATCCTCTTTACCCATCGCTTATAAGCTTCTGTCAAGTTTTTTTTATCATCCCCCATACTTGTTTAACCTGTTTAGAGAGAGATTAATTTTAGATTTCTCAATACCACTGAATAAGGTGATCGTGATAAAAAGACTATCATAAAATGAGAAAAACATAATACGAAAATAGCGAAATCAATGTCTTAAATATTCGTTACTCAATATGTCCATACATACAACACGCATGCATAAATAGTCATAACATTAATGTCTCAATCTCCATAACATAAGTGCCATAAAAATAGTATCAATTGCTTCTTCATTCCCATTTGTGAAGCATACATTTCCCTCATTGCGGGATCTAGTATGAGTTTTGCGCATCGTACATACCAATCATCATCAGCTACTACTTCATCAAGTTGGGTTAGGTGCGTCATGACTTCTGTAATAGAGGGTATGTTACCAGATGCTTCATCTGCCCTTTTGTGAGCATGTTCGACCTCTGCCTTAGTTAAATCAACAATTTCACTTAGTGCATCTGCTATCCTAGTTGATGCAGGTCCTTTCTTCTTCTTTTTCATTCCTCCACTCCTCTTCCTAACCCCTAATGAGTCGCTTCTAGACATTGGCTCCTTCCCCCTCACGCTACCTTCACTACTGGTCCCTTGACATATATTGAACGTCATTCGATTCGTATCCCCACTTATGCCAGTTGGAGCCACCAAAACTTCATCGTTGTCTCCCGACCCTTCTTCCAGATCTATATTATCATCATTGTCGTATCATATTGTCTGTTCTGTTGGAAGTGTCATGGATGATGGTGCCCATGCATTTGGCCCTATAGCTGCCACATTACTAAACAGTTCATCTAACTCCGCCCCAAACGAGAGACCTTTTGTTCTAAATTTCTTATATTGTGGATTTTCCTGCACATATAACACCAATAAAAAATGACAATTATATTTGGTACGGGTTGAAAATAGAGCGTATCATCAAATATCCTTTTCATACCAATTTTTTTTCTCCTACCACTCATCTTTCGCTTATATTGTATTATTCTCCATATTCCAGCCCACCCCTGTCTCATTAATCAATTTGTTCCACATCTGTCATTCCTTTCGTATGGAGTCATACTTGTTTTTAAACTGCATTTTCTCATAGACTTTCCCAGTCTTTGCTGTGAACCCGTCACAAATGTTAGCCCATGCTTTTTTTTGTATAAACAGTACCTTTTCTATCACCTTTGCGAACTTGTTCAATACAAAGGTCAATGAACACCTTAGTGGTGCTAGCATCCCATGAAGCTTTACATTTATCCTTCCCTATTATACTAGACACAAGTGAAATAATTAATTTTCACAATCGGATATGAACAGCAGAAATACACGCAGATATGAACATGTCACAGATTCACACATTATCTAATAAAACTAAACATTGAAGCAATTTTCATAAGTGCCAATGAACGCTATGTAGATATGAACAACAAGCAATTTAAAATCGGATATGAATAGCAGAAATGAACGCACATAACAATACTTCACAGATTCACACATTATTTATAAGTGTGTGTTCAGGAAACCCCAAAATTTAAAAATGTGATTTCCACAACATCAAAACAGAACACACACCCTTGTAGTGCAAAATCATTCAAAATAAACAGATCCAAACAAACACTCAATTGAAGCATAGCAATGAACCAACACTGTTATTATCATCATCATCATTCATTATTCTCTAACCTGTAATGATCAATGTCCCTATATAATAAACAAACAACTTATGAAAGTTGAAACAATATATAGACAGCTTCTTTTTTCTCCAAAAACTTTGAAAGTATAACCTTTACCTTTTCGTTATAGGGTCATCAGTCATGATCAACTTCCCAAACCACATTTAAACTATATTTGCAGTGATATCATTGTAGACAAACTAAAATCCCACCACCACTGGAAAAATTCGGATTGCAACAACTCACACCCCTAGCTAATCAAAGAATAGTATCTAGACAGTACAACTGTAAAAAGCAAATTCTGTATCAAAGAATCATAACAAATCATGCGAATACCCAAACAGATATGAACAAAAATAACAAACACTACGCAGAGATGAACAACAAGCAATTTAATTGGATATGAACAGCACAAATGCACGCATATATGAACACTTCATAGATTCACACACGCAGATATGATTCAACAAGCAATCGAACACTACGCAGGCAGTTGAGCACATCCGAAGCTTACCTCTGTGGCAGCTAAGCAGTTGAGCCTATTTGATTCAAAGAGTGAAAAGCGAACACTGTGTTTACCTTCTGTGCTATGTGTTGAAAGAAGTTGCCCACCTATGGAAAACAGAGCGTCGGCATACCAGCGATGGCAGGACGATGGAGATCGACGGCCAGGGACCATGATGACGCCTCAAATGTGCGGATCCACTGAGCTGACCACCAAGCCTGACCACGGAAGTAGGGTGTTGCTAGAGATCGAGTCCCAAGCGACGGCACGGCAAGACACGGCACCGAGAATGTCTTCAGATGGGTTTATGAGAGCAGATCGGGACAGCCAACAATGAAGAGGCAGGAGGTGATTAGAGACGAGCTCGGCAGGGCGGAAGGAGCAGAGCACCTGGTCGGGAGGAAGCACAAGCTTGTTGGGACGCAAGGCTTGGACAAGCGCACGATGAAAATGCAACGGCGCTGGTTCGGATGGAAGGCAAGAAGCGCAGGAGAGAAGAGAAGCGAACGCTGTGCAATGCGAGGAGAAGGAAAAGGAAAGAAAAGTGCGCCTGGAATGGAGTGTGAGGAAACGCGATAAGAGAAAAAAAGGAAAAACAGATAGGAGAGGGAGTGTAATAATGCTGCCAACGGTAACATGCCGACAACATAGGAAAAAGCTGCAGAGTGATAAATTTTTTGAAAACCATAGTTTGAGTTTTGAAACCATGGTTTGCGATGCACAATCGATTTTAAAAAAAAACACAGTGTTTGGCATTCATTTCCTGAAACTATGGTTTTATGGTTAATCTATTCCTAAACGTGATTACCAAACACACATTATATATTTTTTTTGTTGAGTTATCAATTTAGGGTATCTCTAAGTTGCTTTCATTATGTTTTGATATTATGAGGAAAAATTTTAAAAATAATATTTTTTTTATTATTTAAAAAAATCTTAGTATTTGCTTATCTCTATTTTTCCCAACTCTTATTTCTATTCAAATATAGTATTTAAATTTAATTGTTTAAGATTAATTTCTTATAAAATTTAATTTATAACGCCTCAAAAGATTTTGCTCCTGTTAATAAATATTTTTTTTTTAAATTTAAACTTAACGTTATATAATATAAGAGTGAGACTAGTTCTTCAAGTCTCAGTTTATATCACAGTATATATCAACATTTTGCTATCATGACACGTGGCTGGAGCTGGTGATATAATGGAGTGCTGAAATTATGAGAGAAAAATCACTGTGAAGTCACGGAACTAGGAGAAAAACAAGGGACTATATGATGACAGAGGCAGAGAGCATTTAACCAAGGACCATAGAGCAGTTGGGTTGAGAATATTTGAAGTGATCCAAAATGGTTTTCCAAGGGGGATGGTTGGCTCCCACTTTATTCTGTGAGAATCACGTCAAAGCCATCGTGTAGTCCTAAATTCTCAGCTTTTATTATTATTTATAGGAAGAACTGGACAAAATACAATAAAGAAATAGGAGTCGGATGGGAAATGAGAGAGTGGAGGAAGTCTCCACAAGTGGGGGACTTGACAGATCTTGAAAACTCAGGTGATGCTGATCCTAGGAATGTGTTGTGCAGTTTTTATTGGACATGTGTCTTACTCCTCGTACTGCCATTATCCTCCATTTCTTTTGTTTTCCATCGTTTAAAAGGCGGTGAGGAACCAACCCTTTTCGCCATTCCTCCTGCTTTCATTTCAATTCAACGTTGCTTCTTTCCAGGTCAAATTAAACAATAATAATTACACTTTTACTGATACCATTCGCTTTTACTTCGGTTTCCCCATTAAAATATCACCCCGGTTTTTAAATGAGAGAAAGATAATTAATATATACAGATTAAATAAATTAATTAAAATTATTGTATGTTATTTTTTCTTAAATATCTACTCAATGTTTTTAATCATAAAAAAATTTCTCCTTCCCTCCATTTTTCTCATACCAATCTGCGAAAATTGTGAAAAAGCTAAATTAATATTAATAGTAAATTAAAATAAATAATAATCCCCCTTTACATTGTTTTCTAAACAACCTACACTGCCCAACATTACCAGGGCCTACGCAATAAAGATTTTTTTGGTAGAAGGCGCAATAATGATTTCTTTTATATATAGTGAAAGGTTTCAGCAGATTAATCAATCTCAAAAGTTTAAAGTATAAAAAACTTTTTATCTCCTATGACAAATCTATGTTTTATACTATTTTTTTTATATAAAGATGATGTGGCTTACTATTTTAATTAATAATATATTAATAACATAACAAAAAATTTTAATTCCCAATCAAGATTCATACCAGAGAATAATTAGTGCTTGCTGCTTTGTGGTATGCTCCTCAACTTCTTATTTATAAGACAAAATTATTAAATTCTTATATGTATGAATTAAATTAATTAATTTAGTTTATGTATGTCTTAAACCTACCTCAATTTTTTTGAATTATATTTTTATTTTATGTCTACTTTATTTACTAATTTTAATAGGGAACATATAATATCTATAGTAAGTCATTCCATACATTCAAAAAAAAAATACTCCTAAAATTTTATAATTTTTTAGAAATAAAAATAAAGCCTCCTCTACAATTTTATCCTATGGAGGGAGTACTTGCATTATCACATAGGAGCGCGCTCTACAAGTTACTCATCAACAAGATGATTCAAGTGGTAGTAACAGATACTATCGAACGGTATTTGAACACGTGTCGATCGATACGAAGACTATTTTTTTATCGGGAATTTATTTCAGACACACTTCAAGTATCATATAAATATCATATCGTAAATAATCAAAACAAGGTAAAATACCACTTATGCCAACTTAATTGAGTATTTACGTTCGTTGACGTTACTTGTGACCAATTACGTGCTTGATATTATTATTTCCTGCTAAAAGATCAAGACTTAGACACATATACATCATCGTACATGTTTTATTTGAGTTATCATTGCATGTGTAAAGTGTAAACTGTGTCGAGATCAAAGAATAAATAAAGGAAATGGATGTTTATAGGTGAGTTTGGAGCAGGCATTATTTGCTGATGACAACGATAGATACTGAGGAGATAAAGAGCAAAACTAATAATGTTGACGGAGCATCAGACGACTTCTTCCTGGTGGGAACACGAACTTTTAACGGATGATGAGGAATATATATAATAGTAGCTTTTACCGAGAATAAAATTAGATAGTGTCGCCCACGAATCCTTTTGAATTGTAAGTAGCTATTCATATATATATATATATATGTATACGCTTTGTTATTTGCTTTAGAATCATAGTATGATATATTAATTCTAATTCCTTTGGCCATTTTCACTCGTGTCTGTGTTACGGGTGGCTTTACTTCTGATCAGATATACCAAATTATTCGACTTTATTTTATTTGTCTTAAGGCCCCGTCGGAATATCTGCCTTTTGCCTATTATGTTGCCCTATTTCATCCACTTCGTTCTCAAGTATCATTTGCTTTATTACATTCTCATCCTCTCTCCTTTTTGTTTTTTAATTTCCTCCCTTCACCTTCCCATCTTCTTCTTGGACCGACTGTTTATATTCGAAGTTAAGTATTTTTGTTAGAATATCCTTAGGATATTTAATATGAGAAAAATGGGAATTCAATTTGAAATAGTATATGAAATTTTGAAAGACAATGAGCAGATGTTAGGCACTGGTATTTTAAAATATGTTTGATCCTCTAATTCTGTATAATATTTTGTTTGGTTCTTTAATATTATAATGTGTATATATATATTTAATTCTTTAACTCTAATACCACTAGTATGAAATGATGATTTTTATGTTGATTTTTGTCATTTTAAAAATTAAATTTAATATGGTAATATTTATAAATATTTTATCAGCATTTAAAATTTAAATGTCGTTATTTTGTTATTAATAAAATTAAGGAGGCCAATGTTATACATATAACTAAAAATATATTTTATAACATTATTTTTTATAAAATTAATAGAAAAATGAATGGTTGTGTAAAGTTCCATGATAAAAAGTATACTTTTATTTTTATGACTTGTTTATATAAGAGTTTAAAAAATAACTATATAAAAAAAAATTTGAATACCTTTTAAAAAAAATTTTGTAGAAAAGTTTATATAAAAAAATATTTTAAATAAATAAGTATTTAGATAGTTATTATCAGAATAATTTTTGTAATTAAAAAATTACTAGATGGTGGAGAAAAGAGATGAGAGATGATATAAAAAAATAATAGTAAAATAGTAATCGAGTAGTTCATAAGTTATTTTATTGTTATAAAAATTAATCTCAATAATTTATCTAAAATTTTAGTTTTATACTATAAATTAGTCTAAAAATTCTTTCGGATAAATATAAATATTTATTTTAAAATTTCTCAAATTAAAAATTGAATTAGAATCCTTTTAAAATTACGGTTTTATATTATAAGTTATATTATAACATGGATTGGCAATTTTTATAATTAGCAAGGACAGGGGTTGTCAAAATGAGGTATGCTAAGTCTCAAAGAAATTTAATAATAAAATAATTTATAATAAGTATTACGTCTAATCCTATTACTGTTTAATTTCACTGGTTTTTGCTCATATTACTGTTAGTTTCATCTATTTTTTAATTTAATATAGTCTTATTATTTTATTTTTGATTCTATATATATACTCGTATTAAAAGTAACAAAAATTGATATAGAAAATCAGTTATGAAAATATACAGAAAATTTTAAATAAAACACACTATCTATAACTAAATAAACAGTGTGACTTAACTGTAAAATTTTTCCCAAATTTTTTTTCACGCAGTATTAAGTTAGAAGAATAAGTTTACTATCCATATTCCACAACTTATCCATGTTAAGGGGAATCCACTGAGTGGAATAGCAAGGTTTGGTTTCTGGTAGTTTGGTCATTTTCTTTCCTAGGAACAGATCACGTGAAAAAAGGAGGATGCCCAAACGGGAAATATCACAAACACAATTTATGAAATAACGTGACATATGAAGGCGACACGTCAACATTTGGAGGACCCAAATGAAATATCCTAAAAGACATGTATTTGACTGTACTAACTAGTTAAATGTTTTTTGACGTTTTCTTCTTTACCAAAGCTAATACTAACTAGGTAAAAGTTCATGTGCACTTTTGAACACTTATTGTCCTCGTGAATGCTTGCCATCTTAGATTTAGTACCTGGTTGGAAAAAGTAAGAAACTTTAATTTATTTTTTTTAAAAATAAATTATTATATTTATTTAAAATAACTTTTATACTAAATTATAATTTAAAATTAAAATTTTAGATAAACTATTAAGATTAGCTTCTAAAATAGTAAAAGAATTTATAAACTACTTAATTATTATTTTATTTTTATTTTTTCTTATACACTATTTCTTCTCTTTTTTTACCCTATATTCTCTCATATTTTTAATAAAATTATAATATTTTTAATAATTTTATAATTATAAAAGTTTTTTTTGTAATAACTATCAATTTTTTTAAAAAAAATTATTATATTTATTTAAAATAACTTTTATACTAAATTATAATTTAAAATTAAAATTTTAGATAAACTATTAAGATTAGCTTCTAAAACAGTAAAAGAATTTATAAACTACTCAATTATTATTTTATTCTTATTTTTTCTTATACACTATTTTTTCTCTTTTTTTTACCCTATCTTCTCTCATATTTTTAATAAAATTATAATATTTCTAATAATTTTATAATTATAAAAGTTTTTTTGTAATAACTATCAATAAAATCATTTATTAATATGAATTTTTATAGAAAATATATTTAAAAAGAGAGGGGAATCTTATTCATTTTATATATAATTGTCGAATGCATTAAAAAGAATAAAAGAGCAAGGGAGAGATATAGAGTGGGGGAATATATGAAATGTTCCCCACCCAATAATGGGATGGGGCATTGGGCCAAGTGAGTGAATATGCTAGCACCTACATTTTCACATTTC
This sequence comes from Leucaena leucocephala, assembly GCA_037074615.1. Classification (NCBI taxonomy): domain Eukaryota; kingdom Viridiplantae; phylum Streptophyta; class Magnoliopsida; order Fabales; family Fabaceae; genus Leucaena; species Leucaena leucocephala. The sequence goes on along the minus strand of CM073516.1, from coordinate 7,243,101 downwards.
CCCTTCTTCATCCCAACCTACCATGTTCTCTGTTAGATTGACAATAGGATATAATATTTTTTAAAAATTTAAATTTATATTTTTATTTATTATATCAGTTAATAACTTGTTAGTTGCTTCCATTTTTAAGCGATTAGTTGAATTTATCCACAAACATTTGACATTATTATTAATTAACTAGTCCAATTTATAATTTTATAATAGAGGAATCTCTACTTTTTAAATAATTATTACAGTTGTATATCTAAAATTTAAATCTAAAACTATTTGTTCTATAAATTTTAAATGATTTTTAATTAAACTTGTCAAATATTATTTTGTGTCAAAATTAATTTTTTAAATGTGAGAAACGTCATGTCAAACCACCCCCCCCCCCCAAAAAAATCAGTTGGGACTGCCATTTTTTATTTCTTTCTTTGGATCATCTTAATTGTCTCTCACCTTCCCAGTGGGAAAATAAAAATAAAAAATGAAAAAAGATGAAGGATGTGGCTGGGAAATTTTAGGAGGAAATTAGAATTAAATATGAAAAGAGGAAAAAACGAGTGGCGAGGAAGGAAGACTATCCACTTGGTGTACGAACACGTGGCGGATTACTACAAGTGGGACGGCAAGTGGTGACGACGTGGGCAAATAGTGCATGCTAGAATGCTGTCTCTTTTCCTCTCTCGTCTATCCGTAACCCTTGGCCCCTCCATGCTTTCTCCTCCCTCCCTCCCTCTCGCTTTTTCAAGATATTTAAGCCTTTTATCTTCCCTAAATATCCTCTTATTCTTATTTATTATTATCATTGAAATCAAGTTGAAATAATACCTTGTCACTCTCACACTCACACCACTTGCAGCTTCTCGCTATCTCGCATGCTACTCGCTTCCGCTGCCTCACATCTGTTTCTTTATATTTATTCTTTCTTAATCTCTTTCAAAAAAAAAAAAAAGAATTGATAAAATATTTCTCCTAAATTTTACCTAACTGATATGTATCTCACTTGTGCGTGCACAAATGAAAGCACAAAGCTAAACGTATTTTGTATGTATATATATACATCCTCAAACATCATCGTTCAAAGGTGTGGCTCCAAACGTAAGCACTAAGTCACTAAGGCATTTGATTTACACGCATTAATTAACATTTTTTATTACACTTTTTTTTTTTTACTATGGATAGAAACGGAATATAGGGGCATTCAAGATCAATCTGAGTAAAAATTGGATAATTCATCTGAGTAGTTTGAAAGTAAATATAAAAAAGCTTATTTAAATTATCATATTAAATTATTGAAAAATTCTGCTATTATAACCATACACATACTTATTACTAGATTTTAATTTAAATATTTTAACTATAAATGTAATCTAAATATAAAAATCTGGGAGCATCCACCGGGGAGTCTGATAGGCTACTCAAAAGTCAAAAGACTCCGAAAAGAAATCCTTTCCTCAAATTATGAAGAGAAGCGTCGATTAATATATGTACAATTCCCATTTACTATTTTATTTATTCATAGTGATAATCCGATTTAGAAAATACGGAACAATCCCCCTTATCTGTTTAGAAATCGGCAAGATATTGGCCGGACTTGTATTACGCACTGATTAGTGGTACACGTGTCGCTCGTGTGTCGCGAGTATTAATCATCCCAGGTACCGCCTGTTATTGATAAAAAACACTGGCATTAGCATGATCTATGACTAACGAATAATTAAAACAAAAAAGAGCATCCACATTCTAAAAAGCGTAAAACTGACCCATATTAGTCGCCACGTGTCGAGGCTGTCTTTCGACGACAGCCACAAGATTTTAACGAGCCGTCGAGATTTCGATGGGGGTCACGCTAACAAGGTCTTTTCTTAATACTATTTTTTCCCAATCAAGGACAAAACGGAAATTCAACATCTGACGTGGCACCCCTCATAGTTCACTTTTTGCTTTTTTTTCATTGCCAAGTCCACTTTTCTCACCCGCATTAACATAGTTGTCGTTCCTTCTTCCTTCCCCTCTCTTCTACGTTCCATCCATCATCTCCATCTGCCTATCCTCTGTTCTTCTCCTTTTCCTCACTTCTAAATCTCCAACCTTCCTGATTTTACCTTCGTTTCTCTTCTTCTTCTACTTCTTAACACTGTCACTCTTCTTCTTTATCATACCTTTTGTTGCTTTCTCTCCTGATTCCAGTTATTTTCCCGGAAAACTGTTCCGGCCTCTTCTTTGGTCTGATTTTCTAGGCTGTTTGGTAGCAAGGAAAGGGTTTCTGCATGGATTTTGGTTAACAAAAGTTTTTTTTTCTGTTCTGGGGATTTGTTTCTGCGATCAAGCTTTGACTCCTTAGATTAGTGATTGATCAACAGATCTAAAGAGTTCGAGGGTATATATTATTGTTAGAAAGAAATTATTGATTCTGAGCCTTGTCTTGTTTCTGAATCTAAAGCCAAGTTGAGAAGATCTTTGATCGGTGAAATTTGCAGCTATGGCTATTCAAGTATGTATTACTGGAGTTTCTGCTTTGCAATTTTTTGTTTTGCTAAATATCTCTCGGTTGATTCTGTGGTCTCAGTTTTCTTGTAAAATCGTTGTTCTCATTCGTTTTGGGTAATAATATAACTTTTGCAAAGCAAAAGAACGAGGAATCTATTTTTAAAGATGATAAGATTTTCTCTTTTAAATGCCGAAAGTTCATATATTCCATAAATTTTGATCTTTCCTAATAGGCTGTGGACAGGTGATTTCTGATTATAAAGAAGTCTAGTTAATTCCTTTATAATCATAAAATTTTCCTCGTATTTTTGGTAATTAGATTGTAAATATTTGCCCTTTTGGATTTTGGATACAGGATCATAATGAAGTTTCTAGATATAATGGTCTTCCACTAGAAACTGCAGTATCTCTGAGTTCTGGACTACGTTCTGCTTCACCTGTTCAACTAAAGGATCAGATTTCTACTGGGAAAGAGCGTGCTCCAAAGGTTCAATCTGAAATCCTCTATTTCTCACGTTTTACTAGCATTTGGTTGATTATTACTCGTCTTTATAATATAAATTAATCCATTTTGTGTTTGTTTGCTTCAATAGGTAAGGAAACCATACACCATCACGAAGCAGAGGGAGCGATGGACTGATGAAGAACACAAGAAATTCATCGAAGCTCTGAAACTCCATGGCAGGGCATGGCGAAAGATTGAAGGTACCATTTTGATTTTAACTTTCTATGTCTCACTCAAGAATGCAATCTGGTTGTTTCCAGAAAAAACCAAGCTTGATAATATAATTATAAATAAAAGAAAGGATTATAGGTGTTCTTGGTCTAAAGTCTTGGGGTCCTTTTTTTCCGGAACAGAACATGTTGGCACAAAGACTGCAGTTCAGATCCGAAGCCATGCTCAGAAGTATTTCACAAAGGTTTATTTCTTCTCTATTCTTTTGCAAAATCCCAATCATATATGAAAGCAAGTTCAAATTTTGATGCACAAAATGAAGAACTCTTTTAGAATCGGAAGGGCTCATCAATCTGTGGACTGTTTTGCTTGTGTCAGGTTCTTCGTGAGTCTACTGGGATCTGCATAAGCTCAGAGGATTCCGTTGAAATCCCACCTCCTCGACCAAAGCGAAAGCCTTCTCATCCTTATCCTCGTAAGCTGGTCGAGTTCCCTGAGAAAGAAATCTCCAACACAGGTCAGCCATTGAGGTCTAATTCTCTCAAGTCATCAGAATCTGATCAAGAAAACCAGTCTCCAAAATCAGTGTTATCTACTGTTGGTTTAGACACTCTCCTATCCCTTGATTCATATAAACCAAATGGAAGTCCTTTTGAGGAAGATGGTTCTGCCCCGAATGCTGATTCATCTCCTGATCTGCAAACTCCTCTGGTATTTGCTGATCTAATTTGTTTGATCTTCATCTCTAGAAATAGCTAAAAGCAAAGCTTTTATATAATATGGATCTGTTGTTTCTCTGTTCAGAAATTTGAGCTTCCCCCTAAAGAGAGTGTTTCTACCAAAGAACCTTGTGGTCGGGTTGTTAAGCTTTTTGGGACGAATCTTCTGGCAAAAAATAGCTGCCCAACAAAGAAGAATTCTTCAGATATAGCAGAAACTCCTACTGGTTTTGCTCCTTGGAGGGCTCTTTCCTACAATAGGGAAGTTGAAGATAATAATAAAGTTGAAAACGAAGTATATTGGTGTGGTTCAAACATTACAAGCTCAATATATGAAGGGGACAACAATAATGATGAAAACCCAGATGTTGAAGCCAGATCAAGTCACATGCATTGCTACAGAAAGGTTTCAGAAAAAATGAGTCTTTTTGGTTGCTACATGACAACACCCACAAACCCATCAACCATATCTGAATTATTGGAGAGGCCAAAAGGGTTTGTACCATATAAGAAATTCATAGCACAGAGAGAAAATCAGCCCTTGCCAGTAACAATGAAGGAGAGAGATGGCCAACGCATTCGCCTTTCATTATAGTTTCCTGTCTGAAGAAGAAAGGGAGGCTGAAATTTTTGACGTGTCTGGTGCATTTTTCAGCTGCTGATAAATTCTCCTGCTGTTCATATATCCATAAACCTGCCTTTTCCTATAAATGATTTCGAAACTCACCTTTTTTTGGCCCCTAAATATTAGCAGGTAGTATATGTAGGCCTTTTTTGTATTTGTTAGAATTATTTTTTCCTACTTTGTACTGTAGATTATCTAGTATTTTCCCCCAGTTGTCCATGCAAATTACAAGGTAATAAATAAAATGGTGCTACTATTATGCTTCTGCATATACCTTAATGAAGCCAGTTCAAGTTTATTCAATGGATGTATTCAATGGCACTAGATCAAGTTTACGCAAAAGGAGAAATTCGAGTCTTTGAGATCACAAGAACTACGATGAAACTCATTTTTTTTTGCTAGTGCATATATATTCTCCTTTTGGAAACAATATTATTTGAGGCATTGTAACACACTAAATGCAAGCACTCTTGAGAATTTGAGATTAATATTTTTATAGACACAAATATCTTCTTATTAAATGATGTTAGGTACTATTATCAGGGATTTAAATCTTAATTTTTTATAAGAGATTAACTTTATTATCTAGTAAATACAAGGGGTCTAACATTAACTCTATTTTTTTTATCTATCCGGTTTATTGGAGTTTTATCCCAACTATATCTAGATCTAACCCGTATTGCACACCTAATTATAGTGGGTGAGTCTCCTAACAGGGATTTTCTGTATACGCTAAGGCTCGAATTTGAGACTTTACTTAAATGATACCGAGCCGTTTACTACTCGGAATAACCCCTGTTAGTAGCATTAACTCTAGTGTTATAATTAATAGGGCCCGTTTAAATAAGATTTTAGAAACGGACTTATGAAAAAAAAGAGAGACTTTTGAACAGTTTTTAGAAAAGGGCTTTTGAAAAAAAGTCTATGAAAAAAAGGTGATTTTGAATAAATGAGTGTTTGGATAGTTATTTCCAGAAGCACTTTTATTATTGATAAATTACGAAAAAAAGGTATGAGTATTAAATGGGGAGAGATAAGATATGAGAGGAGAGATGAGAGATGGTGTAAGAAAAGAAAGGATATACGGTGTAAGAAAAAGTAGGAGAGAGGGTATAAGAAAAAGTATGGGTAATATAGTAATTGGTTAATTCATAAACTCTTTTACTGTTCCATAAGCTACTTTGATCAGCTTATCTAAAATCTTGGTTTTAAAGTATGATTTAGTCTAAAAGCTCGTTTGAACAAATATAACTGTCTATTTTAAAATTTCTCAAAATATAGATTTTGTCTAAACTTAAGTTTTGCTCAAATCTAAATTTTACCTGAATCTAAATTTAAAACCTTAGACTCTTTCCAAACACACGTAGTTTAGGATCCATCTAGCCCTCACCTGATCCATGTATTATAATGTGCAGGGGTATTACTGTTTGGGCTTCATGTTGGGTGCAATGAACACAGCAAATATCTCGTTTTTATTTGTCATAAAAATTCAGGACCAAACATGAATTAATTGCCACTTAACAATTGTATAGGTGAAAAAATAATCTTAAAATTGACACTCCCGAGAATGTTGCAACTTTGGGAGTTGGCGAAACCAAGAACCTCCAACATTGTAAACCTTGAAGATATCACTTCAATACTAAAGTACTCCTCTATAAATGAAGTCCCTCTCATTCTGTTATTCCACAACCAAAAAAAAAAACAAGCAAATTGAGTGATCAAATTAAAACAAAAGTTAAGATGTCGAAGGCAGTTGTTCTTTTGGATTTCTGGGCAAGCCCATTTTGCCTGAGAGCAAGAATCGCTTTGGAAGAAAAGGGTGTGGCTTACGAGAGCAGGGAAGAGGACATACTTGGAGGAAAGAGTGAGCTCCTTCTCAAATCTAATCCCATTCATAAGAAAATCCCTGTCTTGCTGCACAATGGTCAGTCTGTATGAGTCTGCAAACATTGTTGCTTACGTTGACGAGACATGGCCTTCCAAACCTCTGCCACCCCATACGAGCGTGAGCAAGCTCGTTCCTGGGCTGACTATATTGACAAAACCGTAGGTTTCTCCCATGTTTTGCCTACATGAATGTTCTTCTCTTCTACATTATTATTGAATTTACAAAATCATAATAGCAAGTCAATAAAATATATCCATATATGCATGAATATACGATGCTAATTTTGTAAATTTTTTTTGGTATAATTCAACAGGTATTCGAAACTGGAAGGGGAATCTGGTTAAGCAAGGGAGCAGAAGGCCGGGAAACTGCTGTGAAGAGCTTGATTGAAGTAGTGAAGAACTTGGAGGGAGCTCTGGTTGACAAAGATTACTTTGGGGGTAATGCATTTGGTTATGTGGACATCGTAGCAATGGGTCCAGCCTCATGGCTTTATGCCTACGAGAAGATTGGGGGATTCAAACTGGAAGACCACTGTCCCAAATTCTCGTCCTGGATGCAAAGATGCTTGCAGAGGCCCTCTGTTGCCAAAACCTATCCAGAACCAGAAAAAATTCACCAGCTTGTCCTCAAATTAGCTGAGATATTTGGTTAGGCCAAGAGAAAGTTGCCTATGGCATGAAAGAAGAGAACGAATTATGAATGAAGATCCACTTATCAGCTTTCTTATACTCTAAGACTAATTAGTGATGCCAGAGTATGGCTATTTAGCTCAGCTTTGAAGCTAAATTGTCTGCTATACTTTGTGGTTCATTATCTAAGCTAGTGTTTTAGTGTAGAGAAGTAGTTGATGGGGATCTTGTTTTATAATTCTTCTCCAAACAAATAATTATCTCTGCTTGCGTATCATGAAGATGTCAGCGTTCAGGAAGTCATGGGTTGATTTACATGTAGTTCATCAACCATGCATAAGAAATAAATGTGTCACTTGATGCAGTGTACTTTGAGCCTTGAATAAAAGTCAGTCTAACACTAGCTAGTTTTTGAACTAGGAGAAGGAAACATGTTCAAAATTTGGGTTTATGTAACAAAAAAAAAAAGAGTTTAAATATGAATTTAATATACTTGACAACGTAACCTTGAGTTTGAATTGTGTATCATACGTTGTAATTAGCAATCATTTTGTGCAATTTACAGGATCTTTACTCTAACTACATTCGGATTTGACTCGCGTCGCGCATCTGATTATGATATGTGAGTCTCTTAATGAAGATTTTTTTGCATACACTAAGGCTCAAACTCGAAACCTGATTTAAACGATACCGAGCCACTTATCATTCGAACTAACTCCCGTTAATATTATTACTATAATTCTCTTTAAACTAGTGTGGCGCTATCGTTTCAACTTGAATTTAAGCCTCTTAATTGAAGGCCTAAGCAGATTACTTGCTACTTTTCCCTCCAACATATCTTAATATAGTTTTACCGAAAATCTCATGATTAAAATATTGCATGAATTTAACATTTTTTTATTTAGAGATATTTTCAATCTACTAATTTAGTTATTTTTTTGTCAAGTATTCCTTTTTCATGGTACCTTGCACAAGCTTTCCTAAAAGACGATCATATTGGACGATGGCCTCAAATTTCAAATAAAATATTAAGATCAGATGGTTTTATTATCTGTCATAAAAACCAATTTCAAGAATGGATCTTTACAATAATAGACATGTTAACAACAATAAATATTATCTCACATCATTATACTCTCTTAATAACTAAATTTTAAAATAAATTATTAATTAAAAGATATCTTATTCAATAATTTTACTAAATATATATTTTTTAATCTTCCTCTATCTTTTTTTTTTTCATAATTCAAACTTATATACTAACCTCTTTATCGAGACAAATAAAACCATTAATACAGTTTATAAGTTTTTTTTAATACAAAAAAATTTATATATTTTTGACACTAGTCCCTTACTAGGGTTATAGTACGGGTTTAAAAAATATTTATAGGGGATTTACGAAATCGTCTACTAAAGAAGCTCTCATGACGATAGTGAAAATCAAACTCACATCCTTATTGAATATGAATCTATTTCTTATTATTTATATCAATTCTCATTAGTTACGGTGTAGAATTTTAATTTAATTAAGTTTGCCTGGATTGGAGTCCTAGATAGATTACTAGATAGTGTAGAGTGTAAGCAGAGTTGTGTTGTATAATGTATATAATTCTAAATAAGTTTCACCCACGTGCTTTTTATTAGTGACATTTGATTAATCATAGAGGGTATATATATAAAAAAGTAATAAAAAATGTTAGGCAAGCAAATCTCTTGTAATCCTGAGGCTACCAGCTTCACACATTAGAAGTACTTTAAGATTGTTTCTATGATCCTTAGTGATGCAATGTGTGATGCAAACTATTTTGATCAACCCAAAGGGAAAAAAAGAACATAATTATATACGTACGTACAAAGAATTTTATTGAACGTACCGATCAAATTTAGGTAGAAACAAACTTTCGATTTCCTCACATTACTAAATTGTTTAGATTTCATCTACACAATTTCAATTTTAAAATTTTTCGTGTTTTAAAGTTATAAAAATGAATTTTAAATTAAGAAAATTTAATTCATGTTATATTTGTTTATTGTAAAAATATAAACATTTGAAATTTAAATTACTTGAATTTAATTTTAAATTCTCAAAAAATCCAAATAATCCAATTACATAAATAAAATAGAAATACAAGGCGAGTAAATTCATACACAATAAAGTTATTAATAATGAAATATGCATATGTCTGGATCCATGAGTTCTCATTTGAAGTTCAATGTAAGTATGAGAACATGCATCTAGATTAATATCCTCGTAATATCAGGTAAATCTGCGTAATAACGGCGGAAAAAACTTAAATTCTCTTTCGCCGGCCTTAAAGAATATGCAAACAAGAAAAAAGCTAATAAAATGACACTCAAGATGATGTTGCAACTTTGTGGATTGGCGAAACCAAGAACCTCTGACGTTACGTTGCAAGAAGATATCACTTTAACACTAAAGTATTCCACTATAAATTGAATCCCTCCCATTCTATTATCACACAACCATTAAGGACATTAAATCGAGAGATCGAATCAAAACAAAAGTTAAGATGTCAAAGGCAGTTGTTCTTCTGGATTTCTGGGCAAGTCCATTTTGCCTGAGAGCAAGAATCGCGCTTGAAGAAAAGGGTGTGGCTTACGAGAGAAGGGAAGAGGACATACTTGGAGGAAAGAGTGAGCTCCTTCTCAAATCTAATCCCATTCATAAGAAAGTCCCTGTCTTGCTGCACAATGGTCAACCTGTATCGGAGTCTGCAAACATTGTTGCTTACGTTGACGAGGCATGGCCTTCCAAACCTCTGCTTCCGGCCACCCCATACGAGCGTGCACAAGCTCGTTTCTGGGCTGACTACATTGACAAAACGGTACATTTCTCCAATGTTTTATCTATATGAATGTTCTTCCTCTCTTCCACATTTAGTTTATAAAACCATAACCTTGAGAAGATAAATTATATCCATATGCAGAATATACAACACTGATTTTGCATGGATTTTTTGTACTGTTCAATAGGTCTTTGAAACTGGAAAGGGAATCTGGTTAAGCAAGGGAGCAGAAGAGAAAGAAGCGGGCGTGAAGAACTTGATTGAAGTAGTGAAGAACTTGGAGGGAGCTCTAGGTGACAAGGATTTCTTTGGTGGCGGTGCATTTGGCTATGTGGACATCGTAGCGCTGGGTCCAGCTTCATGGTTTTATGCTTACGAGAAGATTGGGGGATTCAAACTGGAAGACCATTGTCCCAAATTCTCGTCCTGGTTGAAAAGATGCTTGCGTAGGCCCTCTGTTGCCAAAACCTATCCTGACCCAGAAAAAATTCACCAGGTTGTCCTCAAATTAGCTGAGATCTTTGGTTGACCCAGGAGAAAGTTGATGCCCATGACATGAAAGAAGAGAAAGAATTATGAATAAAGATCCACTTATCAGCAAATTAAGTATGGTGGTTATTTAGCTCATCTTTGAAGCTAGTCTTTTGGTGTAGAGAATTAGTTAAGTGGATCTTGTTTATAATTCTCTCCAAACAAATAATTATGTCTTGCGTTTCATGAAGATGTCAGTGTTCAGGAAGTTGTGGGTTGGTTTACATGTGTAAGCATCTTCCTTTTTTAATGAAATAAAAACGTGTCACTTGATTTGCTTATGGAGTTTATAGCCCTTAATGCTGTTACTTAGTTTTTTTTCTTGATTTAGATTCTGTCTTTTCCTATCCGATGTATCAAAAGAAAAAATATTTCCCTTGATGCAGTTACTGAGGTCCAGTAACAACCTTGAATAAATGCCAGTCTGGGACTATATATATTGTTTGAAACTATGTGAGGTAAACATTAAATAAACCACACAAAAAAAAAGTGTATAAATATCACATGGGAATAACATTCATTCATGTTCAACAACGCTAATTCAAGTTACATAGTCCCTTACCCTCCGACGAAATAGCGAAAAATCCCAATTCTCATTACTAAATATTGCATTAATTTTACATATTTTTTATTTAGAGAAACTTCCACTCTAATAATTCAGATAGTCTTTTATAATATTTTTTTTTAATAAGAGAAGGTTAAACGCCGTCGCCTCGCCTACCTCTCGTGTCAGTGGCCTCACTTGCCATCGCCTCTCCTGCCATCACCCATTGCTCTCACCTGCCACCCTGCTATCTTATATTGAAATCGACGCAGTGAAGGTTCAATTTCAAAGACAACCTAGTTTTATTTAGAAATATGAAGGTGGTTCATTCAATTCCAACATTGCTTTAAGTATTTTTGCCTGTAGGAATGTCAAGCTCCATGTGCAAGGCCGATTTACTTTCCTTTTCCAGTTTTCCTTGAGTTTTTCGTAACTCTCTCCCAAAACCACAACTTCAAAAAATAATTTCAATTCGATTTTGATAGTATCACTTGAATTCTGCTGATCAAATCACTTGCTTTTCTTTGTTTTGATAGTATCACTTGAATTATGTTGATCAATTCTGTCTGGTTGTTTACTTGTTAATTGTGGCAGTAATTTGTATAAATTTAACATGGACTTGGGTGACATTGTCATTGGGATTGGAGAGCATAAAAGAGTGCTGATGATAATACTAATGCAACTAATGTGGAAAATCAATCTGGACAAGCTGACCCCGTCTGTTACTGTAGAAGGTAATTCAAGTAAGAAAACAAAGAAAAAATACCTCTGATATTTAGAACTACTTTACTAACATCGGTAAAGTAGATGACAATGAAAAAGCTAAATGTAAATGGTGTAAAAAATCATATAGTGTTGGAGGTAAGGATTATGAGACTTCACATCTTCGTTGTCATATAAATACTTGTGCAGTAATATCTAAATATAAAGATGTTGGAGTCATGATGTTAGACCATGTAGGGAATGTTAGAGTTAGAAAACTTGATCAAAACAAAGTTTGAGATGTGCTAGCTTATTGTATCATCCGACATGATGTTGTATATTCTTTTATTGAGTATGAGGCACTTAGAGATTTTCACTCATTTAAATCTTGACTATAGGCCCATTACTAGAAAAACTGTTATAGTTGATGTTATGAATTTCCATCTTAGAGCAGAAGAGAAGCTAAAAAATCAGTTAGCGAGGAGTTCTAGTAAATTATGTTTAAATGCTAATTGTTGGACTTATTAGCTATTGAATGATATCTTTGTTTAATTGCACAAGTTATTAATGAGAGATAAAATCTCAATAGCAAGATACTAGCATTTGCTAGAATGAAGCCTTTACACTTTGGTATTGAATTGTCAAATAAGGCACATGATATCATTATAGACTGGGGTATTAAAAAAATATTTTCTATTACTTTGGATAATGCCTCAGTAAACAATAATATGCAAACTTTGCTAAAAGATAGGTTAAATTTATATAATAGTGAGTTCTTCCTGTGAGATGTTGTGTCCATATCTTAAATCTTATAGTGCAGGAGGGTTTAACAGTAGCGAGTTCTGTTGTGTATAAGATTAGGAGCAGTATTATATATGTGAAGCACCCGAATTTGCGGTTGACAAACTCTAAGAAGCGTGTTCAATAGGTTGGGAGCATTGATAGTTCAATGTTGAGATTAGATGTCCCCACTAGATGGAATAAGACACATGCAATGCTCCAAAGTGTAATAAGATATCGTCGTGCTTTTGTAAACTTATCTTTGTATGATAACAATTATAGACATTGCCCGTCACCTAAAGAGTGGACTAGAGCAGAAGTGATGTGCGCATTCTTAAAGCCATTTGTAATGATTACAAATCTGATTTCTATGTCATCTTATCCTATTGCTAACATGTATTTCATGCAAATCTCCAAAATTGAGACACTATTGAAACATGTGGAAACTGATGATCTTTTAATTCAAGATGGCTAAGAGGATGATTCAAAAAGTTTTTTTGAATTGGAAAATATTCTTGACCCATGGATGAAGTTTGATGTTATAAAGTTTTCTTATGCAAAACTTGATCCCATAAATTATGGAGAAGATTGAACACATTAGGAGAAAGTTATACTATGTCTTCAATGAATATAAAAGGATAGGATCATCTTCATCATCCTCAGTCCCTTTTGTCAAAGGCGAATTAAGCTTTAATGTCAATGTGTCAATAACAATATCTTTCCCATAAAGTGGTTTTGAGTCCTTTATAAATGATGAAAATAACTACTTGGATTCTTTTTAAGTAAATTTGAGATGTTTAATGTTACTTCTTAATTTATATGATTGTCATGTTATCAATGTTAACATTTAATTTATTTGATATATGATTTTTTTAAATGAAGAATAAAGATATTGTGGTATTTCAAAAGTTTAAATTACACATTTATTTAGAAGAAGCAACACTTGATCCTAGATTGTTTGTCAAATTTAATTTGTTGAGTTATTGGATGACTAATGTGGCTCAATTTCCTTGTCTTTCAAAGATGGCCTTTGACATACTATATATTCCAATCACCATAGTTGCAAGTAAATTAGCTTTTAGTATTAGTTCAGAGTTCTCATAAAGTATTGTAGTTGTTTTCTTTCAAAAAATATTGAAGTTATTATTTGCACTCGCAATTGGATATTGGGTTATTCATGGGTGATAATTTAATTAGATTTTCTTGCCCATTTTATATTTTTCTTGTATACATTAATTCAATCTTATTAACTCTTTTTTTAATGTTGTTCGCTGTGTTATGTGGTATATGAGTCTAAGGAAGAGAAAGGTGATTATTGTAGTGTTGACGATATTGTTGCAGCTTTAGATATTGCTTCAAATACTCCAAATAATGAAGACTAGCAAAGACGATTATTGTTTTGTTAATGTGTTGACACTTGAATGATTGTGATGGATTAATACTATGTTGTTAATGTTTATTTAGATTGTGATGAATTACTATAGTGTTTAGTCATATATTGCTTCAAAAGATTTTTTAAGAAAAGTGGCGAGCTCAGGCTGGCAAAAAGCTAGCATGTCTTCTAGCTTCTAACTCGTGGGCTAGTCCCTATTCCCAGTACTAGTATCATCAGAAGACTAAACACATGATTTTCCTCCATTTGTCGAATAGATTCAATACATTTTTTGCACCAATCTCCAATATGATTTTCCTAAATCCCAAGTCCTATGCCAGAGCTAACCCTTTAAAGATTGCCCATTTTTCAACTTCAATAATGCTATATATGCCTATAATGTGCGTAAATCCCATAATCCAATTTCCCCCATAGTCCCTTATAACACCCCCCACACATCTTTAGTTTAGGACCTTGTCATAGACCCATCAACATTTATTTTAACACAACCCCTCAGTGGAGCTTTCCATTTAACAACAGATTGATTCATTGAATTAGGACCGAATTGCACCATACCTGTTTGAGAACTAGTAATGGCTCTTGAGGCTTAGTGAAGTCAGCTTCAAACATGGATATATTTCTCCAATTTCATAAATGCCAAATCCAGACCCCCATAATAACTTCCAATCCTTCAAATTCAATAAACCCATATTCTTCTTGATATTCATAGTAAACCAATCTCTTAAATTTGTAGAGAAGAATTGAGATTGGTGGGACATCTTAACACTACTGCACCATACTTCTCTAACATATTCATGGTCTCTCAAGATATGCAAAATATCCTCTACACATTAATTACAATGTTGGCACATAGATGTTGAAGTTGATCAAGTATTCCTCCAAACATTTGTGGGTAATTCGTTATTAAAAGCAAACCACATGAATATATGAATACGCTCTGCACCTTCTCACCTCTATATCTCCTTAAACATTGCATTGAAATTACTGTCCAAGGGTTGCTTTAACAAATAGTACACACTTTTTATTGTAAATTTATCATCACTGGATGCATTCCAAGCAATAACATCAGAATTAACACCCCCAATTGGAGGTAACATGGGGACTAACTTATGGAAAATATTGTTTGGAACAAGCATAGCCAACCTTGTAAAATTCTAAGCTCCATCAATTACCCAATCATTGTCCTCTTCTGGGGTAATATATCACAAAGAAAACTCTTTAATGCTCTTATCATGAAATAACCATTTGTCATTGAAAAAAGTTACCTTCTGACCATCCCTTACATGCCATCTCAACCCCTTTTCAACAATCTCCTCTTGATCTGAAATATATTTCCATAACGCATAATCTCCCTTTCTAGCTTCAAACAATTGTCTTTATTGCACAACATATATTTATGTAATAAGACATCTGCCCATAGTCCTTTTGAGCCTTGTACCATATTCCAAGCTATCTTTGCACCACACATTGTTCATCTTGTCCAGTTTTGTGAAACCATAACTCCCATGGGATTTAGGCATTATAATTTAATCCCACTTGATTGGACGATATTCGTGATTGTTATTACTATGTCCCCATATGAAGTCTCTCTTTATTTTCTCCACTTTATGACACATTGATACGGGCAATATAGCAACTTGCATTAGGTACAATGGAATCATACTAAAAGCAGATTTGGTTAATATAATTCGCCCTGTAACTATTAAAGTATTAGCCTTCCATGACTCCAATTTAGATTTCACCCACCCTATCAATAATATATTGGAAAGTTTCTCTAGGTTTCCTCCTTCTGGTGATCAGAAAACATAAATACTTTCCAATATCAGTAGATATAGCAATACCAATTATCGTACTAATTATGTGAGTAGTACCCCTTGCAACCTTTGGCGAGAAAAAAACTTGCACTATCACTCTTCTGTTGAGCAGTAATAAAAGACAAAAATACCTAACCCACATGTTTATTATTAATGACATTTTAATTAACAAAAGAGAACAAGGTCAAGTTGATTAATTAATAAGGACAAATACAAAAAAGTAATAACATTATCAGGGAAGTAAACCAGTAAAACTTAAATAGGTATTATTCGATAAGTTACTTTTTAATTGTGAGGGAAGTATAAGCCTCGCAGTGAATACCTTTTAAGTGATTTAAGTAGGAGGCTGAAGCAAGCTTACTAAAATATTTAAATTCCCCTCTCTATCAATCTAGCTAAGTGATCCTTAGCTCAGCTTTGCACACGGAGGAATACTTCAGGATTGTTTCTATGATTCTTAGTAATGCTATGTGTGATGCTAACTATTTTGATCAAACCAAAGAAAAACTTGACATAATTATATATGTACGAAGAATTTTCTTGAATGGAACGACCAAAAGCAAGTAGAAATATAATTTCGATTTCCTCACTCCGCTAATTTGTTTAGATAATTAGATCTACACAAGTTAATTTTTTCCGTGTTTTTCATTTATAAAAATGAATTTTAAATTTTAAAAAATCATTTCGTATCTTTATTATTTGTAAAATATAAATTACTTAAATTTAATCTTAACATATCGTAATCATACAATGAAATAGATTAAATAAAAGATATATAGGCAAATAAATCCATACAGGAAGAAGATAAATTGACACTCACGAGAATGATGCAACTTTGTGAGTGGCGAAACTAAGAACTACAACATTGCATGCATAGAAGATATCACTTTCATACTAAAGTATTCCTCTATAAATTAAATCCCTCCCATTCTATTATCACACAACCAACAAGAAAATTGAGACATCAAATTAAGACAAAGATGGTGAAGGGTGCAGTTGTTCTTTTGGATTTCTGGGCAAGTCCATTTTGCCTGAGAGCAAGAATCGCTTTAGAAGAAAAGGGTGTGGCTTATGAGAGTCAGGAAGAGGACTTGCTTGGAGGAAAGAGTGAGCTTCTTCTGAAATCTAATCCCATTCATAAGAAAGTCCCTGTCTTGCTGCACAACAGTCAACCTGTTTCTGAGTCTGCAAACATTGTTGCTTACATTGACGAGGCATGGCCTTCCAAACCTCTGCTTCCGACATCCCCATACGAGCGAGCACAAGCTCGTTTCTGGGCTGACTACATTGACAAAACGGTAAATTTCTCCAATGTTTTATCTATATGAATGTTCTTCCTCTCTTCTACATTGAGTTTATAAAACCGTAACCTTGAGAAGATAAATTATATCCATATGCATGAATATACAACACTGATTTTGCATGGATTTTTTTTTATTGTTCAATAGGTATTTGAAACTGGAAAGGGAATCTGGTTAAGCAAGGGAGCAGAAGAGAAAGAAGCGGGCGTGAAGAACTTGATTGAAGTAGTGAAGAACTTGGAGGGAGCTCTAGGTAACAAGGATTTCTTTGGTGGGGCTGCATTTGGCTATGTGGACATCGTAGCGCTGGGTTCAGCCTCATGGTTTTATGCTTACGAGAAGATTGGGGGATTCAAACTAGAAGCCCATTGTCCCAAATTCTCGTCCTGGTTGAAAAGATGCTTGCGTAGGCCCTCTGTTGCCAAAACCTATCCAGACCCAGAAAAAGTTCACCAGATTGTCCTCAAATTAGCCAATATCTTCGGTTAACCAGAGAAAAATTTACATGTGGCAGAATAAAGAGAGAGAATTGTGCATCCAGAACAACCTTATACTCTAAGATTGAGTGATAACAAAGTGTGGTAATCCAATTCAGCCTCCAAATTTAATAGCTTATCACACTAATCTAGTCATTCGGAGAAGAAATGTTATTACATGCATCTTGTTTATAGTTCTCTCTAAATAAATAACCACCTTTGTAACTTTTTCATGAACTTGTGGGTTGATTTAGGCATAACCATGTTAATTTCAGCATCTTTCAAATTTCATGAAATACACTTTTTTTTCCCTTTGATGCAGTACTTGTTTATCCAAGTCTAGAATCACCCTTGAATAAAAGCCAGTGACATTGACTATAGTTTGAAGTACGTGAACATGACATGAAAAAAGAAAAATAAAAAATGGTTTCAAATGTGACTATTAATTTTCCCCCCTTTGTCTTTTCACTTTGACTGTTGCACGAGAAATTCTTTACCCATGCTTTTTTGGATGTTAAGTACGACCCTGAGATACAAGCTGCAGTGTAAAATGGAAAAGAAAATAAGAGTTGAATACTCTGCAATATATATGGAGATTATTTCAGACTCCTGCAAGATGGAAACAAAATTACAGTGAGGCTGACAAGAGAGAATCCATGCCAAGAATGTGCAGAAGTATGAGAAGCAGGAGGAAGATAGAGAGAGAGCAACAATGATCCAAAAAACTTGCAATCATATCATGTCTGGTTGTAGCAGACAAAATTTCATAGCCATGGATCCCGCCTCGGACTCACTTTACAAACTAACATGGGATCAATATTCATTCAAGCGGGCCTGCTACTGCAACTACATTAAGTCATTAATCTCTCTCTCTATATATATAGATCATAAACAAACAGGGAAAAGTCCATGTTTTGTAACTTGTTCCATAGGCATGCGCTTTGTCTAGGCTATAAATTAGATAATTAATTCATGAGTGTCTTTAAGAAAGCCTATTGGGGAGAGGGACACATAGTCCCATTCAAATCTGGCCCTCATGGCCTCGATTGTATTCCTTGTTTTAATAAATATACCTCAGGTCCTCTTTTTTATAAGACCATGTTAATTTACTTTCATGAGATTAAAAAAATTAGCCATAGTTAATTAAGTGTCAAAAGTTTTTACGGCTTTTTAGATTTATACTTTGATTTGATTGGGACATCTCATTGACAAGATTGGGAGAGAAGAGAATGGAAAAGTCATTATTTAAGTCAAAAGTAAAAGAGATAAGGATTTTTCTTAAAAAAATAACGAATCATAAATATTTCATTAAATATTGGAAAAGATCTTCCTTCAAGAACCAACTGTGAGAGTATTATTTTAATTTAAACATGATCGTAGTAGTCAGGGTGATTTTCAAATTCAATCCAATTGTTAATCACGTTTTTGTTAAATAATTTGTTTGTGAAGGTTATTTCCTAAGTAATTTATTAGATAATTTACCTTCAATTTCTTAATTTACTAACATAGAATTAATATAACGCTATAAAATTCCACTAAATTTTTATAAATTTTAAATTTAATTTCTAGAATATACACTTATATTTATAAGAATAATCATAAATTTTAAAATTTAATTCATAATATCTAATAAATAATATTACAAAAAAATACCATTTTAATTTATAACAAACTTTTGAAGTAGCTTTAATTTTTGTTGCAACATATAGAACTGGAACGGAATAGTTATATTTATTCAAATAGATTTTTAAATTAAATTATGGTTTAAAAATAAGATTTCAGATAAGCTGATCAGAGTAACTTATGGAATAGTAAAAGATCTTATGAACTAATCAATTACTATATTACCCATACTTTTTCTTATACAATTTCTCATATTTTTTCTTACACAATCTCTCCTCTCTCCTTTCATCTTTTATCTCTCCTCATTTAATACTCATACATTTTTTATAATTTATTAATAATAAAAATACTTTTAGAAATAACTATCTAAACACTCATTTATTCAAAATCAAATTTTTTCATAAGTTCTTCTTCGAAAGCCATTTTTTTCATAAGCCCGTTTCTAAAATCCTATCCAAACACACACATATTGATATATTTAGAAAAAAAAATCTCAATGATTAAATATTGCATTGAAATAACATATTTTTATTTATAGAAAATGTTCATCTAAGAATTCAGATATATTTTTTATAGTGTGTTTGGATGGTTTATAAACCTAGATTTGGATAAAATTTAGGTTTTGAAAAATTTTAAAATAAACAGTTATATTTGTTCAAATAGATTTTTAGATTGAACTATGTTTTAAAACCAAAGTTTCAAATAAGCTGGTCAGAGTAGCTTATAGAACAATAAAAGAGTTTATGAACTAACTAATTACTATTTACCCCTATTTTTTCTTATACATTTTTCTTTCTCTTAATTTTTCTTACACCCTCTCTCTTTTCTTTTCTTATACCCTCTCTCCTCTTATATCTTATTTCTCTTTATTTAATATTCATATCATTTTTCATAATTTACTAATAATAAAAATACTTCTGAAAATAACTATCCAAATACTTATTTATTTAAAATTATTTTTTTGATAAATTATTCTTTAAAAACTCTTTTTTATAAATTGTCAATTTTTTTTATAAATTTATTTCTAAAATTCTATTTAAACGGGCTCTATGTCACGTTTTTTACCAAGTTGCGTTTCCCCGACTATTCTAAAAAGACAACCATATTAGGCGAGGGGCCTCAATGTTTAAATATAATATTAAGTTAAATCATGTTTCTGAGGTAGTTGTTAAGCGCTGGTTGATCGCAGGTTCCCGTGAAGAAAGCTATGGAATGGTGTGCTTCCAGGCGGAACATGCCTTGCCTTAGCGTGTGTTTGGGAATAAAGTTTAAAGTCTTTTTTTAGTTAAAATTTTAGTTTAATTAAATTTTAAACAAATAATTATATTTATCTAAAAATAATTTTAGTTAAAATCATAGTTTAAAACTATAGTTTTAAATAAGTTATTGAAACTAATTTTTAGAACAGTAAAAAAATTTATAGACTATCTAATTATTATTTTATTATTATTTTTTTATACTCTCTCCTCTCTCCTCTCTCTTCTTTATTCTCTCTCATTTCTCTTCTCTACCATATCTCCTCTCTTCTTTTTCTTCTTTACACTATCTCATACTTTTAATTAAATCATATATTTTTTTAGTAATTTATTAATATAAAAAATAATTTTTCTACTAATAATCTAATCATCTTTTTTTTTAAATCTTTTTTTTTAAAAAATTTATTCTTTAAAAATAAATAAACTAACCTTTATTTAGAGACTCCTGTTAAGGAGAATTACAACGTTGAGGAGGCATTCTTATGTTCTGATAAAACTGCACTTGAAAACTTGAAAACGAACACGAAACAGAAATGTAATCTCGAACATTTATAATGCTTTTGTGTTTGGATAATATACAAACTATAATTTTAGAAGTCATAAAATTTTAGTTTAAATAAATTTTAAAATAAATAATTATATTTATTTAAAAAAAATTTTAAATTAAAATTAAAGTTTTAGATAAACTACTGAAATTAATTTATAAAATAATAAGAGATTTTATAGACTAACTAATTACTATTTTATTTTTACTTTTTCTTATATTCTATATCTTTTCTTTTCCTCACTCTTTCTCCTCCCTCTCTCATTTCTTATCTCTCTTATCTCTATTCTCTCCTCTCTCCTCTATTTCCTCTTATCTCTTATTTCTCTTCTCTTTTTTCTACCATCTCTCCTCTCCTTATCTTCTCTTTCATATATAATATATTTAATAAAATCATATCATTAATACTCATTTTTTTTCATAAACTCTTATAAAAAAACTTTTTCTAAAAATGTTCAAAATCTCTCTTTTGTTCATGAGTCTTCTTTTGAACTCTTATCTAAGTCCAATATTATGTTGGTTTATGCAATATTTTCCGGGAATATCGGAAACCATATCCGAACCAGAGCAGCAACAACCAGCTGGGGGCCGTGCGTGCTGAAAGTGGAACCGTGAATATTTTATTTTGTAACTTAGAGGGTTAAGGGTGTAGTCATATTTTAATCCCAGAATAAAGTAATATTATTAATCAAACCTGAGAACAGCGTTCATATATATATATATATGGAGAGACCCCAAAGAGGTTGGTTTCTGCTTGTAAAGCAACGGAGATATGAAGGGGCGGCGAAAAGTTAGGTGGCATGTCAACAAACATAAAAGTGCAACTCATAGAAGTCCCCAGTTATTAGCCTTGAACTAAAGCTACTCTGACACTAATGTTTGATCATATATCGGCGAAGGCAACATGAAAATAAATTTGGGTTTAAATATATATATATATATATATATATGAATTTAGTTAAGCATATAGTAACGAATATAAAAAATAAACTGCCCGCACCCTTGAGTTTGGAACTAATATTGTTAATTAATTATTGTAATATATTAATCAACCTACAAGAGGGGTCCGTTTGTCACAGAACTGATTATATCACATACACATATTTTTACGTAAACAAAAATAAAATAATTAGGGAGGCATGAACGAGGAGTGAAGAACATTACATAATGAAAGGACTGATGCAACAGGACAATGAAAAGAACTTCACAAGTCGAAAGAAGCTAATAAAATATATAGTTTGTGGATTTCAAAATACGTAACAACTAAAATAAAGGTGATTCCGCCGTAACATTTGAAAATAAGGCTTGAAACTTGAAAATGGAGCTGCATGCAAATTAAAACATCAAATTCAAAGGTCTTATATATATATATATATATATATAAGAGAGAGAGAGAGAGATTTAGAAAAGCCATTAAGTAGATGATTAGGGCTAAACCTAGTGAAAGCTAAGGAACCACCAAATTGGTCTTTTCCAAATGCAACCTTCTTCCCTTTCTCCTATTTTTGGAAAAAGAATTATGGGAACTGAACGATCTACATTCCTTTCATTTATTCTTTAGGTTCGACATTTGCATCTAATCACTTGTAGGGTGGGCTAATATATATTTTAATATTGCTGTTGTTTTGTACATGTAGACTAGGTCAATAGGTATATTCACATTTACACACAAATTAAGACAATTATTTTTACATTTTTTAAATGGACTTTCCTTTAGTTCCATCCTTCAGATTTTTTTGTAACTTTTGAATTCAAAAACTATAAAATTTAGAATTGGAATTCTCTCTTCTTCTTTTTTTATATACAATTGGAATTCTCTTTTATCCACACTATAAATGTAGAGTTGGAATTTATCCCGTACAATTCTTGTGTGGTAAAACAAAAGGACATATGCCCTAAGTTCTCTGGAAAAAAAAAGTTTCCTTATTTTTTTAAAAAAATTTAAAGATAACAAGAAATTATTTCCCAGGGCAAGTTGGAGGGGCCCAGCAAGAAATCCATTATTCAGTGCAATCTGCTTCTATTGTACAAGCTGAACCCATTTATTGCAACTCTTGAAATAATAAAAAAAATAATAAAAGTTTGAATCAATATATTTTTTGGCAAAATTTTGAAGATCAAATAAAAACTAGGAAACTATGGCCAAGAAATTAGAAAGCAGAGAGGGAAAAAAAAACAAAAGAACAATGCTTTGGCATTGACTGGCGACAATCTTCTGTTCATTTGATTTGAAAGGGATAGATAGACCCAGTCAATTAATTAATTATCTATTATTTATATATTTTAATATATGAGATAGGAGCATCTTGTAAATTAAAAAATGAAAACTATAAATGAGTGGGTGGTGAAGGGCATGGCAATGAATAACAATTCACCGGAAGGGATAGGGAAGAAAGATAAGAAAAGGAAAGGAAAAGGATATTCTACTATATCTATAAGAAGGGAACATAATTGCAAATAAAAGAGAATCTATAAAGTGGGCATGTAAAAATAATGAACTTGAGGGCCAAAAAACTAAGTTTTAATAGTAATAATAATAGCTGTTCTGTTCCCAGCAGTTGCAGTGCAGGGGCTACTTAATAAATTCCAAAAGAAATTTTGGGAAAGAAGCAGAATAGTTTTAAGAGCATGCAGAGAACACAGGATTCAAAACCAGATAAATAAAACACAGAAACCAAAAATTGACAAAAGAACAAAACAGAGATCCAAACACTAGAAAGGTCAAAATGATCTGTCTGTGGGACCCACGTGGGCCCACATACTGCTAGAGTTTATCTGACTTTGGTGAACTTAACTTTGGAAGCAAACTAAATTTATACGGATACAAATCTCAAGCTCTTCAGATGATCACCATTTTCATCTAACAACTCTCTCTCTTCTTTTTTGTCCCTGCAAATACTGATTCCCTTTAAAACGTTTTCAGCGTACAATTCAAGCATTGTTTTGAACTTTTTTGCGTAATCACTCAATAATTGGAGCTAAGAATCCTAAGTTAATTTCATTTTAAAAAGTCAAAATATTCCATTTCTTTTTTTAATGAATAGTATATATGAGTTAAGTTTAAGACTTGCTCAGGAGCCTTCAAACTCAAAATATTTATATGGTTACTTATATATTACCTATTAATTAAATATTTATATCGGTTATAAAATTTAAATTTATAATTTTATATATTATTAGTTAATTTTTTACTAAGCTCTTCCATTTTTAATCCTGATATAAGTTGACAATAGGTTATTACTTTAATTCTTAATTAATTAATTGGTTTCAAACATGGAAGCTTTTGTACTCTCTTTCTTTGGCTAAAGAAATCAATGCTGGCCAAAAAACTTGTGGTCATTTGATGGCGTAATGCAATAAATGCTTGGCCACTAAGACAATTGAAAAGCTTGCATTTTTGGCTCAATCTCCAAACTGTATTCGAAAATTTTCATTATACTTAATTTAATCCAATGGGAAATTTAGTATATTTTGAAAATAAACAGTTTTACCCTTTTACTTCAAACGAAAAAATGATTTTTTTTTCCTGGGTCATAGGCTGCTTGCGTGACTGATAGTGCGATGATAAAGAAATGAAAACGAGAGCGGGAAAAATGTCTTTTCCTTCCAAATTCACGAAAAGAGAAAAATGGCATGTGATGTGGTGTACACGTGCATTAATATATATATATATATATATATATATATATGATTTCTTTGTTTTTTTTACGAGTCTCTCTGCGAGGCACGACTTACGAAGTGGAGAGACAGTGAATGGAAGGAACAGATACACTCCAGAAGCTTAATAGACAAAGCGAACCCATAAAAGGAAGAGGAAGCCCCCTTCTTTCGCTCCGTTTAAAGACGTTGTTCCTATGCTATGTTCACAAACATTGTCAGACATAAGCACAAGCTCAAAGGAAGCATCTTTGTCTTCTTCCTCTGAACAGCATCCTTAGTACTCATTGATTAAGGTTTCTTTATTCCACCTGCTGGAAAACGCAGGACTTCTTTCTTATGTTGTTGTTGTTCATGTTCCCTTTGTCTGCCATTCTCTCTTCTTCCATATGAAACTACAATTATGACAATGGGGGACGCCGAGTCATTCGCAGCAGCATTCCCATTTGATAGAGCTGTCGAACAGGTCTAGTAATTTCGAAGCAATTCAGTTTGATTGTTTAGCTCGCTTTACAAGAAATTTTGTAATGATGATCCTGCTAGTTTCGACAAGTTCTCTTCTTTGTTTCTCTGCTGCGTCCAAATTGTGAATTGCTGTGTTTTTTTTATATTCTTTCGGTTTCATTGGCGTTATTGGTCAAAGCTTGAAGCGTGTTCATTCATCCTTCCGCTTCTCGGTGTTGTTTGGCGATATGTGTAATAGTCTATTTTTCTCTGCAATATGCCGATTTTTAAAGTTGATTACTGGGTTTCATTGTAAAATTCAGAACTTTTGTCTCCTTCGCTCGTCATATCTTCTTCGTGAAGCATTCGATCGTTTCCTCTCAATGAAACGAGCTGGATTTTTGAAATTTGTTGTTGGTTTACTATTATCATTTCTTTCTAGAGTTTGTTGCTTTATCCTGTTTCTTCAGTGTGTGGAATTGTTTCATTCTCGTTGTAAATCGATTTTCGATTTTTTTTATCTTCTGTTCTTGAAACCAGAAAAACATGAGGAATTAGTGGTCAGTTTCTTTCCACCAGCACCAAATATTTTATATATGAATCGCTTGAAGGCCTAAAATCTAACAGTGCCCTGTCCAGTTGACTGTTATCGATGGTTCTATGAATCTATATATCCACCATGTTATTGGTACATCGAATTTTCCTATATTTTATTCAATTTTCTTCTGAAATATGTTTTCTTAAACACGTGTTTGTGTGCTCAACATGTTATTTCACTCTTCTCTTTTCATGCTCCCTTGCACACTTAGATACATGTTAAGGAACTTTCACTGTGTCTGATATCTGGAATCTGGATTTGGTAGGTTTTTCTGGTCATTGAGAGAACTGGCTCTGTTTACAGAGAACTGATAAACCGGGTTTTTAACTCTGTTCAGGCAATTGTATCTATAAAGAAAGGTGCATACTTACTCAAGTGTGGACATAGAGGAAAGCCCAAGCTCTGCCTTTTTAGACTTTCTCTAGTAAGCATTTATGAAATTGTCGGTTAACTTTTTCTGTTGCTTTCTTGCTTTATTTTCTTGGAAAATAATTACACATATATCAACTAGATTTGGGAACTAGGCTTTGATTTGTGGAGGCCTTCTATCATGACGACTAGTTAAGGGGCTTTCTCTTTTTCAATTTATGAATTGCATTAGTGAAGAACAATGCTCTGCTTAAGATGATTTGAGTGAAAGCATGAATTAAGTTTGGCTTTGCATAGTGATGAACTGTAACCATAGTTTGAAAATATGTTTAATTCATGTGGTCCCTGAGCAATGGTTGTATTGTTGAAAATGAAATAGGTCTCACTCATTCAAGAACTGTTTATCTGTCTGATTTCTTCTGTGCATTATGATAAAATCACTGATAGTTGGCCCCTTTCTCCCTTATTCCAGGATGAGAAAGCGTTGATTTGGTGTTCTGGGCAAAAGGAAAAGCATTTGCAACTGAGTGAAGTTACAAGAATTATTCAAGAGCAGGGAGATGTATGTAATTTTCACATTGTTGCACTATAAACACGACTAAAGATTAGAAGAGAAATGAAAAGAAAAGGCAAAATGTTGTTTTGGCCTAATAAATTATTCTCCCTTTTCAGATGAGGTCCCAGAGACAAAGCCAACCTGAAAGAGATTGCCATTCATTTTCACTAATCTATGCAAGTGGCGAGCGCTCACTTGATTTGGTAAGATTTGTTTGTTCTTTAAGTATGCTCATTTCACTACTTTTCCCCCTAAAGTTCTTCTAATATTTATTGCTTCAAATCTCTATTTATTTTTAACCTAGATATGCAAAGACAAAGCACAAGCCACTTCTTGGTTAGTGGGATTGAGAGCTCTGATATCCAGGCCCCAGCATCCAAGACCGTTAAGTAGTTTAAGGACCCGTAAAGGAGTGCAGAGTTGTGTAAATAGTCCAGCTGGGATCTTTCGCAGAAAGAAAAATCTTGGTCTTCTGGAGGATACTGTTGAATTTGCTCAGGTTTCATATACCTCCTGCTCATAAATAGAAAATAGAACTGATCATTCCTTGATTATAGGGAAAAATCTCCATTACTCTTCAAATGATTGAAAATCTTGGTTTCTATGGTTTTGGAATATAACAAACTTATTTCTCAAGTTAAACACAATAGCGCTGCCGGTTAAGTAATTTTGGTTTTCATTTGATGCTGCCAGTTAAATGTGATTGAGCATAAACAGTCAAGTTACAATAGTTTAACCATTAAATTGTCAGAGTAACATCATTTAATACTACTTCAATGCATTCATAATTGAACCACTAATATGTTTCAGTGAATCTGAATTATGTGTCAGCTGCAACCTTTCCTTACATGTTAAATTACTTAGATTTACTTCTCAGAAATAAAATGTGGCTGTGAAGTTGCCTTTTGCCACCTTAATTATGACTGTATATTGATTCCATTTGCAGGTACACAGCTTACATGCGAGTCCTAATTTCTCACTTTCAGAAAGGTGCTTTTCTGAGGGCTTATCAGATGCTTCTGATAGTATTTATTCTTTAGAGTCTTTCCCATACAATTCTCATAATTCTCGGATCATAATGGATATTAAAGTTCCGGGTTCCGCACATGTTGATCCAGATTTTTGCAATAAAAATGGTTCAATATATTCTGACAGAGAGTATGAGAAGAATTTGTCTTATTGGCGTCAGCCTCCTCCAACCTCTCCTCATGTAGGAAACAACAGTGTATTGAAGGATGTCATGGTATGGGGCGAAGAAATTGTACGAGGTGGTAATAAACATGATCATAGTACATTGCCAAAGTTACTAGAATCCACCGTGATGCTAGATGTACAGAATATAGCTTTAGGAGGAAAGCATGCTGTCTTAGTCACAAAACAAGGTGAAGTTTTCTGTTGGGGACAAGGGAAAGGCGGAAGGCTGGGGCACAAAATTGACATCGATGTTAGTTCTCCGAAAATCGTTGATTCTCTTAATGGAATCCATATAAAATCTGTTGTCTGTGGCGAGTATCATACATGTGCTCTGACAGACACCGGTGTTGTGTATACATGGGGAAATGATGGTGGTTGTACAGATTCTGTAGGGTATGGCAAAGGTAGAAGTCAGTGGATACCGCATAAACTTTTGGTACCTTTAGATGGTATTAGTATCTCTAGTATTGCTTGTGGGGAATGGCATACTGCCGTTGTCTCTTGTTGTGGAAGACTATTTACATGTGGTGATGGTACTTTTGGAGTTCTAGGGCATGGAAATCTTCTGAGCATTTCTCAACCGAAAGAAGTTGAGTCTCTTAAAGGTAAGCGAGTGAGGTCCGTTGCTTGTGGATCATGGCACACGGCAGCTATTGCAGAAATTGTGACTCCCCATTGTAGATACAGTAGTTCTTGTAAGCTGTTTACCTGGGGCGATGGAGATGGTGGGCGGCTTGGTCATGCTGATGATGGAAGGAAGCTTTTTCCAACATGTGTTACACAACTTGTAGATTATGATTTTGTTGAAGTATGTTGTGGAATAATGTTGACCGTTGCGCTTACTAATTTGGGTAAAGTTTTCACCATGGGAAGTAAGGTTTATGGACAGCTAGGAAACTCTCATGCCAAGGATAAGACTGTGAATCTTGTCGAAGGACACTTGAAACAGGACTTTGTTAAGCAGATATCGTGTGGTTCGTATCATGTGGCTGCGTTGACATCTTCGGGCAGTGTCTATACATGGGGCAAGGGAACACATGGACAGTTAGGGTTGGGTGATACTGAAGACAGATACTCGCCTTGTTTCGTCGAGGCACTAAAAGATTGGCAGATAGAGAGTATTGCTTGTGGTTCAAGCTTCACTGCTGCAATTTGTTTACACAAACCTGTTTCTATTGTTGACCAGTCAGCTTGTAGCAGTTGTGAGCTTCCATTTGGCTTCAGAAGAAAGAGGCATAACTGCTATAACTGTGGTCTTCTCTTTTGCAATTCATGTAGCACTAACAAAGTTACACATGCATCTCTAGCCCCGATTAGGAACAAGGGTTTTCGGGTTTGTGATCTTTGCTTTCGTAAATGCCAAGGAATTACTCACTACTCACCTAAGGTATCAAAGTTGCAAAATCATAACACTATGCAGCAACCGAAGCGCTGGAATAAATTTCCTTATCTGACAGAAGATGAAGGGGAAACAGCAGTATCATCAGGTCCTCTGTCGTCTTTCAGTCAATCGTGCTACATGAAAAGCATGCCTAGCGGAAGGAAGGACTGGAAAAATCAACTAGAAAGCCAGAAACATGTAGAAAACTTCTCTTCAGTGTTGTTGGGTGGGGTGCCACAATGGGGGAAAGTTTCCTGCCCTGATAGATTTAAAACGAATTGTACAGAAAATTCTTTCATGCATGTTTCTTTGTTGAAAAATAAATTAGCTTCTTCTAATCCATTGAGACTAGAATCTACAGTATCCAGGATCCATAACGCAGAGAAAGATATGCCGAAGTCTGAGAAAGTACTTGTAGAAGAAGTTCATAGGCTGAGAGCTACGGTAGCAACCCTATATTTTTTACTTGAGTTTCATTGGGCTTCTTAATTTTTTCCCCTAATTTAGCCTAGACAAATCTGTTACATGTTATATGTGCATGTTAAACATAATCCCTTGCACTTGCTTCTATTTGAAATGTTGTGATAGGCTGGGAAGCTTGAAGAGCAGTGTAAGCTCCAAAACTGTATGTTACAAGAATGTCAGCAAAAGATCGAGAAGAGCTTGTCGCTGGCGAGGGAGGAAGCTGCTAAATGTAGAGCTGCAAAAGAGGTCATAAAAGTCCTGACGTCAAAAGTGAGTCTATGTTTTTCTCTTGTATATGAAATTTTCTGCAGATTATTCAGTAACATGGCTTTACATGTCCTTTATGAAATGGCTTATAAGTATAAAAATTGCAGCTTCAAACAATATCAGAAAAAGACGATGCTGTACAAGAAGGAAAGATCGGGGTGAACAAATGCGTGCCTTGTCTTTCGTCCGTGATCACGGATGTGGATACTCCGAAAGATTGCAACTTGGACATTCAATCTGATTCTTCTCCTATAGTGTTCTCTGACAAATTAAGATCCAAAGTTGGGAGAAGCAAATTCCTCCAAAGTGGTAAATCGAGTGAGGATTCTCAGGTATCTCAGCAAGATGGTGTTAACAAGGGATCAAATAATGAATGGATAGAACAGTACGAACCCGGCGTGTACATCACTCTTACTTCCTTACCATGTGGACAAATTGGCCTTAAAAGAGTCAGATTCAGGTAACTTCTGCTGTAAGTTTTAGCATTCACTGCAATGTTACTGCAATTTTTTAGTAATAGCATTTTCATGTGGCCACACATGCACACACTTAACCTTAGTGAGTTTTGTGAGGTTGTTACTTATCATAAAACTTGTTCAGTTCTTTGTACCCCAAAAAAAAAAAAACTGTTCAGTTCTCATGAACTGGGTCGGGCTTGGGCCAATTTTAACGGGCTCTTTAAGATAAGGCTCAAGCCCATCATTTGTAGAGCCTAGATTTTTTTTTCTCTTGTATAAAAAAAAAAGATTTCTTTTTTTTTTCTTTCTGTTTTACTGTTTTTTTTTTTATTTAGAGGGGCAAACTAGTGAAGTTCCAAACAAAATTGAGCCTCTTACCTCCTACTTATAAAGAGCTTTCATGTCATTAGACTATTGGCTTTTGTTTTACCGGTTAATATGATGGATTTGTTCCTGTAATACTAACACGATTGGATTGCAGCAGGAAACGATTCTCTGAGAAAGAAGCAGAGCAGTGGTGGGAAGAGAATCGAGCAAGAGTGTGCAGTGATTATGGGGTGGAAGGATATAGTAACAGCAGCCAAACTCAAGTGTAATAAACCCTTGTTTTATATACTAGTCTTTCATCTCTCCCAGTGCTTTTCCATACGACTCTGGGTAGGTGATGATGTTAGAGCTTAGCTAGTCTCTAACTGATAGCCTTACTGCAACAAAGATTATGATTATGATTATGATTATGATTATGATCTCTTTGTATCTAAGAATCTCTCTTTTTCTTTCTTTCTCGTAGAGGATCTATAAATCCAGATCTTAACCTTGGATGGGATTCATAGATTTTGATACCAGTCATGTTAGAGGAAGACCCATGATAGGTTTATTGATGTCTTTTTCTTCTTTAGTCAAAATGCTATAAAAGCTTTCTTCGCTGCCACCTCTATACAATCAATTTACATGTTATCATCTTGACTTGAACATAAAGCGTTGCTCTTTCTTAGTTCTTATATATATATATATATATATATATATATATATATATATATATATCCCGTCTATTTTGTTGTGGAAGCTTCTGGTCCATGTGGGGCCCTGCTATGCCGAGGTATTCGAGGCATTCAGACTGGAAAAAGACGAATACTAAGACCCTTTCGCCAGCAAATAGTTCATATACGTTGGCCATAAATTAAAAATACTATAAAATTACACTTGCTTTATTAGGTCTGATTAAATCGAATTACTATACAATAATAATAATAATAATAATGCTAGCAAGTTCTAAACTTTCTGATCAATTAATCATTCAACATGCGTTCATATGGTATTGCTATAATTCCGTATGTGGGAGAATACACCGACATTTCTCTTCTGCTGTCACGTAAGGAATTAATTCATGGTTTTTCTTATATATATATATATATATATAAAAGAGCAGTCATGATGTTATTCTACTTTTAATAATTGGGCTTTGATTTCTTGTTTTTTTAGGATAGGCTATTAATTAATGTGAATGATAAGAAAATTAGAATACTTTTACGTATAGGTTATATATAGTCATGCAAAAAGAGCAAAAGAAAACTTCTATGTGGATTTAATAAAGCTAAGTATAGCTCTTTTATAGTCTTTGATAGAGTTTCTATTTATTTATGTTGAGATCTGCTTTAGGTATAACTAATTAATTATTTTGTTTTAGACGTAATCGTTATTCCCCGTGGGTATTGCTCAAGAAAAGAACCAACAAATTATTATTTTTCCCTTAAAAAACAATCTGAAAAGAATCCAATTATATATAACTATAGTTAATTTGAGTCTCTACGTTACACTTCCATATACCTTGAGAGTTTGACCATTGGCGTTTGATTTCATTTTCAGACAATAGTTCCCATATCATTAAAGGGGAGTTCTTAGTTTACTTCAATTTTGCTTGGTCTTAACAGACAAATACACATGTGCGTAGAAAGCTAGATAGGCATCAAATTATATATATATATATATATATATATATATGAACAAATACAGAATAAAATCACTGATCACATTCTTGATGTTTCACTAAATTGTACTTGTTAGTATTGGATCTCTTGTCCCAAAATATCATTCCATCTGTTAATTGATTAATTATATATATTACAGAGATATTATTATTTTTTTTATAAATCCATAATTCTTTTGAACATAGCTTGAAAGCACTATTTATAGTACAAAGTTATGATCCGCTGCTTAGGCAAAGCTGTGCATGCATTTAAATAACTCATGCATGTTTTTGCGATATACAAATTAAATTCATGAACGTCTACATACAAAGCCTCTTGCAATGAGTTACTCGTCAATATTGAAGAAAATAATAAGAGAAGCAGCATAAACTCGGAAAGCAGAAAAGCACAAAATGATGGATTCACGAAAGGGAATGCAAGTGGGTGAGATTTGGTAGTTTGGCTTCCACTGGAAAAGCATTTGTTACCCCACAAGTCATCCTCCCATGCCACGTGGATTCACGTGCCTACAGCTGGCCCCACTTCCCACCCCCTACCTCTTCTTAATTACATTTATGAACGTGACTGCCAACTTAACCACTCTCTCTTATAAGTATGAGATTAGCTGAAAATAATGTGCTGTGAGGTTTATCTTAGTAGTAAAGACAATAACCGCTTTCATAATGCGTTATTTTAGATTCGGTTTTAGCATAGGTATGTTCTATTCTATAGTTATCATTACGCTGCCGAGAACCTTTGATTAATCATGAATTCGTACTGCTAGTCTGATCTGCTACAACGTACACAAATCTAATCTCGAAGCTTCATTAATATTTCAGTAGTGAGGCTTATAGTTTGCCATGCACATATATATATATTCCGTCTTAAACTAAGACGTATGGATATATATTTGGTAAAACATACTTCTAAAGTGATTGGCAGTCACCAACTTCATATATATGTAAAGAGCAAAATCTCCCTAAATATTCAACCAACTTGTAACCATGTGAAAAAAAACTAGAGAGAGAGGGAAATGAAGAGTGATGAATAGAAAAAAGCAGAGACAAATATAAAGGAGTGTGAAAGAATGGCTAGGAAGAGCCGCCAAAGTTGGGTAGCTACAGTAGGCTCACGTTAAAGTTTAGTATAGATCCTTCTTGCACAGCAAAGGCGGGAGATGGAGCCAATAGTGTGTGGCCATGTGGAGTTAGAGAGAGGGCCCAGAATCCAAGAAGGAACAGCTGAGAAGCATAGGATAATCTGAAGCACAAGACAGAGGTTCATATCAAAGATAACAATAATCTTCCATTTGATCATAAAACAAATAAAAAGTAATCCAAAGACAAAAGTACTCACAGGCGGTGGCATCATTCGTTTTTCCTTTTCTCTCTCTCTGTCTTTTTGTCCTCTTTATTAAAACCCGAAGCAACCCCACATTCCACCCTCTACCCCTCATCCTTCTCTCACCATCCATCATCTCTTCCATATTGTTTTTTTCTCCTCCTCCTCCTCCTCCTCCTCCTTCTTCCTCCTTCTATAACGTCCAAAATTTGGACACAAACATATATATAGATATAGTTATAAAGAGTATACACAGATGGCACCTGTTTCACTGCCTCCTGGTTTCAGGTTCCACCCTACAGATGAAGAGCTGGTTGCTTATTATCTCAAAAGAAAGATCAACGGCCACAAGATTGAGTTAGAGATCATCCCCGAAGTTGATCTTTACAAGTGCGAGCCCTGGGACTTGCCTGGTACGTATATACATAATCAGCTTCTAAACCTTTCATATGTGTTGTCTGTTAACTGATGAAGCTTTACAATATATTATATTAATGATGATCGTTATTAGCTTGTTCAGTTCTTCGCCATCTCATGCATATGTATGAATTATGATTAGCTAGGGTGCCATAAGAAAATACCATATATATGAGATATATCGTCGTTTTTGGTAAATTTAGATTTTAGATACTTGTAATTGAAAGCTTCTTTTAGAGTTTAATTAAGACGCAGTTATTTGCCTAGAATATATATTTAATACGAAACACGTACATGCTTGCTTTATTGGTCCAATATAGTTCTGGGGCTTTAAAGTATAAAATATCTGATGATGTGATCTAGGTTTATCTTTATAATGTAAAGGACTGTGTGTCGTACTTAGGGTTCTACAGGATGGTCCTTCATCACATTTAGGTTCCCGTATTGAACGTCAAGACTGGTCGTAATGAGACAATTATGGGATTCCTCGCCAAGTCAAAAAGAACCCAACTAATGGGACAAAAAAAAAAAAGCAGTGCGTACCTGTCTACAAGACATTCTTAATTCATGTCTTAATTAATATCTTCATTAATAAAGTATTAAGTTATTTTCTTCACATAGAAATACAAATCATCACAGGAATTATTAGAATATCAAAACTTATTAATCAAGCATCTCCGGAAATCAATTATTTATGCATCATGGAAAACCGATTCGATGGTTTTATTATTATACAGGAAAATCCTTGTTACCGGGAAAAGATTTGGAGTGGTATTTCTTCGGTCCTCGAGATAGGAAGTACCCAAATGGGTCAAGAACGAATCGAGCCACCAAATCTGGATATTGGAAAGCCACAGGGAAAGACAGGAAAGTGAGTTCTCAATCTCGTGCAGTGGGTATGAAGAAAACCCTAGTTTACTATCGAGGTCGAGCCCCTCATGGATGTCGTACCAACTGGGTCATGCATGAGTATCGTCTTGACGAAAGAGAATGTGAAGACGTTGCTTCTGGCATTCAGGTTCACCACTTCTATGTACCCTCATATATGATATATAAATTTTTATTCCTCTATAATAATTCCATTCTTCTTCTCCACTCAAAGAACTTATAGATTCTGGTATTGATGGCTGACGCAGTACTTTTGACTTGTTGAAAAAAAATTAAATTATGCAGGATGCTTATGCTCTCTGTCGTGTGTTCAAGAAGACAGCAGTTATAAAAACGAAAATCGGAGATCATTATGTGAATGGAAATCAGATTATAAATACGAGTGATCAGTCATCTAGCATTGAACTATACTCTGAAGAAAGATCGGGAGAAGATTTAGAGAGCTCAGTTTATTTGATGCCTATGGATCATAGCTCAGTACCCCATAATATTGGAAATCCCCCTTCAGGACCAAGAGATAATCATGGGAAATGGTCACAGACACAGTTCTTATGGGAAGATCCATCCTCTCTTCCAAATTCTTCTTCATTATTTTCCAACTATGGCTCCATACCATACCCTCCATCCAAGGTAGTACAAATATTAAATGTAAAGAAATATCAGTAAAAATTTCTTGTTTAAAATTTTTATTAGTAAGGAGAATATGATATATTTTTATATACAGAAATTACTGGTATTCTGAATAATTTATATATAAAGAATATCAATATTTGAACTTAGATCTTTTTGTTAGGAACTTTCTTCCTGACTTTCCTTTAATATACAGGCTCTAAATTTATAGACAATCTTGTGCTGCCTCATATACATATAAATATTATTTGAATATTGCAGGTGGATATTGCACTAGAATGTGCGAGGATGCAGCATAGGTTTTCTCCAATGGAGGACATTCCTTCTGAACTGGAGATGCAAGCACAATATAGTGGGACAAAAAATGAAGCTGATGAGTTACTACAGGAGATTTTTTCAGTTGCTCATGCTTCTCAGGAACTCATAAACCACCAGTCTTCTCACTCATGGGGTGGTACCACTAGTACTGAAAACCGCCTGCAGCATTATGCTCCTTCTGAACAAGAACATGATTTCACTTTCATGGTTGGCAGAGATAATAGTACTGCTAATGTCTATAACTATTATAATAACAACAATGCCTGCTGGGAAGATCCAGTAATAAACACAAAGTTAATAGAGATTGGAGATCTGGATGACGATTTTAAAGCAGAGAGGATCGTTGAGAATTTAAGATGGGTTGGCATGTCAAGCAAGGATTTGGAAATTAAGGTATGCTTTCTATTTCTATATCTGCATGGTACTTGAAATTTTATATTAATATATCGAAACTATGGATCACTATATGAAAAATAGGAATGATTACAATATAGTACAATAATAAATATTTAGTGCGGACTCAGACCTAAAAAATACTCACGCGCACACACGCTCACACGGTATTAGAGATAATTCTACCTATTAATTTGGGTCCTAAGTTAAAAACAAAAAATATTACTTTTCTTTTACGTTGTTTCTAGATAAAATGTTACTAGCTAATGAATGAGTTAATGATTATACATATTTTCCTAATCTTGTTATAGAGCTATATGGAAGATCAGAAAATTGTTCCGATTGAGGATATTTCAAGTTTCCGAGCAAACAGGGAAGGGAATGAACTGCTGCAAGGTACTGAAAATTCTATGACTCAGATTTAGAATATCACGATCAACAGATATTACAAGGTATTAAGAAACTAAAAAAGTGTCTCTTCAGTATTTTTTGTTTGGGTAACTCGGATTTTGATGAGTAACAAAAGAACAATAAGAAAAAAACACTGTCAACTTTGGATGTCTCACACCTCCTGACATCAAAGAATGATATCGATCATTTGTTTATTGTCTTTGAGAAATTAACAATAGTTCTTCTATTGCATGCAGCAGAATGTGATAATCAGCAAGAAAATAGCAGCAAGGAACTGAATGAGACTGACATAAATGACATCTCATTAGGGTTCATGAACGAGGATGACACTAATGAGAACTTGATAGATGAAGAAGGCGATGATTATTCGAGTTCTCCGAGCTTTGAGGTGGTTGAAGAAGTCAAAGTAGTGAGCCATGGGATGTTTGTGTCCACAAGACAAGTAGCTGACACATTCTTTCACCAAATAGTTCCTTCACAAACCCTCAAGGTTCACCTCAATCCAGTGATAATGGAGCACAATTATCACACATCAATGGAGAACATAGAAACAGTTTCTTTCTCAAGAAACTTGAAGGCATGTGTGATGAAGACAATAATAAGTCCCATTGTATTCATGTTTTCACTTCTGCTGATGATGCATTGTATTTATTATTCAGATTCTGATGTGAAGGTTCAGAGAATTTGGGGTTACGGTACTGCTCATAACAGCATGAAGAGAATGAGAGAATATGAAGAAGATGATGAAAAGGAGGAAGTTTGGTTTGTGAGGATCAAGAGTGGGAAAGGATTCAGTGTGGTAGTGAGGAAGATAGGCATTTTTCTCACAGTGTCTTTTGCTCTTTGTACCATGTGGGCCAACCACGTCATAGTTCATTAACCCTTCATCTAGTTCCCTAGTTTTATCCTTTTCTTTTGTCTGATCCAACATAAGCATTTGATTTAACTGACAGCTCCAATTAGGCTTCTCCCCATTAATCAGGCAGGATATTGATTATCCAGATATACTTGTATTTATTTTATTTTGGCACACTTGTTATTTGATTAAGAATTAGTCAATTGTATTCAAGCCTATTGATATATAATGAAACGTTCCCTGACACTTTTTACTAGAATTAATGTTTTGTTTACGAAGAAACCTCATTCTGGCCATTAAAGTTTGTATAATATCTCTCAAATTCTTCTCAATCGGTGATTACAGCTAAATTTATGGTTTTTTTAATATATCTACTCATAGATGCAAATTTAATTTGTAAATATTTTTTTCTTTTTTATACAATTAATTATTTCTATTTATATATAATAATATCAAATTTAATTGATTTGATTTTTAAATAAATTTTAAAAATAAAACACGCTGTGAGACTTTTTTTTTTTGTTGCACATCCGGTTCACTAGAGTTTTGCCCTGACTACATCCAGATCTAACTTGCTTCGCGCACTTAACTATGGTAGATGAATCTTCTAACGGGGATTTTCTGCATACGCCAAGGCTTAAACTCAAGATCTGGCTTAAGCGATATCGAGCCGCTTACCACTCGTACCAACCCCCATTAGTAACACACTGGGAGACTTGTTTTTGGCGAAGGGGAGATATCTATTTTTTTGTACAAAAAAGGAGATGTCTTGAACAATTTTTTTTTAGTTGCCCACCCGGTTCACCGGAACTTTTTTCCCGACTACATCCAGATCCGACCCACGTCGCGCACCTAGTTATGGTAGGTGAGTCTCCGAACGGTAATTTTCTGTATACGCTAAGGCTCGAACTCAAGACCTCACTTAAGCGATACCGTGCTGCTTACTATTTAGACTAACCCCTATTGGTAATTATTGTTTGTAATTGGGCTGGTATCTTAAGTGGAGCCCAAAATGAAGAAGCATAAAGTTACGAAAGCCCAATAAGCAGTTAGTCCATGTACTTGTGCCTCTGCTCTACCTTCTAGATGAGCGGAAGAGCAGGAAGGTACGTGCATATTGGGTTCCAGTTAGTCCACTTTTACGAGGTAGTAAGCGAATTATCTAATCTCCAGCATAATGGTGATAGCCCAACTCTTTATTAATTTTTTTTTTTGTAAAAAAAAAAACAGTTCTCTGTTGTTCAAATTTCGTGTCTCCAATTGAGGAGGAGGAAGAAATTCTGATGAGAAATTCCAAAAAGATTAAGAATAGTAATACAAAGCATGTTGAGAATTTATTGCAGGAAAATTGGCCAAAGCTAGGTCACAAAAGTGTAGATTCGAGCAAGGGCAAACTTTCTTTCACTAATAAGCTGAAAGGTATTGATGGGAAGGAGTAGGAAGTTGATGCTGAGCAGGATGGGATTTACTCTCAGATGACTACATGTCAGACAATCCCAGTAATATAATGGAGCATAAGGAGGATGAACTACTTGTTAAAACTATTGAGGATCCAATAAGAAACTTCCCTACTTTTTCCTTCTTAAGGAGGATGAAGAAGAGACTCTATAAGGTGTGGAAGAAGACAGTCATTGTAAAATTGTTGGACAGAAATATTGACTATAAGGCTCTGAATACACGGCTCTAAGCTATATAGTCAAAGAAAATGATCATCAGCCTTATCAATATTGAGTATAGTTTTTTTATGGTTAAATTTTCAAACAAGGAGAATTATTTTAGTGCACTAATAGGGGGACCATGGATGATTTATAATCATTATTTAACTATAAGACCATGGAAGCCGAAGTTTAAACCAAAGAAAGCTAACATTGATAAGGTCCTAAGGTGTCACTGGAATACTATGATAAAAAACTCTCACCATCATCAATAATAGAATAGGAAAAACTATCAAAATAGATATGAATACCTCTTGTCATTTAATAGTTCTTTATGCTAGAATATGTTTTAGTTTTTCTATTTAGATGGCAATGAGTATTACCTAGAGTATGAAGTTTTGCATCTGCTATGTTCTACTTGTGGTATCTATGGTCATAAAGCAGAGACATGTTCGAGTAAACCAAGGCCTACTGATAAGAGTGGTGCCGTAGAAAATGCTAGTGCCCAGGATGGTGATAAAGGAGGAGTTCCAACACACGATCATTCCATTGGCCAGGAACAATGGAGGCTTGTTCAAAAAAATCACAGGCAATGAAGAGTGAGGGATGGAAAGAATGATTTCAACAGACAGGAAAATTGAGGCTCACGGTATGGGATTCTTGCTGAAATAGAGGATCATAGGGATAATATTCAAAATGAAGAAGAAACCCAACGAGTCGCAATGCAGCATACTTAAATCGCTCAAACCAGGGGGAAACCCGTTATTGTCGGACGGAGTGCCAACGGGAAGAACATAGGGGAGGAGTCTATTGTGGTAGACAAATAGGTAAGTATATCAGTGGGGATGGTGGCGTCGGAAGCAAGACAAAAGAGGGAGAAAATGATGAGAGAGAGTCAGGGAGAGGTGACAAAGGGCGGCCAGTTGATGTTGACTATGGGAGAAACTGATGATGACACCTATTTAGAGGGATAGGAGAGAGCTAACGTGTTGGAAAAATGCAAACTGCAGCTGAACAATGAAATGGACATGGACAAGGAAGCGCGGCAAAGGAGAACGTTGGGGGGGATAAGGGTATGTTATGGAATAGAGATTTATATCTAGGGGATCCTAGTATTGGCCTTTATTTAATAGCCCAATTGACAACATGGAGGGGGAAGATGAAATGGACTATGATTCATTTGTTCTGGAAACCGTGGACGCTGAAGGTTGTTTAATTCATGTGGGCCTCCTAACGGGAGTTGATCTGAGTGGTAAGTGATTCAGTATCACTTAAGCGAGGTCTCGAGTTTGAGCCTTGACGTATGCAAAAAATTCCCATTGGGAGACTCATCCACCATAGCCAAGTGCACAATGCGAGTTAGATCCGGATATAATCGGGGCAAAACTCTAGTGAACTAGGTGGACAACTAAAAAAGTTCATGTGGGCCTTTAGAGCTGGAAAAATGGGCCCAACCCAAGAAATAGGTCGAGCTCGGGTTGGCATTATAGTCTGCCCCTCCCTGCCCGGTAGCCCATTTTTTTATATATAAATTATTAATATTATTATTTATTTTACCCAAATATTACTTTGAATACTTTTATTATTGAATACTAGTAAATATAATTATTTATTTATTAATATGTGTTGATATATTATAATTGATTAATATTATGTTAATAAATATTTAGATTTATAGTTATAAAATTTGAGATTTTTTATAAAAAATAGAAATTTTTAAGAGTATAACATTAATAATTTTTTAATTATACTAATATAACATTAGATTTTTTTTTATTAGTATTTTAAAAGTTTAGAAATAATTTTTTAAAATATTAAAAATTAAAAAAAAAAAGTGACGAGCCGCAGGCTAGCCCTCCCCCAAAACGGGGTGGGCTCAGGCTGGCAAAATGCTAGCCCGTTTTAGGCCTGCCCCTTAATAGGCCTGCCTGTTTTCTCACCTTTATGGGCCTTTATTAATCTTATTAATTGATTAATAGATAAGGCCTTATATTTGATTATTATAGGAGCATGTGGATATGGACTTTTGAGTAATGTGAGGGTTGTTTGTTTGTAAAGGCCCAAGTTCCAGTTTAATTATTTTGGCTGAAACTAGGTGTGAGCAAGAAACACGTCTTAGCTTGCTAAAGAAATTAGAATTATTCCCAGTGTGGGGTGATCTGGGGGCTTAGCCATTGTCTAGAAAAGTAATATTATCAAGATGCAAGTCTTAGAAACTGATAGACAATTTTTCCATCTACAATGCGAGTTTCCTGGCTTTGTCAAATTTTTATTAACAATAGTATATACAATTCCACACTCAATTTTTTGTGAAAATATATGGAGAAAATTAAAAGTTTTGTCTGGTAAGATAGATATCCCTTGTGTGGTACTTGGTGACTTCAACGATATTATTAACTGTAACGAGAGGGTGGGTGGAGCATCTTGTCCTATGAACATAATCAGGTGGTTTCAACAACAGGTTAATGATTGTAGATTATTGGATTTAAATTTTCAAAGCCCTAAGTTTACGTGTAAAGGACCCCAAAATGCAGGATATACAAGGCTTTATGAAAGATTAGATAGAACTCTAGTGAATATAGAATTCTTAGCAAATTTGCCTGACTGCTTTTTAAAGGTATTATCTAGAACTAATTTCTCTAATCATAATCCAATAATGCTTCAATTTGAAAATTATAGTATTGATAGATGAATTAGACCATTTAGATTGAAAGCTATGTGGCTACAACATGATAATTTTAAAGATTTTCTACATGGAAATTGTCTTGTCTAGAATTAAGTGCATAATTAGAAAATTTTATGCTATTATTGAAAGACTAGAATAAAAATATTTTTGGAATAGTTGAGAAGGAAAAAATGATATTCTTGCCAGATTAAATGGTATACAACGATCAAAGGCTTATGGGTACTCTATTTTTTTGTCTAATTTGGAAAAAGAGATACAAACTAAGCTTGATGAAATTTTGAAATTAGAGGAAGTAAAATGGTTTCAAAAAGCGTGTATGGAATGGATTGCAAAAGGTGATTGAAATACTTGATACTATCATTTGAAAACAGAAAGGCGTTGAAGTAGGAATATAATTACTTCTCTAAAAGATGCCATGGGTAGATAGGTTGATAATGAAAAGGAGTTGAAGATTATGGTCTCTGATTATTTTAAGTCTTTGTATGATATGGATGGAGATGCTTCGTGTGTTATTAGCACTACTACAATATATCCTGAAGTTAACCATGAAGTGTTTAAAAGTATGTCCATTGTTCCTTCGGAGGATGAAATTAAGCGAGCAATCATGTCAATAGATCCTTATAAAGCTTCGGGTGCTAATGGATTCTCGTCTATCTTTTGCCAAGTAAATTGGAATAAGGTAGGGGCTTAATGTGTAGATATGTTAAAGAAGTATTTATGAGAAGGGTCGTAAACATAGAGGCTAATATGACTATGATTACTTTAATTTCTAAGAAGGACAACCCTCAAGTATTAAGCCATTTTAGGCCAATCTCCGTATGTACAATCCACTATAAAGTTATTTCTAAAGCGATTGTCAATAGATTGAGAAATACTATGGATAAAATTGTTTTCCCATTCCAATCTAGCATCATTAAAGGGAGGCATATTTAAGGTAATATCATAATTAGCCAAGAGATCATACATATTATGAAGAAGACGAAAGGCAAGACTGGGTTAATGGCTTAGAAGATTGACTTAGAGAAAGCGTATGATATGTTGCATTGGGATTTTTTGCTTCAAGTGCTTAAAGATGTTGGGTTTGAAAATGATTTTATTAACTTAATTATGAGTTATGTTACTTCAGTTTTATATAATGTTATTTGGAATTATTTTCAAACTGAGTACTTTTTTCCCAAGAGGGGTCTCTGAACTTTTGTTTATTTTGTGTATGGATAGAT
Organism: Leucaena leucocephala; assembly: GCA_037074615.1. Classification (NCBI taxonomy): domain Eukaryota; kingdom Viridiplantae; phylum Streptophyta; class Magnoliopsida; order Fabales; family Fabaceae; genus Leucaena; species Leucaena leucocephala. The sequence goes on along the minus strand of CM073516.1, from coordinate 7,200,144 downwards.
TATTTCATATTATAAATGATGCAACTAATTTTGAAGCTTGGAAGCCTTTTCACATTGGAAATGGGGGTCCAACTATATCTCATCTTATGTTTGCATATGATTTACTTCTTTTTGGAGTTGCCACTAAGGAACAAGCTAATTGTATGTTGGAATGTCTACATTATTTTTGTGGAGCATTGGGAGAAAAAGTAAGCAAAGCTAAGTCTTCTATTTTCTTATTTCCAAGAGTTACAAATGGCATTACAAGTAGGATTAGTCAGAGGGTTGGATAGTTGTATCAACTGAAATTGGGAAGTATTTAGGTTTCAGAGGGAGAAAACCTGGAAATACTTTCCATTATATTATTGATAGGGTGAAATCTAAATTGAAGTCATTAAAGGCTAAAACTCTAACAGTTGTAGGCAGGATTACTCTTGCTAAGTCTGTTTTAAGCACTATTCTTTTGTATCCTATGCAAGTAGCTAGATTGCCTATTTCAGTATGCTAGAAAGTTGAGAGACTATAGAGAAATTTCATTTGGGGTCATTGTGATATTAATCTTTATTATCATTCAATTGGGTGGGATCAAATAGTCAAACCTAAAACCCATGGAGGTCTTGGATTCAAGAGATTGAGTATAGTAAACAATGCGTGTGGGGATAAGGTAGCTTGGAAATTGGTATAGGGTGCAAATAGTTTGTGGGATGATGTTTTATTACGTAAATATATACTGTGTAATGAGAAAAATTTGCTAGAAGCTAAGAAAGGTGATTCTGCATTATGGAAGTCCATTCAGACCAAAAGATTACTGTTGAAAAAGGCATGAGATGACATATTAGGGATGGACAGATGGTTAATTTTTTTAATGACAAATTCTTGTATAATGATAAGACCATTAAGGAGTTCTGTGTGAGACCTACTACTACAGAGGAGGACAATGCTAAAGTGATTGACAGGGTAGTTGATAGAGATTAGGATTTCATGCGACTAGCTAATCTTATTCCAAGGCAAGTTTTTCATAAGTTATTGACGGTGCTACCTCCAAGGCAAGATGCTGGATCAGATGTACTTGCTTGGGATGCATCTAATGATGGTAATTTTATAGTAAAAAGTGCTTATTATATGCTAGAAATCTATCAAACAACAATTTTAGCACAACGTTTAGAGAAATATAGAGGTGGGATAGAGCGAAACGTATTAGGGTATTTATGTGGATTGCTTTTAATAATCGATTGCCCACAAATACTTGGAGGAACAATTGGTCAACTTCATCAGCTTTGTGTCTGCACTATAATCAAGGTATAGAAGATACATTATATATTTTGCGGGATTGCGAGTATGCTAGACAGCTTTGGAGTCTATAAATAAAACCCAGCTACTATAACCAATTCTTCTCATCAAATATAAGGAACTGGTTTACTATGAGTCTCAAGAGAAATATGGGTTAAGCTGAATTTGAGGATTGGAAGATGATATGGGGAGTTGGGATTTGGCATTTATGGAATTGGAGGAATAAATCGTTTGAACCAGCTTTGTTAAACCACAGGAGCCACTTTTTATATTGAACCAGGTATGATGAAGATTTGTATTCCAACAGGAACAGATTATACATGATGTGACAAGTTCTTCTATTCTTAAGTGGGAAGCTCCACTGAGGGGTTATTTCAAAGGTAATATGGATAGATCTCTTTCAATGGCACAAACAAATGAGGGTTGTATAGGTGTCATTTGAGTCTATGCTAGAAATTGGGCTGCGGACTTTATACATACTATTGGCCCTTGTAGTATCATTGAAGCTGAACAATGGGCTATCTTTAGAGGTATATTATTGGAGTGGGATTTAGGTTTCAAGAAAATAATTCTTGAGACAGATGCAAAAAAAAAAAATAGTTGATGCCATCCTACTTATGGATAGTAATCATGTAAGTAGCCTTTTGATGGTGTAAATTCGTTCTTTTTAAAAGTGTGAATGGGATGTTAAAATTACATATATTCCGAGGAAATACAATCTGTTTGCTAATATATTGGTGAAGCAAGCATTATCTATGTCATCCTTTTTGGGAACTTGCCCCTTGTTTGGAGGCATTAGTGTCTAAAGAGTGTTTGGGAATTGTTTCCCCATAGTTGATATTTCTGTATTTTGGGTATAACCCTCACTTGTAACAAAAAAAAAAGCAGGAAGGTACAACAAGAGCTGTAGTTAAGCTGATAGCAGAATACTACTTAATGTATTCACTCCATTCCTTTTCATTTGATGCTAAGAAGGATAACTCTCCAAATCAATGATCTTTAATCTAATTTTAGTACATTTTTTACTTACTGATTTACATTGTGATCCACCACCACCAGGAGCAAAGATGATAAGTGCCTTAAAGAAGTCTTAAAGCGTCATTAATCTGGAAATGTTTCACAGAGAAGAAATGCTATTGATGTTATATCAGAAGTGATTGACATATCAATAGGTTCATGATTGCACTTGCTGGAGCGGCTTGGAGATGAAGATATTGTGATTCGGGAGCAGGCTTCCAAATTACTTCCAGCTTTAGGTTAGTCCTAAGTGAATGGTGCGCTTATACGCTTCATTAGGTATATGCACATGTGTATGGAGAGGGGGAGTGAAAGAGAGGCTAAAGCAGTGGAAACATCAATGTTCTGTCCTTCTGGTTTGTTTGGGTTGTAAAATGTTATATATCAGGGTCGCACTTGTGATCTTTTGCACGAAATAACATAGGTTTTTAAGTTGAATTGGTTCTTTATAGGGAAAAACACAAAAAAAAAGCCCATTTGAATTTCAAAATGACAAATTGGGCTTCTGAATATTCAAAAGAACAGATTGGGCAGGAGGCCCAATCTGTCATTTGCAAATTTATGTGCAAAGACCATATTACCCTTCACTTACCTAATATTTTGACAATACGATTTACAACTTGGTCAATGGTATTTATAACTCTGACAATGATATTTGCAATTTTGATAATGGTATTTGTAAATCGTATTGTTAAAGAAGCTACAGTATCAGCTACAGTGTTTCTCCCAATTGCCAAAATTGGATTTCTCACAGTTGCAAATATCATTGTCAGAATTGTAAATACCATTGGCAAAGTTGTAAATTATATTGTCAAATAAGCTACAGTATTAACTACAGTATTTCTCCCAATTGCCAAAATTGAATTTCTCATAGTTACAAATACCATTGTCAGAGTTGTAAATACTATTGGCAAAGTTGTAAATTGTATTGTCAAATAAGCTACAATATCAGCTACAATGTTTCTCCCAATTGTCAAAATTAGATTTCTCATAGTTGCAAATACCATTGTCATAGTTGTAAATACCATTGGCTAAGTTGTAAATCGTATTGTCAAATCAGCTACAGTGTTTCTACCCATTGCCAAAAATTTATTTCTCACAGTTGTAAATACCATTGTTAGAGTTATAAATACCATTGTCAGAGTTGTAAATACCATTGGCTAACTTGTAAATCGTATTGTCAAAATATTGGAAAAGTGAAGAGTAATATAGTCTTTGCACACAAATTTGCAAATGACAGATTGGGCCTCCTGCCCAATCTGTCATTTTGAATATTCAGAAGCCCAATTTATCCTTTTGAAATTCAAATGGGCTTTTTTTGTCTTTCTCCCTTCTTTATATTGGTCAACATTTTCTTCTTTTTCCTATTATTTTATTATGTCCCTAATGCTTCGTGGTTCTCTAATGTTTCAATGGACTCCAATACTCCTATGTGAATTTTCACATGCCACACAAATCATTCTTATAGGTATGTATTTAAACATTAAAATAATGATAATGATTTGATCCCTTTCCACATTATGATTTCTGATAAACCTTGTGATATATGTGATAAATTTATATTTTTATATATTTATTTATATTATTTTAGAAAATTTTTGTTATTATTATTTTAATCTTTAATTGTATAATTTATTTACTGAATTAATATGTCTTATATTAAATTAGAATTTAATAACAATATAATTATCATATTTTTAGTATGTTTCTTATATAATTATTTTTGAAATAAAAAAATATTATATTATAATTTGTATTTTAAGTATTTAGAAGAAATTAAAATTTATAAATGATAACGTAGGAATAAATTGAGAAATTGCAGACCAAATCTAAGTTTTTTGTCCTTTTCTTCATAAGCAATCAGCAACGTGCGTGCACGGGGGGCTTCCACACTCATCTTCTCGAGACCATTCATTCACGCCACCTCTCAGAAGCAGTCGGCCGTCATTATCATCAACTCCATTCACTCCCTCACGTACCCATCATATTCCTTCGTCCATCCCGTTTCACCGGCAGCTGACTGCATACCACAGACTCTCAGCTCTGCCGCCTCCACCATTCATCTCTCACCTTCCCTACTCAAGCCGTCCACGAACAGAATTCAGCTGGCAGCAGCACGAGAAGACGAAGCCCAACAGCGGCAGTGAACATAATGACAGTACAGTGAAAGCTTGACGGTGGCATCATCTTACATGGCAGTCCGTGGCAAGGGCGTCTTAATCCTCTTGTTAAATGATAAAGGCATAAGCTTATATTTAAATTCTAATTTTTTACCCATTAATTATATTATGATTTTTAGGTCATAGGATAATTTTATAATTATTAGAAATATTTAAAATGATTTAATTATATTAATTGAGGATTATTGTAACTGGATTATTATTTAATATTTTATATGGAACTGAATAAAACTAAATTTCATTATTTTATTTTGGGTCAAGACTTATTATTGAGATTATAGTAAATATCTACTATTTTTTAAGATAGCTTGAATTATTGGATTATTATATCTCTTACTAGTTTTAATCTTATTTTTATGAATTATTAAGTTATTAGAATAACCTTGTTATTTTCTAATTAACCTATAGGAATTGAAAAATTACGAATGCGTTCTAATTCTATCATTTGAGATAAATACATGACTATGTCAATGTCTTTGCCCATAGGTAGACATTGGTGATAGGTATTTATACTACTTACATGCTATATTTGAGCTAAGCATGCATACATGGCACAGTGACTTGTGATTGCTTCAAATTCTAACTCGTGAGCTTATTTGTACATTTATCTGTTTTCATTTTAAAGATACAAATTGCTGCCTCTATGATTATGGCTGATGTAAGCAACAAAACAATTTTAGATGGCAGCATTAACTATGCTGACTGGAGAGATTATGTTTTGCTACAGCCTGGTTTCTTAAACTTGGATTATGCCTCGAGGTTTGATAAACCTCTGAGACCTGATTATGCCTCCGATGACAGAGAGATAAAGGAAAGGTATAATATGTGAGAGCAGAGTAACCGCTTATCTCTTCTGCTTATATAACAAATGATCATTAAGAGCATTAGGGGAGCAATCCCTAAGTGCGACACAGCCAAAGAATACCTATAAGCCTTATATAAGCAATTCAAGCTGACAGATGAGTAGATGGTTGGTGCCATCAAGTCTGAATTATTTGATATGAGGTTTACAGGTATTGGCGATGTGAGGCAACATATAATAGAGATGAGAGGTATGCTTTCATCGTATGTTACTTTTGAATCTAACTTTTCTAGTGTTAATGATGACACTTGGTGGATTGACACTAGTACGATAATCCACATTTTGACTACCATGCAGAGTTTTCTGTCAAGTAGGTCTCCCCATCCCAATGAGGAAACTGTCCTTTCAAGTAGTGGGAGAAGAGATCCTGTGAAAGCCGTTAGAACTTTTCGCATAACATTTTTAAACAATTATGTTTTGGAACTTTATTATATTTTTTATGTTCCCTCTTACAAAAGGAATTTGATTTCTATATCAAAACTCATTCCATTTGATTATCATCTCCTTTCTAAGAAACTTATGACTTTGACAAAGAATTTTGTTTTGATTGTGAATTTGGTTATGATTGATGGTCTATTCAAAATTGTTTGTGCTTCGCCTCAATCTTTTTTTGTTTCTCGTGGTAGTAAGAGAAGTGTCATTGATGAGAATTCTTATAGCATGTGGCATAGAAGATTGGGTCATATCTCTGCTGACAGAATCAAAAGGTTAAATAAAGACAGAATTCTTCAATCTTTAAACCATTCAAAGTTTGACTATTGTGTGGACTGCATAAGGAGAAAGCATACCAATAAGTCACATAAAGGGGCTAAAAGAATTTCTGAGTTACTAGAAATTATATACACGGATATTTGTTGCCTTGATTTGACTGCACATGGTCAAAAGTACTTTATCACCTTTATTGATGATTACTCATGATACTTGTACGTCTATATGCTTTATAGTAAAAGTGAGGTACTAGATGATTTCAAGGAATATAAAGTACAAGTAGAAAAATAGATTGGAAAACCAATCAAGATCGTGAGATCAGACCGTGGTAGTGAGTATTATGGCAGATATACTAGTGAAGGACTAACGGTAGGTCTATTTGTTGATTTTCTTTAAGAGCAAGGTATAGTAGCTCAATATACTATGCTTGGATCACCTGACATGAATGATGTAACTCAAAGAAGAAATAGGACATTGCTGGATATAGTTAGGATTGAGTAGCTCCAAACTGTCATCTTCCCTGTGGAAAGAAGCACTCAAGACAGCCACGTACATATTAAATAGGGTCTAATAAAGGTAGTATTCAAGATACCCTTTGAAATCTAGAAATGATAGAAACCCAGTTTAAATCATTTCAAGGTATGGGGTTATCCTGCGAAAGTAAGAATGTACAATCCACAGGAGAAGAAGTTTGACCATAAGACCATTAGAGTTTACTTTGTAGGTTATGCGGAAAGGTCTAAGGGTTATAAGTTTTATTGTCCTCCACCTTCTAAAAGGTTTATAGAGTCTAGGAATGCCAAGTTTCTTGAGAATGATGTGATTAGTGGGAGTGATTGTCTATTAGATGATCACATAGAGAGAATTACTGATATAATTCATGAGGGGACGCCAATAGTTAATGATCATCCCACTAATGAGATTGACATTAAATGTGATGTAAACCATGTGGCTCAAGTTGATGGTGCTGAACAAGATGAACACATACCGGATGGTCAACCTATAATATAAGTGGAACTACCATAAAATATAATAGAGAATGTCATTGTTCAGCAACCTAGATCAACCCAAGAGGTTGAATTAAGGAGGTCAACTAGAGAAAGGAGACCGGCATTACCTAATGACTATATAGTGTACTATGCTGAGGTTGACTGTGATGTAAGTGTTGAGAATAATTCTTTAACGTTCACTCAAGCTGTGAAGAGTGTGAACTCTAAGTTGTCGCATGATGCTATGATTGATAAAATGAATTCCATGGCAAACAACCATATTTGAGAACTTGTAGAGTTATCTAGTAGGTCTAAGGCCATTGGTTGTAAATGGGTTTATAAAACTAAGAGAAACTCACAAGGTAACATCGATAGATACAAGGCTAGGTTGGTTACTAAGGGCTTCACTCAAGTAGAAGGAATCAATTACAGAGAAACTTTTTCACCTGTATCTAAGAAAGATTCGTTCAGTATCATCATGGTATTGGTTGCCTATTTTGATCTGAAGTTGCACCAGATGGATGTAAATACTACTTTCCTCAATGGTGAACTGGAGGAAGAAATCTACATGAGACAACATAAGGGATTTATTGCAGAAGTTAAAGAACAATAGGTATGCAAGCTAAATAAATCAATATTTGGTTTGAAACAGGCGTCACGACAGTGGTACTTGAAGTTTGAAGTGATCACGTCATTTGGTTTGGTTGAGAACATCATGGATGACTTTATATACCACAAGGATAGTGAGAGTACAATCATATTCTTGATTTTGTATATGGATGACATATTACTTGCTACTAATTATTTAGGACTATTGTGTGAGGTGAAACAGTTTTTGTTTAAGAGTTTTGACATGAAAGACATGGGTAAGGCTTCTTATGTCATTGGCATAAATATCCATAGAGATATAACCCAATATCTTGTAAGCTTGTCTCAAGAGGCTTACATTGTCAAAATTCTTGAACGATTCAGGATGCAGAACTGTTCATCTAACGTGGCTCCTATTAAAAAGGAAGATAAGTTTAGTCTAAGTCAATGTCCTAAAATTGAGCTTGATAGAAAATAGATGGAAAGGGTTCTATATGCCTCAGCGGTAGGAAGCTTGATGTATGCACAGATTTGTACAGGACCTGACATCACTTTTGCTGTGGGTATGTTGGGAAGATACTAAATTAATCTTGGAGAAGAACATTGGACAGCTGTAAAGAAGATATTTAGGTACCTACAAGGCACTAAACACTACATGCTTACATATAGGTGAATAGACAATCTGAACGTAATTAGATATTCAGATTCAAATCTTGGAGGATGACACGAATAAGTCTATATCTGGTTACATCTTCCTATTAGCAAAATGGGCTATATCGTGGAGAAGCGCTAAGCAAACTCAAACAGCTCCTTCTACCAATGATGCTGAGTACATTGCGTATTTTGAAGTAAGTTCACAAGCTATTTGGATAAGGAATTTTCTTGATGGGCTTAAGATTGTGGATTTAGTCTTTAAGCCAATGAGAATGTATTGTGATAATGCAATTGCGGTAGCCATAGTGAACAACAAAAGGAATAAAAGTCGAAGCAAGTTTGTTGAACTTAAATTCCTTTGCTTGAGAGAAAGGGTTCAAGATGACTAAATTTCCGTTGAACGCATCAGTATATTGGATATGTTGACTTATCCTTTGATGAAAGGATTGAAGTTGAACATTTTTGTCACACATATACCTCATATGGGACTTCTTTCTACTTTTGATTAGTGGAGGTTTGAGCAATGAAATCATATTTGTGGTTTATCAATTTCAAATTGTGATTGTATATATTTGTATTATTGAAATTGATAAATATTGAGACAGGAACCGATGAATATTGAGTTCATGTATAATGTGATACCCATTAAATGATGGTGCTACCTGTAATACATGGAAGGTAATACCCGGTAAAAGGGGACTTATCGCCATAATTCTTATAGCATGATATCAGTTTACCTAAACATGGCGATGATATTGAGTATACAGGCCAAGTGGGAGAATATGAGATATTTATTATAATATAACATATTTAGATATTAATTAGGATAATTAATAAATATTTATGAGTATGGCCTGTAGTCATTGGGCCCAATCCAATGTGGGTTGTTGACTCATTTTATTTAAGGTTAATTTTCTGACGGTGGAAATTAACAATTCAGTTTATCGTGTGATTGCTTTCTAAGTCCAGAGTGAAAACCTATTTTCTCAGCTCACTCTCGAAGGTTCTCCACTGGTGACGACAGTACACAAGTTATCATCACTTTACCTAATCACCAGTTGGAAGAACCTATTATTTATCTGACAGTATTCTCTGATTGACGGATATTTCATTTGATTCCAGTTTTTCTTAGATCAATCAAACTAATGGCAAAAGTTAACTCTAAATCTTTTGTTGCATCTCATATATATTTTATATTTATATTGTTATAATCTAGATTGAATATGTTATATTTGAGATATTTATTTTCTAACGTATGTTTGTTCAAATTGTCAGTAGTTGCTGAAATGGCTGAATAAAAAATGAACGTTGACTTGATATTGTGCATAATTATTGTAATTCCATATTCCGATCGGTGGAATATCTTCAGGCAAGAGCACTGTTTCTCGACGGAGGGCAATGAGAATCGTTGGACTTGCCGGTGGAATATCTTCAGGGAAGAGTAATGTTTCTAACCTATTCAAAACTCATGTCATTCAAATGCTGACGTCATTGCCCGGGTATGTTTTTAGTTCTTTCGTTGACTTTTAAAATTTTTTATGGACCTTGAAACTGAACTTTGTCTAAATTGAAAAGATGAATGATTATGAGTTGAAGTTAGATGATTGTATCGGGAAATTTGCAGTTCGTTGCTTTTTTTCTTTGGTTCTATTGGTGAATTCTATGAGCACTTGTTTGGTTTTGACAAATACAGGGATGTTGGATTTGTTGGTCTTAGGAGACCTAAGAAGCTGAAATTTAGATGCTTCGGAAGAGTGTAGGATTTATCCCGACTCAGATTCAAAGCCTTTACCAAGAGCCTCCTCCTCCAAAGGTGGAGTTAAATAAGGTGGGTTCCTCTCTCTCTCTCTTAACCTTATCATTTAGAGGTTATCACCAAAAGATTTATTTTCCTTTCGCTCCATCTTTTTAAAGGGTTCATGTTTTGTACCTCATTGTTTAGTGCATAATCATATTCTGCTTAAATTATCAGGTCTCATATTTTGGTCAGCTTTCATACTTTGTGGCTATATATGTGCAACTGAAAGTTTTATACAATACAATCAATGAATCTATGCATTTAGTACTAAACTTCACCTTATTTGGGTTCAAATGGGCAACGATCTCATTGAACATGTATGATGAATATGTTTTTATTTCTGCATTTCCCTCTTAACCATATTAAATTTGCAGTTGTTTCAATATATCTTCCCTTCAGACAAAAGGACACATTTAAATTAAAACTTTTTTTTAGTTTACAATGGGAAATGAAAATGAAATAATTCTAAATTTACAACACATACAGGGCTCATAATTTTGATTAAAAAAATATTTAAAGAGCATATAAATTCATGTGCTCCTTAGCAAACACAGATGTTATTTATGTGACAAGGTTATCCTTAGCAGTCTTTATGTGTGATGCTGCAGACTTTGTTGCTCTCAGATCATTAAAACCGAAAGAATCTGAAGAGAAGCCAAAATTCAGTAACTTGTTGCTCAGCTATAAATCATAAGCTAATGCAAAATTCATTTTCTTTTATTCTAACCTTTCAAATTTGGACTGAGAACGTCTGTGCACAAAAACAAAATTTACATATTAGATCAATGATGAAAACAGCCACGTTTTCAAAAAGAAAGAGAAAGAAAAGGATCGATGAAATTATCTTGATTAGTGATTACTTGCCTTGGTCGTTGTGTGACAGCCTGCCTGTACATTGGCTGTGGAGGTTCATCACTTGCAATGGGTACAGTCGTGGCCTGTGACATTGAGATTTCCGTTTCAGAATTTCCATGCATTACAAAAGTTCACTTTTTTAGAACTAACTCTATTGGCCTTACCAGTTTTTTGAATATAAGATTATAGAACGTGTTGAGGTATCTCTGCTTCGCCATTTTGTCCTCCTTGTGCATTTGCCTCCACAGGGTGTAAATGCTTCCCATGTTCAGCAACTTGTTTGCATAGATCTTCCAAGTATAACTACAAAATCAAGCAAACAGAGTTTTAACCATCTAATCATGGCAGATGCAGAAGAAATAAGGGATCGTATTTGATTTTTACCATTCATTGATCCGCTGTAATCCATACTCAGAAATCCTGCTCCATTGTGTTTGATCTACTCTGCATTTTTCAAAGAAATCAGCAATTTTGTTGCTCGATTTGTTCCCATTGAGGGGATCGATGAGAAACCCAGAAACCCCATCGACGATGATTTCTGCGGGACCTCCTTGATTAGTAGCAAAGGTGGGTAATCCACAGTTCATTGCTTCAATCACTGTAAGACCGAATGCTTCATATAATGCTGGTTGGACGAAAGCTCCCTTTGTGTCAGCAATGCAGCGATAGAGCTCTCCATTGCGATACCTATCGGTCTGTGCAGCAATCCATCTGAATTGGCCCCTTAGTTGGTATTTCTCAATCAAACTCAGCATTTTGGTTATTTCTTCCTTTTCTTCTCTATCTTTGGATTTCAAAGGGTCAAAGAAGCCTCCAACTACGACAAGGTTCACCAAGTTTCTGAGTCTCCTGCTCCTTCCATACCACTCAACTAGCCCAGTTAAGTTATTCACAGCAACAAGCCTTGCCATTGAAAAGATTATGGGTTTTCTCCTGTCCACTAGATACCCACTGTTTTTGCATTGTTTTTTTAGGATCCAGAACAAAAAAGAGGTTATTTGAAAGAATACAGTGAGTCATATCATATTTGATAATCTGGATAATAAGTGTCTAAATTACTTACATATACTCATTGGTTTCTGATTTACCATACAACAAGTTTTCAATGGCTGGGTGAAACTGAGTGAGTCTTCTGTCTCTCTGAGTGTGAGGAAAATAGACAGACTGGTCAGCTCCAGGTGCAGTTATGTTGAACTTGGGATCATATAGATTTATCCCTCCAACAACCCTGCACAATCCTGGGAGTGTAAATGCGGTATGACTTTCGTACTGTCCACGTCTAGCTTGGCTGCAAATAAGAACTTCCAAAATTCAGTATAATATCGGTATGTTCTTTTGTGTATGCAAAACAAAGCTTCAAATAAAACAACGACTATGAAAAATGACTTGTTTGTTGATGTACATGTACAAAGCTAGTGAGCTAACCTTCCTGCTATTTCTTGGTATGTGCTAGTTATGATAAAATCTGCTGCATTCATAGCAACTGTATCAGCCATGAATTGGCATGAGAAATGGTACTTTGCATCAAACTCCCTCCACTTGACATCTGAATCTTCATACTTAGTCTTCTCTAAAGCATGTGCTATTGTTCCCTGCTTTTCAAAGAAGCTGAGGAATTAGTACATTTGACAAAAGACATTCTTACAGTCACAAAAACCGTTTTGAGAGTGAAACTTTAATAAAGGGATAGTGACCAGACCAGAGTTATATTATGTTTATTGGCCATTAGAGATGCTACCAAATTCCCATCAGTGTAATTCCCAAGAATAAGATCCGGTGGCCCTTCCATGAATTCCATGATTTTGGCTGTAGCATCCTATCAGTATGAACAAAAGAAGCAATCAAAGAGAAGTTCTTTAAAGGAAAAAGGCACAAGGTAGTGATTATTTGACCAAGCCAATGGCTTTGTGGCCTAATAGTATGAAGGCTCCCTATAGGTGGGAGGTTGTAGGTTTGATCCCGCTTATAACCTCAAGCCATTAGTGTTTACCCCTTTAATTGAAAGAAAAAAGGTGATTATTAGACAAATGCACGTGCCTGAGTAAATCTCTCGAGATAAGGATAAATGTCAAAGCGAGAAACCTACTGATGCAGAATCCCTTTATCTGTTTGAAAAGGCACGCGTACAATGAAAGAGTGTTTGGTATCATTGATAGACTCCAACTCCAGATTACACTTTGTTCCCCGGGCATCAGGTATGAGCCTAGTAATCTGTCAAGATTAAGAATATACTCGGATTATTCTATTAAATAATTTGTTGTATGCATGTCCAATGACATCATTTTTTGCAGCTCATGTAACTTACCACAAGAATATGAGGCTTCATATTTAATCCTTGTTGCCTAATTCTGAGGAGCATTTCTTCTTCCAAAGCCCTAATTTGATCCAATATGTATACTACCTGTTCAAAATACAAGCAACTTAGAGAATATACGCATTAAAACCTACTTGACAAAGATCAAGAGTTTGATCACAAAGCCAAACTTTTACCTATCCTCCTGTGTCTGGCAAGCCAAGAACATCTTCTTGCCCAAAATAACCATGAATAGAGAATATCGCTATATTGAAAATAGAGGGAACACGGCAGAAAAACTTCTCCAGGTTCACAGGATCTGGTGCTTGTAGTGCTTCTGATAGGATTCTCATTGTCTCCCTAACTCTCCCTGCAGTATCTCCCCAACCTCTCTCAAAGCCATTCCCTTTGAACCTATGGATGAAATATTACATTGAGTGAGATAGAAATATGAGTAGTATTAAGGGTCCAAACCCTCTAATAAATTATGAATAAAAAATTATACCATCCTATGCCTTGTCAGTAGAATAAGAAAAGACTTGCTGTAGTTCAAAACTTTCATATGGAGTGTCCATAGCAAGTGCTGAGAGGAATGTATCGGCCCCTACTAATGCCAGCTGAAGATTTGCAGCAGAACCCAGCGCTTCGTTTATCAATAAACTCTGCCAATTTAGATTTCACAAGGAAAATGAACATCTGTCCTTAGAATTCTGTTTAGGAAAAATGTTTTATGAATTCAATTAATCGCATGGCTCATGTTCTTGCTCTTACTTCTCCTCGATAATTCAGTGCTAGCAGGTAGTTAACTAGGGTCTGTATCTTCGTCGCTTTCCCACTCAACTTGGATGATAAGACCTTTGTAACAAAGCTGAGTCCATTTCCAATTGAAGAGGGGTGTGCTAAATTAGGGATTTTGCTGTCAAATGCTACAAAATCTGCTTCCAGTGCATTTTCATCATTTGCCCTACAATATAACATCAGTGATAGTTATCGATATTCTTTCTTCTCTCTTTCCAGGACAAAAAAAAATACATAATCAGAACATCAAAGAGAGAAGAAAAAGAAAAAGAAACATGCCAGCTTTCGTCATACACCATTTCCTTGAGTTTCAAGTAGTCAATGGAGGAGATGCTCTCAACAGAGAGATCCAAAGAACTCACTTTTACAAATTCCCAGAATGCTTGATTTAGCCTCACCTCAAATGCAACATATGGTGGATAAACTACTGCTTCCTGCAAGTTTCATGATGTCATCTTCAAAGACACAATGTCACATGATATACGCAACAAGAAGTGATTTCAAATTGAGAGGACTTAAACCTGTGTGGATCTCAGAATGGAGCCAAGGAATCCATCCATCACTTCGTTCCTTTCTCTTATGTCATCGATGACCAGCTCCATTTCTTCCATCAAATGTTGAGGTTTCATGATCCTTCTGCCCTTCTCCAGGTACCTAGCAAAACACCTCTTCATGTAGTACCGGCTCTGCCTCAGTGCATCCGGCATGCTCTCTGTTACAGAATCTGTGCACTTAAAGGATGGTAGCAAGTAAGCCATTTCAACACAGATGTTCAAAGAAGGTAAAAATCAAGGTTTGATAGATATAGAAAACGTTGGTTTGTTTTCTGCCTGGTATGATGTGGATGTGTTTCAATTCATATGAAGGGCTTTGAGGGTATTATGTAAAAATCAAGGAAAACCTTTTACCTGGAATTTTTGTGAAAAAGTTGGGGAAAGAACAGTTTCTGGGGGAAGAAAAGGAAAAGAATATTTTCATCTCTGACAAGTGATTCAAAGCTTGGAGAGAGAAAGCTTCTTCAAGCAGTACTTCTAACATGGAACAACTGGTATCATTCTTTTCTTCTTTGAGTACACGATCTGTGTCTCATGCACGCTACAGCTAAGCTACAACGTTGGATATTCAGGAGGGATCTCGTCCATCTTTGTTTTCCCGAAGTTTTAAAATTTTACATGTTCTTATAATTCTGGACAAGCGGCGTATGATTTTCTACAAATAACTCACCTTTTTGGATGCGCCAGAACGCAGATTGTTCCTTTTAAAAAAAATAAAATTACCAGGAATGCAAAGTGATCGAGTGAAAACTAAAAAGGATTTAACAACTTTGATCAATTACAATATTATATCATTTTTCTCATTTTAAATTGTCACTTTACATCAGTCCACACCCATAACTGGAAAAGCTGCTGCCTAATTTATGTGAACAAATCATGTTGTTACATGACAGTGTAATTGGCTTGTCAGGACTGACCTTAACTTCAGAGACAGACAACCTCTTTATCCGGTAGAAGTCTTAACTATTTTAAGTTAAATATAAACAGATTAATTATGCCTTATGATATTATGTTTATATTGTAAAAAAATCTACAATAATAAACTTTTAAAATAATATTATATTCATATTTTTTCAAAAGTTAAATAATATCTATAATCCACTAAGAATAAAGCAATAAAAAGATAATAATTAAAATTTTGAAATCTATTGTATATAAAAAAAATCTAAATAGTTTGTAATTATAACTTTGTATCAATCTTTCTAATATTAATAAAGAAGAAGTATCTGAATAAAATAAAATAAATAATTATAATTTATAATATAATCATATGATAATTAGTAAAGTTAAAAAAAGAAAAAATTAATATATTTATAAATATTAAAATATACAACTTACCTACTTAACTACTCATATTTCTAAAATTACGATTTAGGCACTGGTAGTTATCATATTCTCCCTTCTAAGTGAAGCATTTAGGGAGAAAAGTAAAAAAATAAAAAAAAGGGATACTTATGGGCAAGACAGGGCAACCCCTCTGCCTAGCGTTTAGCCCAAAAAAAATATAAGTTGTATTTTGTACCTCGATACTCAATTTTACCTTATATTTATCGAGTTAAATAGAATATTTTTATTATGAATTTGAGTGGGTATATCAAATCGTGTGCTTTATATACAGCACTACTTCATACCAATTAGGAAACGTGTGTACTTATTAGTTATTACGTAAATTTTCAAACAAATAAATTTAATAATAATAGTTATTATTTGAATATTTTAGTTTGTTGGTCAAAAAGTCAACCTAAAGCCGTCTATAATATTGGCCTTCAGTTGAGCCTCTAAAACCTCTCCTGAGTTAGGGTTTCTTTCATTATTGCGCGTCTTGTCGTCGGATTCTCCCTATATAAATAGCTCTCATTCCATCAGTTCACGATCTCGTCTTCTATCGAATTTCGTTATTCTTTTAGGGTTAGTCTCAAACCAGTGTTTCGTTAGTGTTTCTCTGATCCCCGCTGCTCGGCACGGCATTATCGTTATCATTGTTCTTGCATCATTGCCTCCATATCAACTTCTCCTTGTTGATCTAAACTTGTTTTTCAAATTCAAGAATATTAGTTGTTGTAAATTTAGTTTATGATGTCTGGGTGCTGAGTTTAATCTGAAGTTGCTAGAGTTGGAAGAGATATGACGATACTTTCCGCAAATGATCGAAGTTGATTCCAACTTTGCTATTTAGATAATTCATTCTCCGTTAAGTGGATTGAGTTTCCAAGCCAGAACTCTGATCTTTACAACAACTCAAGCTGAATATCAGTAATGCTTCAACTTAGTTCATGTTTAAATGTGTAGTGTATTAGGTCAAGGGGTTTAAAGAGATGGAGGTGATGATTATTTCCCCAGATGATCGACGCTGATTATACTGAGCGATTTTTCTCTTTTTGAGATATCAATCCAATTGAATCTGATCCATCTCTATACCAAAACACAAAACTTTATGATGAAATTATGAATTAGGAAACTACCCCATTTTTTTCCTTTTTTATCTGGGCTCGCCTTTTAGGGTCTGACTGCTTTTTAGTAAATAGTGTAATTATATTATTAGGATTTGATTAGCATAGATCCTTAAGGCAACGTTTGGTACGGTGAGGTGGGTTTTGATGGATTAGGATTAGGAATGGGATTGGGTTTGGCAGTGGGAGTGGGAATGGGGTTTTAAAATTATATTTGGTAGAAAGTAATACGTGGAGAAAATAATGTTTTTAATTTTATTTTATAATTAATTTTAATTTGTAATAAGACCACAGTACCCTTACCGAAAACAGTCATCGCTTTATCAGCAGACCAATTTGGTTCATCGCGCTCGCGTGCCTTCTTGTCGCAGAATCGTTTCGGCGTCTTGTGATCGACTATGGCAACTCCATCGGAACAACTGGTTCCCACCTTCGGTGAAGCTATAAGCAAAAAGTGAGTGCCACTTAAGCCCATTTACCGTAATTTGGATTTATGTTCTTGCTTGATTTGGCTTCGTGGGTTTGCTTGCAGTGCACATGTTGTCAAAGTTTCATAGTTAGACTGTGCTCAGATGATGATTCATAGAAGTTAGATGGGTCCCGTTTCTTTTTGCTTGGTTTTTATGATCCTGACAGTTCTGCCGTGTTTTGGCGTCAATTTCTCTGGTTTTCTTGTTTTCTTTTGTTTCCTTCAGTGGGATTCCCATGATCGTAAATCTGATTGTTTCAACATGTTACGTTATTGGTTTACGAAATTTCTGTTGTAGTGATTCTGTTTGATCATTGATGTAGTACTTCTTTTTCCTTGTTATTACTTCTATTTTTTCATTTCATTTTTCTATGATTTTTCCTTGAAGGGATTGTGTGATGACCATCTAGCTGATTGTTTAAATGCTTCATGTCATTGGATTATGAAAAGTTTCCTATTCTGATTATGTTTCATGTATGTTTTTTCCTGTCACCTTCCAATTTCCCTTGTTTCTCATCTCAATATGCTTTTTTGTCATCTCAGTTTGGGAGGTAGCCCATACTTGACCTTGATGAGGTTAAGGCTCGATTCACGGTCTGATGATTCTCTGGTTGCAAATACATGATGAATTTTCTACCAGCATTCCTTTCGTGCTGACAGATATCTCTTATGAAGAAAGGGTCATTTCTGAGAATCTTTGTAACTAATAGACAAAGAAGTCGCAAAACTGTGTCTTAGGGTGAAGCATCCTTGTTCACCTACAAAATATAGTTAAATTCACTTATTCATGATAATAAGGGAATAAGTATAATACATATAATTAAATTCACCTACAAAATATCATGTAATTTACCTACACATATTCATCCTAAACTTCTTTAGGAACTGTTACACATTTCTTTTCTGCATCCCAACCAAAACCAGATAAGTTTAGAAGGTCATTTACCACATAATAGTTGCTTTTCAATTTTTTAATCCTAGATTGTATGTGAGGATGGGCCTTCAAAATACATCCAGGTATTAGATCGTGAAGCATCCCCTTTAATTGATTCAACACTTGTGGCCTTAGACCACCTTCACAAATAAGTTCACCCTTATCATGTAGTAGCATCATGCAATGGATTAGTAGTTCATCCTCTTCCAGTGTCCAGACATACTTATCTGCCTTTCCAGATTTTTCTGCCATAGTTAGTTAGCTATAAGACAAAAAATATGTTAAAATAGATGTCAATAAACATATGTTGAACATATGATAACTCTTACATTACAATAAATTGCAATAAACTTACAATTGTACATATAACATACATTAAGATTCAGTCACAAATTAAAACAAACAACAGATCTCACATTAAATAACTCTACGTCCTATTAGCAATAAAAGTATTAAACATCTCATTGGCCAGATTTTCCCTAAAGGCAGCCCACTCATTGGATGCATCAATAATTTGTATCAGGGGGTTGTCCATCCCACCTGCATCAACACCAATTTCTTCAACTTCATCTTCTAAAGGATCTTCTCCTTCTTGTCGAATTAAATTGTATAAGAGGCAACAAGCGATTATTACTCAATTATATGTCCTAACAAGATAAAATGCTGGGCTTCTTAGAATCGTCCATCTTATCTTGAGAATTCCAAAGCACCTCTCTATGACATTTCTTGCGGAAGAATATCTCATGTTAAAGTACTCTCGTGCACTTCTAGGACGTCGCTCCTCTCTCCATTCACTTAAGTGATATCTTTATCCTCTATATGGTGCAAGAAATCCCTCACAATTAGTATACCCAGCATCAACCAAATAATAGTTTCCTTGTGGAACCCTAAGTCCATTCCTCCTACTAATAGCATCTCGAAGAACTCAACCATCTGCTGCAGATCCTTCCTATCCAGGCAGAACATATATGAAATTCCCATCTTGTGAGCAAACACCTAACACATTTGTCGTGATCTCTCCTTTTCTATTCCGGTATCTAGCCTTGTTGATGGACAGAACTCTCAACTTAATGTGAGTTCCATCCAATGCACCTAAACATCGCTGTATAAGACAAACCATTAGTACAAGTTAAAAAATTAAAAACTTTCCACATATTAGTAAAAAGTAATAATGAATAAATGACATATATATACCTTGAACCACCTCCACTTATCATCAGTTGAGTCTTCTGGCACAGGCTCTGGTTTCTTCTACAACATATCTCCAAGTCTCATCATGCTATTAAGTATAACATTGAAATACCTACTAACAGTTTCTCCAGATCTACTAAAGTTATATTGTATAACTCTATTCTTCACATGATGTGCTAAAATGTGTAAAAATATTACAACTTGCTTATCTATAAGTATATTCTTACTAGGTCTAAGACCACCTATATCCCTTAGCATGCAACACAACTTATCAAATGTTCTCCTATTCATTCTAAGTAAGTTGTAACATGCTACATCACTACTATATACTAGTCTCTTCAAATACGATCGTTTAGCAACAAAATCCATCTTGTAAGTAATATGCCTTATTCGTCGTCTCCTTACTACAATAGTCATACATTGACATATAAAACCCCGCACTGCCTCAGCCATGATCATCCACAAAAGCAACAAACATAACAGTTCTTTCTTTTCTTCAGATAGTGCCATAACTGTGTAACCAATTATAATTATATACAAATGTAAGTATTCTCTAAGTTCAACTAAAGCAAAATATAGGAAGTAGTAAAGACAAATTAAAAAAGAATATGGTTTGAAGTATTCCTCTTAATTTTTCTCTGATATTGAGCCCCAAAATCCTTAATTAAAATAGAAATGAATGATAATTACTTAATATTACACTTCAATCATGCATAATGAGTTTTTCTTTCACTTTCATATGCTTTCCCTTCAGGTTCTTTTTTGTGTTTCTGATAAATCAATGATCTGTAGAAGTTATGAATAGCAAAAGTAAAAAACAAAACAAAAACAAATCTAAGAAAGCCTAAACGAAGAGAGAGAGAGAGATAGACACACAAACACACACTCACAAAAACTTCTCTAACTATGCTTCCAAAAGTCTCAAAACAAAACAAAAGCAAAGCCACTATGTAGTAAACCAGTGATAGTGAGGATACGAGTAATGAACAAACGCTCTGAGAGGATACGAGTGAGAAATAAGCAATGAACAAACTTCTCTAACTATATTTAGTGAGAGGATACAAGTATACAAAACAAACGCTCTGAAACCAACAGTATTGAAGGTAATGACAGATTACAAAAACTTCTTTAACTATGCTTCCCAAAGTCTCAAAACAAAATAATAGCAAAGCCATTATTTAGTAAACCAGTGACAGCGAGGATACTAATGAACAAATACGAGTGAGTAATGAGCAATCAACAAACTTCTCTAACTATATTCAGTGAGAGGATATGAGTGTACAAAACAAACACTCTAAAACCAGCAGTATTGCTGATTTTTGACAGATTATTATCTGCAAATACGAGTGAGTAATGAGCAATCAACAAACTTCTCTAACTATATTCAGTGAGAGAATATTATTATCTGCAACGAGCGAGCAATGATAAATGATAGATTACTATTATCGGCAATGACAGATTAAATACCAAGCGCGACAGCGATGAGCAATGGCATATCACTATTATTGACAACGAGCGACAGTGATAAAGGCAAGCGGCACTTACCATGAGCGATGATAGTTAAGAAACCAGCAATATTGAAGACAAACCGATGGAAGTCATAGCTAGTGGCATTCTTCTCCCGAGCATGAAATGAAACCAGCGGCATCGGGCAACATTGAGACTGATATAAATCTAGGGCAAGGATAATTTTGTCAAAATTTTAGTACAACTATGGGTATTTTTGTCTTCAAAAAATTTAATCCCAGGATTGAAAATGCAATACCTGGGGAAGAGGTGGTATTGTTCAATCCCACCTATGTGGTATTGCTCAATCCCAAAGTTTATTTAATGCTACATACCAAACAATCCAATTAACTCATTCCCTATCTCTGTACCAATCCCAAGCCCATATTGCTGCATACCAAACATGCCCTAAGTTTATTATCTTAAGGCTTTAAATTATGGGTCATGTACCGAATGTTTCTTTTAGAACTGATCCTAACTCATAACAGTGGCAATTTTGTCATTGACATTTTATGGAAAAAATGGTTTTGCTGACTTTGGAGGGCAAGATTACTAATATGAAGTATTATTTTTAGACAGTAATATAGTTCAATCTTATCTATTAATAATTTTGTTTTTTAAAAGAAAGTATCATAGAAGCATTATCAAACTACACCAAATATATAAAACCAAACCGAGGTTTGGTTTTTTTTATCAAACCTTCGAATACCCAAGTAACAAATTCAGGGAAGAATTCTGTTTCAATCAATATTACTCAACGAAATAAATTCATTTCTAATTTGCAATGTGGTTCAAAGTTGAATTGAGAGAATCGACTTCTTTAGCGTCATAGATCTATATTTCTATCAACAAACCTGTTTCCCAAGTAACATATGATCGAACTTCTCAGAAAAGATGGCCCAAAGAATTAATATCGAATTACCAAAAGACCGAAAATATTAATAGCGTGAGACATGGGTCAAAGACTCAAACGACTTGTCGTCCTGTGGATGATGGACTATGGTTAAAGACCACCAAAAAGTTGAGAAGTTCTTAGCTACTAATCTTCTACTGATGGAAATGGAATAGAAAAACCTCAGGCATAACACTAGAGCCAATCTTTTCATTATGTCAAGAGAGACTCAAGTATTTCATTGCAATAAGAGATTCAATTCACCAGGACTTTTTTATACCTAAGCCGCCACTGAACAGCCAATTTACACTTGTCCATGAACCTTCTGGCTTTTCTGGATACAAGTATATCACTTCAACCATGGCCATCCTGCAGATTATTAACTTCCAAAAAGCTACAAATCTCATCCCTAGAAGACAACAGTGTGGTGATTTCCATGAAACTACAAAAATCTTGACTATTATCCATTGCATTCAGGAGTATTGTGTCTTCAATTGATGTCGGCAAACTCTTCAATTCAGAATTGCAAGTCTTTGACAGCCATTTCATGATAACAATTTCATTGTCCACAGACAACTGAGAACCAGAATACACAAGATGGCTGACAGACTTGCGCTTAGTTTTAGGGGTTGCCCACAACCTCAAAGCAGACAGTAATGCGAAGGAAGGCTTCCCGTCGAGGCAAATATAGAGCGACTCTTTTGGCCATGAACTGGAAGAATATACAGCAGATTCAAGAGGGATAAAATTTTGTCGTTTGGATTTTCTTGTAGGAGGAAACCATAGTGTTCAAGAAGCTCTAAATTTGTGTACAGTCCATAGCATAATACAACCTGAAGGAAACAACGTGAAACTTAATTTCAAGTTTGCTTACCAGTAGAGAAAGAATATGAAAGTTTTAGTACTTATACAAACTATTGCATTGATTGATATAAATGACCCATTAATAAGGCAAGGTAAATCATTCTTGTAATTTCCGTAGTCTGCAACCCAAAGACAAGAAACAATCAATGGTTTATACTTGAATCTTAGCCTCAAGTAGTAATAACGATTGGTCATTGAGAAGTAGTTTGGGAACAAGTCCAATGTTAAAAGCAACCCAAAAGTAATACTCTCATACCCTTACTATAGGATTTAATCGAGGAATTAATATTAGTATTAAATATAAAATATATTTCTTAAATTTATTAACTTTTTTTCTTCAAATTACACCTATTGATACTCTCAACAATAATCTAGAGGGAGAGAGAATCAAGAAAGATAATTAGTCTGTTTAAAAAAAATATACCATATTAAATTTCTTAATCTAGTTAAATTAGTTAAATAAGTCATATACCGAAAGAGTGCTACTATTCTGAAAAAGCAATGCATTATGTAATAACTTGTAATTTTCCCTAGCATAAAAGCAATATGAATTAGCATCTTCCTCAAATCCACCATCTGTTAATCTCTGGGAATGAGAACCAAGCTCCTCTGCATCTAACATTAAAGTATTCTCTACATTTGAGACAGAAGTGACTTCGAAGGAAGAATTGGATGATGGAATCTCCTTATCTTCAGGATCAGATGGCTCCATTCCAGGGGCGTCATAATTAAACAAGTCACCCACAGGGCATGAACACCCAGCTTCATCCCATGGTATGTGCAATGTCTGTGAGGATATCTAGATTTTTTAATAACGAGATAAAACAATTTAAATGGATTCTAATTTTACACTAAAAAAGGTATTATAATCGAAATACTTTAGCTTGAATAGGTCCCTCCTCTCATAGGCCAGATTTTCTAACCGTTGCAATAGCCCAAAGCTATGCCTTGAAAGTTAAAAGTTGGGGCTTGGGTTTGATTTCTTCCCTCAAAGCATTGGCTTCTTTCTACTCTGATTTGGCCTTTAATACAGCTTTTTCTGTGACCCAGCGAGCCTCATCCACCTAATAGCAACCTTTTAAAGATCATTTCTAACAAATAATAACAAAAATGAAATCTTGACATTAATGGAAAATCAAGATGCTATAATCTAACTATATAGATATTAGGAGATTATAAATATCTTATAATTTATAGATAGGATAAGATATGATATTATTTTATTAGTATCTAAGATTATCTAGAATTTTTTATTGTGTTTATATATCCCTTATGAACATTAATAAAGAATAAGTATTTTTTCTTCTATAAATCTACATGGTAGCACAACAGGTTAGAAACCCCAGTCTACTAGCTTTACTGTAGCGTCATACCTTGGCCTCTCATTCCCTGCCTCAGACGACAACAGGTGCCAGCCAGGGAGGAGCTCAGGGTTCCGATCGGCCAGTCCCTGGAGTTTCGCTGTCAACCAAGCCGCGTGTGGCTCTTTTGCGCTGCCACAAGTTTCTGCCGTCACTCCATACGTCAAAGCGTGAGGTGCTTTTCCTGCGAGTTACCGATAGTACTTCAATTCCTCCAGCATCGACTCCTCTCGGCATCATCCTAGGAGTTTCAAGATCGGGAAGCCTCACACAGTCCTCTGTAAGGGTTACTAGAAAATGTGTCTCCATCACTGTGCGTATGGTACCTACCCCTCATGGTGCTGGAATCGTTGATGCTAGGGTGCCGAAGAAGGCTTTTCAATTTGCAGGAATAGAGGATGTATTCACCTCTTCTAAAGGATAGACTAAAACCCTTAGAAATTTTGTCAAGGCAACTTTTGATTGTTTGCTGAAAACATAGGGTTCCTGACACCTGAGTTCTAGAGGGATACACGGTTCACCAAATCTCCATTCCAAGAGTACACTGATCTATTGGCGAAGCCAACAGAAGGCCCTAATCCTGAAGGATGAAAACAGGGTAGTAGAAGCTTGAGGTGTAACACTTGGCAGTTGCAGTTTTGTTGATATGGAGTTTCTAATTTTTAGACAATTTTGGTTACTGTTTTGACCCCTAGAGTGGTCTTCTACTTGTTTGAATATTGGTTCTTACATAGCTCTTGGTGAAGCTTTGGTAATTGAGTCATCTGGTTCTTTTGTTTAATCGTCGTCTGGCTGCTTTCGCTTTTGTTACTGATCTTTTTATGTATGGTTGTGACTAATACTACCGCAATTTCTAAGATAGTTCTAATAGTCACTAAGATTCCTGTGAGTGCTACTATTATAACAGATAATAAGTCCACCGCCCTTGTCTCTTCTTTCTCCAAGTGGATCATAGACTCTGGTGACCATATGATAGGTAACTGTTATCTCTTCTCCACTTATACCTAATATCACCATTACAAATGGTTCACAATCCCGTGTTATTGGCTCTAACACTGTTGAACCTACCTCTTCTATTCATTTGGAATATGTGCTCCATATCCCTAACCTTGTATTTAACTTTTTGTTTCCTAGTAAACTTACTCGTGAATTAAACTGTTGGGTCTCATTTTTTCTTGAATATTGATTGATAAAGGATCTTTGACGAAGAAGATTATTAGTAGGGATTATGAATCTGGGGGTCATTACTTCCTTTATGATTAGGGGTCTCATGTAATGGCTTGTACCAATAGTGTCACTCCTTTTAAAATAAATTGTCATTTAGATCATTTATCTTTATCATATTTAAAAAAGGTTTATCCTCAGTTTCAGCATTTGTTGTCCTTAGATTATAAGTTATGTCAGTTTGCTAAACATCATCGTCTTCCTTTAGTATCTCGAGTCAATAAATGAGTTTTGTCTCCTTTTGAGTTAGTTCACTATGATGTTTGGAGTCTGTGTCCAGTTGAATCCAAAGCTAATTTTAAGTATTTTGTTACTTTTGTTGATGATTATTCCCATCACTACTTGGTTATATTTAATGAAAAATCATTCTGAGTTGTTCTCTCATTTTTATGCCTTTACTGTAGAAGTTAAAAATCAATTCAATACTTCTATCCATCCCTTGCGCAGTGATAATGTTAAAAAATATTTTTCTTAATCATTTTGCTCTTTTATGCTTTAAAACAAAATTTTACATCAATCTTCTTATGTTGATACACCATATCAAAATGGTGTTGTCGAAAGAAAAAATTGTCACTTATTAGAAGTAGCCTGAGCCCTTTTATTTCAAATGTAGGTTCCAAAACCCTTTTGGGCAAATGTGGTCTCCACTGCTTGCTTTCTCATTAATCGCATGTCCTCCTCTATTCTTGATGGTCACATTCCTTACACCACTATCTTCCTTCCAAACCTTTGTTTCCCATTGATCCTAAGATTTTTGGATGTGTGTGTTTTGTTCGAGATGTGTGTTTCTGTCTCTAAGTCCCTCAAGTGTATCTTCCTCAGCTACTCTCATGTTTAGAAGGGTTATCAATATTTTCTCCTACTCTTAATCATTATTTGGTGTATGCAAATGTCACTTTTCAGGTATCTATTACATATTTTGTTTTGAACACTTCAGCTCCTCCTTCTCCATCTACAGAGGAGGATGCTCTTTTGGGATATTTTATCATTCACTCACCATCACTGGCCCCAACTCCCTTATCGGTCCTTGGTTAACCACCTTTATCTCAGGTCTATTCTAGACGTTTGAAGGAGACTGTTACTACTATTACGTCAAATTCTACCCCATCATTATCTACTCAGAAAGCACTACTCACCCTGAGCCTATCCTAGTTCCTGACTCAGAGACACCTCCTGTCC
The DNA here is from genome assembly GCA_037074615.1 of Leucaena leucocephala. Lineage (NCBI taxonomy): Eukaryota > Viridiplantae > Streptophyta > Magnoliopsida > Fabales > Fabaceae > Leucaena > Leucaena leucocephala. The sequence goes on along the minus strand of CM073516.1, from coordinate 7,173,509 downwards.
CAGATCCCTCACTTGATTTGCCCAACAAAGGTAAACGTACTTATGCCTATCTTATTTCTTCTTTTATTTTATATAAATATCTATCCTCTGCTTCTCATACCTTTGTTATCTCTTTAGACACTATTTTAGTACCCCATTCCCTTCTTAAGGCATTATCCCACCCAGGTTGGTGTACTGCTATGGAAGAGGAGATGGTGGCTCTTGATTGTACTGGTACATGAACCTTAGTAAATTTACCGACAAAAAAGAAAGTCATTGGGTGTAGATGAGTGCTGACCCATAAAATTAAGGCTGATGGCACACTTGAATGCCTTAAAGCTCGTCTTGTTGCTAAAGACTATACTCAAAAGTATGGTGTTAACTATTCTGAGACATTTTTCCCCATAGCCAAACTCTCATATGTTTGTCTATTCATCTCGTTGGCCACTACGAATGGTTTGAATCTCTCTCAACTAAATATATAAAATGCATTTTTAGATGGTGATCTTCTTGAAGAAGTGTGCATGGAGCAACTACCCAGTTTTATTGCTTAGGGGAAACGTGGTAAAGTGTGTCATCTTAAGAGATCTTTATCCGGCTTAAAGCAAAGTCCTCAGGCATAGTTTAACATATTTAATACTGTTGTGAAGATATAATATTATTTTATTAGTATCTAGGGTTATCTAGAATTATCTATTGTATATATATATATACATCCTTTCTGAACATCAATAAAGAACGAGGATTTTTTTTCTTCTCTAAATCTACACCTAATGAGCATCTAAAATTTCAAGACATAAACTGAACTTGAAGAGCTTGTTTCTCAAATTCACCAAATGTAGCTAGTATGTCATAAGTATGCGGCAAATGCAAGAGGCCAGGATGCCACTTTGAAGATTTCCCTTTTCCCATTTCATATAATAAGCAAACGATCAATATCTGCATTAAACAAGCTCAAGCAACCAAAAATAAATTATATTAAGTATTCAATCCAACGCATACTTAAAAATAAAACAATAAAAAAGTTTGTTCACTAACCAATGGTTTAACTTAATTTCACGGGAGAGATAGTGAGTGGAACAGTTCCAGTACAACCTACTATTACTCATTTTTGTTTTCTTTTATAAATATTAATACCACATCTGAAGTTCTAAATCCATTCTATTTCTCCCGCGATAATGAAAGAAGATAAATAACACAATTTAGGCAAAAAAACCTGGGAGGATGAGAGATAAGGGTGGTTATGAACGGCAAAGGAGAGCTTCTTATCTTGCATGACATTCTCTGATGTCATTAAGGCAGATTTTGGAACTCCGAGGATCAATTCTCCCTTCCTAAGATCTCGCACAGCACCCAAACCTCTTCTGCAGAGTTCTTCAAAATATATAACACCGTCAGAATCATCAACATCTGAATTGTCCTTCTCTATTATCTCTGGTTAAAGGACTGATTTAAGTTTAAATCATCAACATCTGAATTGTCCTTCTCTGTTATCTCTGGTTAAAGGACTGTTTTAAGTTTAAATGAGCAGTGGAAAGGACTTAGAGTGATAGGGAAAACAATTCAATTCAAAACATAAGTTCAATTAATGAGAATTGGAGAACGGGACGTATCCGCCAGAATGAGGAAAATGGGAGACGCGGAGAGAATAACCCAGACAGGGAAGAGAATGTTGAGGTAGATTCGTGATTGCCGCCTGATACTCCAAGCTCTGCTGCCCATCTTAGGAAGCTTGCTAGGCTTTCGTTCCTCTTCCTCTTCCATCTTCTTCGAACAAAAAACGTACTGGGAAAACACTTTCTAAGATTATATAATAAGTATGTTTTTTGTTAAAATAAATTTTTAAAAAGGGTTTTGTTTACCCGGATTTAGGATTTAAAAGATAGGTAAAATTTTTATTTCTTTTAAATGATATTAATATTTAATTTTTATATCTCCCGCTGCTGAACCCAATAACAATGGGTATAATAATAAGTATTTAATTTTAACTGATAAAATAGTAAGATATATGACTATTTAAAATATATTTGATTACTGGTAAATATCATTTTATTATAATTTCAGTCATGGTATTTAGAAAGTCATTATAGTTCTTAGGTGCTTTAATTTATACTAATGATAATAAATAGTCTGCCCTACCTAATATTAGTATCAGTTAGAATGAAAGGAGAATTCGCCCTATTTTTAAATGGTGGGTAAATCCAACCCTCTTCTATAAATTATTGTAAAAAAAAATGATCAAGTAAGCTTCTTCTTTTCCCTTTCGGCCGAACAAAGCTGGGAATTCTGGGACTGGTGGCTGAGGATCGGTTTGGGCAATGGCTCAATGATCGCCAATCGCCATATTGCTTCGAGCTTCTGGGTTTCGCCCGGACTTGGACTTCGGATTTAAAAAATCCATAAATCTGGGCCATTCATGCCAAAGGCCCAATATTAACATAGCCCATTTTCATTTTAGCCCATTAAGAAATATATTTTAAAAATTAAAAACCTTATCACAATATTTAATTCTTATAATTCAGAACATATAATTTTAAATTTCTCTTGTGCATCCAAAAATAGAGTAATTAATTAGAAAGGAGTAAATAATTATTTTAATATACCTTAAAAGTTTCGTTATCTTGTAGTAGTGGTTATCCAAAGAACTCGTCATTTTTCAGAATTGTATTGCAGCCACGTCTGCTTCATTCTTCTTTTGTCCAGGTATATCTCTTCATCCAATATTCATTTCTTTCATCGTCAGATAGTTTGCAATATTATTTTATTAGCCCATCTCTAACAGTTCATCCCTTTCAAATTCTTATAAACTCCACTGTAATATAATTACCTCATGCATGTTATTCAACATTAATTAAATTTTTCACCAAAATACGTTAACAGCGCTACGAATATTACATGGATTCATATTCCGAATCAAATAAAAATACATGGATTCATATACCGAATCAAATAATATATATTTATTATATTTATTAATTTTTCTCTAATCTACCACTATTTAATAATAATCAACTAAAAAATAATTAAGATAATATAAAATATTTTTAAAAAAATTATATTAACTAATTAAAATAATTTTTTTAATCTAACCAAGAATTACAGAGGCTGGAAGGAGAGGAAGGATCAAGGAGAGCTACGCCGCGACCTGATGTACTCTTCTAAGGCTTCAATTTGTTCCTTGGAAGGAGGAGTTTGATTGTTCTTTATTGACCTGTGCACATCGTACGTTGTTGATGCCAAGAACAAAACCCTAATCAGATTAAACCCACAATTTTCACTTCAATTCCATCCTCATAATTATCGCAAAACAACTCAGACCAGATCGGCAAATCAATCAAACAATTGAGCTGACAATAAAGTATAAATCACAAACCGTGAGGCGAAGAGTACGATTTGGCCTGGAAATACATGCTTCCCGAATATCTTCATCTTCTCCGCTGCGGCAGCTCTGCCCTTCCAGTTCCAACGCTCCACACGTTTTACTTTCTTTTTTCTCGTTTCTTTGTTTTTTTTTTCAGCTCTCCACTTGTTCTGGGCTTATCTCGGCCTAGCCTTGTTATAAAACTTCACCTCGAAAAGCCCATAAGACTGCCCCAACGGGTTTCAAATTTTGTGTACTAGGTATGGGAAAAGCTCGCAATGTGGGTTAGCCCGTATCGCAGCAGGTTGAGTTGGAGGTAGGCCGGTCTAAAGAGGGGCTAGGGTTTTTTTTTCTTTATTTCTATTATGAATTTGTAATCATAGCTTAAATAAAATTTTATGCAAATACAAATATATTACATAAGTTATTCATAGAAACAGAGAATTAAAATATTACAAATATAAAATATATTAGTCTATATAACAGTTAACTGAAGTTTCAACTCTCAATATTAATTTGATTTGAATTATGATATGAAGTTATCAAAATATTTATTTATTCAGTTTTATCACTATCCATAGATAAATCGGTCACAAGTAGCAATAAAACAAAATGAGTATACTATATATATAATAATATAAAGAAATTACGCAATGAGACAATAAGACAACGTTAGTATAAATTGTAATAATGTAATTATTATATTACCAATACCATCACACTAGTACCAATTCCAGTATTATCAAATGGGAAACCAAGCATCCAATTACGGGTACAAATAAGGGCATCGACATTATCTAAAAGAAGACAACTTCTATACTTTGTGAGAACTTGTGAACCAATACTAAAAGTGGATTCAGTGGCAACTGTAGTGATTTGAATGCTAAAGATGTCAGCTACCATCTTCAAAAAGATATGGAAAACGAGGAGAATTATTCTTCCAATACTCTAAGACATTCATCCATATAAACAAGTTAGGATCAAGAGTTGCTTCTTCCAAATAAAAGTCGAGTTGAGACTTTTCCAATGATTGAGTGTCTTTGCTCTTGCATTGAAGATAATATTGCATTATATAAATAAAGTATTAGTAAAGCATGAATCAACATAACATTTTAAGACATATAGTAAACGAAGAGTTGCAAATTTACCCCAAAAGCTATGGTGTTTAAATAAATATACTTTCTAGCACCAGTAGTCGGATGAAGAGGAGGTTGAACTATTGGCACATCTTGAGTGACATTAGTAGAATTAGAAGAACCAATAGCACCAAAAGAACTAGAGTGGATTGAAGTTGATGATGATTCCACATTAAAACTTTTCTTTTTATACTTATCGAAAACACAATATAACTTTTTTCTATTATATTCAATATTTTTATTATGATGTATGGGATCAAGTTGTGAATAAGAAACCCTTATGATATCAAACTTCATCCGTAGATCAAGAATGATTGCAATTGCAAGGATGACATTATAAGCACTCCAATATTTGTCAAACTTAGCAAGCATTCGGTGAGCCATTTCTCGAAGCACAATATCATCATTATGCACATATTCTTTTAGCAATAACTCAATCTTTGATATCTGAATGAAGTACATGTTAGAAGTTGGATATGATGACCCAGACATCAACTCTGTTATTGCTACAAATAGAGACAATAAGCTGCAGATCTCTTTTGCTCTTGACCATTCTTCATTTGTTAATGAATGAGGAAAGTTGTCATCATGGATAGCTAATTTTGCAAAGGCACGTTGATATGTAATTGCACTTTCAAACATAGAATGGGTTGAATTCCATCTAGTTGACACATCGTGCCTTAAACCCATAGAAGTCTTAATACTAACTTGGTCAACATATTTCTTGAAATTAATTACCCTTGCCTCTAATGCCCTTACATATCTAATATTTTCCTTGATCTTTTGCATAGCAACACTTACTACCTTCAACCCCTCTTGAACTATAAGATTCAAGATGTGAGCACATCTCACAATGAAAAACTCACCATTGCATATCAAGGGATCATTCAAATTCAGCATATCTTTCAAAATATTTTGCATATTATTATTTGCTGCAACATTGTCCACAGTAATAGAAAACACTTTTCTTTCAATCCTCCAGTTCTCCACAATTTTAATCAACTTGTTAGCCAATACCGATCCAGAGTGTGGAGGTTGCAAGTGTGTGAAAGCAAGTATTTTGCTATTGAGACCCCATTTGTCATCAACAAAATGATCAATCATGCAAATATATCCCTTACCAGTTTTTGCAGTCCAACAATCAGTAGTTAAGATAGAGGTTCCAAACATTTATCGCGGTAGTCTTCCTAGATATAAACTTACAATCTCGATTCAAAAATTGACACATTTCCCTAACCCCTTCATATTCAACATAAGAATAGGGGATATTATGTAAAACAATACTCTTAGCTAGAATTTCTCTAAGTCTAGTACTATCAAAGTGTCTACTTCTCACCTTCACAGCTTGGTCTAGCATCATAGTACCAATGTCCTGAAATTTTGGGATTGACCGACATGATTCCACATGACACCAAAGGGTTGAAGTGCCATATTGCTTACCCCCCACTACAAAAGCTTTTCCACAACCATTACATGTAGCTTTTTCTTTCCCATCTTATTTTCCAATTCTAGTAAAATATCTCCAAACATCATATGTGTATTTTTTAGCCTTCTTTGCAATATTATCATTGATAGAAGGTTCTTCATTTCTAGATTTTTTTTATTTCCTCCATCAGTTACATCAGTTTGCATTTGAGGTTGCATTTAAATCTCATTTTGAACATTATTATCAAACATCTAAAAAAGATAACAATAAAAGAACAATTTAGAAACCAGTACCACACTTTTGCAGAACAAATAGAAAGTAGAGCCAGAATGGGGGGTGTTATCCCAAACAGAACAAATTTCAAACAGAACCACAAACAGTCAAACACCTAAGCCCGAACATATCAAATTTCAGACAAATTTCATTTGCTCCAATATTAACATACCTTAAAGTAGAGGAGGCGATGACGATGGATGAGCCTCTGACTCTGAGGAGGGGAGGTGACGACGAGAACTGAGGGCTGAAGAGAGAAGGAGACAACGAGGGTTAAGGCTGAACTGTTGAGCAGAGGCGACGACGATTGCCGCTTTGAGGAAGGGAGGTGACAGCGATAACTGAGGACTGAGGAGAGGAGGAGACGACGAGGGTTAAGGCTGAGCAGAGGCGACAACGGCTGAATCTCTGAGAAGGGGAGGCGACAGCAATAACTGACGGATGAGGAGAGGAGGCAACAGCGAGGGTTAGGGCTGAGCTGCTGAGCAGAGGAGGCGACTGTTAAGTCTTTGAGGAGGGAAGGCGATGGCGAGAACTAAGGGTTGAGGAGAGGAGGCGACGACGAGGGTTAGGGTTGAGCTGCTAAGCAAAGAAGGCGACGATGATGGCTGAGCTTCTGTGGAGGGGAGGCAACGGCGAGAAATGAGGGATGAGTAAAGGAGGCGATGACGAGGGTTAGAGCTGAGCTGCTGAGCAGATGAGGCGACGGTGATGGCTGAGCTTCTGAGGAGTGGAGGCGACTACGAGGATTGAGGGCTGAGGAGAGGGAGCTCAATGACGACGGTGAGGACTGAGGGCTAATGAGGAGAGTAAGCTCTCTGAAACTGAAAGAGTGAAGGGCTGAAGGGCGAAGACAGTCACGCGCATGAGGCAGAAGAATGAAGAACTGGAGTGAAGAAGAGTAAAGTGAAATAAGAAAAATGAATTTTAATAAAATATTAAATTAAAAAAATGGGCTAACCCGCCAATCTGATAAGTTAGCCCACCTCAATTACAGGTCAAGCGGGTGCAGGTCAAAAAGACCCACACCCAAATAGGTTATCATTTAACCAACCCAACCCAACCCACCAATTTTGGGAGGGTTGGCGGGTTGGGCCTGCGAGCCCAACCCAAATTTTTAACTCTAGGTATGGGTCAATGACTCAAGGTTATGTTTATTGTAACAAAAAAAAAAGATACTAACGGGGGTTGATTCGAGTGGTAAGCGGCTCAATATCCCTTAAAAAATGTCTCAAGTTCAAGCATTTGCATATGCAGAAAATCCCTATTGGGAGACTCACCCACCATAGCCAAGTACGCGACGCAGGTAAAATTTAAATATGGTCGGAGCAAAATTTCGATGAACTAAGTGGGCAACAAAAAAAAAGATTATCTTTAAAATACTAATAGAGTTAGATCTAGTAGAATAGATTGACTCCTCATAATATGATAAATTTAAATTTAAATTTTTATTAGAAGAGATATTTATATTTATTATCTCAAATAAGATTGTTAACTGATATTAAAAAAAAGCAACAATGATGATTTGTACCAAGAAAAAAGGACAGTGAGGATTGATCGGGTACGATAAAGCACGGATAATCGGGTATAGTTCATCTGAGCCAAAATTGTGCCACAATTTTGGTATACCATCTTGATTCCATAAAGGAAGAAATAATATTATATATGCATATACGTTTGGGGGCCTACTCTATTATTATTAGTACTACTGACCAAATCCATAAAAATACACTATCTAATATCTATAGTCTCACTGGACAAGAACTTTAAAACTAACCTAATCTCCTTCCTTATTTAGAGGAGGTTTGCTGCATAGACTAGTTGAGCTTAATTCAAATACACATGTTTGTTTCTATTCTCTATTTTTTTTTCTCAAAACAATTTTATAAAACTGTTTTTAAAAACAAATTTTGTAAATTAAAAAACAAAACAAAAATTATTTAGATAATTGTTCTAAAAACTTACATTTAAAAATAATAAAACATAAAAACTTGGTTGGAATAATTATTTTTAAAACTAACTTTGAGAATTAAGATAATGTAAGAAATAGAGTGAAGAGTGTAGTAACGACAGAAGAAGAGTTAGGAGATTGAGAGATAATGTAGATAAGAGAAAAATAATTATTCTTACTATCAATTTAAATTATAATGTGGCAGTCCACAATACATGTTGCAGAAGACAAAGGTCATTGGTTGTGGCAGAGGAGATGGCCATTGGATGGTGGTAGTGGCATTCATCAGTGTGGGTCAATAGTAATAGCAATCGTCGATGGCTATGGTGGTCATCTATGGTGGATGTCATTAGTGGCGGTAGCTATGGTGCCCGTCATCAATGGTCATCATCAGCGGTTGTGCAATGTCAATACAAAAGATGACATGTAGCATTAAGAAATTATTTCTTTAATAAGGCTCATTTTTCCAAAATAAAAAATATAAAAATAAAAGAAAATAATTTTACAAAACATTTTATTGTTTGTTCTTAATTTTCTATTTTTAAAAATAGAATTCAGTTTTTTGTTTTTAATTTTGGAGAACAATCAAGTGAAAATAAGTTATAAAGCAAGTTTACAAACAGAAACAAACATGCTCAAAGTGTCTGGTAATTGATAAATAAAAACCTACGATGTCTTATCCTCTAGTTGACATTTCGGATGTATTTTGTTTTGGTCTGAAGATATTTCGGCGTATTTAACCTGCTTCTTTCTAGCATATTATCCATAATAAGATAAGATGCGTGTTTTCCTTAATAGAATCATGAACTGCTACTATTTATTACCAAATGAATGAGTCCCAAGTATAAGAATTAGACAATAAACTTATTTTTATCTTAAATATATAAAATTAAAATCTATTTTATTTTTTAATTTATATTTTTTTAAAATATCTCTATTAATTATATGTAATAATAATTTTTAATCAAGAGTTAGTTACAACTTATGTAATTATAATTATAAAAGGTATTGTTAAGAAACAAACACACCTCTACTATAAATAACTAAATTATTTTTTTAATATTTATAGATTAATTATTTAATTTTTATATTGAATATCAAGGTGAGTATAAGTGATCATTTAGCCCCATTTCAATGATGGATGATCAAAATTACAAAAAAAAATATGGGCATGTCCATATAAAGAGTCATCACATTCGGATTCAAGGGTAACTAATTTACACAAAGTAAATATTTTAGTTAAATTAATTATCCCTAAAAAATATAGGTTTTTTCACCAGAATATTTCTCCTTTTAATTATTTAAATTTAAAATCAATAATCTCCATCATTTTTTAAGCATAAATATCCTCTTATACATACTTCTTCTAATAAGGCATAAATTAACGTTAGTCATTTTTTTAAATAAAAAAAATCAAATCACTCTATTTTTTTTTATACAAAAATTTTTAAAAAATAGTTAAGTTTATCTAAGAATAAATCACGCTAACTGATTGCACACACCACACAATGAGAGTCCCATACCCAACATGAATGTGAGGACTGAGGATCCATCACAATAATAATATTGGTGCTGAATGAGCGAAACAAGATCCGTTGATTCCTTCAACAACTCCATAATTAATAAACATTATTCATTTCTATACCGTATAATAAATATTAATTGTACGTCAAAACGTTCACACAATCATTCTTCATTTTATTAGTTTTAGATCCACACATTAATTAATCACTTGATTTAAACTCGAATTCGGTTGAATTCTCAAGTTGACTTGGCGAGTTTATAATTTTTATTTTTTTAATTTATAAAATCATATTAATTTACTTTTAAATTTATGTTAGCTGCATACTCAGTGAAATTTATGTCAAGAAGAAAAAGATAAAAGATTGAAAGAGGAAAATGAAAAGAGATGGCATGTAGAAAGAGAGACGGTGTAAGTTTTGATTTTTAATTTTTAACTAATTATTGTTATCATGCTTTAAAGACGATGGATTTAATTTCAACTATTGGAATTTATAACATATTTAGATCAAATTATTTTATTTTTTATATTTTAATTAATTATATACTATTAATAGCCATTTATTGATAGAAATAAAATTATAACTTTAAGATTCGATTCGAGTTTACAATTCAAATGCATATCCCTGTCAAATAAAATGGGGGGTTTGGCAACTGGATAAGCAGAGCATATTAGGAAGGAAGGTAGGGTCTTTTAATTGAATGATGATAATGACAAAAGGATAGATGTGATAATATAATAAGCAGTGAATAAGAGAAAGAATGAGATTGCAAGCATTAAAAGTGCGAGGGGCCAGAAATTAAAGAAAGGAAAACGATGAAATGACGGTGTGGTTTGATCACTCTGCCCAAACGAAGAAGGGAAGAATTTAAACGGGTGTTTGCATTGTATCATTTGTTTGCATCTTACGAAATAAAATTAATCTTTTAAAGTGAACTAAATCAAACACCCACAAAATAACGTAGTCATTTGATATCCTCATAATACATATACGTATATATGCGACTTTGAAAGATCAAACCAATATTTAATTAATATTTAATCAAACCAAGGCGATAATAGTGGTTTGTGGTGGTTATCATCAGTGACAGTCGATCGTGGTAGCTATCATCACTAGCGATTGACTATGGTGGCTATCATCAATATAGCAGTTGTTAGCGGTTATGCAATATTGGTGCAACGGACAACATGTAGTGTTAAGAAATTATTTTTTTTAATAATAGGTCACTTTTTCCAAAATAAAATATACAAAAAATGAAAACAAAAAATTAAGAAAATAATTTTACAAAACGTTTTAAAGTTGTTATTAGTTTTCTATTTTTAAAAATAGATTTCAGTTTTTTTTTTATTTTAGAAGACAATCAGGTAAGAATAAGTTATCAAACAAGTTTAAAAAAAAAAACAAAGATTCTCAAAGTGTCTGGTAACTGATAAACAAAAACCTACGATGTCATATCCTCTGGTTGATATTTCGGATGTATTTTGTTTTGGTCTGAAGATATTTCGGCGTATTTGACATACTTCTTTCTAGCATATTATCCATAATAAGATAAGATGGGTGTTTTCCTTAATAGAATCATGAACTGCTTCTATTCATCACCAAATAAATGAGTCATAATAAGCTTATTTTTATCTAAAATATATAAAACTTAAATATATTTTATTTTTTAATTTATTTATTTTTAAATATCTCTATTTATTACATATAATAATAATTTTTTTATCAAAAGTTTGTTATAACTTACGTAATTATAAAAGCTATTGTTGATAAATAAACACACCTATGTTGTAAATAACTAAATTATTTTTTATATTAAATATCAAAATAAGTATATGTTATTTAGCCTCATTTCAATGATGGATGATTAATTAGAGGTACATACAAGTTAAGTTAGTTTCTAAGGGCAAACAATGTCAGTTTGGATTCCTATGCCCATTTTAAATTTATTCAAAAGGGATATCACGATCTTCAAGACTTGAGTACATTGCAAAGAAATTTGGTGAAACTGATATTGATTGTTTCTTCGCACCATATATGTAGGAGTAAGAATAATAATATTTTATTTTTTTTATATTAGGTTTATATTTGCTTAATGCTAATAATCATTATTATTTAATTATTTTAAGCATACTTATAAAAAAAATTTCTTATGATCCCTCCACTATAAGCCATCGATTGATGCCAAGAAGATTATGAATATTTGAATTTTCTTCCTTACAGAACAATTGTGTTTGTAATAAATTAAATATGGTCTTTGTAATAAAATGTTTACTAAGTTTATGACCTTAGCCATAGGGTTATGAGGACTTTTGCAATTGCAATGGTTCTTAAGAAAGTCAACTCGATGAGGGACCTTGAATAGATCATACCGAAGGTAATAAAAGTGTTAAGTGTTATGCTCCACGCAGTTTTTTGCTGATGACATATAATTTTATTCATGTTAATATTACAGAGTCGAAGGCAACCCAAAAAAAGTAATTTGTGTAGCTTTTACATTGTTAGACACATGATCAATATCATCTTGTCAAATAGGACTGACCTAACTGAGGAGGTAAATTATGTTTTTAATGATTTCATATATTTCTGGTCAATTTAATATATCTAAATAATGCTTTAATTTCTTTTATTTTAATTTAATATTTCATATATTTGATCAATTTGACCCATTTTCTGAACAAGATATTGAGGACCTGCGTAATATTTAGGCTAAATTTTTTGTTCAAATGATTCTTTCTTAATAATATTTAACATTACCAGAATACATTTTTTCATTTTTCTGTTTAAATGATTGTATTTTTTTATTGAATTTTATTAAATGAATAATGTAATGAGCAATTGAAGATCTGTCTTTGCTATCTTGAACTTGCCTCTGTTGCTGTCTCTTTGAGTATGTATATTTGGGTAATTTATTCATGAAGCTTCAAAGGATGAGGGTTAATGAAATAGTATATACACTGGTAGTAGTAGAAACAATATATGTAAATATGACAACATATACACCGGTTGCCTTTATAGTAAGATGTAGAAAATTAATTAATTTACACCGGGTGTAAACACAACCGGTATAAATAATTCATTAATTTACACTAGGTGAAAATACAACCGGTGTAAACAATTCATAAAACCATTCAAAAGAGATATATTCAACAAGTATAGACATTAGCAAATTCTATGCCGGATTTTAAAAGGGGCCGATATAAATTCTACTCTTTTTACATAGGTGAATCGCTCGATTTAAAAAGTGTACACTTTTTAAATAATCAATTTTTACACTGATCATTTTCTGATATAGATCACTATTTTCAACTTATTTATAAAATTTTTTTTACACTAGTGAGAATTGTAAAAAATATATGGGCATATCGCATTCAAATCCTAAATATAAGAGTATCTAATTTACACAAATTAAATATTTTAGTTAAATTAATTATCCCTAAAAAATATAGGTTTTTTCACTAAAATATTTCTCCTTTTAATTGTTTAAATTTAAAATCAATAATCACCATCATTTTTTTAACCAAAAATATCCTCCTATACATACCTCTTCTGACGTATTCCCTTGGACCTAATCAATGTTGGTTATTTTTTTTATTAAAAAAATCAAATCACACTTACTGATTGGACACGCCACACATTTTGAGGGTTGGGTCCCATACCCGACATGAATGAGGGGACTAATGATCCATCACAATAATAAAATTGGTGCTGAATAAAAAAAAATCAAATCACACTCACTGGTTGGACACGCCACACATCGAGGGTCCCGTACCCGACATGAATGAGGGGACTGAGGATCCATCACAATAATAAAATTGGTGCTGAATGAGCGAAACAAGATCCGTTGATTCCTTACTTCAACAACTCCATAATAAACACTATTCATTTTGAAGCCGTATAATACATATTAATTGTACGTCAAAACGTTCATACAATCATTTTTCATTTTCTTAGTTTCAGATCCACACATTAATCAGTTGACTTATTTCTACGCATACCCTACGAAAATTCATGATATTCACACAGAAAGTCAAGTCTCTTAATCTATTTTTTGAAGGTGTGACAAAGAGTTAGTAATCTTTAATTTGTTATTTATAACAGAGTAGCATACTCCTAGTATCCTGTTACTGAAAAAATAATAATTTTTAATACAAAAATTGAGGTAATTCTCACAATTTATTTATATTAATTTGATTATTTTTTCACTAATTTGATGAGTTTATAATTTTTATTTTTATGTTAATTTATTTCTAAATTTATTGGCTGCAAATTCGGTAAAATTTATGTCAAGAAGAAAAAGTGTTGCGAGAACGTGTGGTCATTTGATATCCTCATAATGCATATATAGTTTATATACCACTTTGAAAGAACAAACCAATATTAAATTAAGATTTGACAAGACGTTGTATGATATTTTATAGCAAAGCGGCGATGATGGCCACAAATTCAAGCGGACAGGTAAAGGCAAGAACGGCACTGCACATAGGGGCTACATTCCAAAATCAAGTTTGTTAAAGTTCAACTTTATTCAATAATTTTGCAACAAGGTTGCGCCTGAATTTATATAAGTTGTTGTGACTAACATTACAATTCGATAATCAATAAACATTAATTTAACTAAAAAGGATTTTAATAGTTTAAATATTGATTTTTTTTATTTGAGTCTATTTAAATATAAAAAAATAGATTCAAAAGAGTTATTATAATTGAATTCAATAATATTTAAATTTAATTCAATTAAATAATTATATAAAAAATACATTATAATTCGATACATTAAGAGAGTCGAGTGTGGGGGTAAATCCAGAATTTCATATCAGCTCAAAGTTATGGCATGAGTTTCGTTTTCTTCTTCTTTAATTAAATGGAACTATTATTCATAAGTTCAACTGATAAAGGGGTGAGACATGCGACTATTTATAATATATTTTTTTTTAAAATATTATTTTATTATAGTTCTAATTACGGTATTTAGGGAGACGTCTTAAATTTTAAATATTTAGGTTTACGCTTGAGGATAATAGACAGTTTACCCTACTTGATATTAGTATCACTTAGGAGAAAATAAGACCTTATCCTACATTTAAATTTTGGGTGAACCCAACCCATTTTTAAAAAAATTTTTAGAAAAAAAATTAAATGGAATGTCCATGGTCTGCTTTTTAATGACAAAGCAAAAAATTGGAAATTTAGCTTTTCTATATAAGGGTATAATTTCAGGGTTTTAGCATTTATGTTGATCATTTAGGATGTGTTTAGTATAAAAGATTTGGAAGAGAGAGATTTTGTCTATATTTTTTGTTTAATATTACAAAATTTTTAGGATAGAGAACTTTTTTAAAATTTTCTCTTTCATTTTTTCTAAAACTAGGGGAATTTATAAAAAAAATAAATTTTTGTCTTCTTTTAATCATTATATACATAATACTTTTTTAATATTCTTAAAATATTATTTCTATATCTTATAGTTGTCTATGTAAAAATATTTTTTCTTTCTTCTTTTAAAATAAATAATATAACATTAAACACTTTTCTTCTATTTTTATCAATTAAAATGAAATAATATTAAAAAAAATTCTTTTCTTTTATTAAATTTCCTCCTTTCCCTAAAGAAAGGATCAATTTTCTTTTAAAGGAAAAATATTAATCAGCGTCAAGCTGTAATTTAGATGTCCAGATGAAATTAAATACCACTCATATAACCATCGTAGGACACCTAATATACTACTACTACGTACTGTTTAGATAGCTGTCAGCACGGCTACCCGACGAGAAAATT
Source organism: Leucaena leucocephala (assembly GCA_037074615.1). Classification (NCBI taxonomy): domain Eukaryota; kingdom Viridiplantae; phylum Streptophyta; class Magnoliopsida; order Fabales; family Fabaceae; genus Leucaena; species Leucaena leucocephala. The sequence goes on along the minus strand of CM073516.1, from coordinate 7,158,084 downwards.
ACCCGCAACGTTCGGGGAACACTTTTTTATCCTGAAATCAGTGACACCTGACCTGATCACATGCCATGTTTAATTTAACATTGTAATTACATATTTCTCGTTTTTCAGCATAAAATCACCAACTTTTGTTAAAAATCGTGCCAGCCATTAGAAGAAAATAAAAAGAGTTAAAAATCATCTAACTACGAGCAGTAATAGAATTGAGAATTTAAATTAGATCTGCGAATCTAACTTACCAACTTACCATTTTAAGATATATTGAGTTATCAATTTAGCAATCTATTTTAATACAGATCTTTATTATTTTTAGAGTTATTTTCTATTATTTTTTCAAAAATTAATGCTACATATATAGAATCATGAGATTATTCTATAGTACCACTTGTATTATGGACTGCAACGAGCATTTTATGAAAAATGTAGTAAATAGCAGTTTTATTTCTCCCAAGACAGATTAATGAATAATACGTATTTTCAACATACAACGATAAAAATGATTTACTATAATATAGGACAGATTATAGATACGGATGAAGCAGAGATATCAAAATGTTAGTTGTTAACAACAATTGATGACGTGTATAATTAAGGTAGGCAAGTGTGAATTTATCCCTTAAAATTGGGAATAATTGTCAAATCCTGGTTTTGATAAAATCCAATTGTTTATACTTTATAGTTACCAATTTATAGTTATGATTGGATTGGGGTTAGACGAGGGCAGACATGTAGTGGGTTAATTAATTAATCACAAAAATAACATGACATGCATGAATATTTGTGGGGCCCATTTTCACATTACAAGGTACAAATGAAAACCAGTTGACTCTAACCTCGAAGTAAAAAATAATAATATAATATTAATATTTAAATTGCATACCCATGTGTTGCACGACGACCCAAGGGACATGCTGACGTTGACGTCTTCACAAGGCTTTTTTCAGACATACGGCCTACGTGCATATATGAAAAAGCTTTTGTACTATTAAACTACATTATCATTAGTATATAAGTCCCTGTTTAATATCACAATTTTAAAAGTTTTTTTTAAGTAAAATTTTAATTTAAAAAAATTTAAATAAATAACTATATTTATCTATAAATAATTTTGGTTAAAATTATAGTTTTAATAAAGTACTAAAATTAACTTTTAAAACAGTAAAAGAGTTTATGAACTATCCAATTACTATCTTATCCCTACTTTTTTTAGTCTCTCTCATCTCTCTTCTCTATCATCTCTCCTCTATTATCTCTCATCTCTTATCTCCACGATATATTCTCTATCATCTCTCTTCTCTACACTCTCTCCTAATTCTTCTCTACCATCTCTCATCTCTCCTATTTTTAATCAAATCATACATTTTTTAGTAATTTACCAATATAAAAAGTAATTACACTACTAATTATACAAATATCTCCATTTTTAAAATATATTCTTCTTAAAATATATTTTTCAAAATCTATTATTCTCAAAATCTATTTTCTAAAAACTAATCCAAACATGCCCTAAATATATTTATCAATTCTAAATCTAAACTTAATCCCACATTACTTTTGGTTAAAAATTCATTACCATGTAATACTTTAAATTAATTTTTTTTTATTATTGATCTAGTAAAATAAATTCACGTATCTATCACACTAAAAAATAGTTGAAATTGCAACTTTATACTAAAGAGAATTTTTTTAGTATAATTAGATCCCATGACCCCTAACCCTTTAATGAGGATTAGTGGACTATACACGTTAAATTTTTGGTAACTAAAAATTAACTATAAGGCTCTATCTTAACGTACATTAGTATGTGTTGTATACGATATTGGAATAACACGATGAATTAGAAAATACGATAAATCAGTTATTTGATTTTATTTTATATGCTCAGTGTTCTAATGTTAAAATAAAACTCTAGAAAAATTTATATCTCAATAGCTATAAATAATGTAACTTATTTTTTAAGATTTTGTTTAATATAAAAAATACCATATTACCATATTGATTCAACAAAAGCTATAACTTACAAATAGATAGTTCGTTATACAATTGCAAGAGAGTTTCTCGCATCTTTAGGAGGTAAATATAATCTTTAAATATATTTTTTTAAAATAAAAATACTATTTAACAATTTTTGTATTTGCATATCAAGCAGTTCTGTAAACTACTCAACAATTTGTCAAATATTTTTTTAATTTTTAATATAAAAATTAATTAACTAATTTTAATAAATAAAAAGTTTAAATAAATAAGTTAATTATAACAATATAATAATTAGTTGGTTAATTTATATAAATTAAAAAATATATAATAAATTATTTATTTTTTTAATTATATAAATTTATTTATTAGTTTTTATATTAAAAATTAGAGGGATATTATTTTCCCCCTTATTTTCATGTTAAACTATTTGGCTCTTGTTTATTAAGTATCTCAGTATCTGTAATAGGGACGACCCACCCCTCTCAACTGGCTATAACATGTATTAACGTGTCAAAGTATTACCAAATCAAGTCCAATATTTTTGTCACAATTGCGCTAATCCTTGGATTATTCTAATTATATTGGAAAATTAAAAAATATATATCTGTATAATCAAAATATTCAAAGGAAGAAAAAAAATAGTGAGAAGAAGAGAAAAAGCCGAAACAGACAAAGAATGAAAAGGGAGACTTGGACTAAAGAGAAAGCAAACAACCAAGAAAAATAAACAAAAGGAATATCAACACTAATTTATGGAAAAAATTGCCCACTTCCAGGTTCATGGAAATCACAAACCAATTTCTCAGAGAAAGCATTTACCTAACATACCATTAATATATATATATAATTATACTCAATTCCTATAGATATACATGCACTCATCATGTTCTAAATATAAGAGCTGATTAATTAATTTAAATAGATTAAGATAATCAAATATATTACTTAATTATAATAAATATGGTATATTCCTAAAAAAATCTATATAACATTAAATTATTATATACTTCTTCCAGTTATAATTATAAGAGTTAGTTGACTTTTTTAAATAGATCTATGAAACTAAATGAATTAGTTAATTATGATCAAATCTAACCCCTTAAAATAAATTCATATTATATACTCTTCAATGTATCTAAATTAATTAATTAACTCTTATATTAATTACAATTAACTGATTTATTTAGCTTCATATATCTATCTAAAAAAATAATTAACTCTTATAATTAAAATTAAAAATAATAAAAAATTATAAATAACTAACTATTACATTTAAGACAGATATAAATCATATAGTCCATGCGGCATGCATAGCTTTACTTCCAACTTTCTATATGCAAGTGGTCCTACAAATTGATATATATTGGAAGAACCTAAAGTTGTAAGATTTATTAACATAGTCAGGGTCCAATATTCAACAAGACAAGACCCGCTCTAAAAGTTTGATTATTGGAACGAAAATACTTGAAAAGTAAGGACTACAAGAAAATTCAAGGGAAGGGGGTGGGAGGGAAAATAAGAAAAAGAAAGACCCACATCAAATGACACGACAACAAGTTCAAGGAAATTCTTATGTGTTGCGTGTGTGTGTGTGTGTGTGTGTGTGTTTACATGCCATTATATTCAACATTTTGCAGTGGAATCGAAAGTGGAAAGCATTACTAAATATTTGAAGGAAGACTTGACTGATCAGACCCAAAAAAATATGGAAAGTTAGAGATGGAAAAAAGAAACTTTAGTGGAGGCAAACATTTATATTTATTCTCTTTAGTATAATTAATAATATTTCAAAAGTTCTTGAAAATAAATAATAATGATTGGCCAAATAAATAAATAAATAATGCAAGTGGAAAGATCAGGAGGAAAATTGACATGCTTCGTTTAATTTAGTGTTACCTTGTCACACATACGCTTAATCTCTCCATTTACTTGCTAATTTTATTTGTTTTATGGCCACTTGAATTATTTTGTCACTTGGCATTGTTAGTTTGATTTTTTTAAGGTTATATAATATTTAATATCTTGATCTTATTTTTTATATATATCCAATATCTTAATCTTATTTAGAGTATAATTTTACTCATAATTTTTTTAATTTGGTATAATTTTACCTGTAATCTTTTTAATTTAGTACAATTTTATACATAATATTATTTCTCAAGTACTAAGAATTTTACTAAATTAAAAAAAATATAGGTAAAATTGCATCACAAATAATATTAATATATTGATGTATATGATGAATAAAATGAGAATATTTGGTATTATATACCTTTTTTTATGAGCTTAGTTAGAAACACATACAAATATGTCAAAAGAAATATTGTTAATTTAATATTCAGATTAAATGAGAATGGGAGGGAGAGTCTCACCCAGAAGTATAAAAAAGGAGAAAACAATTAAAAAGATCTAATCCGGGTAAAAAATTGCATGCAGAATTTTCCAGGAGAGGGGAGGGGCTTCTCTTGTTTATGAATATACTTATCAGTTTTTTTTTTTAGTTGCGAGTTAGTATAATTTTAATTTTGTAGAATAAATTAAAATTCGTGACAAATCACAAGTGAAAAGTATAAATTAATTAAACGTGAAATGACGGCCAAGCCTTATTTATAAATTAATATTAGTAGTAAATTTTATTTTAATTCTATTTAGTACTATAATATGCAAATTATTTATAAATAATATGATATAATAATATATTTTTATTTATAAATTATTTTCTAAAAATAGCAAGGTTTTTATAGTCCATATGAGAGTAGTATTATGTTAATCAAGTATTCTCTTATCAAAAATAATTTTATTTAACATATTATTAAATATTAAATATAAATACCTCTTTTTAATATAATTTAAATTTTAATTTATCATATTATAAAAATAATATTATATTAATTAGAAAATAAAAAGGTAGATAAATGATAAGATATCTAATAAGAATGTGTTTACACCTTGTCCCAAAAAAAGAATGCGCTTAGACCTTATAAAAATGTGCAACATGACATGGTTTGTTGGGATTACACTACAAATATATACAATGTTTTGTATACATATAAAGGTTAAGTAATCCTCCAAACGCCCATCGTATCAACGCAATTTCCCGATGAACTTCTTCCTCCACCCACAAGCTTCACAGAGGTTTCTCTAATTCCTAATTCTATGCATGTGGGCCCCACATATGAATCATGCGACCCCACTCCTACTCGTCCATATAAACAACAACTCGCTTACACTTCCCTACCCAAAATCCACCATTTCATACATCTCCCTCTCTCTGATTTGATCTGAGAATAGAATTGGAGCTGCAGAAGAAGAAGAAGAAGCTCATTAATTCATTCCATGGAGAATCTTCCCAAGTGCCAAGCAAACTATACCCCACTTACCCCTCTCACTTTCATCACCAGAGCTGCTGCTTCTTATGCTCACAGAACCTCCCTCATCTACGAAGGAGCTTCCTTCACTTGGTCTCAGACCTACAACCGTTGCCGCCGCCTCGCCTCCTCCCTCCGCTCCCTTCACGTTTCCACCAACGATGTCGTATCAGTGTTGGCCCCCAACATTCCGGCCGTGTACGAGATGCACTTCGCGGTGCCTATGGCGGGAGCTGTGTTGAACACAATCAACACTCGTCTTGACGCCAACAACATAGCCACCATTCTCAAGCACTCCGAAGCTAAAGTATTCTTTGTGGACTACGAGTATGTTCCTAGTGCTGGTGAAGCACTTCGGATCCTCATGGAATCTAACGGTGGATATTCCTCCTTGCCGCTAGTCATTGTCATTGACGACCTCAACTCTCCCACCGGCATCCGCATGAACGAGCTCGACTATGAGCTCCTCATCCTCCGTGGCGACCCCACCTTCGTCCCCGTCGAGCCCCAAGATGAGTGGGCCCCAATAGCTCTTAACTACACCTCAGGGACCACCTCCGCACCCAAAGGCGTCGTCTACAGTCACATAGGAGCCTACCTCAGCACTCTTAGCTTGATCTTAGGCTGGGAAGTTCCCACCGCACCGGTATACCTCTGGACCCTCCCTATGTTCCACTGCAATGGATGGACCTTCACTTGGGGAGTGGCGGCGCGTGGCGGAACCAACGTCTGTCTCCGCAACATCACGGCGACCCAAATCTTCAAGAACATAGCCCTGCACAACGTAACACACATGTGCTGTGCCCCCATCATCTTCAACATCATCCTCCAAGCCAAACCAGCTGACCGCCACTGCCTCACCTCCACAGTCGAGATCCTCACAGGAGGCGCTCCTCCACCGGTGGCGCTCCTCCAGCAGATAGAGTCGCTCGGGTTCCACGTCACGCATGCCTACGGCCTGACGGAAGCCACTGGACCGGCTCTTGTGTGCGAGTGGGATAAAAAGTGGAATGATTTGCCGATAGACGAAAAATCGAAGCTGAAAGCTCGTCAAGGGGTGAGCATATTAACACTTGCGGGTGTGGATGTGAAGAATCTGGAGACAATGGAGAGTGTCCCTAGAGACGGGAAGACGATGGGAGAGATAGTTCTGAGAGGGAGTGGGATCATGAAGGGCTATTATAAGGATCCTAAGGAAACATCTAAAGTTTTCCAGAACGGGTGGTTCAGAACAGGGGATGTGGGGGTTGTGTACCCGGATGGTTATCTGGAGATCAAAGACAGGTCCAAAGACGTGATCATCTCCGGCGGAGAAAACATCAGCAGCGTCGAAGTGGAGAATGTTCTTTACAAGCATCAGAGGGTGTTGGAAGCTGCGGTGGTGGCAATGCCTCACCCAAAGTGGGGAGAAAGCCCATGTGCCTTCATAGCTCTGAAGAAGAATGAATCAGGGAAGAAGACGAGCGATGATGACGTCACGGAGGGTGACATAATCGGGTATTGCAGGAAGAGGATGTCACACTTCATGGTTCCGAAAGTGGTGAAGTTCATGGAGGAGCTGCCAAAGACTCCAACGGGTAAGATTCTCAAGATTGAATTGAGGGAGAAGGCGAAGGGGTTGGTGGTGTCCGAAGATGTGAAGAGTACGACGTCGTCTAGCTCTGCTAGATTTGATCGGAATAAGAAGGATAATAGTAATAGGGGTGGCCATTACAGCGGACAAGTTTTGGCTCTTTCTCGTCTTTGAATTTGAAGGGCCAAGTCTTTGTTTAGTTGACAAGCGAAAACAAAGGGTGGTTGTGTTTTGTGTACATACTACGTAGTGCAAAGTTGGAAGAGTAGCTATTTACTTATTTCAAGTGGTTTCCATGTTAAACAATCTTAAAACCTGCTTGTCGTTAATGATATGCGGAGCCAAATTATTGACAAATATGTATTAGCTTTTAAATGTTTCTACGCTCATACAAAACACTCGCACATGTGCGTATATAATGAAATATAACTGAGAAAAATATCATTTTTGTACTTCTCAATTATCAATTCAGTTTCTGAATTTAAACTCAGAATAGTTCAATTCCCAGCTGTAATTTCTTGATTTCAAATATTGTAGTCTTTATAATTCTTTAAGTATAAAAAATTACAATGATTGAATTGTTCAAAGCCAAAGCTTAAGTATTAAATTAATAATAAAAAGTAAGTGAATATATTTATGAAATATTGTATTTTCTTTTATGAAATGAAATATTGTATTTGTACCCTCCAAAAAGTGATAAATAGCCCAACTTATCTCAAAATTTATGCAATACATGAAATCATGTAATTTTACTTGGAACTGAATAGATTCTTTCAATCCTCAAGTTTTAAGATTATACTTGAACCGTGAAATGTTAATTCTACTTGAACTTAATGTGGTTGATCATACCTGTTTTTTTCCCTATCATCTGATACATAAATTAAACTATTTTTTTTTATATGCACAAGTAGTATCCTCCTATTATTATAAGTAATCATGTTTAAAATACTATTAAATATTAAATATAGATATCCCTGTTAATGGGAATTCAAATATTATTTTGTCCTGTTATGAGTGATTAATCCCTCCACTACACCCAATCCTCATTCATGATTAGACTCTTTTTTTTTACAAGTGATCATATTATTTTTTTATTTTACATAAAACGTATATGTGAGTTGTATTTCTTTGGCTCACTAAAACCTATATATATCTCTAGACTTAAATAGTATTTAGAGATATACTTATAAATCTCATCTATTAATAAAGTTCTCATATTGATAATATGATTTAAACATATCATCTTATAGATCATAAGTTAATTTCTTATTAACATTGTTAACTTTTGTTGGTGACTGTTTTTGGTAGAGAATGATCATGAAATGGCCTATGTGGATCAACAATGATATTTTGGTGCTTCATTTTGATAAGTGAGCCTTCAGAATCTAAGCCCAACCTGATTATCTCCTTCTTCCCTCTTACCTTTTTTGGTGCATGATTTTTTCAAAATATAAAAACTGGTAGGCTTTTGTCTTTTGGACCCATCACCATGTAAGGCAAGTCACAGTACCCAACCTCTACAGCTTTATTTTATGAATCATTAACATAAATAGTAAAAAATATATTCATATATCATAATAATATAAGTTTAATTCCTGTTACTATTATAATAACTCATTTATTAAGAGATCTCATAAATCTCCTATAACTATTCTGATTCATAGGGCCCACCTATTTTTTTTGGAAAAAAATTATAAATTTCAATTGCCCCTTGAATTTAATACTGGGCGAGTTTGGGTGCTGAATTTAATACATTTCCATCCCAGTAACACCATTTTTCACGTGTTTGTTTTGAATTCCCATAAAATCAATACTGTTTTAAAAAAATTAAAACAAATTGAAATTTTACAACCCACACTACAAACAAAAAAGATTTGGCTACGACTTTTCAACGATAACAAAAGATGTCGCCACTGGGCTTTAGCTATCATTGCTAAAAGTCCTAAGTTTTTGTGGTGACACTAATTATTGTCACAAAAGGTCATAGTATTCTGCGATGACAATTTTTTGTCGCTGCAGAAGGATGTATTCAATGGTGACTTTTATATCCGCCACTAAAAGTGTTCATACAATTTTTTCCATTTGAATGTGTTTTAAACAACTATCTAATATATATAATTAAATTATTAAATAATTTTATTTTTAAATACAAATAAAGAAATTTCACATTTTATTGTAATAAAGAAAGATTATAGAGAGAATAATGTGATGTCTATGCAAGAAAGAGATGAAACAGTGATATATACATAAGAGAGATATTATAAATGTGTATCAATGAATGTGAGAGTTAGCATGTGTGTGTTAGAGACAATGTGGGGAAGGAGATAGACAGAGGGAGATGTGTGTGAGAGAGATTAGGAGAAAGAATATATATTAAATACATATGAATATACATACATTTTTAGTTGCTGTTGTATATGCCATCTATTGCTGTATTTCATATAACATTTGAACTTTTATAAAAAGGATTTATAAGGTATTATTGAGTTTAAAAGTGTTTGTCTAAAATTAAGAAGTGTCAAAAGAGAAATTTAAAAAAAAATAAAGGAAAGAATAATCATTAAAAATAACTTGGTGTTAATAAAAATTAAGAAAAAAAAATAATAAAATGAGTATTTTGGGGCTTAGAAAATTATAAGAGTTTATTTCCCGAGAAGAGACCCAAATGATTTAATAGCTATTTTTTGAGAATTAAATTCCTATTTTCTTATAAAATTCAAGAAAAATAGTTAGAGGTTATTATTTGCCTAAAATATTTTATAAGAAATCCCTAATGAGTTGAAAAAACTATTGGAGGAAAAATATCATTTTTTATTAAGAGGATTATTTTCTAAAAATATTTGGTAAAAGTAAGATTTTTAGCCACGACAGAATATAGTCGCTACTAAAAGGGGACTTTCAGCGGTGACTTTATTTTGTCGCTACTGATACGTGTTCATATTTTAGGGTTCTCCTTCTCTTCCTTATTTCTCAGTGTCGACGGCTTCAAAGCGAAACATCGAGAGCGAGAGATAGAGGGAGAGCACGAGCGAACGGCTGAAGGTTTATGACGTTAGAGGAGTGACCGGAGGACGGAGAGCGATCTTGTGACGTCGTCGACCATCTGTGGTGAGTTCTCTGACTACTTCTTCAATCTATCTCCTTTCTTTTATTTCGATTATAGGGTAGGTCAGTGATCAATCTGTCTCTGACTACTTCTTCAATTTGTCTCCTTTTCAATTTGAGTTTTTTGACTTCAAACTGAACCAAAATTGTTCGACGTTAGGTTGCCGGTAGACTTGATGTGCTATGTGGTTTGAAGTATTTCTCACCGTTTAAATTTGGGGTTTTGAGGTTGAATCACTGATTAAGCAACCCCAGTGTTCATCAAACCTGACAGAAGCTATGGTAGACAAGATTCTTTGTCTAGTTCGCTCCGAGAGAGATCAATACACAACACACACACATGTTTGACAGCCAAATTACAAAATCACAACAAAAAAACGAACACCATAGCTTCTGTTACTAGAATTTTTTGTTCCCAAAGTTAGCTAGATTTGTGCAATACCTTATGTCAGCCCCTTCTTAAGTCCTTCTACTACTGAGACCACTCATATATATAATTATACAGTTCAATTCCTATGTGATTATCCCACATTAAGGATCCCCAAATTAATAAGATATGGGAGCTAATTAAATACAATATCTACCTGACATTTCAATCAGTTTATTTTAAATTTGTGAGCATGAGCGAGATCCTTATACTGATATATGCTAATCAAATATAATATTACATATAGTTCTCCCATATTTCTATGATGGACAAATTCAATATTACATATATGCTGATATGTGTGTTTTTGTTTCAGTGATGGACAAATTCAATTTTGTTTAGTTTAGATTTTGGGAATTTAGGGTTTTACAAACTTTTCTATGTTTATGTAAAATGTTGGGTATTTGTATATATTTTTAGAAGAATATCATTTGAAGCAACATTTCAAAAATATAGTTTTACAAATAGAGTAGTCAGATGCCCTATTTTCTCCCTAAAAAGTACCTTATTATTCAAAACAATGGTTTGGCAATAAAAAAGAAAAACATGAATTTCAAGAAGAAAAATTCTTTTTTTAGAAATTATTTTCTTCTAAAATCATTTTTATCACTTTTCTTCACAGGATATTTTCTACAAGCTAATATGAATCGAACCCCTATTAATAAGCTAATAGAATTCACAAGTTATATAACCAATTAAGCTGCGAGATTATGAGACCATTAGTATAATGGAAGCGAATGTGGCCCATTCAATGCTGGTGGACATTTTCAAATTTCAATCCCCTTATATGCCAATACAACATGATTTTAAGTAAATGATACATTGATCAAGTTTTAATTTCAAAGTTTTAAGTGAATGATACATTGATCAAACTTTATATTCTTAGGCCGCACATATTCTAATATGATTGAGTTTTTTTAAGGTATTAAATGGCGTGTTTAACTTCATATATGGTTGAACTTATTTATATTTTCTATTCTATAAAAGACAATGCTTCTATTAAAAGTTAAAGGATATATTTAACTCTTATTCCTTAATTCTCTTGGGGCACAAAAGAACAACTTCATAGTATTTGTCTCAATTAACTAGTTACTAGTGGGTGATAAAGACAACTTGTGGTTTTGATTGTTACAACCTCATAGTTAATTTCTTAGTCTGACCTTATCCAATATCAATCACTACTCCTTTTTCTTTTTCAAATGAGGTGTCCAATTGGAATTCTCTAACTCAAATTTCAATATTAAGTTTTAAAAATAAATATATAGATTACCTTACTATTCATATACTAATATGTTTGTTGGATTTTCTTGTTGTATCCTAGGTTTAACTGTTTAGGGAATATAAATAGATAAAAGTTGGCTACATATTAGAGACAGAGGCCACCTATCCTATATTAGAGGAGTGGATGATTTTCTAGAATGGGCATTTAGTCAACCTGTCATGGTAAATCAAATACGTCGCCCTTGTAAAAGATGCATGAATGTTATATTTAAAGTGAGAAGAGATATGAGGACAGACTTATTGAGCAAGGGTTTCTAGAATAGTTATATGGTGTGAGAGTTACATAGGGAAATTAGAAGATTTCAGATAGATTGTAGAACGTCTAGTAATGACATAGAAAATGCTACTGATAATGAAAAAACTTCAAGGATGGTATGCGATGCATATGGAGTTCCATATGTGGCTTATACAAATACTAATGACTGTGAGAGCGAAGATCCTAATCTGTAGGCTAAAAGGTTATTTGACTTGTTAAAAGATGCTGAAACTGAACTTTATTCAAGTTGTGTCAAGATATCCAAACTTTCTTTTATTCTAAAGTTGCTTAAAGTGAAATGCCTTAACCATTGGAGTAATAAATCTATGGATATGTTGTTGGGCTTGTTAAAAGAAGTTCTCTCGGAGGGGGCTTTAGTGCCAAACTCATTCTATGAAGTTAAGAAGATAATTCTTGATCTGAGTTTAGATTACCATAAAATTGATACTTGTGAGAATGATTGCATATTGTATTGGGGGAGCACACAAATGCAGAATCATATCCTAAGTGTACTATGCCTAGATAGAATTTAAACAAATAGAAATGGAAGAAGGTTTTACATAAAATCTTAAGACATTTTCCCATAACACCAAGGCTATAAAGACTGCATATGTCAAGAGATACAGCTAAAGAAATGAGTTGGCACAAGGAGAAATACTTAAATGATGATGTACTAAGGCATCAAGCTGATTCTTTAACTTGGAAACACTTTGACAACTAGTACCCTAACTTCTCTGCTGATCCAAGAAGTGTTCGACTGGGTTTAGCAAGTGATAGATTTCAACCTTTCGGGAATATGAGTACCAATCATAGTATCTAGCCTGTTGTCTTAGTGCCATATAACTTACAACAATGGGTTTGTATGAAAAGCCCATACTTTATGATGACACTTCTTATTCCTGGTCCAAAGTATCCAGGTGATGAAATAGATATTTACCTCTAACCAATGATTTAGGAGTTGAACCAATTGTGGGAAGTAAGGGTACAGACGTATGATGCATATTGTCAATCAAATTTTATCATGCATGCATCAATATTATTGACTATAAATGATTTTCCCGCATATGGAAACCTTTCAGGGTGGTCAACTAAAGGTAAAACAAAGACACGCATTGTATTTCGATAAGGAGCAAGTTGTCTTAAATAGGGCATAGGCACTTTCTTCCACAAAATCACCCATGGTTTAAAAATAAGGTATCATTTGATGGTAAAGAAGAGCATATGGATCTACCAGTTCTATTGATGGAGATGAAGTGCTTAAGTAACTATAACACTTAGGTGATGTGTCATTTGGGAAGGGTATAAAATGAAAGTATCATACACATAATAATGCTTACAATTGGAGGAAAAGAAGTTTTTTTTTTAATTTTCTTACTGGAAGAACTTGCTAATATGGCATAATCTTGATGTGATGCATATAGAAAGAAATATTTCTCATAACATTGTATGCACAGTGATGGATTTGGTTAGAAAGATGAAGGATACAATTAAAAGTAGGTACGACTTGATGGACTTGGGTATTAGGAGTGATATGCACCCAGTTGAAGATGGTAATAATGTTTCTATTCCTCTTACTCCTTACACATTGTCTCATAAGAACAAACAATCCCTTTTAAAATTTTTGGCTAACTTAAAAGTGCCTGATATTTTTTCATCTAATATTTTAAGATTTTTCAACATTCAAAAGCAAAAATTATTTGGTTTGAAGTGTCATGATCGACATGTGCTATTGCAAGAGATATTTCCAATTGCAATACGTGGTTATTACCTTTTAAGGTATGTGAACCAATTATAGAGTTGGGAAGATTTTTTAAAAATCTTTGTTCGAAGTATTTGTCTTATGAACTACTTGACAAACTTCGAAGTCAGATAATATTGACATTGTGTAAGTTGGAGACTATCTTCCCACTTGCGTTTTTTGATGTGATAATTTACTTGCCAATACACTTGATAGGGGAGGCAAAAGTTATTGGACTATTTCAATATCGTTTGATGTATCCAATAGAAAGGTAACATGCCTTAATATCATTGTATATTTATTATTCATAACTATAAAAGTTTAATTAATTTTAATGCACTAGGTATTTACGGACACTCAAATCGTATGTTCGCAATAAAGCTCGTCTGAAGGATCAATTGCAAAAGGATACTTGCCAGATGAAAGCCTCACATTTTGCTCAAGATATTTAAATTTAAAAGATTTTCCTACAAAATTTAATGTGCCACATAGGAATGATGATACCGATGATGATATCAACAATGAGTTTTCAATATTTAACAAAACTGGTCAAGTTAAGGAACATTGTAAGTCAATTTCTCTTCCCTATGAAGAGAGTATTGTCAAGCAAGAATGTATGTGTTACAAAATTGTGAAGAAGTTTGGCCATTTATGGAGTAAGTTGCTTGACTTAAAGAAAAAAAATTATTTGTCATAATGCATATTTTTCTTATTTATTTGAAAATTTATAAGGAATATACAATAAAGCTTGAAGCCCATGGATCAAGGAGTGAGCACAACCAATATGAGTTTCTTCAATAGTTTCGTTCACAAGTAAGTTATAACATTTTGTGCCACGATATTTATAGCAATTACATTAGTATAAAATATCTAACACATGACTTTTATCCTCAAAGGTGACATTATTGTCTAGACAAAACCATGTGAGTGATGAACTAATAAGTTTATCAATCGGTCCATTGACAATAGTGAATCGTTATTCCATGTTCATAGGTAATGGATTTCATTTTCACACAGAAGACCGTGCAACAGGAAAAAAAGCCCAAAACAGTGGTATCTTGGCTAAGGGTGATGACACTAATGCTGACAAAAAATATTATGGTGTGTTACAGCATATTTATGAGTTGTCTTACATAGGCAACAGAAAAATTTACTTGTTTAAGTGTTATTGGTGGGATGTGGCTCATTATGACAAATGATATAAGGTTGATAAGTACGGCTTCATAAGTATTAACACGCGATATTCATTACAAATGAATGAACCATTTATTTTAGCATCTTAAGCTGAGCATTTTTCTATGTGGATGACAGTTTTGCACCCAGTTAACTCGTTGTTGTCAAAATAAACCCACGTGACTCGTTTAATGTACCAACTGATAATGATACTGATAATAGTGGAGTCAATGATTATATGGTTGATAAAGAACCTTATCAACAGTTGGTGATAGACTTAAATATTTATCATGCGAGTCCTACACAACTTGATGATATTATCATTAACTTATATGAAGAAGCTGGACAAACACAGACCTTATCTCAAGGAGAACTATCACAAATACATAAAAATAATGCCATGGAAACTGGATTTAGTGATGAAGAGGATCTTCTTGATAACTTTGATAGTGATACTGAAGAAGAAAGTGACATAGAAACTGAAATAGAAGAAACAAATGAATTAGAAGATATTGATAGAAATGATAGTGCGACGGAAGATTCAATTGAATGAAATTAATTGATATGGTATATTGTATTAATATCTAGATTAATTATTGATTGCTTGCTATTTTTGATTTAATTTATTGCTATTTCCTAAATGAAATGTCTATGTTTACAGGATATACCAGTGTTAAAGAGAGGTCGAGGTGGGAAATGTCTTTCTGTTATATCTCATGACAACACAAATAGCCGAGGTACATGCTCTATACTTCAATCAAAACCTGTTATTTTACCTCTATCACTGTAACAACTTGAGAAAATGCCTGTCAATTCTCCTCCTACTCCCCATACTCAAAATAGTAGTACATGTAAGTTTTTTTCAATTTTATAATAATTGATTTACATCGCTTGTAATATTTAATTGTTCTAACTCAACTTCAATGATAGGCTCTTCTACTGTAATCAACAACCGTAGAAGAGTTTACAAGTCTATTAATGTGAATTTGAGGACTGCACAAGGAGCAAAGATTCAAGTCAAAGTTTTAGATTCCATGTTAAGAGCAATCGGTCCAGAAGCAAGAGACTTTTCTAATTATTGTGGTTTAACTCTTAGAACCACAGTCTTTTTTAGAGATGGTGCAGGTAACTGGAAGAATATTTTTAAAAAATATGGTCACGATATAATTTTAAAAATAAAGGTATTATTTATATCAAAAATTTTAAAAATCTTAGTGTCTTTATATTATTATATAAAGTGTTCATATTTATTTGTTTCAGAATAAATTTGAACCTGTTGATGCAAGTGCTGAAGAAAAGTTTCATATAGTTATATTAGTTATTTTACAAAATGCATTTAGAAATTGGAAGACCAATCTGCATTCTCAATAAAAGAAATATAAGACTTATGAGGATAAGTTAGCTAATCCTCCTCAAACTATTAGTTTTCAAGATTGGAAATTATTATTAATATATTTTAAATATGACATATTTAAGGTACCTCACTATCCTTCTAAATAAATTATCTTTTTTTGTTTCAATAATTAAATTTTTATTAGTTACCAATGTTATTACTTGATATTTTATATAATGATTGAAATTATTTATCAATGTTATTATATTACAGTTTATTTAGTTATTTATCATTATTTTTGAGATTAAATTATATATTTTTTATATAAGAAAAATTATTAGAAAACATTTTAAAAACAATACGAACTTTCAGTAGCGATAAAATTGTCAAATTTAGGCGACAACAATTTTGTCATCGTAGATTCACCTTTAGGCAGCGAGAAATAGTCGCCACTACTTAAGTTTTAGGTGGTGATTTTTTTTGCCGCCTTTGACTTACCTTTGCTGACGACAGTGGTTGGATGACTTCTATTAAACTTTCAGTGGCGTCAATAATTGATATTCAGCGGAGACTTTTAATTGTCGCTGCCAATATATATAGGTGACAGTCTCATAGGCGGCAACAATATATTGCCACTAAAGGTATTTAGCGGCAACTTTTGTATGTTGTCACCACTAAAAGTTAATTTTTTATAGTGTCACGACCTTATAGGTTAAAAGTTAACTCCTTATTAACTTGACTAATATTTATTGGTGAATGAGGGAGCAATCGATTCCAAATAATTATGAGAAAAAAGTTATTTGAAGGGTTAGTCAATAATGATGATGATGACGACTTATTTTAGCTACCAAGTAATTGCCTCTTATCTTGCTGGTGATTTGTGAGCAGCAAGAGCCATGACCATAATAGGTGTTCCCTCTTCTCTGTATGTAACACACCAAATTGAATTCATTCATTCAATTTCTAAAGTAAGGCCGAAGGTATTAGGACTTATGAAGAGGATAGATATCACCTTTGAATTAAAACTACCCTCAATTCAAAACACAGTTGTGACGATTAATTTGTTGTCTATACCCCATGTTCAAGAAGCATATATGTACATATTTATTGAGGAGGATCTTAAAAATTATTAAAATAAAAATTAAAAATAAAAACTAAATTACCCTTAATTATGGATAAAGATATGTACGCTTTCTTTACTTTTCTTTTAGCGACGAGAACCCAAACTGGAGGTTAGGTTATACAGCAACCCCGCGACTGACCGCATGGATATATGTCAACAAATCTTCCCACATGCTTTGTTAACACCCAAAAAAAGTATTATTGATCACTTTAGAGATCTTGGTTTCTGTCACCTTCTCTGTCAAGAATTAGGGCTTGCTGCTTCTGCTGCTAGATTAGCCTGAGAAAAAGAAGAAGCTAATTCTTTCCTTCCATGGATAACCTTCCCAAGTGCCAAGCAAACTTTACTCCACTCCCCTCTCACTTTCCTCACCAGAGCTGCTTCTTCCTATGCTCATAAAACCTCCCTCATCCATGACGGAGCCTTCTTCACCTGGTCTCAGACCTACAACTGTTATCGCCGCCTCGCCTCCTTCCTCTACCCCTTCACGTTTCCACCAATAATGTTGTATCAGTATTGGCACCCAATATTCTGGGTGTGTACTAGGTGCATTTAGCTGTGCCTATGGCGAGAGCTACATTGAACACAAGTAACACTCTTCTTGATGCCAACAACATAGCCACCATTCTCAAGCACTCTGCTAAAGTCTTCTTTGTGGATTATGAGTATGTTCTTAAGGCTGGTGAAGCACTTCAAATCCTCATAGAATATAATGTTGGATATTCCTCCTTACCGCTAGTCATCGCGTCATTAACGACATCAACTCTCCCACCGTCATTCGCATGAACGAGCTCAACTATGAGCTCCTCATCCTTCATGGAAACCGCACCTTCGAACCCGTCGAGGCCAACAATGAATGGGCCCCAATAGCTCTTAACTACACCTCAGGCACCACCTCCGCACCCAAAGGCGTTGTCAACAGTCACAAAGGAGCCTACCTCAACACTCTTAGCTTGATCTTATGCTGGGAAGTTCCCACCGCACCAGTCTACCTTTGGACCCTCCTTATGTTCCACTACAATGGCTGGACCTTCACTTGGGGAATGGCAGCACGTGGAGGCACCAACGTCTACCTCTATAACTGCGTCGCAAATCTCCAAGAACATATCGTGAGATATTTATTATAATATTATTACTTATTTAAATATTAATTAGGATAACTAATAAATATTTTTGAGTATGACCCATAGTTATTTTGGGCTCAACCCAAAGTAAGTTATTGACTTAGTTTATTAAAGTTAATTTTCTAATGGTGGATTTTAATGACAACAAATAGTTTTATCATGCGATATTTTTTTAGTTCCAGAGTGATAATTTTTATTTGCTCACTCTTGAGAATTCCCCGCTGGAGATGGAAGTACAAAATTGTCATTATTGTACCTAATAACCAGCTAGAAGAACATGTTATTTATCTAACCATATTCTCTAATTGACAGGTCTCTGAGTTGAGTTTCAGTTCTTCCTCATATCAGTTAAGTTATTGGCAAGAGGTAACTTTAAGTCTTCTGTTACATCTCATATAGGTTTTATACTTGCTTATGTTATAATATGGATAGATTAAATTATGCATAAGATATTTATATTTTAACATGTGGTATCAAAGCCTTATTTGAGATCCTCTTATCTTGCTTGTTAATTTATAATCCTCATGAGTAACAATTTAAAATAGAATGAGATACAGGGACCTCTAGAGATAATAGTTTATTATTTTTTTTACCATAACCAATTTATTGTTAGGTATCTGTTGTATTAATAGCGAGTGGGAGTCACCTGAGGAGAGGTTTAGGGTCACCAGAAAATGCACAGGAAGCTTGTTGTTCAGTCTAGCCTCCTTCTGCAGCAACTGACTAGGTTACATGGCGTTTGCGACATGGGTCTGGTATTGCCCTATGAAGCTTTAAGGCCATGAAAGATCGCTAAACTTCTAAATTATAAAACGGGTACTTGAGAGATCGCTACCGAAGAGAACCAGAAAATTTGAAGCAACAGTCATCGCAATTGTTAAGAGAAAGATCGCCAACGACTGGAGTATGAGGCCCAGCGAGATGCATCAGAAAAAGAGCACAGAACCATCAGAAATCGCTTATCGAAGGTCATCAGCATCAATATAACTGAGGAAAAACGCCACTGTAGTTGTGGACTCTGAGTCATTAAGTTAGGTTAGGTCAACTTGACTCAACGAAGCTGATAACCCAAACTGTGCATTTGGGCCTTGAGTTGAAATGCACCATTTTATTAAATCATGTGGATTGACGCTGAATTTTTTTGTTGTTAAGAAAAGCGTCTGTGTCGCCTACTATTACCGAGCCTATCAGAAAAATATTTTTTTAAAAAACTGTTTGGGCCGCCTCCTTCATTTGGGCCGCTAAAATAATATTTTTTTGAAATGCCAGTTGGGCTGCACGCGTTTTGGACCACTAGATTTTTTTAAAATTATGCTTACGTGTTAGACCAGAACGCATTTTAGGGCTCAATAATTTTTTTTTCTTCTGTTTGCTTTTGGAATTACATTTTGGGCTTAGATTTTTTCTAAAAAATAATTTTGGGCCCTGTTTTAGACTTTTTAGTATAAGCCATTTAATTTTATTTCTAGAAAATTATTTTAGGCTATTTTATTTGATTTTTCAGAATATATTTGTTCAAAATAAATTAAATTATTTTTAATTTTAATGTTTTTCAAATTACTATTACATACAGTGTATATGTTTAAATAAACAAAAATTAATTTCTTAATTATTTTGTTATTTGAAAAGGGTGTTTATAAATTTTAATTTTTATGTTATTTAATTGCCTATTTTGTACATTAATTTTTCCTTTAGGCAATTAAATTGACTATTTAATTTTTTATAAAAATCTTTTAAGTTAAAATTAATTTATTAAATATTTTTGGGGTGCATGAAATAGTAGAAAATTTAAATTAAATTATTTAGTCATATTTGTTTATTAAATTAATTTATTAAATCCTCCATTAAGTTGTGTATATTTAGATTTTCAATGCACATAAATGATATTTGTGATTAGTGTACAATTCCTTGAGGTGTAACCGCATAATCCTTGTTTATTAAATTTATTGCATGCATAAATTAATCACATATGAATTTAAAATATCGATTGAAATTAAATGTATATCTATGATTTATCTCTACTCACACGTAGATATCTCACAATTGTATATTTAATTAAGGTGGGATATAATGGCCTTGTTATTTTTTAAGTAACTCACATGTATTAAAAAAGTATAAATACATTCTAATCCCATCATTTGAGTTAAATACATGCCATGCTAATGTCTTTACCCACAGGTAAACATTGGTGATACGTATTTATAATGCTTGCATGCTACATTTGTGCTAAGCATGCATACATGGCACAATGAATTGTGATTGCTTCAAATTCTAACTCGTAAGCTTAATTGTATATGTGCCTATTTTTATTTTGCATATCCAATTATTTTTCCTAGGATTATAGCTAAAATAAGCAAACAAACATCTTATATGGTAGCACTAACTATGCTGATTAGAGAGATGATGTTTTGCTATAGCTCGATTTCTTAGACTTTGATTATGCCATTGAGGTATGAAAAACTTCTTAGACCAGATTATGCCTCTGATGACAGATAGGCAAAAGAAATGTATAATATGTGGGAACAAAGTAACCATTTATCTCTTCTACTTATACAACAAATGATCACGATAAGCATTAGGGGAACTGTCCCTAAGTGTGACACTACCAAAGGGTACCTGAAAGCTTTAGATGTCCATTCAAGCCGATAGACATGTTGAACGTATTAGTACATTAGATATGTTGACTTATCCTTTGACGAAATAATTTGTCACAAATATACCTCATATAGGACTTCGTCCCTCTTTTGAGTAGTGGAGGTATGAGCAATGAAATCAAATTTGGGTTGTGATTGTATACATTTGTGATGTTAAAATTGATAAACATTGAGACAAGAACCGAATGAACATTAAGGCCATGTTTGGTACACAGCAATAGGGGCTTGGGATTGGCACAGGGATAGGGAATAAGCTAACTGGATTGTTTGGCATGTAGCATTAAATAAACTTTGGGATTGAGCAATACCACCTCTCCCCCTAATATTGCATTTTCAATCCTGGGATTACAATTTTTGAAGACAGAAATATCCCTAGTTGTACTACAATTTTGACAAAATTACCCTTGCCCTAGATTTATATCAATCTCATTCGTTGCCTAACGCTGCTGGTATTTCTTTGTGCTCGGGAGAAGAATGCCGCTGCTAACATCGCTCTGTCTTCAATACCGTTGGTTTCTCAACTGTCATCGCTCCTAGTAAGTGTCGCTTGCCTTTATCACTGTCGCTGGTTGCCGATAATAGTGATATGGCATTGTTCATCATTGTCGCGCTTGGTATTTAATCTGTCATTACCAATAATAGTAATTTGTCATTGATCATTACTCATCGTTACTGATAATAATAAAAATACCTTCAAAAATCAGCAAAATACCTCATATTAGAACATGGACAGAGCAGTTAGCTGCCACTGTGTGTGTAAACATCAATACCAAGTATGCTTGTGAAGATTGCTTCGTTAATTCTTGTCCTTCAACTTTTCTTTTCTTCCTCCTTTCCTTGTCATTGCTACCTAGTAGCTTTGCTTTTATATGTTATTGTTTGAGGGATTGTTGCTCATTGCTCATCGTTATCGCTTGTTTTGTTGCCCATTGCTCATCGGGTTCATTGCTTTTCTTCCTCTTTTTATATGTTATAAATTCATAGCGTTTGTTTTGTTTCCACTACAACAATCGCTTACAACACCATCTATCTTCCCCTACAAAATTTATATGAGATAAATTTCTTCAGACAAGGGGGAGGAAACTAGTAGTAAACTTTGTATATGCTTATTTCAAACTTATTGTGACAAGGGTATTACTTGAATAAACTGTTTGTCTTTTACTTTATTTTTAATGCTTCCTATATTTTGCTTTAGTTAAACTTAGAGAATACTTACATTTGTATATAATTATAATTGGTTACACAGTTATGACACTATCTGAAGAAATGAAAGAACTGTTACATTTGTTACTTTTGTGGGTGATCATGGCTGAGGCAGTGCAGGGTTTTATATGTCAATGTATGACTATTGTAGTAAGGAGACGACGAATAAGGCATATTACTTACAAGATGGATTTTGTTGCTAAAAGATCTTATTTGAAGAGACTGGTATGTAGTAGTGATGTAGCATGTTACAACTTACTTAGAATGAATAGGAGAATATTTGATAAGTTGTGTTGCATGCTAAGGTATATAGGTAGTCTTAGACCTAGTAAGAATATACTTATAGTTGAGCAAGTTACAATATTTTTACACATTTTAGCACATCATGTGAAGAATAGAGTCATACAATATAACTTCAGTAGATCTGGAGAAACTGTTAGTAGGTATTTCAATGTTGTACTTAATAGCATGATAAGACTTGGAGATATGTTGTGGAAGAAACTAGAGCATGTGCCAGAAGACTCAACTGATTATAAGTGGAGGTGGTTCAAGTTATATATATGTGTCATTTATTCATTATTACTTTTACTAATATGTGGAAAGTTTTTTTTTTAACTTGTATTAATGTTTTGTCTTATACAGCGATGTTTAGGTGCATTGGATGGAACTCACCTTAAGTTTAGAGTTCCTTCCATCGATAAGGCTAGATACCGAAATAGAAAAGGAGAGATCACGACAAATGTGTTAGGTGTTTGCTCACAAGATGGGAATTTCATATATGTTTTGCCTGGATGGGAAGGATCTGCAGCAGATGGTCGAGTTCTTCGAGATGCTATTAGTAGAAGGAATGGACATAGAGTTCCACAAGGAAACTATTATTTGGTTGATGCTGCATACACTAATTGTGAGGGATTTCTTGCACCATATAGAGGACAAAGATATCACTTAAGTGAATGGAGAGAGGGGCGACGTCCTAGAAGTGCATGAGAGTACTTTAATATGAGACATTCCTCCGCAAG
Source organism: Leucaena leucocephala (assembly GCA_037074615.1). Classification (NCBI taxonomy): domain Eukaryota; kingdom Viridiplantae; phylum Streptophyta; class Magnoliopsida; order Fabales; family Fabaceae; genus Leucaena; species Leucaena leucocephala. The sequence continues at coordinate 7,134,733 of CM073516.1, read as the reverse complement.
AAATGTCATAGAGAGGTGCTTTGGAATTCTGAAGATAAGATGGGCGATTCTAAGAAGCCCAGCATTTTATCCTGTTAGGACATATAATCGAGTAATAATCGTTTGTTGCCTCTTACACAATTTAATTTGACAAGAAGGAGAAGATTCTTTGGAAGATGAAGTTGAAGAAATTGGTGTAGATGAGGGTGGGATGGACAACTGTTGTTTATTTTCATTTGTGACTCTATCTTAATATATGTTATATGTATAATTGTAAGTTTATTGCAATTTATTGTAATGTAAGAGTTATCATATGTTTATTGCAATGATATCTATTCTAACATATTTTTTGTCTTCTAGCTAACTAACTATGTCAAAAAAATCTGGAAAGGAAGATAAGCATGTTTGGACATCGGAAGAGGATGAACTACTAATCCATTGCATGATGCTACTACATGATAAGGGTGAACTTATCTGTGAAGGTGGTCTAAGGCCACGAGTATTGAATCAATTAAAGGGGATGCTTCATGATCTAATACCTAGATGTATTTTGAAGGCCCATCCTCATAAACAATCTAGGATTAAAAAATTGAAAAGCAACTACTATGTGGTCAATGACCTTCTAAACTTATTTGGGTTTGGTTGGGATGTAGAGAAGAAATGTGTGATAGCTCCTAAGGAAATATGGGATGAATATGTGAAGGTAAATTAAATGCTATGACAGCCTCTACACTCATTACCTTATTATCATGAATAAGTGAATCTAATTATATTGTGTAGGTGAACAAGGATGCTTTAAAGTTTAGGAACAACTCATTCCCTTATTATGATTAGTTGCATGATGTATTTGGGAAGGACAGAGCACATGGAAAGGATGCTCAAGCTAATGAAGATGTCATTGAAGAAATAAATAATAACAATACAGTGCTTGAGACAGATCCTTTGGTAGACATGGATATCTCACATGGAAACCGTTTTGCACCAGAGAGCAATCCACAAGCAAACACTGAAACTGAGAACACTCCATCTGAGGCTACTTCAGGATCTAAGAAGCATAAACGCAAAAGCATTGACCGTGATGATGTGTTACTAATTGGTCTTGAGAAAGTTGCTAATGGCTTATCTTAAGGGATTAGAGATGCAAGTAAGCTGGTTGGAATGCATGTTGATAGGGTTGAATGAGAGAAACAAATAGATGGGATGAAGGAGTCTCTATATGATGAGCTTATGCAAGTTGAAGGACTTTTTCACCAAGAACATCATTTTGCATATGTGAAGATGATTTCTGATGAAAGCATATTGATTGGATTCTTGACTCAGCCTCAGGAGGGAAAGGCAGATGTGATTCGCCATATAATATCATAGAATATGACAGGATTGATTAGATTAATGTTTGTTTAAGATATTTTGTTATTGAAGGCTCTTTTGAGCTTATCATTTCTAGCTTTCTTGACTATATTATGTAACTCTTTTGACATTTTCAGTTTTTAATCAAAACAAACTTATCTTTTAATTAGTTTACTGGTTTCAGCTGAAGAGGCTATATCATTTACTGGTTTTAATATATTGCTTAGTAGTATCTTTTAGTTGCTTTCAATTTATCACAGGCTATATCATAAATGGAAAAGGTATGTGAAACCCCCTGATTTATCACATGCTTTCAATTTATGAACCTGAACAAAATGTAAGACAGACCAAAGGTAAAACTGATGCATGAATTACAAACAGAGCTATGCAAGCATATTCTGTTTTTGAATTTAGGTTCTTTATGAATTACAAACAAAGGCTATATCTTCTGATACTGTTTTCTATTTTTTAATTCAGGTTCTTTACCTAAACTGGTCAACAAGAACTTAATTTATATTTTAACAATAGATCCCCACCTTAACCGGCACTTTATCTAAGGACAAGATTGAAATGTTACTTATTTAAAATATTATAACCTGATGGCCAGTTAATTTTTGTTGCTTACAGAACACGTGCTGTTTTATGCTAGTGAAAAATACCCAGTAGAAGATAGCTACTCCCAGTATATAACTGAGGTAAATGCTGCCAATTTTGTTTTACTGATACCAAATGAGTAGACCACCTAATGATAAGAGCATGAATACACGTGAAGCACATACAATAATTTCATGTTCACAAAATTTCATCCTCTTTAGTCCATCCAAGACAATGACATTATTTTCTGCTGTACAAACACAATTCAGGTGCTACAAGATTTAACAAAGAAATGAAATTTCAATAAGTAAAATATATTCATATAACTCTTTACATAGGACTTGGAATGGTTATTTATTCTTCTTCTTCACAATTCGAAGATGGATATGAAGACTGTGTTTAACAGCCACACGTGCAAAGTTTTCATCGTTTACAGCAGCATCTCGAAGGTCAGTTAGACGTCCTGGCGAAAAATCTGTGTTAAGTGAAAAACAAGTGCCTAGTAATGAGATGATCCAAGACAGCATCACCAACAAACTCTAATCGCTGATAACAGGATACTCCAGAGGATGGTCTTGATGCATGAGTTATTGCTTCTACAAGAAGCCCCTCGTCTCTGCATCCCTGGTATCCTCATCAAATACAGGCAGTACCCCAGGAGCTGCCCATCTGGATGGAGCGAAGTGATCTGCTTGAAAGTATGATTGAAGTCCTTTGCTCAATGCATAGTGATATAATATCATGTTACTAACCATTTGTTGCCTCATCCTAGTAAGCTGACCTTCATGTTTTTGTGGGTATTTTAGGAAAAGAAATCTACTAACAACCCATTTGAGATATGCATCTCCTAGAAGCTCTGCCCTTTCGTAGCAGAATGTCTCCTGGCAGGAGGCAGCAGTCGAGGCCTCCAATATCTGTGCGTTGAAAAGGCATGGGTTAACTGCAAAAACTAGAACCACGACAAATTGACTACAATGAACAAAATCATCATTACCTTGTTAGACTGGACTGGATAATTTATCATATTCTTAAGTTGAATTGCCAGAAGCATACTTTCAACCCTCCTCCTCCTTCTTCCTCACAATTCGTGTGGATTTTTTTAAGGTTGAGCAAACATGAACAGCCATAATAAACTGAACTTAAAGGATTAATCCCAATTTCCTTCACTTCTTTCACAATGTCCTTAAATCAATTTAGGCACAGTAAAGGTGTTGGCATCAAGATGAACGCTAGACTAATATTGAAGAGCTTTAATGAGCTTCTCATCAGATTGAACAAGAAATCAAAGGAACGAATGAGCTGTTTACTTTTAGGCTTCTTCTCATGATGCCAGGATAAGAACATATGAGCCTTGGGATGTTTGAGCTCGAAACGCCTCTGGATTTTAAAAACTCAATATTGGGCAGAAAGCTTTTCTCAGCATAAGATCGAAGAAACTCGGGTACCACTGTAATGAAACGAGTAATCTGGGGCTGTGAGAATCCAAGAGTTTTGAGGAACTTAATAACCGAATATGGGGCTGACGTAGCTTGTTTGGGTGAGAAACCACAGTTGTCAATGAGATATGAGACGGTGAAAGAATGCCCCATTGGATGAGGTTGAATGAGCATACCTCCATGAAAACCACTGGGTCTGAACACTAATCAGATGTTGAAATGTTGGAGGAAAAATTAAGCCAATAGCTTTGCATAGAGAATGAGACATGGATTCCAGTCGTTTCGCAGACATGGTGAAGTGTAAAACCCTAATGCACTGCAAGGAAACCCACGAAACCAAATCAAGCAAGAACATAAATCCAAATTACGATAAGATGGGGTTCAGTGGCACTCACTTTTTGCTTATGGCTTCACCGGAGGTGGGAACCGGTTGTTCCGATGGAGTTGCCATAGTCGATCACAAGATGCCAAAACGATTTGGTGACAAGAAGGAGCGAGAGAACGATTAACCAAATGGGTCTGATAGAGCGCGATGAACCAAATAGGGCAAGGGTAGTCTTATTACAAATTAAAATTAATTATAAAATAAAATTAAAAAAATTATTCCCTGCAATTATTACTTCCCACCAAACATAATTTTAAAACCCCACTCCCATTCCCAATCCTAATCCCAATCTCATTCCTAATCCCAATCCATCATAACCCACCTCACCTTACCAAATATGGTCTAAGTTCATATATAATATGATACCCATTAAATGATAATATTACCTATAATATATAGAAAGTAATACTAGATAGAAGAGGACTTATCGCCATGATTCTTATAGTATGATATTAGTTTATCTTGATAAGGCAATAACATTAAGTATACTGGCCAAGTGAGAGAATGTAAGATATTTATTATAATATTATAATTTATTTAGATATTAATTAAGATAATTAATCAATATTTTTAAGTGTGACCCATAGTCATTTTGAGTCTAGTCTTAAGGTAGGTTATTGACTCAATTATTAAAGTTAATTTTCTAATGCTAGATTTTAACAACAACAAATAGTTTTATCGTGCGATAGGTTTTGAGTCCTAGAGTGATAACTTTTTTCTGCTTACTCCTGAGGGTTCCCTACTGTGATGACAATATACAAGTTATCATCAATGTGCCTAATCATTAGCTAGAAAAATATATTTTTTTATTTAACAGTATTTTTTGATTGACAACTCTTTGAGTTGAGTTATAATTCTTCCTCTGATCAATTAAGCTAATAGCAAGAGATAACTTTAAATCTTTTACTGTATCTTATATAAATTTTATACTTATTCTCATGTTATAATGTGTATAGATTAAATTATGTATGAAAGGTTTCATATCCCTTCACACGTAACACACGTGTTGTGCCCCCATCATTTCAACATCATCCTCCAAGCCAAACCAGCTGACCGCCACCGCCTCACCTCCACAGTCGAGATCCTCACCGGAGGCGCGCCTCCAGCAGATAGAGTCGCTCGGGTTCCACGTCACGCATGCCTACGGTCTGCCTCAAGCAATAGGACCGGCGCTTGTGTGCGAGTGGGATAAAAAGTGGAATTATTTCCCAAAAGAGGATCAATGTAAGCTGAAAGCTCGTCAAGGGGTGAGCATATTAACACTTGCGGGTGTGGATGTGAAGAATCTGGAGACAATGGAGAGTGTCCCTAGACGGGAAGACGATGGGAGAGATAATTCTTAGAGGGAGTGGGATCATGAAGGGTTATTACAAGGATCCGAAAGAAACATCCAAAGTGTTCCAGAATGGTTGGTTCAGAAAAGGGGATTTCCGGGTTGTGCACCCAGATGGTTATCTGGAGATCAAAGACACGTCCAAGGACGGGATCATCTCCGGCGGAGAAAACATAAGCAGTGTCGCAGTGGAGACATTCGAGGGTGTCGGAAGCTGCGGTGGTGGCAATGCCTCACCCAAAGTGGGGAGAAAGGCCATGCGCCTTCATAGCTCTGAAGAATAATGAAGCAGGGAAGAAGACGAGTGATGATGACGTCACGGAGAATGACATAATCGGGTATTGCCGGAAGAGGATGTCACACTTCATGGTTCCGAAAGTGGTCAAGTTCATGGAAGAGCTGCCAAAGACTTCAACTGGCAAGATTGTGAAACTTGAATTGAGGGAGAAAGCGAAGGGTTTCATGGCGTCCCAAGACGTGAAGGGTACAACGGGGTCCAGCTCCGATCGAGTTGATCGAAATATTAACGATAATAGCTTGTAGAGTACGTACTTTGTAATCGGAAGTAGGTTCCCTCTCGTCTTTGAATTTAATCGCCAAGTCTTTTTTTTTTTCCCCCAACTAGAAAGAGGGAATAAAACCAACAAACTTTTTGCGTTGGGTACCTAATCCGTAATTGGGAGTTGGACAATGAACTTATTTTAAGTAGTTTTGATTTGAGTAAGACAATCTTAAACCTCGCTTGACGTTGTTGTTTTTCATTTAGCTTTATAAAGGCCTTTTTTATTATTATTTTTTTAAAAATATCCGTATGTGACATAGGAATCCTGAATGTGTAAATGTGATTGAAAATGGATTGCTCATCTTTATTTAAATGTTTGGGATGCTTAGCTCAATTCAATTAAACATTGTTGGAAAATATAATAACGGCATTGGCGCATGTGCGCGGGTATGAAATATGATAGATTATGATGTATAATATGTAATCATTATTAAAATTTTAAGAAAAAAGTACATTGTTTATTGTATATTGACATAGAAAACTTACATATAATTATTTATACGTATAATCATTGGGATACAAAAGTAACATATATTAAAAAATATTATAAATACTAAAACAAATGAAAAATGAATATTGAACGACAACAAAGGTATGATATTTATTATAGATGGCCTTAAGAATGGTAATTATCGTAAACGACGGGAGTAGAAGACAAGAATTGGGATATCTCTTCCATTACTATACGATAATATTCCTCTTCCTATGTGACTCTTCTCATATGTGGTGCTCCGAGCTATATGTAATTGTGATATATATATATATATATATATATATATATATGTATATATGTATGTATGTATTACAGTAGTTCTCTTTTCTCAATTTTATATGGTAGTTGCCGAATAACACATATCCGTTGCCCACCTAAAACGCATGCGCTGTGCATAAAACCCACGGCCCACTATACTCTGTCCAGCTCGCACTAAAAATATCTTACCCAACCCGATAAATATAGGGCAAGGCTGGGCACCGAATTACAAAATATAACCCATGCATTTTTTGGGCTGGGCACCGGGCATAGGGGTTGCCCTGCCCTGCCCTGCCCATAAGCACCCATTCTTTTATTTTTTTTTATTTTTTCTTTATCTTAGAAGGAAGAATATGATATCTACTGGTGACTATAAGGTAATTTTATAAATATAAGTAGTTAAGTAGGTAAGTTGTATCTTTTAATATTTATAACTATACTAATTTTTTCTTATTTTTTTAACTTTGTTAATTATCATATGATTACATTACAAATTATAATTATTTATTTTATTTTTTTAGATACTTTATCTTTATCAATATTTGAGAAATTGATGCAAAGTTATAATTACAAACTACTTAAATTTCAACGCTTATTTTTTATATGCAATGGATCTCCAGATTTTAATTATTATCTTTGTTCTCTTATTCTTAGTGGATTATAGATATTATTTAACTCTTGAAGACACATGAATATGGTATTATTTTAGAAGTTCATAATTACATATTTTTTTCACAACATAAGCATGACATCACGACTTGGGCATGCCCAACCCGTCCATGCCTAGCCCACTCATGCCCAGCACAAAATTATTAGGACTTTTATCGGGCATAAGGCTGCAAAATGCAGCCTATGTATTTTTTGGACAGGGCACCAGGAAGAGGGACTGCCCTACCTAGCCCTACCCATGCATACCCCCTAAGCCCTTTGTCACGTCCTCTCATGCTAAACTACTCTTTACCTCGCTAGTATCGCCCTCTGCATGTAAGGAAAAGAGATGAAAAATCATATTTGCCCTTGAATCTGCATTCAAGTGTGCCTTTGATTACCAACTAAAGTTAGTCCGAATAGTAAACAACTCAGTATCGTTTAAACAATACCTCGAGTTCAAGCCTTAACGTATACAGAAAATTCCCATTAGAAGATTCACCCACTATAACCAGATACGCGACATGGGTTAAATCCTAATATAATCAAGATAAAATTCCGATAAACATGAACAACAACAAAAAAAGTGCTTCAAAAGCCCATTTTTTCGTGTCGCAAAAGCCTGTTTGTCAAACAAGTTTATTTTCAAAAATCAGTTTAACAAAAGTTTGTTTGTTTAAAAACAATCTATATTTAGACATTGTTTTTGAAAACTCAGTCTGATAAAATAGAAGTGACACTTGCAAGTTGCAAGTGACACATACATGTTGTGTCCTTATTTTACATGTGTTTAGAAATCTAAAAAGCACCAAAGGCCTTGTAACTTAGTCCTGAGAATGGGAGGTGAGGTTTGATCCCTAGACTCAGGCCAATAGCACTTGGCTGCTTGCCCCCCTTCAATTCGAAAAACAAAAAGAAACCTGCGTGCCTTACTTTTGGAACCATAATTACTTTTTCTTTATGCGTTGTTGCAGGCCTGAGGTAACTTCAATGCATTCTCCCTTTAGATACTATTCAACCAGGTATATTCTGTGCCATAAAAGATTCACTTTTCTTTTAACAATAAAAGGTAAAAGAGCACGGAAATTACAAAGTTAGAGCGGTTAGTAGGTAGGTGGCTCATGAAGCACGCGGAGACCAAAGTGTTTGGAGAGAGCATAATTGGGTAGAGCATCAGCGCAAATGTGTTAGTTACCAACAAAGACCAACCGCATCAAACACGTTTTTCATTCCCCTTTCTGATGCAAATCGTACGACCTATGAACAACATGATGCTGAAGCTCTTGATCCTTCTGGGGCTCTGTCCACAAGAACCATCCCTGCTGGATTTTGAGCCAGCTGAGCCCTCGGCAATCTCTTGGCTGTTAACACAATTCACGGGTCATTGGCAAAAAGAAAAAGTAAAATAATTCCAAAATAAAAGCACATGCAAGATCAGTTTATCAATAAATGCTTGCAAATCAAGTGAGTACTAAAGTTTAGTTCAGCCACTCCCCAGCCAGAAACAGTGAAAATATGAAAAATATCCCGCCCTACAAACGAGGGACATGCTTCTTTGAGAGGACAGATGTGTTTCCCCTTCTAAATCTCTTAATGCAATTCCATAAAGGAAGCAAATCAAACACGAGTCAAATTAGAATTAATTATTAACTGTCCTCATTAAGCAGCCAAAACACAGGATAGGAAAGGAATTATACCTATTTCATAAAATATATCGTCTACATTGGCTGCAGTTTTGGCGGAGGTCTCCATGAAAAAGAGACCATTTTCCTCAGCATATACACGTGCCTCCTGCAATGCCAATATTAGAAATTATGAGCTGTTGAGTAAAAGAAATTCCCCGATCATGAAAGAAGAGTATAAGCATACAGCTACATTCTTCACCAGAGTTGCGACTGAATTGATCAGATTGTGAAAGGAATAGGATTATGCACCATGATAGGAGTAGCCGACAATAATAATACTTACTTCAGCTGTCACTTGCCTCTTATCTTCCAGGTCAGCTTTGTTACCAGCAAGAGCCATAACCATATTAGGGTTCCCTGCAACAACCACATTGAATTCATTCATTAAATTTTTACTTATGCAGACATAGATCACGTACTGTTATTTCTCGAGTCATAACACAGTTGTGACCAATAATGTTATCTTTATTCCATAAGATAGGAGTCATAGTTAAGTGATAGTGAAGTTCAGGAAGCATATACATATATATATATATATCATAGGTAAATTACATATTATTTAATGTCTTCAAAATTGCGAATTTGCGGAAAATACAAGTCAGAAGATCATGCAGGGGGAATTGAAAAATATAATGCAGATTAGGTGACAACATGTCTTAAGGCATTAGTTTTAACTAATAACTAATACGTAAACTTGTTAGAGTGCCCTTTTTTTGGTCTAGAGTTGTGATTAGGCTATCATTCAAGTGGGTTTATTTGTAGCTTCCCTTAAAATAAGCCATTCCGTCTCATTCTCATCGGTTTTCACACCCTAACCACTCTGTTCCAGACAACTCCTACTGAACAAAACAACTAATCTGTACTTTTCCCCATATTTGGGTTCACCTAGATCAAATTTAAAACAGGTTAAAGAATTCCACGGAGCATTGTGAAAATAAGTAGACAAGATGGATTAACGCTTGGGAATGCAGAAGATCAATAATGAAAATTCGTCACCAATTACAAGTTTTCTCCTTTTGTATCTTTTATTTTGTGTTTGGTTGGCTTTCTATCTTGTTCAAGGGAATGTTCAATTTATGTACCTAAGCCTTTGTTTCAGGTTGTTATAGCTGGATTATGGATTATGGATTAAGTGGATGATAATTCAACCTTTATCTACATTAATGTTATGTTTGTTGATTCAATTGTGAGCTTATTTGCCCTAAAAATCTAATTGGGGCTTATTTTGGTGTTCAACAGTAGCCTAAAAATAAAAATGTAGATTAGACTTTCAATTAAATCGTGTAAAATCAAATACCTACCAGTCCTACATAATCACATTACGCTTGTGCTTGGTTAAGTCCAATTAAATAATCACTTAAGGAGTTAGGGATTTACATCGTGGGAATGCTCTTAGTGGGTCAGAAGACACCAATGGGTAACTAAGAGACATGGACTAATAAACAATTACAAGTTTATGTAGCTAAGCCTTTTTCAGGTTGTTATAGCTGGATTATGGATTAAGTGGATGATAATTCAACCTTTATCTACATTAATGTTATATTTGTTGATTCAATTGTGAGCTTCTTTGCCCTAAAAATCTAATTGGGGCTTATTTTGGTGTTCAACAGTAGCCTAAAAATAAAAATGTAGATTAGACTTTCAATTAAATCATGTAAAATCAAATACCTACCAGCCCTACATAATCAATTACGCTTGTGCTTGGTTAAGTCCAATTAAATAATCACTTAAGGAGTTAGGGGTTTACATCGTGGGAATGCTCTTAGTGGGTCAGAAGACACCAATGGGTAACTAAGAGACATGGACTAATAAAAATAACTTAACTACAATTAAAGGAGGAAGTTAGACACAAAGAAGTAATTGAGGCTATAATAATCCTAGTCACCATTACCAATAACCATAGCTTAGTTTTAATCTTGGTGTACTTAGATTTTACTTTCCTTTAATCATTGTTCCAAGTCTTGCTCAAATTAAGCGAACTTATTAAATTAATGCTTGTTGGACCAAGTCCTCATGAGAGCGATGCTCTACTTATCACTTCCATTCACTTGCAGAATTGAAGGTTTGAATATTTTATGCCTATCAGTCATTGCAACAGTCAATTTAGCCAACAATTACGTTTAATTCTTGAAATAATAGACTACAATGACAACAAGCTATTAACACATTTGCCACGGGTTGTCATGGCAAGGACTAAATTACATAGTTTGAAAACAGTAAGGACCAAGTAACAAAGGAGTAAAGTTAAAGACTAATATTGAGATTAAACTAGCAATTAAAACAAATACTTGTGCCTCCACTTTTTCATCCAACACATTTAATAAGCATCTTTTATGTAGCAGCAATCTATTTAAATCAGACATTCATAGAAAAAGGAAATCAGCAAATACCTTGCTTTTGAAGTTCTTGGACCCACTTCTTTGCGCGAGTAAATGAATCCTTCAAATAAAATATAAAACCTATTATATGAAACCTTGGTGCACAAAGGGAATTGAAAACTCAAAAGCATAGTCTAGCCAAGCAAACCCCGGAAAAAGATCAACATCCAACCCACACCAAATCCAATGCCCATGAAAGATGTCAAAACGTATATTGAAAAAAAAATGGCACACTACTTTCTGATGCAAAAACCGATGCTTTTTTGTCTCAAAAACTCCAATTACACATCACACAAACAGCCAGTTAAATAAGCTTCACTGGTCTACAAGTTAGAAGCATATCGTTCGTATTTATTCTATTAGATACCATGGGCTAGAAGAAAAACTTGACATTTGGATAACAAACCAGAAAATAAAAAATAAAACAAAAACAAAGCAATTACATGTATATAATCCCAAAGAATCCAAAAGCTAAAACCCTTTATCTGGGAAATTCGAAACATGGATAGGGCCCATGGATATCCAATAACAAAGGTATCAATCTATCATTAATAATTTAAGAGCAATGAAATTTCCAGTACAAATAGGATTTTGTTATTTAAATAAATACGAGATGGAAGAATTGTTAAGTTGACAAGCATCAAATATGTGGAAAAAGTTCAGGGGAAAAAAACTAATCACCAACCAACTATCCTCCTGAAAACTATAATTGGCTACCTACACTGCACTTATCATTTCCTTTCAATGCCCTGTACTTCTTGTAGAAGATATTTAGAATTAAAGAGGAGATATTCAGAATTAAAGAGGGGGATTATAGAAATCAATTAGATATGATTATAGGAGGATTTGGGGGAATAAAATCATATTGTATCATTAAATTATATCCCATGATTCACGCTCCGCTGATTGTATATTCAGTGTATATATATGTATGAACAATATAGATGAATACACACAGAATTCAACTTATCTCTTTTTCTCTGTTCTGTGTCGAGATTCATTGCCCATTCCAACATGGTATCAGAGCAAGGTTCGGGATCACTGTCTTTGTCCTCCGCCGAAGTCGATACAGCCACGTCTGATGGCGGGGTGCGTCTACCCACTAGAGTCGCCGGCGTCGAAGGCTCCACTGTTGTCATTGTACCTGAACGCCTCACTGGAGATAACTATGGAGAGTGGGCACAATCTATGATTCTTGCACTTGATGGCCGCGATCGACTGGAATTAATTCAGCAAGAACCACCGCCCACTGATGATGCTAACGTTCGCCGTCGGTGGAAAACAGAAAACTCGCTGGTGGCGTCATGGCTCCTCAATGCAATGGTCCCTACTGTTCGTCGGAGTTTCATGTTCATTCCGACAGCTAAAGAAATCTGGCAAGGAGTGAAAGAAGCCTACGGCAAGAGGCCAACGGCGTCTCTGGTCTTCGACCTGCGCTCTCGGTTGTGGACTGTGCGACAAGGCGATAGACCCCTGAATATTTACTACTTGGAGAAAAGAACATTATGGCAGGAACTGGATCAATTGAAGCACCATGTCTGGAGAGATGTCGACGACGCTGCAACCTTCCGACGGGACTTAGAAGAAGAACGCTTGTTTGAGTTTCTAGTCGGCTTAAACACAGTATACGAGGATCTGCGTGGTCGTCTCCTTGGGCGAGTGCCTCTCCCCACTGTGGCCGAGGCGTTTGCATTGCTGAGGGATGAGGAATCCCGCCGCCAGGTGATGTTGCCCAACTCTGTGCCTCGACCAGTCATCGCCACCGAGAATTCCTCTGCACTTGCAGCCCGCCTGAGCGACGCAAGGAAGGAGCGCCCCACCTGTGAACACTGCCGGAAGTCTGGGCACACGAAGGACACCTGCTGGGACCTCCATGGGAAACCCCCAAATTGGAAGCCCCGACAACGACGCCCGAGAGGAAACCTTGCAGAAGTAAGCGGCGAAATGGGCTCGGTTCACAGCGTCAGTGTTGAAGGCCCAATTAGCAATCCAACAGGTCCGACTCATGGCAGCATCCTGGGCCCAAATGGTCTTCATCAAGCAGGCCCAGTCCACGGCAGCATCCCAAGCCCAAACCTTTTTGGCAGCCCCTCAACACAAATGGGCCCTGTTCCCACAGGCCCAATTCCTGGTGGTTCCACAACCCAAGATCCACTGACTACTATTTTGGAGCGATTAACTGCCCTCGAGACTCAAACTCGTAAGCAACCAGTTGCTAGTGTGGTTCAACGAGGTAATCTCTGCCAAGCTTTTGCTACTATTAACAGGAAAACTACAGGCTCTTGTTGGATAGTGGATTCCGGTGCCTCAGATCACATGACCAATGAGGCCTCATTATTCTCTCAGTACACACCCGCCACATCACACCATACAGTTAAAATTGCTGATGCCTCCGACTCTCTTATTGCTGGCAGTGGAATCATTAATGTCTCACCCACACTAACATTGCACAATGTTTTATATGTCCCAAACTTAAAATGCAATCTATTGTCTGTCAGCCAACTCACCCAGGATGAGAGATGCCATGCTAAATTTTTTGCTTCTCATTGTGTTTTTCAGGATCTGCTCACGGGGACGACGATTGGTGTTGCTAAGAAGCTTGATGGACTCTATTACCTGGATGACTGTCATCAGTCCGTATCTCACCTATGTAATAAAGTGTCACCCCCTAGGGCTAGTGAATTGGAGTTGTGGCACAAGCGCTTAGGACACCCGAATTTTCCATATATGTGTAAGATGTTTCCTTCAATTTGCTCTAATAAAACTTTAGATTTTTCTTGTGATTCCTGTGAGTTAGCAAAACATCACCGTACTCATTTTTCAAGTACCCCATATCGCCCATCTAAACCATTCTCTCTCATTCATAGTGATTTATGGGGACCATCACGAGTCTCAAATCGCACACAATCAAAATGGTTCATGACCCTCATCGATGATCATACCCGTGTCAGTTGGGTCTTCCTCTTAAAGGATAAAACTGAGGTTTATCAAACGTTTGTTGATTTTTATAAGAGGATTCTTACTCAGTTTGATACGAAAATTCAAACCCTCCATACTGATAATGGCACTGAGTACTTTAACCAGTCCCTATCCCATTTTCTCAAGGAACACGGCATTATCCATAAAAGTTCTTGTCCATATAGCCCCCAACAGAATGGCATTGCTGAACGGAAAAATAGACACCTTTTGGAAACTGCTAGGGCCCTTCTGTTTAGCAGTCATGTTCCTCATTTCTATTGGACCGATGCTATCCTACTGGCCACCTTCTTAATCAACCGTATGCCGTGTAAACCTTTGTCTTTCCGAACCCCTCTACAGGTTCTTCAGGATTACTTCCGCTTACCCTACCTCGAGAATACCCTTCCCCTTCGGGTCTTCGGATGCACCGCTTTTGTCCATCTCCATCATACCTCCAAACTTGAACCCAAGGCAGTCAAATGTATTTTCCTCGGTCCCGCTGGTACCCAAAAAGGCTACAAATGTTTTGATCCTCTATCTAAGCGTCTTTATATCACCTGTGATGTTACCTTCCATGAAACCATTCCTTTCTATACCACTACCTCGGTTCAGGGGGAGACTTGGAGTGAACCTCAGAGTGCACCTCAGCAATCTCAACTTGAATCCCAACTACTGTGTCCCTACCAAGCACCTGATGTCATATATACCCTTGACCTACAACCACATGAGGAACCTGAAAAAAGGCACACTAATTCAGGGGGAGACACTAACAAGTGGGGACAAGTATATACCCGAAGAAACACGACAGGTAATGCCCCTCAAGTGAATGACGCACACCAAGAATCTGAACCAGATGCAGGTTCTGAACAACCACAAGAAGGGAACAATGATCTTGATCTTCCGATAGCAGTGAGAAAACAACGCAGATCATGTACCAGACACCCTATAGAAAGGTTTGTCTCTTATCAGGCTTTATCACATGACCATCATGCTTTTGTCTCTCACCTTGATCAGATCAGAATACCAGAAACTATAAATGAAGCTCTTAGCAGCCCTGAATGGAGACATGCAGTAATGGAAGAAATGGAGGCACTAGAAAGAAATGAAACATGGGAAGAAGTTAAACTACCTAAAGGCAAGAAAGCAATTGGCTGCAAATGGGTATTCACCCCAAAATACCTGGCAGATGGAAGCCTCGACAAGTATAAAGCACGTTTGGTG
This sequence comes from Leucaena leucocephala, assembly GCA_037074615.1. NCBI lineage: Eukaryota > Viridiplantae > Streptophyta > Magnoliopsida > Fabales > Fabaceae > Leucaena > Leucaena leucocephala. Next base: position 7,119,456 of record CM073516.1, on the reverse strand, counting down.
GCTAAGGGATTCACTCAAGTCTATGGTATGGATTACACTGAGACATTTGCACCAGTGGCAAAACTGAACACCATTAGAATCCTATTATCACTCGCTGCTAATCTGGACTGGCCACTGCATCAGATGGACATCAAAAATGCATTTCTAAATGGAGAATTGAAAGAGGAAGTGTACATGAAAATGCCTCCAGGATTCCCTGGAACAAAGGCAGATCAGGTGTGCAGGTTGAAAAAATCGCTATATGGATTGAAACAGTCTCCTCGAGCGTGGTTTGACAGATTCACCAAAGTATTAAAGAACCAAGGCTATCTACAGGGACAAAGTGATCACACACTGTTCTTTAGACACGAGAATGGGAAACTTGCCATCTTAACAGTATATGTTGATGACATCATTCTCACAGGTGATGATCCAACAGAGATTGATAGAATAAAAAAGGCTCTCAATCAGGAATTCCAAGTTAAAGACCTTGGGAAGATGAAATATTTCTTAGGCATGGAAGTGGCTAGATCTGCAAAAGGAATCAGCATCTCACAGAAGAAATACATACTGGATCTCCTAGAAGAAACAGGAATGTTGGGTTGTAGACCTAGCGATACTCCTATTCAGGTTGACAAAATTAAAGAGGAGGAAGACCTGGGAAAAGAAGTAGATAAGGGAAGGTATCAACGTATGGTAGGAAAATTGATTTACCTATCACACACGAGGCCAGATATTGCCTATGCTGTCAGCATTGTAAGTCAACACTCTCATAGTCCCAAACAAAAGCATCTAAATGAAGTTTACAGAATCCTTAGATATTTGAAGGGTTCACCCGGTTTAGGCCTCCTGTTCAAAAAGTCTAACAAGAGAAATATAGAAATCCTTACAGATGCGGATTGGGCAGGAGATCAAGATGATAGGAGGTCAACCTCAGGATATGTTACCTATGTGTGGGGAAATATGGTCACATGGCGCAGTAAAAAACAAAGTGTGGTTGCTAGAAGCAGTGCCGAAGCTGAATTCAGAGCTATAGCTCTAGGAATATGTGAGTGCCTATGGGTAAAGCGAGTACTTGAAGAATTGAGAATGTTACCAGAAAAACCTATCAGGTTATACTCAGACAATATGGCAGCAATCAATATGTCACACAATCCAGTCCAGCATGACAGAACAAAGCATGTGGAGATAGATAGACACTTCATAAGAGAGAAGATTGATGCTGGAACAATTGAACTGAAATACATTCCCTCCAAGGAACAAACAGCTGATGTGCTCACCAAGGGATTAACTCGAAACAAATTCGAATATCTAATTGGCAAGTTAGACATGATTAATATCTATGCTCCAACTTGAGGGGGAGTGTAGAAGATATTTAGAATTAAAGAGGAGATATTCAGAATTAAAGAGGGGGATTATAGAAATCAATTAGATATGATTATAGGAGGATTTGGGGGAATAAAATCATATTGTATCATTAAATTATATCCCATGATTCACGCTCCGCTGATTGTATATTCAGTGTATATATATGTATGAACAATATAGATGAATACACACAGAATTCAACTTATCTCTTTTTCTCTGTTCTGTGTCGAGATTCATTGCCCATTCCAACACTTCTTCCATCATTTTTTAGATTTTAATATATTTGCACTATTTATAGCAGAAACCAAAAATAATATCAGCACAAAAGAGCATGTCAGAAAGCAATTATCAATGAATATATGCACGCGCACATATGCATCATATGTATGTATTTATGATGTAGAACAAGAATGGGAAAGGGGAAGAGAGAGTATAGAGGAGGGAGAGACAGCAAGAAAGGAGGGAGCGGTAGACAAAATTGAGAAAGAAAAGAAGCACTGGAGAGAGTGAGTGATCACAAAATATTGAACTTCATTCAATTCGCCTAAAGGCCGGAAAAGAAAAACTTAAGATATATTTATAGAGCTTTAGCCTTAACCCTGATAATAAAAGATTACATCTATTCAAACAAAATACTAATCCAAATCAAATATTAAAGATAATTTTAATAAAATAAGAAATCCTAAGAATCTGAAAGACAATAAAAATCAATCTAATATTCTAGAGTTTCCTACTACAAGTGGGAGCCTTTAATCTTCCGACAATTTATTATGTATGTATTACCTACCTTAATACAAAATCAGAATATTATGAGGGAGAGATATCATACTGTGCTGGTAATATCATAGACGATGATGGCTGCAGCAGCGCCTCTGTAGTACATGGGAGCCAAGCTGTGGTACCTCTCCTGTCCAGCTGTGTCCCAAATTTCAAATTTAACAGTTGCATCATTAACAGCCAATGTCTGTGAAAAGAAGGCTGCCCCTATTGTTGATTCCTGTCCACACAATAAACCACATAAACTCAGCAATAGAGACTTAATTAGTCTATTTCTTAGGCTTTGGCACAAACCAGAATACATGGGAACCAAAACTGCGAGAATGAATATTGTTGAAAACAGAAGATTAAGCATAATAGTCTCTCCTCCTTTTGTTTCCTTATGCAATGTTTGATAAGTAGAAAAGTGTTTTCTAAAGAGAAAATGAGAAATGCACCTATCCCCCCATTTTCTTTCTAGATGCATTTCACATTTCCTTTATAGAAAATATTTATGTGTACCAAACATTGCCTTAACAGTATCATAGATTCCTGGGTAGAAGGGAAAAAGCATCCAGACCTGTACTTTATGTGATCAGCAGAAACAATTCTCATCTTTTGAATAATAGATTTTAGACATTCCAAGTAAAACAGCACATCTCTCATAAAACTTGAATTGACATTATAATTTCATCCAAAACATCAGTTCAACTTCACTCAAACGAGCTACATTCAAAATTCCAAAACAATTGTTGCCTACGGAGAGAGACATGTAATTCATAGAATATTTTTAGCATATCAGTATATCTTTCTTTTTAATACACAGCATATCAGTATATCTAACTCTTAAGTAAAATTCCAAGCACATCTAACTCAAATACACGTAGTAAAAACTTCAAGAGAAGCTCCGAATTAAATGAGGAGGTAAAATAACCTGGAATTCAAGAAATTGACCCTTAACAAATCGCAAAACCAGGCTGGACTTTCCGGCACCCATATCACCTAGGAGAACCTGATTATCAATTGAGAGTATTATAACCTCAAACCGTCGACAAACCAGGAAAGGAAACAAAAACAAGGAGAGAATAAGGAATCGAAATCAAACTCACCAACTTGGCGTTGAGATTGTTGTGCACGATAGTAGCCATGGTAATAAATCGGATCGATTGGAAGGGAATCGCACTTAGACCCAACCAATCGAAGAAAAAAACAGAAATTCGCAGAAGTTGAGAGGACGCGTCGGTGATTCTACACAATTAGCTGAGGATCGGAATCAAAGACAGAGAAAGAAGAATCCAAAGCATAGTCTCTCTCTCGATTGGGATACTTTTCGCGCGCAATGATTGCAGCGTGCTAAATATTATTTATATATACATTATTTGTTTTCGGCAGACGAAACCCGCATAATGCATTCAATATAAGAAATCTAATAATCCAATCAAGGGAGGGAAGGTATTTAAATAATTCAATCAATCAATCAATCAATCAGTTATTGAATTCGTTTTATGATAGAACAGGTTAGAAGGCAAGACAAATAAGATAAATAACTAGTGTGTATACAATCATCCCCACAAACCCACTTATGAAGACAGACGCAAAAACAAATGAAGCGGGTAATTTACGTATATGACTTAAAAAATATAATATAACATTTAATATTTTAATTTTATTTATTATATATATTTAATATTTTAATTTTATTTATAGTATAATTTTATTTTTAATATTTTTAATTTAATATAATTTATTTATAATATTTCTAATTTGATATAATTTTATACATAATTTTATTTTTTAAATACTAAAAATTAAATTAAATTAAAAATATTATAGATAAAATTATATTAAATTAAAAAATTATAGATAAAATTATACTATAAATAATATTAAGATATAATAATATTTATTGATGTAGGTAGTAAACTCTTTGATAACAGAGGAATTAGGAAATATAAATCGAGAGACTGACTTAATTGATGCTTCTATCTTTCGTTATGAAATACAAATGCCTGAAGAGGGGACAAAAAGATTAAAGATTCTAATTCTGTCGTTAATTCTTGCGCGCATAGGCTTTGATTGTTGTGACATCTGTGTCAAGGTCAACAAAAAGTACAGTATTCTAATTATAACTGAAAGTAAATTTTTTCCATCACACAATATAATGAATGCCTCACAAAGAGGTGTCAACAAAAAATGGCCTTTGAATCTTGTCTTGGAATTATCAACTTATGCTGCTCGCCTTCTTCTTTATTACGGAAAAAGCTCACTTAGTGCGAGATTCCTAGAAAGCGAGTCTTTCTAAAGGGACCTCATTAGTATTTTTCTTTAATTATAAATAGAAGGACCTTCAATACTCAAAAGTCAAAATCAACTTTTAGTGATCACAAAATTGTAAAATGTTGAAGCCGTAGTAAGCCATGATAAAAAAGAAAGAGAGAAGTTAAAAAGGGAAAGATGGGGAGAGATCGGAAATGATGGCATTTAAGAACATATCCCAAGGAAGTGCAGTCTTGTTGATCCATGTTGTTTCATAGGAAGGGAAAGTTACATCCTAGAGATCTGAAGGGGAATAGCAGTTTCAAGCATTTCATGCCTAACATTGGTAACAAGAGGCAGCTTCTCCACCAAGTGGCCTTGCTTGGCCAAGAGATATTTCTGACAATTATCAGCAGCCATGACTCCAGCAGAGTAAGCTCCATGCACAGATCCCTGGTGATCCAAGCTCACAGCTTCCCCACCAAAGAACAGATTCCCTACAGGTGCGCGAAGCCGGTCATACACGTCGTCGGGCTTTCCAACTAAGTCATATGAGTAACAGCCTAGTGTATTTGGGTCTGTCCCCCAATGGGATACAAGATACTGAACCTGCAATAATCCAACAAAACCATCAAGTCCAGCTCCTGCATGCAGAGGCATTTCAAGACTCTATATAGGAGAGGAAAGAAATGGAAGAGAAGCTCTTCTGAAATCAATCGCTTGTTTGGGAGTTATTAAGAATGAAAGGATAAGGGAAGATTTTTAATTAATCCCCCTTTGAAAGATTTTACGATTTTCTAAATAAAGAAAAAATTATTATTTAACCATTCATTTCCTTTCCATTTTCTTTTCATTCTTTTCCTTTATCTTTGTCCTATCAACTCCCAAACATACCTTTGGGATTGAGAAGAACGAAGATGGAGGGAAAGAAAAGAAAATTTGGAGGTCAATCCCACGTTTCAAAATCAGGCAAATGTCAAAATCCCACAACATTTCCTGCCCTTTTCTTTTCTTTTGATCTCCTCCATCCAAAATCCAAAAATATTCTAAAAGATGAGTACCATGGGAACAGCACTTACTGGCTCAGACGCATCAAGAAACATCTTTTTGAGTTGTTGCATTGCAAAATTTGCAGCCGCCTCGTCAGTTAGCTTTTCAAGGTCCGCGGCAAATCTGCCGGCTGCCATATAGACAAGAATCGGATGGCCTGTTGCTTTATGGAGATTGAGAAAATAGCCACAAGAATACGAAGTGGGAGCGACAACACCCAATAGCTCTACGTTTGGCCAGAACACCCTGTCAAATCTTAGGGCAATTTTATTTTCATTGCCCACACCAAGATCTGAAATTGCAGCAACCTTCCAATCAGGCAGTTTTGGTTCAAATTCAATCAAATTGGCTTTGAGGATTCCAAGAGGAACTGTTACGATAACGGCATCAGCAACAAAGTTCCTGCCATCTTCAACCGTGACCATCACCTTGTTGTATCCATTGGATATCTTAGTCACCCTAGTTTTTAACAGAAGGATAAAAATCATAAGGGATGCAAAGGAAAATGAGTGAAGTATTCTACTAACGGAAACATAAAAAAATATATTGCCATTAAGCCACATTTCTATGGGTTCAAATTGTGAAGTGAGTGCAACAAAGAAGTAGTAGACTCAATTTACAGCCAAAATGGATGCATGGCATCAGTAATAGTTTTCTTCTTTCTTTATCTATTGTCAATCGCAACAAGTCATAAATGGTGACAATATAGTAATGCTAGCTATGTTGTAAATTGTATAAGCATACCTATGGTTCAAGCGTATGTCAATATCTTGTGCAAGAGATTTTATAACAGGATCGTATCCTTGCACCATAAGTCCATGACCACCAGAGAGGACGTGCTCCTGCAGAATAATTAGCGATCTCAACAATATAAGTATTCATTGTAGCACATCATACAGAGGGGAAAACCCAACCCCTACAACTCTCTGTAAACCAATGTTTGAGTACATGAATGACATTTATCCTTCAAATGATATAATGGCACTTGCCTGATCCCAGGTTTTAAGTGATATCATATCTGCATCAGCAGCAAACCAAGCTTCCATTCTGCATATATACCATTGCAGCACTTCATGGGCAAGTCCTTGTTGCCTGCAGAATACTTCGTGATAAAACGTGATATACTGAAATTGCAATCATATATACATTAAGTAATGTAATTATCTATAATCAGTTCAATACCTCAATTCTGGATGCCTATCCAACACAATAGAAATTGCTTGATGGACTGACTTGTCATCAGGATGCTCATCCCTCACCTTCCCTGTCTAGAGATGTCAACAAAGGGCCACTGAGTTCCACATTTAAATAATCAAAGCTGCTTTTGTTAAGAAAAACACCACAAACCATATGCTGCGGATCTTACCTCAGCTAGGATTCTCTTGAAAGTTTCTCCAACTTCTAGGACTATGTGTTGAGGAACTTGATGGCCATTTACATTAAAAAGCATATAACTGCAAAGACAAAATGCAACTACTACATATCAATCATTATTATTAGAAATGCAGAAGCTATGGATGTATTACTTAATTTGAAGTTACCTAACTTAATTTACTGGAGTCTTCAAAGAACAATTGTATATTTAACCTAATTTGAAGGATATTAACCTCAAGTATTTGAGTTTGGGTAGCATCATAGCCGAGACTACTTATAATCAAGGAAGTACTCTCTCCATTTCCTTTTAATTCTTATTTTTAGAAGAAAGTTTTTTGTTTCCATTTATTTGTTATTTTAAAAGTTGAAGACAACATTAATTACTATACTTTTTAAAGCATACTCTTATCTTTCACTAACATTAATTATGGAGTAAAAGAAATAATTATGGCAAGAATAGATCACATAAATCAAGGGCATATTAGAAAATTTAAAAGAAAAGAAACAGAGGAGATACATTCATTGACAAGTTCTCAGTAATTAAACAATATTTATAAAGAAGAAAATCCATAAGCACCGTATAGAGACCAACAACCTAAAATTTTGGACTAGCATCAATGTCTATATTTTGTCAAGAAAAGAAAGAAATATACTACCAACCTCATGACAATCATCTGAATCCAGAACGATTAGTTCAGATTCAGAATCAAGTTCGAGGCTGTAAGAGAAACACTATTGCTCTTAAGTCTTAATATTGAGATCGAATCATAAAACTTTGAATACATCAATCTTGACTTTCTTCAAAAATGAGGACGTAAATTATGGATTATTACCTTTCCAAATCATGGTCATATAAGACAGAGTTATCACCACTGGTACGATATAATGTAAGTCCGAGACAACGTATCAATGGAGCCAAGGGATTCTCATTGCAAACTCCATGTAACCTGGCAAATGATCAAGAAATAACTAATTAAATAATAGAAGATCATAATACTTTCATGCAACCTGTTTACCTTTCATCAAGAAAACAGGGCTTTTGACTTTTTGACTGATTGCAACAAAAGAAATAGCAAACACAATTTTGATGAAAGAAATTGAACTTACCATGAGGCTCCCATATCCACTGGACAACCAAATGAGTAATCTGTATGGATACGGCCACCAAGCCTATCCCGAGACTCCAGTACAGTCACCTGAAGGAATGATGAGAATAAGCTTAGAGAAAAATCTTTCCTCTGACCTAATCCAAGAAATTGGAACCAGTAAACAAAGATGAAGGTTGAGAATAGTGATATGACACCTTGAAAGAAGCATCATAGAGACTACGTGCAGCAGCAATTCCCGATATTCCAGCACCAATAACAATAACAGAAGGAGGTGGTCTGCGTTGTCTCTCAATGTGTGAGGCAATAGTTCCTGGTCATTGACCACAAATTCATAAGGAACCCAAAAGTTTCACTTTTCAGATATTACGGGAATGAACCAAACAAATAGTCCTATTACTCTCTCTGATGCCTGGTCATCTGTATTTTTTCTTACAAAAATCTAACTGTATCAAGACCTAAATTATTCTGAGATCATATTAAAGGCCTTAGCACCACGATTTCAATTAATGAAACTACATTATTATATCAAAAAATTCACATCTTGCCAGAGATTACTGTTTTTATATATTTGACAGAACCAAAAAAGCGAGTTCCTTAATCCTTATCAACCTCGGGAAGAACAATAAATACAGAAGAATCTAAAATTGTCATCAAAAGAATAAATATAAAAACTGAAACAAGTCAAGCACATGTTAAGTTAATTGATCCAAAATACATAATGCATGAACAGAAACACCACGTGGTTTTCTAAACATAATAATATACTAACCATCAAGCAAATTAGCGGGGAATAATTCTTTGGGGTCCATGAGAAATAGATCAAGAGCGTCACAACAGCCAGGGAAATCAATCTAGGGAATAGAAAGATCTCAACAGGAAGGTAGGACTTAGGAGGATCAACCGCTATTAGATTGGCAAATTGAAGGGTGTATAGGAATCAAGAAATTAGAAACCAATTGAAACGAATGATAAAAGATCAAGATGATGATGCCGGCAATGAAGCGGCTGAGATTCGACGAAAAACTGAGGGTATCAAACCAGCTCATAAGGAAGGGTGACTATATCAAACTATCTTCACGAAATATCGCCTAAGAAAGGACGCGCCGATCGTCGCTGGCATAGATCAATGGCAATGCCTATCCCTCTCTGGATCTCTCTTTGGTTGCCTCCACAATCACAGAACCACACGGTTTCTCTCCAGACAGATCCACCGGCTCTCTTAACAATTAACGATTACGTAATAATCTCAAAAAGTCCCGAGCCGGGCGCGCGAATATTTTAATGACCTTGGCAATTTGGACGGGGACAGTAACCTAACAAAAACTGACCCTTTTCCTAAAAAGTAGGATAGTTTAGGACATACAAATGAAGCTATTTTTACCATTTCGGCAGGGCTAATTCTTTTTTGTTACAAAACTTGTTTGAAAGAGATTGTGTTTAGGGTTTAGTACGAATGAGGCTGTATTTGAAAGATATTAATATAGAGTATAATAAATTATTAATTATTTTTATATATAAATTTAAATATTTAAGAATTAAGATTATTCCCTAAATATCACAATTGGACATACAATAAAATAATATTAATTAAAAATTATACACATTTTTAATAATCATATATCTCATATTTTTACTAATTAAACTTTTCAATTAATTTGTGCATTAGTCCTTCCTTACATGAGTGTTTTCCTTTAAAAATATCAACAACATCCAGTATTTATTATGAGTATGTTATATATATTACTATCTCTATCCGTCGTTAATTATAATATTTATTTAATTAATTTAAATATATTAAAAAATTAGATAAATTAATTATAATAATATGTTAATTTATATAAATTAATTTGGATATATTTACAATATTTATTTATTTTAACTACCACTCTAATATTTGTTATAAATTATTTTTTAACTAATTCTCATATTCTAATAAATAATAATTAAGACAATGGATATACTTTCAATTGATCAAAATTTTTAAATGTAATTTTATTATCTTCATATATTTACAAATTATTCTTACATCTCTCATAATTTGTTCTTTTTTCAATGAAAATTAAATAAATATAAAATTGAAATATAATCATTAATAATTTTTAAATATACTTATATTTAAGATTAAATATTTTTGTATGTATAAACAGCTTTATAATAAAGAGGTGAGTGGCTTGTAAGGAGTGGGAAGAAGGCGTAGAGCTAGTAGAGCTAGTGGTAGAAGAAAATAATATACCAAGATTCGAAAACATGGATTGATTTCAGTGGGGGACATATAATTCAAGTATGACAAGAGGAAATGACTAAAAAGGGGCTGGGGGTTAAGTGGGATATAAAATAAATTAGAGAGTGGCGCTTTTTAGTGTAAGACAAGTTGGGATATGTTGTGGTTGCCACCTGGATCTGGGCATGCCTAGCTAGTGAAGGACGTATCCCTTCCCTCCACAATTACCCTCTCCGTCCTCCCACCTCCCACCTCCCACCTCCCTTTACCCTTTTGATTGTGAGCCTGCTTTGCTTTCTTCTCTTGACACTTGAAACAAAATACACTTACACTCTACCTTACCCCTGAATTTTCGCCCACCAACTGACTCATTCCCACGTCATTTTATATAATTTTGAGGGGCTAGATAAACAAATATTAATTTATATTTGATTAAAATATTAAAAACAAATTTTGCTCGTAATAATCAAACAATATCTAAAATTGAAAGAGTAGTTATTTTTAAAATATTGAGAAAATATTTTAAATTAAATCAAGAATACACAGATATTTTTTTCAATTTGATCAGTAATTTCATATTTAAACTTAAATATATAGTCATATTAATTAATGAAAAATAGCAGGGGTTCCTCTATTATAGACTAATATTTTTATAAATCGAACTAATATGTTGTTAATAGCTTAGGATATTATAGATAAATCAAAAAGATTAAAAAATACCTATTTTTAAGAATATTAAAAATAGAAGAGAAAGTAAACACGCGGCCCAAAATTAAAGGGAGAATAGATTAAAGCGCCAAGAGAGTGGTCCAAATGTACGCGCAAGAATCAAAAGAAAAATGACTTGACACCCAACAGAATCATGCAGAATCGTCAGTGTCAAGTTTCTCATTTTAACGCGGTGCAGGTAAACCGTAAAAGGATGAAAATTTTAACTACTCTTTTTATAAAGTGGTAAATAAATGTTAACACATATAGTAAAAAAATATATTTTTATATTATAAAAATATAAATTTAATTTTTATTAATATCATACAAATTTGTTTTGATAAGTAATTTTATAATTTTTTTATACATATTTTTTAAATTTTAGAATTATATCCTAATTTTAGTGAGAGAATGATACTAAATTTATTTAGATTTTTTTATACAAAAAATACAATCATACCATGATTATTTAATATTGCTTTTAGATATTAACATAAGAGCCAATTAATTTTTTAATAGACTAAATAAATAAAATAAATTAGTTAGTTATAATTAAATCTAACTCTTTAATATGATTTTATATTATATATTTCTTAATTTACTTAAATTATTTAACTAATTTTTATATTAATTATAATTAATTAATTTTTTTAATCTATTAAAAAAATTAACTAATTTTTATATTAAGTACAAGAGTAATATTTATAGCATGCACAATTAACCTTCTGGTAAGCGTAATTTTATCACCTTGCACTAATTATTAATTAACCTCTTATATAAAATATAAATTTTAGTTTAACATCTAATTAGGACTATGTCCAACAAAGCTGTCTAAGAGTTAGTAGGTCTCTTTAGATAGATTTTAAAAAAATAATTTATATAAAAAAATATTTTTAGACAATTTTAAAAAAAATAGTTTTTATAGAAAAGTTTATAAAAAATTATTTTAAATAAATTAATATTTAAATAGTTATTACTATAAGAAAATTTATTATTAGTAAATTACTAAAAACAGTATAAGATAAATTAAAATATATATATATATATATATATATTATCCCTCCCATCACCTATACACTTGCATTTTCTTTCCTTTTCTTCCATTATTGTTGGTCATTGATGACAGAGGAAGACACCTATCGAAGACACTAACGACAGAGGAAAAATATGAGCTTTAGCGGTCAGTGAGCTATAATGCGACCATCGATGAAGAAGACCACTGGCAAGCTCCAAGAATGGAAGATGCTATAGAGAGACGATGACGAGCTCCAGTGGTCGGGCAAGCTCCAACGACAATCACCGATGAAGGAGAAGACACTAGCTAGATCTAGCAACAGAGGACGACAAAGAGACAACAACAAGTTTCTTTAATGCTAAAGAAGAAAGAAGAGAAGAGGAAGAAAAGAAGATAGAAGAGAAAGAGTAAGAAAAAATAGATATAACATAATAATCGAGTAGTCCATAAACTCTTTTACTGTTCTAGAAGTTATTCCTAGTAATTTATCCAAAACTATAGTTTAGTTTAGAAGTTATTTTGGACAAATATAACTGTTTACTTTAAAAAAAAAATTCTAACTAAAGTTTGGACCATAAATCTTTTTAAAATCTTAATTTAGGGATTTTCCAAAAAACCATATTACCTATTTTGGATAAATATGACTGTTTACAAAGAAATTTTGTAGTAATATGGTTTAAATTATAAAATTTTATTGATTTTTTAAAAAATATTAAAAAAATAAATAAATTACTTTAAATTATTTATTTTTATTTTTTTATTAAATTAATTTATTTAATTTATAAATCATTCATATCAAATATATCATCTATCGTATGCAATAATTAAATAATTTATTTTATTTTTTAATTTATTTAAAAAATTAATAAGATTTTATAATTAAAACTAGAGTTAGTATCATCTAATTGCACATCTCTTCCCACAATTGCCCATTGATTAAACCTATAATTAACATCCATCTGCTATATTATACGTGTATGATTAATATTCATCTAAATTCCACCTTATAATTTTGAGCACATCCGTTTCTGTTACAAAAATGATTTTCGTTTTGCTTTATAATCCCCGTCAATTTTAAATTTCAATAATGCATTAAATAATAAATTAATGGTTTATAGAATCTGATATATTCAACGGTTTCTTTGTTATTCTTTAGAAAGATGTCAATACATGCATTTACGAGTAATTATACCTGCTATTTGGAATATACATGTATATACGCGCATAGATCGTATTCGTATTTATATATAACGAATTTATTATTAGAAAAAACACTGATCTGCTATGTAAAGTTCATGCACGATGTCATTATATCCACTTTACTATAGACGACAGAAAACTGATCAAGCTTTTTCTTTTTTTTTAAAGTAAGAATATGGAAATGTTGTATCGTTATTTTTTTTATTTTCTTGCATTAAATAACTCATAAATTGAAAAAAAAAATATTCAAATCAGATATATTTATATTTAGTGAAATTAAATTCCCCTTAAAAGAAGAAGCAACGCTAATAATAAGAATTTATTTTTTAATATATTATAACATCGATATTAATTATAAAAATTAGTTAATATTTTTTATATATAAAAAATTAAATTAATTAATTATAATTAATATAAAAGATAATTGAGTAATTTAAGTAGATTGAGAAGTATTTAATATAATTTTATCTTAAAAATTATATTTAACTATAATTAGCTAATTTATTTAATTTTTTTAATATATGTAGAATAGTCAAATAACTTTTATGATTAGATTGTATTGAGTAATATATTAGTCTATCTAATACTGTCATATTATTCAAAATAATAAAGTCAGAATCTTCATCAGATATTTAAATCTATTTTGATAAGATTTTAGAAAATGACTTTTGAAAAAACATAATTTTTTTTATAATTTTTAGAAAAGAGTTTATGAAGAAGAGTTTATGAAAAAAAGTTATTTTAAATAAATGAGTGTTTGAATAGTTATTTATAAAAATACTTTTATTATTGATAAATTATAAAAAATAATATAATTATTAAATATAGAAGAGATGAGAGATAAGATATAAGAGAAGAGAGAGGGTGTAGAAGAAAGATGAGAGAGAAGAGAGGATATAAAAAAGAGAGAGAGAGAAGAGATGGTATAGAAAAAGAGAGAGAGAGAAGAGATTGTGTATGAAAAAGTAAAGTTAATATAATAATTAATTTGTTTATAAGTTCTTTTACTATTCTGTAAACTATTTTAATTAATTTATCTAAAATTTTAATTTTAAAATATAGTTTAATTCAAAAAAAATTAAAAAATTTAAGTTTCATCTAAATCTAAATTTAAAAAGTTTCCAAATACACACTCAATCATCTAGGAATCCAAATTCAAGTTTTTTTTTGTTGAGCAGCATGGTCAAATTAATAGGGCTTCAAATTGTTGAATATAAATGCTAACGAACTCGGCTGTACGGAAGGCGGCTAGTGAGTTGCAAACTTGTCTAAGTGTGTGTTTAGAAATGGGATTTAAAAAGTTATTTTTGATAAAATTTTAATTTAAAAAAATTTAAATAAAAATTTAAATTTATTTCAAAATAATTTTAGTCAAAATTATAGTTTTAAATAAACTATTGAGGATCTATTTAGATTAAATTTTAAAGAATAGATTTTAGAAAAAATATATTTTAAAAAATAGATTTTGAGAAGAATAAATTTTAAAAATAGAGATATTTAAATGATTAGTAGTAGAATCATTTTTTATATTGATAAATTATCAAAAAGGTTATGATTTAATTAAAAGTATGAGAGAGGAGAGATGGTAGAGAAGAAATATGAGAGAGGAGATAGTGTAGAGAAGAGAGAGGAGAGATGAGATAGGGTGAAGAATAGAGATGAGAAAAGAGAGATGAGAGAGAGTATAAGAAAAAGTATGGATAAAATAGTAATTACTGTTCCAAAAGCTATTTTCAGTAGCTTATTCAAAATCATAGTTTTAAACTATAGTTTTGGCCAAAATCATTTTTAGATAAAAATAACTGTTTATTTAAAAAAATTTCAAACTAAAGTTTTGCCCAAAAGTGATTTTCAAACTGAAGTGCCAAACAGGTACTGAAACTAGTTTTTAGAATAGTAAAAGAGTTTAGGTACTATCCAATTACTATTTTACCTATACTTTTCCTTACAACCTCTCTCTTATCTGCACTCTCTCATTTCTTATTTTTCTTCTTTACTATATCTTTTATCTCTTATTTTTAATCAAATTATATATTTTTTAATAATTTAATAATATGAAAAGTGATTCTATTACTAATCATCCAAATATCTTTATTTTTAAAATTTATTCTTCCCAAAATCTATTATTCTTAAAATATATTCTCTAAAATTTATACTTTCTAAAATTTATTCTCTCAAAATTAATCCAAACATACCCTAAATACATTCCAGATGCATTTATTTGGCATGAGATTAGGCGTATTTGCAAGCGCCCATCATAAATATTATTACCTCACTCTTAATTATAAAAATTAAATAAATAATTTATTTTAATTTTAAATATAACATTTTAATTTATTTTATTTTTTAAATTTATAATTTTTTTTCAAATTATCTCTAAATATAATTACTCAATTTGTGTCCTCTTTTTCTATTAAGCTTTTATTCCCCCGCTTCCCCATTTTAAATGCATTAACTAGTTATAAGGTTTGTTTTAATACTATTTTGAAGATCTCAATTTCTGCTGACAGCCTTCTTAATTAATTTTTAGATAAAATAATATATATTTTAATGAATTAATGAAGGATATTTTAAGAAAATATTCACAAAATTTTGACATGTTAATAATAAATATTTTGTATGTCAATTAGACAATTACTCAACTACTCCTTCGTACATTTTGATGGGACCTAGGAACGCTAATTAGCTTTCTTGTCCTGACTCCTGACTTTATTTATGTGTTATATAATCTAAATTGTTTTTCATTTAAAGTTTGTCTTCTACAAAGGATAAATAATTAAAATAAAATGGGCAAATTATTGTAACCCGCAACTACGGTCCCCACAGAATGCTTTTCCGACAAGTTTCAAATGGCGATGTGACGCAAGCGTACGCCGGATGGGATGGAAAAGCTAAAGCGGGGAATGCGGTCAAAAGGATGCATGCTGTACGATCAATCCGATGGAGTAGGGATCGCCACGTGGACACTAAAGCAGAGCATGTATCTTCAACTAAAATAACCGTAATAGGCAGAATAAAAAAAATAATAGCGGGTTTGAAGATATGTATATTTTTTCTTTTACATGAGTTATATGTAAAAAAATTTATTAGAGTTAGAATATGCCCATAACTCAATTTTTATAAATATATTTATATATTATTTATTAATAATATTTTTATATTTACATATTTATAGTTTAATTTAAAGTTTGTTTAGATAAATTTTAAAAAAATATTTGTAAATAATTTTTAAAATATAATTTATGAAAAATAATTATAAAAAATAATAATTTTTAATAAATACGTGTTTAAATGATTATTATTATTATAAAAAATTATAATTATTAAATTATTATAATTATGTATGATAAAAAACAATTCTCTCTTTCATTTTTCTCCCTCTTTTTTCAAGTTTTTTCCCCACAAGAAGAAGCAGCAACATAGAGAAACGCTAGAGATCTGGACTGAAGAAGTAGGAGCAGCAAAAAAAGATTGAACCTAGACTATCAATGCTAGAGATATGAAAATGGAAGAAGAAGCGGCAATAGGAGTAGAGATCTGACCCATCGACGCTCGACAAACCACCAACAATAACAAGGAGAGGAGTCTAGCAACCTCATAGCATCTATTACAGGTAGCGATGTTTGCTTCCTCAGACGACAATCTGACTACTTGTTGAATAGAAATTGCGATGGGGAGAAAACATGAGTACAGGAGAAGAAATAATAAAGAAAAGAGGAAAAAGAATAGATAAAAAAAGAGAATAAAATATTAATTGAGTTGTTTATAAATTTTTTTATTATTATAAAAGTTATTTTTATTAATTTATTTAAAATTTTAATTTTAAATTATAGTTTAATTTATTTTTTTAGATAAATATAATTATTTATTTAAAAAAATAAATTAAAATTTGAGTTATTTTTTTTTTAAAACTTTGATTTGAGTTAAATCCAAACAGGGACTTGAGATATTTAAAAAGAGGTGTAAAAAATGCAAGCAATAATTGTGATCATGGGTGGAGAAGGATGTAAAAGAATACATGGAGGTTGTTGATCAGAGATTTATGTTGAGTTCAGACTTGAAAATTCGAACCTTGGTCAAAGTGAGTGTCGGACGGATAGGACACAAACAACTTTGTCAATCTCAATAAACTCCGTACGACACTTTTTTTTTTAATATAAACTTGTTTTAAAAAAAATTAGCTCACTTATATAAAAGAGATGGTAAATTTTTTTTTATTACGTGATACTAATATTAAATAAGATAAATTATCAATTACTTTTAAATATTAATCTAAGTATCAAAGAATTACAATGTCTCTTTAAATATCTCGATTAAAATTATAATAACATAGTGTTTATTAGAAATCAAATATACTTTAAATAATTATATGTTTGTGCTAACTTTTTTTTTTAGTTATCCATCATATTTATTGGAGTTTTATCCTAACTATATCTAGATCTAACCTGTATCGTATACTTGATTTTGGTGGGTGAGTCTTTCAATGGGAATTTTTTATATACATTAAGATTTAAATTTAAAACTTTATTTAAATAATAATAAATTATTTATCATTTAAATTAACCTGGGTTAATATATGTCTGTGCTAACTGAATATACTGACGGATGGGTCAACTTGTTGTTTTGGTCAATAAGCTTCTTTGCATAATCCCCGATCCTTTCTCTCTTCTTGGGCCCGTAATGTTTTTTTGGCGTAATGTTGATTTCCCAACCCTCACCATCTCTTCGGGCAAAAAGAAAAAAACATAATTGTGAATATAAATAATTGTGAGAAGGAATATAATTTACAATCTAATGTGTTTATATGGTCTCTAAAATATGAATTTGAGAAAAACAATCTAAACATTTATTTTTATTTATTTGCGTTATGGTTATCTTTTTTATTATAATATAATAAATTAATGTTCAAATTTTATCCAAAAAAATATTTATATTTAGTATTTATTTTTAATAAGAGAATATATAAACTTAACAAAAAAATTATCAAAGTTATATTTTTATACAGGTTATCCAAACACTTTTTTTTTAACACAATCTTTTATTGGCAAGAAAATCATGATTTCATGTAAGTTAGAAAAAACAACTAATAATTATATTTTTCACAAAATCTATTTCTTAAATATTAATCCAAACATACTCTTAAATTAGAGGAATGCTCCTCCTTGAGGTGTACAAAAATAAAGAAAGAAAGACCAAGAACAATATATTTATATATATATATATATATAGTGCAGGGATAATTAATTAAAAGAAAAATAAGAAAATATTAAAAATTAAAGGCGTATTACTATACCGTTAAATGTTTGGATTAATTTCATCCCAGCCATCCCCTCTACTTGAGATTGTGGTCTGACCGAAGATACCTCAACAGGAGCCCAGGAAAAAAGAAAACCGCGTTGCTGGA
Organism: Leucaena leucocephala; assembly: GCA_037074615.1. Lineage (NCBI taxonomy): Eukaryota > Viridiplantae > Streptophyta > Magnoliopsida > Fabales > Fabaceae > Leucaena > Leucaena leucocephala. Next base: position 7,101,016 of record CM073516.1, on the reverse strand, counting down.
GTTTTCGGCCGGTTCCAGTTTTTGGATTATTTGATGGTAGAAAAATAAAAAAAATCTATTTAAATTTTAAAAGGATAAATTGAACATTTGAATATTAAAAATAATAGATTGACTAAGTCTATTTAAATTTTAAAAGAATAAATTGGGTATTTGAATATTAAAAATGATAGATTGGGCAGGAGACCTAATCTGTCATTTATAAATTTGTATGCAAAGGCCAAATTACCCTTCACTTTCATAATATTTTGACAATACGATTTATAAGTTTGACAATGATATTTATAACTCTGACAATGATATTTGTAACTTCTATAATAATATTTATAACTTTGAAAATAATATTTGTAATTTTGACAATGATATTTGTAACTTTGCCAATAGTATTTGTAACTCCTATAGTGGTATTTATAATTTTAATAATGATATTTGTAACTCCTACAATAGAGAAGAAGCAACTTTGACAATACGATTTATAACTTTGCCAATGATATTTACAACTCTGACAATGGTATTTGTAACTTGAAAAATTTCAATTTTGACAATTAGGAGAAACACTGTAGCTTATTTGATAATACGATTCACAACTCTGACAATGATATTTACAACTGGGATAAATCTAATTTTGACAATCGGGAGAAACACTGTAGCTACATTATAACTTATTTGACAATACGATTTACAACTTTGCCAATAGTATTTATAACTCTAACAATGATATTTGCAATTGAGAGAAATCCAATTTTGACAATTGGGAAAAACACTGTAGCTGACACTGTAACTTATTTGACAATATGATTTATAACTTTGCCAATGATATTTACAACTCTGACAATGATATCTACAACTGAGAAAAATCTAATTTTGGCAATTAGGAGAAATGCTATAACTCACACTGTAGCTTATTTGACAATACGATTTATAACTTTGCCAATGATATTTACAACTCTGACAATGGTATTTGCAACTGGGATAAATCCAATTTTGACAATTGGGAGAAACACTGTAGTTGACATTGTAACTTATTTGACAATACGATTTACAACTTTACCAATAGTATTTATAATTCTAACAATGATATTTGTAATTAAGAGAAATCTAATTTTAGCAATTGGGAGAAATACTGTAGCTGACATTATAACTTATTTGACAATACGACTTACAACTTTGTCAATAGTATTTATAACTCTAACAATGATATTAGCAATTGAGAGAAATCCAATTTTAGTAATTGGGAGAAACACTGTAGCTCACACTGTAACTTATTTGACAATACGATTTACAACTTTGCCAGTGATATTTACAACTCTAATAATGGTATTTGCAATTGGGAGAAATCTAATTTTAGCAATTGGGAGAAACACTATAAATTATTTGACAATACGATTTACAACTTTTATAATGAGATTTGTAACTTTATCAATGAGATTTGTAATTTTTTCTAGGGGATTTGCAACTTCACCTATAAGATTTACAACTTATTATAATGGGAGTTGCAAATATCATTGTTGAAATTATAAATACCACTATGGGAGATACAAATAATATTGACAAAGTTACAAATATCATTGTCAAAACTATAAATATTATTGTCAAAGTTACAAACACTATTGTCAAAATTATAAATACTATTATCAAAGTTATAAATATTATTATATAAATTATAAATATTATAGTTAGAGTTATAAATATTATTGATAAACTTATAAATCGTATTTTCAAAATATTAAAAAAATAAAGGATAATTTTATCTTTACACACAAATTTATAAATAATAAATTAAACCTCTTCCCAATCTATCAATTTTAATATTTAAAAATCTAATTTATCTTTTTAAAATTTAAATATTTTTTTTCATCTTTCTCCTTTATTTAATTAAATCCTTCTTAACATATTTTATTATCTGTGCGTGTGTCTCTAGAATAATTACTTGAAAGATGTCGAGGGAACTACAGTATTTTAAGAACAACTTTTGAGACATTCTAATTTTAAGATGTTACCTCCATTAGTCCGTTTAAGAACTCGAGTCTTAAAAAATTCTTACATATAATATATTTTATTAAGTAGACAATCCCACTCTTTTCTGCCATCGACATCCAAATTGTCGCCGAAGTTGTTATCATGAAATATTTTTCTTAAATAATGATAAAAGCGTATCTCTGAAGTCCAACATGAGGCAACCTTACAGTCACTGCTAGTATGAAACTTTAAACTCACCTTTCTGACACAGCAGCAGGATTCAATTTCCGCCAAACGCGTGTGAAATTTCAACAGAGAAGTAGAATCATCACGTTAAATTTCCAAACATTACTTTTCCCAGAGAAGTCGGACACAGCCGATCGAATAAGGCCTGAAGCCACACATTTTTAATATATCCGAGCATTGAGATATAGTCCCAAATGCTTTAAACTTCCTTGACAATCCCTCTAAAGTCATACATAATACCTCAAATACAATTGGAAACATCCCATAGATGCCATGAAACTAGTTAGTTATAGCTCTAAACCACTAAACGAAATAAACCCTAATATTGTACGTCTCCATGGTTCCTCAATAAATGGCGGCGGCGGCGGCGGTGGAAGATCTGTCAGGTGGCATTGGAGGCCTGTTACCGGTAATCCCCATGTCAGATCTTGCCCTTTTCTCACTCATCGATGAACACGAAACCCTCGAACTCTTCGAACTTCCTCTGTTGATTGTCTCACCCATCATCCCTCCTCCATAGCTTCTTCTGTGAGCCTTCATCTTCAACTTCTTGTTGTACGGGTGCTCTGGTTTGGCAAGATCCTCCAAGCTCTTCACGTTAGCCAGTGAAGTAAACGACTGCGATTTACCCTCGTAATGCTTCGAGAGCCCCCTCCTGTAAGAAGAAAGACACAGACTTACATTAGAAATTGGTTTCAGAAGCAGAGACACAAACCACGTTAGACAGATCGAAAGAAGTAGGAGATTCATTACTTGATGGGAAGGGGCTGAATCAGAAATGACATGTCGAGCACGGAGTCGTTATTTGCCGAGGGGTGATCGGTGGAGGAAGACGACGAAGAAGTAACTTCTTCGAAAGAATCGGACTCAGATTCCAAGGAGGAGGATCCAAAGGAAGATAAGGAAGAGGAAGAAGGAGGATCAGGAAGGCCCTTTCTCTCAGCTCCGTCAATGGCTGTGTTGTTCATAATATGCTCCATAGCTTTTGAGCTCTCGAATATAGGAATACCTTCTGGGTGGCTATATATATATATATATATGTAATATTTTATGATGTGATGAACCTTAAACAAGAACCAGTGGAGTTTTTGTCGTGGCGCGCAAATTCTCAAAACGAGGATGAACACAGAACAGACACATCCCTAGCGGGAGCACAAAACCGAGGCTTTATAAGGGAATAAAATAAGAGACTTGTTGAAAGGTGGGGGATAAGATTAAGGTGGGGAACATTTATTATTATTTTTAAGTTTTAATATATGTTTGATATTTCCTACTAAAGAGAAACAGTAAGATTCGGGCCTATCCGAAATTTTGATATTGCTTGTCCCCGATCGACGTCCTCCAAAACCTGCTGGACTTAAGGCTGTACTCAAGTTGATGAGCTAAAGTCCCAGTTCATGCCCTCGGCGCGTGGCTTACTCGCGACCTTTTTTTATTATTATATTTATATCAAGCGGAAGTTATTTATGAAGCAGAGTAGAGTGGGCGTTGGGTAAGGACAGAGAAATGGGAAAAGGACGCTAAAATCTCTTGAAAATACGCAAAATCTAGACGAGTATCTTGAATTGTTGAGCGTGAGATTAAATTTTATTATTTAATATAAAATTTGGCTGAAGAATTGATTTTTAACCTTAAATAGTTTTATATTTTTATTATTTTTTAAATATTTCTATTAATACTCTTTTAATAATAAAATAAAATAAATAAAATTTAAAAAATATTAAAAATATTTAAAAATATAATATATTAATTAATTTAACTAATTTTTTAATTTAATTAAATTAATTAAATAATTCTATATTAAATACAGTAGTAAGATGGGAGTATACAATAATTTAATTGTCCTTATGTATAGGAAAAAAACTCTTGCCTCTATCAATTGTCTGAGTTCCGATAAATTAAGTCAATTCATAGAAAAACTTAACTCTAACATGATCCTAGAGGCTTGAGTGCTATTAAAGCATTTTGGAATACTCGTATGAGTTTTGAATGGATTTAATTGTAATTTTAAAAGAAGAATTTGGAGTGGGAGAATGAAGGAAATGAAAAATAAAAAAGCTACTAGAAAATGTTTTAAGAAATTAAGGCAACAGAATCTCATCCTCATCCAATATTAATATAAAATTTAATTAATAAATTAATACTAATTTTAAATATAATATATATTTTTTATATTTATTTTTTTAAAAATTATTTTTATTAATATTTTTTTAATAATAAATAAAAGAGAGATGAGAGAATTAAAATTAATAATTAAAATATTTAAGTAAAAATATATATTATATTAATTAATTTAATTAATTCTTTTTAAATCACACAGCCTTACCGAATTATTAGTTAAGACTAAACAGTATCAGAATTAATGCATCAACGTGCATTTGAGAAAGATTGAGGGATGAGAGAAATAGGAGAGTCACATGGACACTCTGACCAAATTAAAATTCAAAAGGGCGAGGTTTGACCAAAAACATAAAGAGTGAGAAGGAGGGGGCGCGTGGAGGGTGAGGGTGGGGGGTTGGGGGTGAGCGCCCACTGAGAGAGAGAGATCAAATCAAGGAACAAAGACCCATAGTTTGAGAGAGAGAGAGAGGGAAGGCATCTTCTGTTGAGGACAAGACTCCTACTGCCATACCAACACCCAATAGGCGTACCTTGTACCATGTCAAAAGCTGAGTTCCAGAAGGAGACAAACAACGTGGGAAGTAATGGAGATCGCTAGAGTAGCGGATGCCTATTACAGTGAAATAACAAGGACTATGGAGTCTGCATCGTTTAAAAGGTGTTTACGTTTCCTCCACAAATGTCCCTTCACCTCTCTCTCTCTCTCTCTCTCTCTCACCCTCCCACGCCACCTCCACCATCTTTTTACCACTTTCCCTCCCCAACAACATCATCTCCCCATGTGCCCCCACCCAAATTACCTCTCCATCCCCACTTATTTCCCATCTTCTCCTTAGTTACCATCCCTATTTTCTAGTCCCTCACTATTCATATATGCAGACACTCAACTCTCTCTCTCTATATTCCTTTTATCTTCCTATTATTTATTTTTATTCATCAACCAAATCAAAAATAATAAATTTTGTAATGAGTTCTTTTTTTGATAAAACTTGGAAGGATTTGGAGCCAACATGGGGATACAGGTCTGTTGGTGTCGGGTGGTTGCGATTATGGCTGGCCGCTTGTCTAATTTGTTGAGGCCATCACCATAATGATGTCTCCTTCTACCTCAATTGATGGCCCGTTTTCCCTTCCCAGTGGAAATCTCTGCCTCTTTTCAAAACTCTTATCATGCCCCATTTCACCTTTACGTAAATTTATTTAAAGTATTTATTCTAATTATTTACATGAAAATTGGAAAAGCACTCCTTAATAGAGATTTTTTTTTTTAACAATCCATGATCTTGTTTTTAAAATAAAATATTTTCTATCCACATAATCTAATAAAAAACCTGTCGGGCCATCAATTAGAAAAATTATTTAAAAATAAAATTAATTAAAATATTTATATTTAAAATTAAAACAATCTCTCTATAGGCTGTTACACGGTACACTCACTGTCGTGAACCAAAAACAATTTATTATTCAAATTTTGTAGAATGTATGCAGTACAAAATAATTGAAGCCAACATTGACAAGACAACGAAAAATACTCTTCTTTTTTATTGATAAAAGTGAGGTGAAAACCTAAACAAAATAATTACACAAATAAAAAATTTAATCCCAATCTCTTATAATCTAATTTATTTCTTAAATAAAAAAGGATAAGTAGTATGTATCAAAGATATAGAGAGTTATTCTTTTGCCAAAATATCTACCATCTTTTTCCTCTCTCTTAAAATATATGTTAATTGTACCTCCCATGACCTACTAATCAGTTGTTTGATCTGAATAATGAGTAAACTTTTAAATTGATTATTGTTCTCATTTTCTAACATGTCCACAAGTACTTTAGAATCTGACTCGAGGATCAACCTCCTATAACCATAATCCCAAGCAATTGTGAGACTTTTAAAGATAGCCCACGGTTCCGCTTCTAATGCACTACATGATCCAATGAAATGGGAAAATCCTATCATCCAATTGCCTGTATAATCCCTTATTAGACCCCCACAACTCGCAATACTACATGAGGCTGACATAGCACCGTTAACATTAATCTTTAACCAACTTTATGGTGGAGAAGTCCACTGTGAGGAATCATGAGATGATGTTACTTGATCCACATGGTCTCTACTAGGATGAGCATAATGAGACCAAATTTGTAATATAACATGTTCTGGTTATGTAGGCTTCCCTTCATCCATATTAAAAACCACAAAATTCCTCCAAAGCCAAATCTTCCAAATTGTAACTCCCCAAATATTGTTCCATTTACTACCCACAGTGCCTAACTCTCTCTTAAGATTTAAAGCAAACCAATCTTTAAGAGAAGAGGCAAAATACCTAAGGAGAAGTAATTTATTCCACAGAATCTTTGCATAATCACAATATCTCAAAACATATAGAATATTTTCTTCTTTATCGTTACAAACTAGGCAAGATGCAGAAATTGATGACCACTTACTCCTCCAGACATTAGTGGGAAGCCTATTGTTAAAGGCCATCTACATAAATACTCTAATACGTTCAACCCCCTGCCATTTCCAAATATCTCTATATAAGGAATTGTAATGGCTGTCAACATTTTCTTCCAGTAAATAGTATGCACTTTTAATGGAGAACAAACCATTCGAAGTAGCATTCCAAGACATAATGTCAGAATCGGCTTTGATCATTGGTGGTAAAACTGAGATTAAACGTTGGAAAACACTGCTTGTGACAATGCTTGCCAACTTTTGAAAATCCCAAGTGTCATACATGACCCAATCAGCTACATAGCTCTCTTCTTCCTCTCTTGTAAGTTCCCTAATGCACATATCTTTTATTTTTTTATCTGAAAATAACCAGAAATCAGTGAAGAACTTCACCATAAGTCCATCTCTGATGTTCCATTTCATACTTTTTGCAATCACCTCCTTTTGTTGGTATTTCCATAAGTCAGAATCATCTTTAGAAGAATCAAGTAGATTGTCTTCATTCTTCAACATATACTTATGTAACAAAACCTCAGTCCACAACCTTTTTGAACTAGACAGTATATTCCAAGCAATTTTTGCACCACATACACGATTAAAAAAGACTAACCTCTTAAAACCAAGTCCCCCGTATAGTTTGGGCTCAGTCAACTGTTTCCAACCAAGTGGATGATATGCATGTTGTAAATGACTCTTCCCCCAAATAAAATCTCTCTGCAATTTCTCCACTTCATAACATACCTTGGCAGGTATTCTTGAAACCTGCATTGGATACAAAGGAATGGAACTAATCACTGACTTTGCTAAGGTAATGCATCCCGCCATTGAAAGAGTATTTTCTTTCCATGCAACTAACTTAAATTTGACTCTATCTATGATATAATGAAAGGTTTGTGAAGGCTTCCTATGTTTAGTAATAGGAAAACCCAGATACCTCCCTATATCAGTAGATATATTCATCCCTACTATATCCTTAATACATCTTCGAGTCACCTGGTTCACCCTTGGAGAAAAGAACACCGATGATTTGTTCTTACTGATTTTTGCCCCTGATGCTTTACAGAACTTGTCAAGGCATTCCATCATACAAAGAGTTTGTTGATTCGTAGCCACTCCAAAGAGAAGTAGGTCATCAGCAAACATGAGATGAGAAATAGATGGACCTCCTACAGAAATAAGAATTGGACTCCAACTACCATCATTTACTGCATCATTAATAATGTGAGATAATTCATCCATACACAACACAAATAAAAAGGGAGAAATCGGATCTCCCTGATGTAGGCCTCTTGTAGGAGTGAAATATTCTGTTTCAGTACCGTTCCACAGAATATTGTAAGAAACACAAGACATAATCAATTTCACAAAATTGAAGTCAAACCCAGCTTCAAAAAGAACCTGTTTAAGGAAGTCCCATCTAATTCTATCATAAGCTTTTCCAAATCAATTTTAAGAGCCATCAAACCTTTCCATCCTCTACACTTTTTCATCTGATGCATAATTTCTTGCCCTACTATCAAATTATCCTGAATATGTCTACCCTTGATGAAACTGGCTTGAAAGGGTGAAATGATGTCATCCATAATGCTTCTCAATCTAGCAGTAATGACTTTAGTGACACATTTGTAATGCACAGAACACAGAGAAATATGTCCAAAATGAATCACCATCTCTAGAGTATCTCTTTTAGGAATCAAAGAAATAAGAGTTTTATTTGCCTCCTTTATCAATTCTGGATCCTGAAAAGCAGTTGTAACAAAAGAACAGAGATCCTTACTCACCACATTCCATTAGCTTGATAAAAAATAGGACAAAAGCCATCAGCTCTTAGAGCCTTGTATGCACCCATAGAAAACAATGCCAATTTGATTTCTTCCTTTGAAGATATGGTAGCTAGCTGAGAGATCAATGTGGCATCAATTCTTGGAAATGAAGTTGTCGTAGATAATCTTAAAGTGGTACCAACCTCTTCACAAAATATATTCTTGAAATAGTTTACTACCATGCCTTTTAGCTCCAATTTATCTTGAATCCATTCACCATTTTCTGATTTAAGAGTAATAACTGTGTTTCTCCTTCTTCTTAAATTTATTTTCAAATGATAGTATCGGGTATTCCTATCACCCTCGGTGATCCAAGCTGTTCGAGATTTCTAAAACCATTTGATTTCCTCCCGTCTTAATATTTCATCCAACTCTTTCTGTAATTCCTTTTCTAAGTTACAAAGAAATGACGAATATGGATATGCAGAAGAGTTCTGAATACCACCAAGCCTAGCCATAAGTAATTTCCTCCCGTCTTGATTTTTCTCAGTGTGATTTCATGCCGGGTAGATCTACAATAGAGGCGATTTATTTATTTAGGGGTTAATGGAAAGGCACCGGACTAAAAGAAGAGACTTGCATATGGTCTTTATTGATTTAGAAAAAGCATATGATCGAGTGCCAAGGGAGGTTCTTTGGAAAGCTTTGAAAAAGAAAGGTGTACGCATGGCATATATCAAGACAATAAAAGATATGTATGAGGGGGTAACAACTACTGTAAGAACGTCTGGGGGCGAAACAAAGGATTTTCCTATAAGGATTGGTCTACATCAGGGATCATCCTTGAGTCCTTTTTTATTTAATCTAGTAGTGGATGTTCTAACTAAGTCTATTCAAGAGAAAATCCCTAAGTGCATGCTTTTTGCGGACGATATAGTTCTGGTGGCGGAATCAAGAGAAGAAATTAATTTTAAACTTGAGTTATGGAGAAGTACTTTAGAGTCGAAGGGTTTCTGTCTGAGTAGAAGTAAGACTGAATATATGCATTGTAATTTTGATAAGAGGCAAGTTAGAAGTAACTTGGAGGTCAAATTGGGGGATCAAGTTATTCCACAAATAGATAAGTTCAAATATTTGGGATCAATTATACAGAAGGACGGTGAAATTTTGGAAGATTTTCATCATAGAATTCAGGCCGGGTGGTTTATATGAAGAAAGGCTATTGGGGTTATATGTGATCGAAAAGTACCAGATAAAGTAAAAGGAAAGTTTTATCGCACTGCTATAAGACCAGCAATGCTTTATGGAAGTGAATGCTGGGCTTTAAAAGGACAGCACGAGCATAAAGTTGGGGTAGCTGAGATGAGGATGTTGAGATGGATGTGTGGGCATACAAAAAAATATAAGATTCGTAATGAACATATACGGGGAAGAGTTGGAGTGGCACCTATTGTAGAGAAAATGATAGAGAACCGTCTTAGGTGGTTTGGACACGTACAAAGAAGGCCAAGGGATGCGCCAGTGAAGAGGGTGGATCAAACAGTATGGACACCGGTTAAAAGGAATAGAGGAAGGCCAAAGAGAACGCTCAAAGAGGTCATTGAGCGGGATCTCCTGGTTAATAACCTATCCAAGGATTTAGTTTTTGATAGAGCACAATGGCGTCATATGATCCATGTAGCCGACCCCATTTAATGGAATAAGGCTTGTTGTTGTTGTTGTACCCAAAAACATCTTTATTCCAGACAGCTAGAGCAGCTTTAAAGTTATCCAAAGAAATATTCAAATTATCAGTTGCATCCCAAGCATTTTCCAGGAAACATTTGAACTGTCCATGAGTAAGCCACATTGCCTCAAATCGGAAAGGTTTAGTATCACAACACCTTTTATCATCAAAAAACTGCAAGGTGATTGGATTATGATCCGAGTATAGAGTTCAAGGAAGTACCTTAATATAGCAATCAGGAATCATAGAGAGCATATGCGAATTAGTGAAGCCTCTGTCCAGACGTTCATATAACCGAGAATAGTCTGCACTTCATGGACCTTTCCATGTATATTTAGGGCCTTTAAACCCCATATCAGTTAGACCACATTCATTTACTTTGGATTGAAATCAATTAATTCTTGTGTAGTTATAGCCTGCACCCCCAATTCGATCTGAAAGGAACATAATATCATTAAAATCACCCATCACCACCCATGGGTTATTCGTGGCCATTGATAAATCTTTAATTTTTTCCCACAATAAATGGTGTAAATTTGAGTGAGGTACTACGTACACTACTGTAAAAAAGAAAGGAATTTTCCCTAGTAGATAACATTTGAAATGGAAAAATTGACGATCTTTCTCAATCAAATCCACACGAATTAATTTGCTTCTCCAAGCAGCCAATAAACCCCTTGATCTCCTGACACTAGGAATAAATTGCATAGATTCAAAACTCAGTTTAGGAAGTGCATTAAACCGGTTAGTCCCATCACATCTTGTTTCTGATAAAATAATTAAGGAAACCTTTAGACCACTGCACACTATTTGAATATTTTTGAGAAGACCTTCATTACAGGCTACTCTTGTATTCCAATAAATAATATTATCCATAAAAATATTTAAAAGATAGACAGCCCCAAAAGAGCCTATTATAAACCCGGGGTCTCTGGTATTAAAGTATTCTCATTTCTGTCTTGAACAGAATAATTACTTACCATTGGTTCTGAAATGTCCACCCCAACATCGTGATCTCCTGGGTCCAACTCTTGTAATCCACTTCCCTTATCAATCAGCTGCAATGCTGGATTTTGTGTTTGGTCATGATCCATGAGGTCCTCTCAAGAAGGCCCATCAAATAAAGGCCCAAGTACTTGTCCAACAACACATAAAGGCTTATCACATGAATTTCCAAATGCATTTCCAACACCCAAGACGTCACTTTCCCTTCCTACTCGTGCTTTAATGTTACTTTTTCCTTCCACTATTAAACCCATAATGTTGTCAATGTTCCCATCAAATCGCGTCAGGTCTGTTGACCTTCTTCCCTCTCTTGCCAAAGTCTTGTCCTCTCTTTCTTGATTAAACAATTCTCTTTCTTCCCGCCGTCCTACTCCACCCCTGTCAACCGATTGAAGACTCATTTCCTGCTCTCCCATTCCTCCTGCTATAATTTGTTCTTCCCCGTCTCTTACCCCAATGCACATCATAGGCACTGGCTCCTCCTGCAACGTCTCAGTCTGTACCAGCCTACTACCCACCCCTTCATTTTATTGTTCCATCATATCCCCTAGGACACCAAATCTTGAACCCCTATTTTTCGATCGAGTAGCCTCACCTCTGTTGTCCTTAATTTTCTGTTGCCGGCAAGATTTTTGTACAACTCGCCACTAGTCTGATCCACCTGATGAAGTGACCGAAGTAATTGCATTCTTAATAGTACTCTTTCTTCGCTCATTCTCAACCTCAACATTTTGTGAATTAGATACTTTTAACGTGTATTCATTGGCCCGATGACCGTATATACCACAATTAATACATAAAGAGTAGAGACTCTCATATCCTAGATAATACTCTACATCATTGAAGAGAACTTGACATTAATTGTTTTCCCAAATCAATCAAGATATAGATTCGGGCATAATGCCCTCTCAGTTGGTACGTAGTATTCATATCAACCTTTAATATCCCTTCAATCCGATTACCACTTATAATTAGCGCCTCCTCATCATAGTATTCAATTGATATCCTTGACACCCTTACAGCCACTTTGTCTATTGTTGCACTTGCTAGTTGAAACATTGGCTCCCAAGGTTTTAGTGTCAAGTAATGATCATAGATCATCTAAGGACCTCCAATTAGAGCAATAGAATACTCTTCCCTATTTGACAACTCGATCACAAAGAAGCCATGTCCTATGTTGATTAGGGTAATGACTCCTCGCTTAGCCCAGAGTTTGTAATCTGGTATGAAGAGCTTTGTACCCAATATTCCTATCCAATACCTTAACGATTACCGCCCTCCTCCAAGCCTTGAACAGTCGTTTCTTCATTTTTCCAGAAAAAGTAAAGGTAGAAAAATTTCGCACTAGATCCTCAGTAGTCATAAACAAAGGTTCCTCCCTTCCTTCCATAGAATGCATAGAATCTTCTGACATTGAATCCTCATAGTGTAAGCTATCATCCTCCTCCTCATCATCATCCGATTGGTCATTATTTTTATCTCCCCTTCAACTTTCAGCAAATGAGGGCCTCCCACTATTGTATCCATGAGGTTCTGTACCTAATTTTGGCCATTGCTCGTTATAGTATCTCTCCTCCGCAGCCTTATTCTTGATCATCTTAGCACTACGAACCAGTTGATCATCTTCTTCTAACGACGTTGGAATCAAGTTTTGCTTTTTCCCAGAGAGAACTATCGCCATCTTTTACGCAATAGCATGAAAGAATGTTAACGAAAAATACTCTTTGTACAATGAGAACACAAAATACAAGGAGCTGGGTCATTGCTCTCAGGGCCTGATCTTCATGAGTTGCGTTTTGGACTTTGCCCTTATAATTTTGTCCACCAACTTAAGCCCAATAGTTGGTTTCAAGGTTTCAAGCCTCCGTGGCGTCCACCTAATATTGCTGTTAGCCACATCATCCAATATTAAAATATTATACTTTAATTGAATATAGTTCAAATGATATGATATAATATTTTAAAATATATAAATATTCTACCGATACTGGGGTGTGGGATCAAACTTGCTTTATTCCCCGGAATCAATCCATGTTATCCTTCTCAGATTAAAACAAAAGTACCCAACTTTATAGATGAAAACGTTTTTCCCCCCCTAAAATGGAGGGTTGGCGAGTGATGGCCTCATGTATCGAAACACATTTATGAGGCCGTCGGTGTAGGAGGGGGACCATAATGGAGTAGCTCCATTTCGGTGCACATGTTTTCACTTCATCCATTATGTCGACATTTTAATATTAATTGATAATTATATTAAGTGAATAGGCTTTGAGAATAATTTCTTTTTCAAAAAATAAAAACGATAATGATAAAAGCAAATCCTTTAGGCTTGCACTAATCACCTTAAAATGAGAGGTATGGTACAAGAAAAGGAAGTGAGGGGCGATATGGAGCATGAAGCATGGAAGGAGAGGTCTATCTATCCGCCTTGGGAATGCGTGGCTTCCTTCGCCTTAATGGCATTCAATGCTCCCTCCAACTGCTTCCCCCAACCCTCTTGGCTACAATTCAACCTCTCTTTTATTTACCCTTCTGCCCCACTCCTCTGTTAATCATCATCATCTTCTTCTTCTTCAAGTGACCCCCACCAAGGCATCACTGCTCAGACATGGAGAAAGGTAGCGTAGTTGCAGCCACTGGGCCTGTTAGAGCTGAGGACGAACATGGAAGCTCTGCTGCCCTTCGTACTTCTGAGACCTTCCTCCGCCTCCTTCCCATCGGCCTCTCTGTTGCAGCCCTTGTCCTCATGCTTAACAACTCTCAAGCCAACGACTATGGCTCTCTTGCTTACACTGACCTTGGCGCCTTCAGGTTTCTTCTTCTATGTTTTCATCTTTCTTTCTTCATATCAACTGTTTATCACAACATCATAATCTTCAATCTCAGATCTTACATGTCATTCCCATCATTCAACATGTTTGCATGATAGCAATATATTTACTAGTATCCAACATGGCGCCGTCCTAACCTAAGAAGCATAACACACCACTTACTTAGATACTACTACTGTAGAAATTATGCAGATTCACATCGTTTATAGGTTTTGCTTTCTTTAGTCTTTGTGAAATACCAATCATGAGAAATTGCTTGATCGTTGGAGACAAAGTCTAAAATTCAGGAGTCTCAAACATGGAAATACAAAAGCCTCTTCATCTCATAATTTGGGGGGTTTTATTATCACTTAATTTCTTGAAATCTAGATGAGAAATATACTATGATGATGAAACGAGCTTCTTACTTTGCCATCGCGTAGGTATTTGGTGTATGCAAATGGCATTTGGGCAGGTTACTCGCTCCTTTCAGCAGCCATCGTTGCTGAAAGGCGACAAAGTCTTTCTGAAATACCAATAATGAGAAATTGCTTGATCTTTGGAGACGAAGTCTAAAATTCAGGAGTCTCAAACATGGAAATACAAAAGCCTCTGCATCTCAATGTTTTTTTTTTGGCGGGGGGGATGTTTATTATCACTTAATTTCTAGAAATCTAGAGTTGAAATATATTATGATGATGAAACGAGCTTCTTACTTTGCCATCGCGTAGGTATTTGGTGCATGCAAATGGCATTTGTGCAGGTTACTCGCTCCTTTCAGCAGCCATCGTTGCTATGCCTCGCCCTTCCACCAAGTCCCGAGCTTGGACTTTCTTTTTGCTTGACCAGGTCATTTCATCTCTTACTTTTGATATGAAATCCTTCCAGTTTACACCTGAATTACCACGTGAAGGAACTAAAGTAATGTATTACCAACTGATAACATCTGATATGTTCAATACTTGAAATTGCATTCGAATACTGTATTTTTGTTCCACACACTACACAACATTTATACTTCTTAGGAAGGATGAAGTTATCAAGAAGCTTGTATAAAAAGTGAAATTGCATGTGTTGGTATAGGTGCTTACTTACATAATTCTGGGTGCTGGGTCAGTGTCAACGGAGGCTCTATATCTGGCGGAGAAGGGGAACGCCGCCACAATGTGGAGCTCAGCTTGTGGGTCTTTTGGCAGGTTTTGTCACAAGGCCACGGCATCGGTCGCCATCACCTTCCTAGCAGTGGTTTGCTATGTGCTGCTTTCCCTCATCTCCTCCTACAAGCTCTTTAGCAAGTTTGATGCTCCGGTGACCAACCCTACTGCCACCACCACCGCCACCACCAAAGCCATTGACATCCCTGCATTCCATGCTTGACACAGTATTTGTGCAGTAACCTGTACTTGAGACTCCGAAATGTCTAATGCTAGTGAATTTTAGTATAAGACTTGTGTTTGTAATCAACAGATATAGTCCCACTTTAGTACATTATAAGCTACTTTTAAATATCTTGCCTCTCGTCCAAAAAGAATTAAAAACGAAAACAAGAACAGTCTTCCAGCTCTCAAGATCACAGGTTTGACCTATCGGCCCAAAAATGGTGATTTCTTTTCAGTGTTTGATACTATTGTCATATTTGGACATTATCCAACCCCGAGCAAGGTAATCTAGCATCTTTTTACATCGGCACAGATCCGACTTAAACAATCATAGCCCCTTTCTGATTTTTCATTTTAAGTTCGATTCACACAGCATATAATTATGCCTCTAATGAACATAAGCTTTCACGATTTTAAAGTCATGACTCAGGCATTATTGGTACCGTCACCATGGCTGTATATTTTTTTTTTATTATAAAAATATTTAGATGTATTTGATATCATCCTCCTATTCCTAGGCTTCAAAAAATGTTTAAAGAACACTTATAAATTATAAATTGTATACTAAATTAAAGTTGTTTTGAACAAACGCAAGTTAGCCACCACACGAGTTGAAGACAGCCAATCTTAATTTCAATTCCATGAGAAATGAGAATTGACAGCTTAGAGCTTCTTATAGGAACTAAACAATCAAACATACAAATCATCCGGTATAAAACCAGACAGCGATTAAAGATAAGGAATTGAAGTGCAACAGCATATATGTTTCCACTTGTTGAGATCACAAAGTACAATGATCCACGTTCAATCCACTGGACTGAGACTTCAACTAGTTCTAATAGAGATACAGAGACCACAAAGATCAGACCATCTATCTTATTCACTGTCCACGGGAATTAAATTATCACTAGACATTGTATGATACTGAGACTTTATGTATGATTACATAAAATTCTGAAACAGAAAGGAGAGGGCACAAGATCACAATCAGGGGCTTGCAGGTTGCTGAAGGAGGCTGTACCCAAACGATATTGTGCAAATCATTAAAGCGAAAAGTGCCAACATCGCATATTTCCTGTAAAAGCACCCGTCCATTTATTTACAAAGAGGTTTAATTAGACGAACCAAACAACTGTAATTAAATATAGATTTTATGAGAGTCGATTTTTAAGCACAAAAACAAAATAACAAATTAAAAAGAGAAGAGGGAACCAAACCCAATCTTGAGCCGGTTCGCTGGCTCGCCGGTGGAATAGCCAGTAAAATAGAAATATCGAGAAACGATGTACATAACTCCAAGCGCAGCACAAATGCAAGGATGCTTCAGCCCACCGAGAATCATTAGCATGAAGAACATGGGCATCATTTCCAGAGAATTTTGGTGCCCTCTCTAAAGCCGTGCCACAAAAAAAAAAAAAAAAAAGAGGAATCCATGAAAAAACAAAGAATAACAAAACCCCAAACAAAAAAAAAAAAACAAATCTGGATTGCGATAGGAATCAGACCTGAACGCAGTTGAAGAGATTAGCATCTTTGTTTTCGGATTCTGAAGCATAGAGGGTGGGATAAAACACTTTATACCTGCGGAGAATTTCGACAAACACTTTGTAAGCAAATCACCAGGTAAAAGTTGAGAAACTAAAAAGAATGAATTGAATGGGTAGATACTTCTTGCGAGCTTTGCCCACTTGAGCTGCCATGTAGAAATTGAGAAAGCAGTAGAGAACGAGGACGATAGCCACATAGCCGTATTCTTTACCAAGCAATTCCACTGCGTTAGCCATTTTTGGGTCGAATGGAAGATTCCAGAGCAAATCAGATAAGGAAGAAAATGGTGGGAGGATAAAAGGGGCTGCTATATCTTCATATGTATATACACACACACACACCCAGACTCAGCACCTCATCGTTCGGTTGGTCGCTTCCGCGGCTTCTTCTCCAAGGAAAGGATAACTTGGAAAGTTGGAGAATTTTGGTCAGAAAAAAAGTATTAGTGGGGAAAAAAATATTAGTCGCTTTAAACACAATATAAAAATTAGTAAACAAAATGAGATCTTCAATACTAGTTATAACAGCAAAAAAAAGTCAACATTAAAACGAATCAGTCCGCTCCCAACGATCCAAAAATCCTTTCATTCTAGTGAAGTTGACAGTCTGATAAGCTCTAGAGAATTTAATAAGTCAAAATGTGAAAATATTGAGCAGTAGATGAAAATTAGCAAGTGAAGGAATAAATAGATCTAGATAAAATGTTAAATGATTAAGCTAATCGAAAAAAATAATAAATTAGTCATGGTACAGATTATTAGAAAAAGAGAGTTGAAGCATGCTTAACCTTTTTTATTTTTTTTATATAAAAAAATTTAGATAAATCATATTTAAATTATTATATGATACTAAATTTGAGCACTATTCTTAGTAAATATTCAAATAATTTTTAGATAGATCAAGATATGCACTATCAATAGTATTGATTAATCCCTTCACCGTAAGACTTCTACTTAAAGATAAAAAATTGGCTATAAGATACTTTATGTGTTAATGGATGTGATTCAAACTCCACCATTTAGTTAAGAGACCAAGTGAAATAACCACTATCCCACACTCACATGGTTATGAGGATTCAAATATTGATCATCCCGTGGAGAAAAACTAATAGCTTTCACTAAACCTAAACACATTGGCCCAACTCAACACTTTTGATGGCTAGCAAAAAAACTAGTTTTTTAGAGAAGCCTATGATATTGATATTTTCTTCCACTAGATTTTTTAAAAAAGCTTTAGTACTAACTATGATACTTTTTCTAAACACGTTAACCTTATTGAAATTTAAATAGCCAATTCCCAGTTGAAACCTTTGATAAGCTCAGTGAATAATTAGTGAGTTTGACCTAAATTGTTATACGTTTCTTTAACTGAAAAATTTTTCACATCTATTTTTTCTGAAAAGTAGTAGAATTTAAACTAGTTAAGAGTCCAGGGTTCACTTAAACTTTAAATACTTACCCATGTTATATTTGAATCGGAAGAAAATTAGAGAAAAATAATATATTCCTAAAAATAGTATACGAGTTTACTACTTTTGAAAGTTTTATTCCTTGTGTTTTCTTCCTCCTACTTTCCTTCCATCCGCATTATTAAGACCCTTCCACAATTCACACCCTTCTCATCCAAGTAACGTGAGCCATCCATGTCCATTATGCTTTTATCATCACTCTTTAATCTTTGATTGATTGAGGCCCAGAGAATCCTCTTTTCTGCAAATTGTTCACTAGTTTCTTCAGAGGTGAGGTAGAACTATCTGTACTTGTGTTTCGGAATTTCCACTACAAAAACCAAAGACAAGTTTCGAGTCGCCTTATCGTGTTGTTTTATAGTGATTTATGTCCTGTGACTCAAGAAAGAAACGACAGCGTCCAAAGGGAGAACAAGACTTACAGTGCAAAAGGAGAAGAACTTACAATCTTGGTGGAACTTGTATTTTCTTGGTCTCTAAAAGATGTTAACGACAATAATCTCTGCAAACACAAGGTTTTTTTCTTTTTCTGTTTCAATTTAATCTATGTACTGAGAACTGATTAACGTGGTCATTTTATAATTTTTTTTCCCTCCCTCTCTCAGGTGAGGAAGATCCTAGACACATTCTCATCGATTACTGAATACAAGGAATCATTTATTCCTGCACTGATAGAGGAAACACACAGTGATCTTTCTTCAAGCTTGAAAGGAGTTTCTGGTGCTCCTATCTGTGAAATCATGACCGTAGAATCAGAATTAACGTCAAAGATCTTCAAATCTTCAAAGGACTATCATATCAGAGTAAAGAATCTTACTGATGAAGTGAAAGGCACTGCACCGTATGAACCTCAGGCAGGAGATCTCATGGTCTTCGCAGAGATTAGGCCAAAGAGCATAGATGACTTGAACAGGCCCACAAAATACTATCATATTGCATATGTTCATGGGACAAAAGATGAGGGTTCTGATAAGATTCCTATACTGTCATCAAAGTTCATGGATATGGAACCAGGTACGATGATCAAGCAGACCCAAAAACTTTATGCTGTCTACCTTATGAACATGACTACCTATGTTCGTACTTGGAAAGCCTTGAACTCTGAGCTTGAGGGATCTAACATGAACATCATTCGGAAAGTGCTACGAGCAGATTCAACTGTAAGAATCACTAATTCATTGTTCACATTTTCATCGTATTACCAATACATGTTGTAATGCTACTTAGATATTTGATCAAGTATAACTTTGGTGGGAATTCTGAGTATTGCACATATTTTTACTACTATTGTGGGTTTTCATTATGCTGCGTTACACGAAGTTTTTTCAAAAAGTATATTACTTGCTCATGTCTTGGGTCTTTACCCGTGTTTGTCTATGTTGGTGGTTGTGGTTACTTCAAGTTAAATAAAAATGGCGGACTAAAGGGGGATTTATGCTCAAAGACAAGGCATTGTCTCCTGATATGGGGTCAACGCACATTTGTTCTCACGATGCTGATGTTAGTTTGGACATCATGGATATGTGAGTATGAGGAAGATCTATCCATGTATGGAGGGATAACTTTTGGCCACTGTCTAACAGTTTATTGTTATCCATACGTTCTTTTCATGGTTGTCAGTTTCCCGCGGTTGTTATCTTTCATGGTGTTTGTTGTTTAGACTGCTTTCTACTGTGGCATTTGGCCTCGATGTATGAAGTGGTCTTATCCTTTGTATATGCTTATTGCGGACTTCTTGCGTCTTTTGGTTTTAAATGCATAATTGATTTTTTTATTAAAGAAAAGATATTCGTAATTACTTAATTCATTTAGTATGGAAGTTACATTACTGAGCAATCTTAGTTTATCTATAGATAAATATATTAAGTTGGGCAATTTGCTAATAAATGCTTGCTCTGTATATTACAGAATGGGGAAAACTGTAATATTTGTTTTTCTGTAGAAGATCTCAATGGAGATTCTACTGCACAAAGCATGATCAGATCTCAGAATCTAAACGAGTCCCAGCAAGATGCAGCTACAAGCTGTGTGGCTTTGAGGGAATGTTCTCATAATAACACTGTTAAACTCATATGGGCCCTACCAGGAACTGGCAAAACAGACAGTTGCTTCCTTGTTATATTCCCTCCTCAAATTAAAAACCAGAACATTGACATGTGCTCCAACTAACAAAGCAGTGTTGGAAGTTGCACCTCGATTACAGAACATAGTAAAAGATTCACTCAAGTATGACACCTATGGTTTTGGTGACATAGTTCTATTTGGAAACAGTTCTCGGATGAAAGTCGAAGGTTATCATGGTCTTCGTGATTATGTCTTTCTTGATTATTTTGTCGACAAACTTCTGAAGTGTTTTGCTCCACTCACTGGTTGGAGACATTACTTGGAATCAATGACCAAGTTGCTAGAAGATTCTCAAGCTCAATATCGTTATATCATCAGTGAAAGGGATGAGGAGGAGGAGGAAGATGATCTTATGTCATTACAAGAATATGCTAAGGAAAAAATCAGTAATATAGAAGAGTTATGTCGCTTGCACAATCTAATGAAGGATTATGATGAAGAAGAAGATGATGGGGTCCTTTGACGTTGGAGCAGTTTGTAAAAGAGTACCATAGTGATATTGAAGAACAATACAATTCATATAAGCATGATAAAAGAAACAGTGTTATAACATTTGTGCAATTTGTGAAGCAGAGATTCAGTGTCATTAAGGAGAAGCTCCAGTCCTGCATGCAAACCTTGTACACACACTTGCCAACATCTTTCATTAAACTTGAGGAGGTTAAGAGCTTTGGGTTTGCTGAAGTCTATGGAAAGATTCATGCGCTGAAACAACATCAAGAATAATGACGAACTTGTTGACGATGAAGCTGGAGAAAGCATTGATAATATGTTTGGAAGCTCAAGCTTTGCAAGACAAGAGTGTCTTGAAATACTAAGGACACTTTCCGAATCAGTTTCTCTTCCAAACAATACAGAAAGATATGTCTTAGCGAATTTTTGCTTGTCGAATGCATGCCTGGTTTTCTGCACAGCATCAGGTTCTACAAGATTGTACACAGAAGGAATGACACCTCTGCAACCTCTAGTAATTGATGAGGCTGCTCAACTCAAAGAATGCGAGTCAGCGATTCCACTGCAAGTGCCAGTTACTATAATGTCATATCAAATTGACTTAAGTTATTCTGATAGAAAGATAAACCTAATAATATATACCTAATTCTCTGAAAATCTCATGCCTCCAGCATGCGATTCTAATAGGCGATGAGAGGCAGCTCCCGGCATTGGTTAAAAGCGAGGTACTTGACTTCCCGTTCTTAAATGATCTTGATTATGGAAACACTTATGATTCTTGCTTAATATGTTTTAGGTTTATAAAGAGGCTGAATCTGGGAGAAGCTTGTTTGAGAGGCTGGTATTGTTAGGATATGGGAAGCAATAGCTGGATGTTCAGTACAGAATGCATCCATCAATAAGCTTATTTCCAAACAGAGAATTCTATGATGAAAACTTTCTGATGCCCTAAATGTCAGAATGGCAAGCTATAATAAGCGTTTTCTTGAAGGAAAAATGTTTGGTGCCTAGTCTTTTATCAACATAGCCAAGGGAAAGGAACATTCCGGTCGACGAGGCTATGGTTTTAGGAACACAATTGAAGGCCCTGTTATCTCACAAATTGTTCAAGGCCTTCATAAAGGTCCCTCTTTTGCTCTTTCTTTTGCTGAACTGTAGGTTCCTAAATACAAGACTTTATGTCTTTTTGCTGCAGAGTTTCTCAACACAAGGAAAAAAGTCGGCATGGGAGTGATATCTCCATATAATGCTCAAGTTCATGAGATTCAGGAGAAAGTGGAGTATAGTTCAGTTACTGACCCAAACTTCTGTGTTAGTGTTCGTTCTGTTGATGGCTTCCCAGGTGGGGAAGAAGACATCATAATAATCTCCACAGTAAGGTCTATTGGAATCGGAAAAGTAGGTTTTCTCATTGATTTAAGAACAAATGTGGCACTGACTCGTGCTATGTATGCCACTGAAGAATCTGCATCATATATATATATATATATATATATAAGTATAGTCACACTGCTTCTTCAAAAGCTGATTTGAATTTGAACTAGGGTTTATAAATTTTCCTGCAGGCATTGTTTGTGGGTACTGGGAAATGTGGGAATTCTAATGAATAGTGATTCTATCTGGAGAAAACTTGTGATTGATGCTAAGAATAGAGAGTGCTCACATAATGCTGATGATGACAGAGACTTGGCTCAAGCCATTGATGATGTCTTGCTTGAACTGGAACTGCTTGATGAACCAGAGACAATATTTAAGAAACTGACCGTAAGGAACAGGTCGCTATCTGCTTCTTCCTCTTCTAGGTAATCAATGGCAAAATGGAAACAGAATTGTGATCCATAATAATTTGTGGCCTTGTTGATAGTTTGAAGAACTAATGTTGATGTAATTGAGTGCAGACGTTCTTTCAGAGGCAGGCCACGGACACCCAGGTGGTGACTAGCAACCTTAAGGCCTGTTTGACATACTGTTTATTAATATAAAGCCTAATAACATAATATTATTTTTAATACAATGCAATGTTTACTTGTTAGGGTCGCTGTTACAAGATATGTACCATTTAAGTTAATATTATTCTATGTTTGGTTATCTATATTAAAATGTCTTCCCAATCATGATAAGTTACTTTCTGATCTTCATCAGAGAGGAAAATAAAAAGTAAAAATTGTTAACAGGGCTATAAGGCAAAGGAATATCAAGAACAAAGATAATGGAAACTTATCGTTATTCAACAAATGACGATGTTTAAAAGTTGATGTACAACGGAATACCCCAACCGTTTTAAAGATTTAAAAAAACTCATAAGGATATGCATGAACTGACGTAAAACAATCACTCATGACGATTTCCCTCTTTGACTTGACCGATCGAGTTTCGTCCCAATACAAAGTATCCCACCGACCTCCAAATCCAGCTGTGTTCTTCTTCTGCATCAGATTTCCAAATACCAGACATGGCTCAGAAAAGGGTTCTGTTTCTATGCGGTGACTATGTCGAAGATGCCGAGGTATATATGTATGCTTCCATTTCTGTGTCGGAGTAATGTTTCATTATTATTAATGTTTTCCATTTCATTTTGTATTTGGATTATAGTTGATGGTTCCATTCCAAGCTCTGCAAGCATACGGTGTCACCGTCGACGCTGTTTGCCCCGGAAAGAAAGCCGGCGATACCTGCCCCACGTCCATTCATCAGGTCTCTTTCACTTTCCCATTACGACCAGTTTATCTTGGAAAAGCATCGCTGAAGAATTTTATGCATCAAATTTTTACGAGCATATATGGTTGGTTTCTTAGTATGAACTCAGTTATTTTTTTCCCGTGATGTGCAAACTAGACTCGGATTTGTCCGGAGTTGCGTGGTCACGATTTCACACTCAAAGGAACGTTCGATGAAATCAAAGCCAAAAACTACGACGGATTAGTAATACCCGGTGGGAGGTCACCAGAACTTCTCGCTCTTATTCCAAGTGTGGTGGAACTGGTTTCAGAATTTTCCGATTTAGGAAAACCAATCGCTGCCATCTGTCACGGACCGTTGGTTGTGGCGGCTGCCGGAGCCGTTAAAGGTCGCAAGGTCACTGGGTTTCCCACAATCGGACCAGTCCTCGTCGCCGCCGGAGCATATTGGGTTGAACCGGAAAGCATGGCCTCTACTATAGCCGTGGTCGATGGTAATCTCATTACTGCCGTTATTTACAAAGGCCATTCCGAATTCATACGCCAATTTGTGAAAGCTTTAGGGGGCACCATCAATGGCTCCCACAAAAAGATCTTGTTCCTCTGTGGAGTAAGTTTATAATAATATCACTTTCATCAATTCAACTAATCCATATGGATACAGTCTGTTAATTAACATGTTGAATTTGTAGGATTACATGGAAGATTATGAAGTGATGGTTCCGTTCCAGACTTTTGAGGCACTGGGATGTGAAGTGGATGCGGTGTGCCCGGAAAAGAAAGCTGGCGAGACCTGCGCAACAGCACTTCGCGGCGTCGAAGGTGGCCACGCTTTCACCGACAAGACAGGATATGACTTCACGTTAAATGCGAACTTCGATGAGGTGAATGTTTCGTCCTATGATGCTCTTGTCATACCAGGAGGCCAACCCTCTGCTTATTATGCCTTGAATCACACTGTTCTTGACCTGGTCAAGCATTTCGTGCAAAATAATAAGCCCGTCGCTTCTATCTCGGAAGGACAAAAGATCTTGGCCGCTGCTAGTGTTCTTGAGGTAATATTATGTTAATCGCTGCTAAATGGCTAACAACTTTCATTAATTAACACACAAATCCAATATTCCGGCACTATATCTATATGTTTGTGAGTTAATTAACGATTTTATATTTTGTTGGTTACGCACTGTCGTCTGAGACAGGGAAAGAAGTGCACGGCTCACCCAACGGCGAAGCTGAGTGTGATTCTGTCGGGAGGAACATGGGTGGAACCTGAGCCCATTGACCGTTGCTTCACCGACGGGAATTTGGTCACCGGAGCTTCGTGGTGCGGCCACCCTGAGCTCATTTCTCAGCTCATGGCATTGCTCGATGTTCATGTCTCTTTCTGAGCTATTTCCTCTCTGGAATGAAGCTGGAAGCTTGTTTCTTGTGGGTGTTATAAGAGACGCCAATAATAATGGAGGCTGCATGCATGAATTAGAATAAAAGTGTCTATGCTTTGCTTTCTGCATACTTAGTTCTGTAAAAGCAATAATGTCTTCCATTTATTGAACAACCAAAAGGCTTTAGTGGGTCGCATATAAGAAATAACTTTCTTTCATTTTTAACCATAATGCTATAAACAGTACAAGAATTTTTCTAAGATACTATGCTGTACAAATATTTATCAAAAATCTACACTCAAAATTATTTTTTATTAGATGAACTTTTAATTTCTAAAAAAGTTGTTCACTACCAATAAGATTTTAAGGATATGACATTTTTTAAATTATAAAAATTCAAAGTTGTTATATAAGAAAATAATTTTAAAAGTTGTTCTTTGATAAAATTATTTTTATGATGTGATGATTTTGAAATTATGATAATTAAAAGTTTAATGATTTCTTTAATTCTTTGACCCCATCTAACTTGTTCAATATTTGGCTTCCCTATAGGGCAATAAAAGTAGATTTAGGAGTTAATTACACTTTAAAAGTTCATCACCTAAAGATTGACTTTTTCAATGTTCTATTTAATGATTATAATGCAAGTGAAAAATCACTTTGAGAGAAACAATTTTAAAAGTTTATCACTACAGGAACAACTTCATCACCTTAATGTCTTCTGTCTCTTCCTTTTCCTCCTAACATAAAAATAAAATAATTCATATAATCATTTTATTTAAAATTTATGGGGAAATAAATAATTGGAGGAAAGCATTAATAATAAATACATAATAACACTAATAATAATTATGAAATTAATATGGGAGTATTGAATAAAATATTATTAATTAAAAAGTTGGTAATGAAATTGTGAGAATTGATTTATATGACAAATAGTGACTTCGAGTGCTACGCCTTATTCTTCTTCTCATACATTAAGGTCATTGTTATATGTTCACTTCTTAAAATTTAAGTGTCTCATCTATTTGTGTACCCGAGGAAGCACACATGATAAACGATAAAACCATCGGGGTGACAACGAAAGAGAGAAACTCTAGAGAGAGAAGAGGGAGGGGATGAGGAGCGTGCATGCTAAGTGAGTACATGATATTGGAGAGAGGGAATAAGACCATGGTGAGACGACAAAAGTTTGATAGAAGTTAGTATAGTCCTAAAAAAATTATATTTTACTTATTTTTTCTTTCAATCACATAATCATTTATAGGGTAAACCCAATATTAACTATGTCAATTTCCAAAAAAAAAAATACATCTCCAATATTTGAATTTTCATAATTTCATTCATAATGTTAATGAATATATATTAATTTTTTTCTAAAGAAATTAAATTGCACTATATTTTATAAGAAAATTAGCAATATGCATACATTTTTAATACCAAATTCAAGCAATAAAAAAATTCATGACTAAATATAACAACTTTACTATAAAAATTAAAAAATAAATTAAGAAAATGCACTTTAATTAGATCAATAATAAAATTTCAAGCAGAAATAAAATGTAGTAGACCACAGTACATGCACACCACTAATATCCAGCTAGAAGAGGAAGGGAGAAATTGACAAAGAAGAACAAATGTCTAATATAAAAGAGAAATGAAGGAATTGAGAAAGAAAAAGAAAAATTGACAATGAAAGAAAGAAGGAGCATGCAATGTTTATATAGCGCCATCACTTATTACTCTGACAGTCCATTTCCTCTTCTATCACTTTAAATCTTCAGTTTTATATTATGCCTTCACAAGCTCATATGGGAAGCCTTGGACTTTATGAAGATAAAGAATATGATAGATTGATAGATTAGGCTCAAGAATCTCACAGGAAGAGGAGGGCACGCTAGAATACTATTTAGATGGGGACAAAATTAAGTTGTTCTATTAGAGAACAACTTTCAAAGTTGTTTTGTTATATAATAACATTCAATTTTTGCAATTTAAAAAATTACCACATCCTCAAAGTCGTATTAGTAGTGAATAATTTATTGACAAATCAATAGTTTATCGGATAGAAAATGACTTTGATTATAGGTTTTTGATAAATATTTTCTACGGTGTAGTGTATTGGGTAAATTTACTATTTATAACATTATGGTGAAAACGCCTCTACCACTCTTATTTCCTTAAGAAAACTATATTACGGGAAGGGTCATTTTTGTTGTACTCTCACACTCCTTAGTATAAGATTTAATTATAGATTTAATTTTTATTATAAATATAAAATATATTTTCTATATTTATTAATTTTTTTAAACTAACCATATTAATAGTTTTCTGATAATAATCAAGTTAAAAAATAGAGGAGATAATTAAAGAAGATAATTAAGATATTTTTTAAAAAAAATATTATATTAACTAACTTAATATCATTAATCTAATTAAATTAATTAAATATGTCATATATTAAAAATTGGAGGAGTAGTTATTCAATTCGATTCAATAACCTCATCTTTAAATTATTCAAAGATTCCCTTTCTAAAAACTACATTGAACTATTTTAATATATATTGAAAATCCTAATGTAAGATTTTATAATTTTTATTTTAATCATAATTTATGAGTAAAAGTAATTTAATAAATTTATATGGACCGAAGTCATATTATGTAAAAAATAGATTAATAATTATGTACAATTTCTTGAATGACATAGAATTGAATTGATCAAACTTTAAGATAATATACTGTATTACTGTGCCTGTTGTCAACAAAAATAAAAAACAAGAACTTCAGGGATTGAAGCGTGCTCAAAGACACCAACTACAAGAGGATGAAGACGTCCCAGAAAATAGTTTTTTTATCTAACTGTCTTCAAAATGATCTAAAATAATCGAAAGTCAAAACTCATGCTATCTGTTTTTAAATCTAGTTCATTGAATAATGCAGGCCCAAACGCTGAAGTTTGCCTTTGAAAATCTAAAAAACTCTGTAAGATATGCAAAAACTGTCATAAAACAATCACTCATGACGAATTCCCTGCGCTTTGACTTGGTTGATCGAGCTTCGTCCCACGTACCTCAAACACTTTCATCGTTCTTAAAATCCTGCTCTGTTCTTCTTCTGCCTCATATTTCCAAACACCAGACATGGCTCAAAAGAGGGTTCTGCTTCTATGCGGTGACTATATCAAAGATGCCGAGGTATATATATGCATAGGGGTGTGCATGGGCAGGGCAATCCCTTACCCAGTGCCCTGTATCATGGGCTGCATTTTGCAACCCGATACCCGGCCCTCCCCGATAAAAGCTCCAACTATTTCGGGCTGGGCATAAGCAGGTTGGGCCGCCCAAATAGTAATATTCTGCTCATATTATAAGGGAAAAGATCTACAATCATAAATTTATAAAATAATACTATATTTATGTCTTCAAAACTTAAAAAATATCAATAATCAACTTAAAATAATGCGACAATAAGATAATAATTAAAGTTTTGAAATCTATTGCAATTAAAATGATCTTCAGTCATCAGTAGTCATTATATTCTCCCTTCCAAATGTAACATCTATAGGAAAAAATAAAAGAAAAATTGTTACATATTATGAAGTAAAATATATAATGAAATTTATGAGCTTCAAAATAAAAAATTACCTGTAAGCTGAATGATATTTTCCGTTTCATCAAAATTATAAACTCCCAAACAACTGATACAAACAATCTTTTACCCTCTCCTTCATAAGTGAACATACTTCGGGGTCAATGTAAAGGAAGTCAAAATGATTGACATAGAGAGCATTAAGTTAATTAGAACAAAAACAGGTTTGTATCCATTCTTCTGCAATTGCTCAAATGCCCTCTCCATTCATTTAAGCTCTTTGCACTTGAAGTTCTCAATTACAAGGGTTCTTAAAAGCATCCAACTAGGAAAAACATGACCCTTGTAAATTTGATGCTCAATCTTCTTTATACCTTTGACATTCCCACCCTTGGAGTAACAATGGAGCATTAATGAGAATGAGGTTTCATTAGGCTTGAAACCCTTGTTCCCCATATCCAGAATGACATATTCTCCCGCTTTCCAATCACCTCGACGAGCAAGAGCATTCAGAAGAGCATTATAAGTTGTCACACATGGAGTAAATCCTGCTTTAACCATTTCCTTGTACATTTTGGTGGCATCAATTTCAGACCCACACTGACCATATGCGCTAATTAATGTATTGAATGTATCTCTATCAGGGTTAAATCCATAGTTCTTCATTTCCCTCAAAACCTGGTTAACATATTCTCGCTTACCTTTCTCACCACAT
Organism: Leucaena leucocephala; assembly: GCA_037074615.1. NCBI lineage: Eukaryota > Viridiplantae > Streptophyta > Magnoliopsida > Fabales > Fabaceae > Leucaena > Leucaena leucocephala. Next base: position 7,071,598 of record CM073516.1, on the reverse strand, counting down.
ACAACAAGTAGGGTGTTCCATGTAATTCGATTCGGAGGGCATCCATTCAATTTCATATCACACAAAATATTTATCATATCCTCCTTCCCTGCCTTACCATAGGCATTTATTATAGTTGTATAAGTAACAGCATTCGGCATAACTCCTTTAAGGGTCATCGTATCGATAACAGCGGCCCTTCATTATAAAATCTAGCACTCATGTATCCAGCCACAAGTTCATTATAAGTAACAGAATCAGGTGTGAAATTATTATCTTCCATTTCTTTTAAGATGCTCAGGGCTTCTGAGTAAATCCCAGCCTTTCCAAATACTTGCAGTAAAGAATTATATGTAACAGTTCCTGGCTTAGCTGCAATTGAATGCTGTGATTCCCTCCCGAGAACTCTAACCATGATTTCAATAGCCTAATTGTCCACCCTCATATTTTCAGAGTTCAATTGCAATGAAAACCATTCAAACAACAAAAACGCTCGTTCCCAATTACCAGAAAGGTCTAACGCTTTTAAGAGGCTAGATAAATCAACTTCAAGCAGCTCAAGCTTTGTAGAGTTAAATAAATCATTTAAACTATTCAAGGGTTTCTCAACAATCGAATTGAGCATCAACTTACCCTTAGGAGACAAAAATTCAAGAGTACTATCACCTTCAGTCATAAACTCAATTTTATGGCCATCAATGCGCCACACGGAGGAAGTCAAATTTGGTTTCTTCTTCTAGGTCTGTTGAGATATTTCAGCTGAATCGAGGGGAACATGAAGAGAAGCAAAGGGGGCATTCCCATCCCGTTCATAACTTGAAAGCTTGAGCTTATTTGTGGTTATGGGATTTGCAAAGAGGTGCTGAAGGTGTTGGAGAAGCAAATCCAAGTGCAAAGATGAAGGAGAAGGAGATTGAGGAGGAGGCGGTGGAGGTGGAAGAAGCGTTGAATTGAAAAGACGCAAAAGCAATCACCATCCTAATCTTTATGGCAAACTCAATTAGTTAAAAAAATATATAAATATATAATATATATTGGGCCGAGCCAAATGGGCAAGATAGCACATCTTGCTCGGTGCCCTGCCCTATCTGACATTTGGCCCGGCCCAAAATAGCCCATTCACATGTTGGGCTAATTTTTTTGGGCCAGGCAGGGCCATTTTTGCTCAAGCTCGGGCAGGCAAATGGGCTACCGGGCATCATGCACACCCCTATATATGCCTGTGCGCTTCCATCTCTGTGCCGCCATAATGTTTCATTGTTAATACTATATTAATTACCATTTTGTTTCGTATTTGGATGATTTGGATTGTAGGTGATATGAGATATTTATTATTATAATAATAAATTATTTAAATATTAATTAAGATAATTAATAAATATTTTTAGTATGACCTGTAGTTATTTGGATCTAGTTTAAGGTAGGTTATTGACTAATTTTATTAAAGTTATTTTTTTATGGTAGAGATTAACAATTGAGAATTATTCGTGCGATAAATTCTGAATCATAGAGCGATACAATTTTTTTTGCTCACTTATGAGGATTCCCCACTGGTAACGGCAGTACATAAGTTATCAATATACCTAATCACCAGTTGAAAGAATTTATTATTTATCTTATAGTGTTTTATGTTTAACAGGTATCTAAGTTGAGTTCCAATTCTTCCTCAAATTAATTAAGTTAATGGCCAGGGGTAATTTTAAATTTTCTACTGCATCTCGTATAAATTTTATACTTATATATATCATAATCTATATTGATTATATTATGTATAGGATTTTTATATTATAACATGTAGTATCAAAGCCTTATTTGAGATCCTCCTTACCTTGCTTATTCATCTTTAATCCTCATGAGTAACAATATGAGAGAATATGAGATACAGGGATCTCTAGAGATCATAATTTGTTGATTCTTTAACCATAACCTATTTGTTTATGTATATTTGTAATTGCGAGAGAGCGAGAGGTCACCAAAAAATGGAGAACGCAATCAACAGAGGGAGTCATTGTTGTGCCTCAAGATCCAGAACTTTCGATTGCTTTCTGGCCTCCCATTGACAGATTCAAGGTAAGAGGAATGTCCATCATCCCTTCCCCATCATTTTGCCGTTGAAACCTCCAGAAAAAAGCTCATAATCGCTAGAAAACACTCCTCAAAGATCGCTGACATCAGGGTCCACCATCACACCAAGGTCGTTGCAGGTCCTTTGGGGTCCTTGGGCGCTAGGTTGGGTTGACCTAACCCGACTCAGCGGAGGAGACGCCCAAAACAGTGCATTTTGGCCATGAGTCAAAACGCACCGTTTCACTAAAAAATTTTAGGCTTATTATTTTATTTTTTGTTTTTTCTTGGCCATAGCGTCTTTAGGCCTGAATAAAAAAATTCAAAAATTGTTTAGGGCCACACACATTTTAGGCCTAGTAGAAAGTTCTTTTTTGTTGGTCGCATGTTGGGCTGCTGTTAATTCTTTTAAAATATCAAATTGCACCTTGCAGTTTTAGGGCTAATTTTTATGCTTTTTTATTTGCTTGTAGAAAATGTGTTTTGGATTTGGATTTAGATTTTTTGTTTTTGTTTGTAGAAATATTTTTAGACCATATTTTGGACTTTTGTGTATAGGCCATTTGGTTTTATTTTCAAAAAAAAATATTTTAGACTATTTAATTTGATTTTTCATAATATTTTAAGTTAAATTCCTTTTAATTTTACTATGTCCTTTTAAATACTATTACATGCACTATAAATATTTAAATAAAATAAAATTCATTTCTCCATTATTCTGTCATCTAAAAAAATATGTTTACAAATTTTAATTTTTATTTATTATTTAATTGCTTATTTTATACATTAATTTCTCATTTGACAATTAAATTAATTATTTAATTTTGTAAAAATCTTTTTGAGTTGAAATTAATTATGAAACATTTTTTTGGTGCATGAAATAGTAGGAGAATTTAAATTAAATTATTTAGTCATATTTGTTAATTAAATTAATTTATTAAATACTCTATTAAGTTATATATATTTGGATTTTTGTGCACATTAATTATATTTATGATTAGCATACAATTTTCTGAAGAGTAACCATAGCATCCTTATTTATTAAATTTAGTTGCATGCATTAATTAATCACATATAGATTTAAAATATCAATTGTAATTGAATTTGAAGCTATGAATTATCTTTACCCACATGTAGATATCTCATAATTGTATATTTAATTAGGGTGAGAATTAAATACTCAATTAAGTTGTGCATATTTAGCTTTTCAATGCATATGAATGATATTTGTGATTAGTATGTAATTTTGAAAAATAGCCATAGTATCCTTGTTTATTAAATTTGTTCCACACATTAATTAATCATATATGGATTTAAAATATCAATTGTAGTTAAATGTATATCTATGATTTATCTTTGCATATAGGTAGATATTCTAGAATTGTACATTAAATTAAGATGAGATAGAATGTCCATGTTATTTTTTAAGTAACCTACAGGTATTAGAAAAGTACAAATGCATTCTAGTTCCATAACTTGATATAAATACATGCTATGCTAATATTTTTACCCACATATAGATATTAGTTATACGTATTTATACTATTTGCATACTATATTTATGCTAAGCATGCATGCATGGTACAATGACTTGTGATTGCTTCAAATTATAACTCGTAAACTTATTTTTACATTTGTCTGTTCCACTTTGCAAATCCAATTGTTACCCCTAAGATTATGGGTGATGTAAACAACAAAACAATCTTAGATTGTATCGTTAACTATGCTGATTAGAGAGATGATATTTTACTGCAGTTCAGTTTTTTGGACTTGGATTATACGTTAAGGTATGAAAAACCTCTAAAACCCGATGATGCCTCTGATGACAGAGAGGCAAAGAAAATGTATAATATATAAGAGTAGAGCAGCCGCTTATCTCTTTTACTTATATAACAAAGGATCACCAGAAGTATCAGGAGAGCAATCCTTAAGTGTGACACAACCAAAGGATACCTAGAAGCTTTAGATAAACAATTCAAGTTAGCAGACAAACAGATGGGTGGTGCCAATATTTTTGAACTATGTGCTATGAGACATATAGGTATTGATGGTATGAGGTAACATATAATGAAGATGAGATGTATGTTTTCATCATGTGTTACTTTTTAATCTAATTTTGATTACCATGTAGGGCTTTTTATCAAACATGCATCCACATCCTAATGAGAAAAATATCCTTTTAGGCAGTGGGAGAGGAGATTTTGTGAAATCCGTTGGAAATTTTGTTAGGAATTGGAAGACACGCAGCGGAAATTAATTTAAAAATTTTTTCCCATTCCTTGCCAGGATCTACCGTATGTGTTTAAATCAAGTGGAAAGAAGCATTACCCTTGGTGTTCCTCAGCAACTTCCATAGCTTCTCTCCGCGACTGGTGATCTTTTTCCGATTGCAAGAAGATGTCCACAGCTTCTCTCCGCGGCTCGTGCTATCTTTCTGATCGCAAGAAGTCAACGCCTCAGGTCAGCTTCCTCTACCGGTATCCACACGAACAGCGTTCCAACCACGAACGACGTGCTAGCGTCTCCTGTCCCTCCAAGGCTCTCTCAAGAATTCGTTCTCTCCGTCTCTACTTCAGCAGTTTCTTATCTGCAAACCTTTTGCAGATTCCATTCGGCCTTTTATGTTGTGTGTTATATACAAAATATGTAGCTCCTAAAATCAGATATATAGGATGCTCTGCGTTTTCCTCAACCGAATTGGATCTTGGAATTAATCTATATTAATTCTGAAATTAATACAATATCATATATTGTATAATTTGATAAGAAACTAATTAAATAAATAATATTTATATTAAATCCGTCCCACAGATTTAATTCACCTATTTATTTAATTTAAAATAAAGATAAGACGGGACTATATTTAATTTATTCTCATAATCAAATTTGAGATATCATGTCAATTTGAATTTTAAATTCAAACGTGATAGAGATTTAATTTATCCTTATAAATTAAATCTTGTAAATATCTCTTATATGAGATATTCTATCAATTTGAATTTCAAATTCAAACATGATAGAGATTTAATTTATCCTTATAAATTAAATCCTATATATCCCTTATATATAATGTATATATACAAATTTATATATATATATACGAATATAAATATAAATAAATATATACATCAACCTTGGATCATTCATTGAATCTGGACACGTCTTAGATTCAATGAATCTGGACATCATAGCTCGTGTTGGGCTATTTTGTGTGCGACCTTGTAGGCCCATATGAAGTTGGCAGTGGGCCATTTGGTATACTGGCCCACAAGTCGCAAGCGGTCTCTAGCAAGACATAACGACTACCCAAATCATATGAGGATCGATAAACGATGTAACCTTTTATACAACCATATCATGTCCCTTCTGTCACGCGATATTTTGGTCGTGGATGAGGCATGGATAATGTCATCTTCCTATTCCTGACCGTTACTTTCTCGATCCCTGAGTAGTCTGACTATAAAAATGGAACTATCTTTCCATTACAGTATGACCATATATTTCTCAGACTCACTCATCGAGGGGCCCAGTAATATCTCTATACAAATGTGAGGGATAAATTCCATCTTGACCATTCACATTCCTCCGCATGAAAAATCACTAAGCCCGAACATAGTCCTTATGATCACTCGGTCAAAACTGACTTTTGACTAGGTCAAAGCTGAGCGTTTGTCATGTAGGAATCCATGATGATCTCAGGTCAAAGGGCATAGTGACATGGTTTGTATATGAGAGAAGCTTATGACGTAACTCATGCAGCTCTCTCATAGCGGGTCGGTCCAACACCTTGTACTCTTACATGTGCATATGACTTTGATTTATATCTCTATACATCTTCAAAGTCATACTGGCCTTATTTCATCTCTGCTCCCACATAGATGACCGACCAGGGACATTTAGGATAAGATCATGAATTATCCAAAGATGGTCATCATAATAAACATGCAAATAATATGATAACACAATTAATAAATTTATAAATCAATAATGTTCATAAGACAATGATTAGCCCCTAGGGCACATTTTCCAACAAATTTTCCCATACTTTTCTGAATAAACATGTTTTGTAACTTCATAATGTTTTTTATGTTCCCTCTTATAAGAGGAATTTGATTTCTATGTCAAAACTTATTTCATTTGACTATCATTTAATTTTTCTAATAAACTTGTGACTTTATTGAATGAATATGTTTTAATTACGAATTTAGTTTCGATTGATGATTTATTTAAAACTGTTTCTGTTTTGCCTCAATCTTTTTATGTTTAGCGCAGTACTAAGAGAAATATCATCGATAAGAATTCTTATAGCCTATATTATAGGAGATTGGGACATATCTCTATTGACAGACAAAAGGTTAAATAAAGACAAAATTCTTCCATATTTAAACCATTCGGAATTTGATTCTTGTATGGACTACATAACGGGAAAGAAGATCAATAAGTCACATAAAGGGGCTAAGAAAAGTTCTGAATTTTTAAAAATTATACACACAGATATTTGTTGCCCTGATTTGACTGCGCATGGTCAAATTTACTTTATTCACTTCATTGACGATTACTTACGATACATGTATGTCTACATGATTTATAATAAAAGTGATGCACTAGATGTCTTTAAGGAATATAAACCAAAAGTAGAAAAATATATTGGGAAACCAATTAAGATCATGAGATTAGACCGTGATGGTGAGTATTATGGTAGATACACTAGTGAAGAATAAGCGATAGGTCCATTTGCTGATTTTCTTCGAGAGTAAGATATAGTAGCCCAATATAGCATGCATGGATTACCTGACATGAATGGTGTAGCTGAAAGAAGAAATATGACCTTGCTTGATATAATTAGGAGCATGATGAGTAGCTCCAAACTATTATATTCTCTATGGAAGGAATTACTCAAGACAACCACATACATATTAAACAAGATTCTAACAAACACAGTGTCTAAGACACCATTTGAAATATGGAATGGTTGGAAACCCAATTTAAACTACTTCAAGATATGAAGATGTCTTACTAAAGTAAGAATGTATAATCCACAAGAGAATAAGCTGGACACTAAGACAATTAAAAGTGTATAATCCACAAGAGAAGAAGCTGGACCACAAGACCATTAGAGCTTACTTTATAGGCTATGCGGAAAAGTCAAAGGGTTGTAAGTTTTATTGTCCTCTACCTTCTAAAAGGTTTTTAGAGTTTATGAATACCAAATTTCTTGAAAAGGATGTGATTAGTGGGAGTGATTGTCCACCAGATAATCACATAGAGCGAACCACTGACATTATTTATGAGGGGACGTCAATAGTTAATTATCATCCTACTATTCGAATTGACATTAAACATGATGTGGACCATGTGGCTCAAGTTGACAATACTGGACAAAATAAACACATATAGGATTGTCAACCTATTACACAAGTGGAACCACTATAAAATATGATAGAATATGTCCCTATTCAGCAATCTGGATTAACTCAAGAGGTTGAATTAAGGAGGTCAAGACCGGTATTACCTAATGACTACATAGTATATTATGTTGAAGTTGACTGTGATGTAAATGTTGAGCATGATCTTTTAACATTCACTCATACCATGAACAGTGCGAACTCTAAGTTGTGGCATGATGTTATGATCGATGAAATGAATTTCATGGCAAACAACCATGTTTGAGAACTTATAGAGTTTCCTAGTGGGTCTAAAGCCATTGGTTATAAATAGGTTTGCAAAACTAAAAGAAACTCACAAGGCAACATTGATAGATACAAGGTTAGGTTGGTTACTAAGGGCTTCACTCAAGTGGAAGGAATCGATTACAGTGAAACTTTTTCACCTATATCTAAGAAAGATCCATTTTGCATCATCATAATATTAGTTTCTTATTTTGATCTAGAGTTACACCAAATATATTTAAAGACTACATTCCTCAATGGTAAATTGGAAGAAAAAGTCTATATGAAACAACCTGAGGGGTTTGTTTCAAAAGAGGGGTTTGTTTCAAAAGATAAAGAACAATTGATATGCAAGTTAAAGAAATCAATATATGGCCTAAAATAGGCTTCATGTAGTGGTACTTAAAGTTTCATGAATTGATCACATCATTTGATTTTATTAAGAACATTATGGATGACTATATATACTACAAGGTTAGTGGCAGTAGGATCATATTCTTGATTTTGTATGTGGATGATATTTTACTTACTACCAATGATATGAGACTATTGTGTGAGATGAAGCAGTTTTTGTTCAAGATAGTTTTGATATGAAAGATATAGGTGAGGTATCTTATGTCTTTGACATAAAGATAGCACCTAACGTCTTGTAGGCTTGTCTCTAGAGGCTTATATTATCAAGATTATGGAACGATTCAAAATGAAAAAAATGTTCATTTAACGTGACTTATATTGAAAATGGAGATAAATTTAGTCCAAAACAATGTCATGAAACTGGGCATAAAAGGAAACAGATAGAAAAGGTCCCATATGTCTCAATGGTGGAAAGCTTGATGTATATACATGTTTGTACAAGACCTGACATCGCTTTTATTGTAGATATATTGGGAAGATACTAAAATAATCCTAGGGCAGCATATTTGAGAGTTGAAAAGAAGGTGTTTAAATACATACATGCTCACATATAGAAGACAAACAATTTGGACATAATTGAATACTCAAATTTAGATATTGGAGGATGCATAGATACGAATAAATCTACATCTAGTTACATCTTCCTATTGGTAGAATTACATTAAGCACATTGGAGAGCTAGAAAGAAGTTATTTACATACATATAAGGCACTAGACACTATATGCTCACATATAGAAGAATAAACAATCTGGACATAATTGGATACTCAAATTCAGATTTTTGACGATGCTTAGACACGAATAAATCTACATATAATTACATCTTCCTATTAACAGAAGGAGTTGTATCGTAGAGAAGCGCTAAGCAAACTCAAACAACTTCTACCTGTGATGCTGAGTACAGTGCTTGTTTTGGAGTAAGTTCATAATCTATTTGGATAAGGAATTTCATTGTTGAGTTTAAGATTGTGGATTTAGTCTTAAAACCAATTAGAATGTATTGTGATAACACAATTGCGGTGGTCATAACGAATAATAAAAGGAATAAAAATTGAAGCAAGTTTGTCGAACTTAAATTTCTTTACTTAAGAGAAATAGTTCAGGATGACCAAGTTTCTGTTGAACACATCAGTACATTGGATATGTTGGTTGATCCATTGATGAAAGGATTAAAGTCGAATATCTTTGTTACACATGTACCTCATATGGGACTTTGTACTTCTTTTGACTAGTAGACGTATGAGTAATAAAATCAGTTTTTGTGGTTTATCATTTTGAATTTGTGATTATATACATTTGTGTTATTAAAATTGATAAACATTCAGACATGAATCGAATGAATATTGAGTTCATGTATAATGTGATGCCCATTAAGTGATGATGCTACATATAATATATGGAAGCTAATACTCGATATAAGGGGATTTATCGCTATGATTCTTGTAGCATAATATCAATTTACTTTAACAGAGCAATGACATTGAGTATATGAGCCAAATGAGAGAATATGAGATATTTATTATTATAATATAACCTATTTAGATATAATATGAGTCAAGTTTAAGGTGGGTTATTGACTTAGTTTATTAAAGTTAATTTTCTGATGGTGAAAATTAACAATTAAGAATTATTCGCGCAGTAATTTCTGAATCTCAGAGCGATACAATTTTTCTCTGCTCACTTCTGAGGGTTTCCCATTGGTAATGACAATACACAAGTTGATATTATTGTGCTTAATTACCAGTTAGAATATCTTGTTATTTATCTTATATTAATTTTTGTTTAACAAGTCTCAGAGTTGAGTTTCAATTCTTATTCAGATCAATTGAGCTAATAATAAGAGGTAATTTTAAATCTTCTATTATAATTTGTATAAATTTTATACTTATATATATATATATATATCATAATTTAGATTTATTATATTATGTATGAGATCTTTATATTTTAATAAAGTGAGGGTTCCATTCCAAGATTTGCAAGCATACGACGTGATTAGTTTCTTAGCATCAGGTCCTTTTCACTTTCCCATCACCAGTTTATCTTGGAAAAGTATCATTCAAACCGAAATTTTTACGAGCACGATTAGTTTCTTAGCATCAACTCAATTATTGTTCCCGTGATGCGGAAACTAGATTCGGATTTGTCCAGAGTTGCGTGGTCACGATTTCACACTCAACGCAACGTTCGATGAAATCAAAGACAAAAACTACGTCGGATTAGTCATAACCGGTGGGAGGTCAACAGAGCATCTCGCTCTTATTCCAAGTGTAGTGGAACTGGTTTCAGAATTTGGCCCCTCAGGAAAAACCAATCGCTGAGATCTGTCACGGACCGTTGATTGTGGCGACTGCCGGAGCAGTTAAAGGTCGCAAGGTCACTGGCTTTCCCGCCATCGGACCGGTACCCGTTGCCGCCGGTTCCCATTGGGTTGAACCAGAAATCATTGCCTCTAGTATAATCGTCGCCGATGGCAATCTCATTACCGCCGTTACCTTCAAAGGCCATTCCGAATTCATACGCCAATTTGTGAAAGCTTTAGGAGGCACCATCAGTGGCTCCCACAAAAAGATCTTTTTCCTCTGTGGAGTAAGTTTATAATATCACTTTCATACCTTTTGAATTTTGAATACAGTGTATTAACATGTTGAATTTGTAGGAATTCATGGAAGATTATGAGGTGACGGTTCCGTTCCATTCTTTGGAAGCATTGGGATGAAAAGTCGACGCGGTTTGTCCGAAAAAGAAAGCTAGCGAAACCTGTGCAACCAGAATTCGCTAACGAAGCAGTTTACAGTGATTTAAGAAGATTTAAATGAATGGGATAGAAAGTAGGGGAAGAGGCAACCAGCGAGGCAGAAATAATGGAGGGGTCTTTATGTAACAACCAGAAGCACTATCATCACACGTGTCATCTATTATTATCATGTCATCTCACTGCACCATCCACTGGGTCAACCTCAAGTCTTAAAAAGGTGACAATACACACACACACACACACACACACACACACACAACTTCATTAAACCAGCCACGTTAATCAACTCTATTACCTTCGTGGAGGCGATTAAATAAACAAAGCCTGCAACTCAGTTCTCCTCGTGTAATTAATTTGAATCTCTAAGTTCAATACTTGACATCCCAACATTGGAAGCCCAGATTTTTTTTGGATACAAAACAGTTACACATAAAAAAAATGTTATTCATAACCAGATTTAAACCATGCTCAAATTTAACCCAACATTACTTAGGGCTTATTTGGATTAATGTTGATGAAACTGAATTTTAATTATTTCAACTGAGTTTTGTAAAATGAACTTATAATAAAAGTTAAATAATGTAACATAATTCATATTTAAATGGATTTTTATAAAATTAGTTTGATGGAAAGTTATTTAGATGAATGAACATAAAGTTAATTTTAAAAATATCTAAATATGAAAAAAAATTTAGAAGTTAAAATTAAAAAATAAAGTTGCCTTTAACTTTAGAATAATTTTTAAACAAAAACTCAATTACCTCAAAATCATGTCCAATATCACATGATTGGTTAAATTGGGCTCTAACGGTAGAAAAGTCAGTTTTACATCACATAATGTAAATGTGATGGCAAACAAGCATGTGATATATATATATATATATATATATGGTATTCCTATGATATTGTGAGAAGGAACACTGTGAGTCAATGGGAAAGAGATTTCAGTCAATAATAAAGACATCATCAGATAAGGGGGTGGGTGAGAAATTGGAGTGGCACATGGAATGATACCTACCCCTTCGGCCTTCACAGTCCAGAAGGAGTGGAGCTTCACAGAACAACAACGTGGGGAGCATTAAACGACACGCAGTTTAAGGTAGACCGCATCGGAGAAAACTAGGTTGAATTAATGTTGCTGCCCTGGGGTGGCCCTCATGACCTGATCAATCAAATTTCTCTGATTTTTTGCAATTCCAAACTTTTGTTGTTGAATTGATTTGAAATGTCATTTCCATTCAAAAAATGATTAGTTAGGTCATTTAATCAAAATTAGAAGGGAGAATGAGGATTCTAAGTAACGCGCAATGAATGGATTCCTGAAGAGGTAATGAAGGGAGGAACGAGGGATAGTTGAGGAAGAGGGGCGGGGTGGGTGAAGGGGGCTCCAATTTCCCTAACATCCGCTGATTGGATGTAAAGCTATGGGCTGTGGGGCCCTCCCTTTTCTATTATTATTCGTGGGCCCTGCTCTTCCTCCAAAATTAAAAGCAAGTATTTGTTGGGGTCTGCCCCCTGCCATCATTGTTTCACTTACCTACCGTTTTAGGCTGAATGTAATTCTACTCCCCGTGACACAGGCCTTTCCATTAATTAATTAAATCTCATCCTAATTTTAAGATCTTCTTTTCAAATTAAAATAAGTTTACTAGGAGTAATATTCTCTTCCCTTTTTAAATAAATAAATAGAATCCTGGTTTCTCCGTCATGGTCACCGGCACTAGGGCCACCCGGGTGGCGACTGGCGCTGGTGTTGGAGCAATTGCTGCTCACAACTCAAAGGTAAGGTTGCCAGGAAACATATCTTAATTTTACTTATTTATGGGTAGACAGAGAAAAAAATGATAAAAGAATAGAGGAGGGAATATTAAGAATTGTTTTAAGAGAGTAAAAAATATATTATTTTTTTAAAAAAATTCTTAATATTTTTTTCCCTATTCTTTTCTTACATGCAGACATGCAGAGTTAAAGTGAATATTTTTTCCCCCAATCATCCAATGGTGTTTGTACAATGGAAAGAACACGCCCTTCACGCAGCGCATCTGAAGACTAGGGAAATGTCTCCTTCCACCTCCTCTCTACTTCTTCACTATTGAATTGGCTTTCAGTAATTAATATTTAATGTCTAATTGCAGACTTGATTTAAAATATTTTATAATTTAATATTATAATAATATTTTCATTGGACATTAAATCCAACTATTGAAAATTAGTGGGATATTGAGTGGAAAGGGATGTTTTGGAGACGTTCCTCTTCCGCATGTAGAGTGAGCACTGCCATAGTTTATGGTAATGCCGTTCTTAAATAAAAAATAGACATTTTTAAACATTTTAATTAAACCTTTAAATTCATACTGCCACAGGGTAATTTAAATAGTATGCAAATAAAATAAAATAACTAAAATAGAATAATGAATATTTTTATATACTATAGGTTGTTTCCTTGTCACTTGTTAAGTGATTGATAGCCTGTTTGAGATACCCACAAATTATAATTTTAAAAGGATTTTTAGTCTAAAATTTGATTAATAAAATTTAAAATAAACAGTCATATTTATCCAAAATAGTTTTTGAACTAAAACTATGGTTTAAGATCATAATTTTGGATAAGATATTGGAGTAATTTCTAAAAGATCTTATAGAATACTCAATTACTATTTTATCCTTATTTATTTTCCCTCTCTCCTCTCTCCTCTCTCTCCTCTCATCTTCCATATCCACCATCGCCTTTCAGCTCACTGTCACCTTCACCTCCAGCTCTTCATCACCAGTGCTTGTCGTCGACATGCTCGATGCTTCTGTTCTGTTACTGTTTCTGTTCTACTGATGGTGATGTACTATGAGAGAATGGAGGTGGACAGACATGTTCTGTTCAAACCATAAAGCCATTGACGGTGAAGCTCTTGTTCTTTTCCAACACGTTCTATTAACATCAATGGAAGGAGAGTGAACAGTAGATGAGAGAAAGAAAAAGATTTTTTTTAATAAAATTATATTCATTCTAGTAATTTACTAATGACAAAAGCCATTCTATTAATAACTATTCAAACACTTATTTATCCAAAAAATATTTTTTCATGAGACATTTTCCAAAAGTCATTTCTAAAAGTTGTCCAAAAAACTTTTTTCCATGCTATTTTTAAAAGTATATCCAAATACGCCCTGAATATCATAATTTTAGCTTTTTTCGTGTATATAGCAACTTGGTTGAAATTTTTTTGCTTTTTTACCATCAATATTTTGGAGGAGATTAATTAAATTACCAATAGAGCATCCTTCCAATGAGGGTGAAAACATGCTAAGTTAGGTCAGGTCAGGCTTTGGCCTTAACAAGTAAAGCATATTAAGTGACAATTTAGCCTGAGTTTAGCTCGTAGCCTGTTGTAGGTTAATTTCCTTGCATAAGTTTAATCTATAAACATGTATAGCTTGACCTGCAGCTTATTAAAAGAGTTTGTTTTATAATTATATTGTCAGGCCTTCGAAATAGACCCTATAACAAGCCTTCATAATATGCCTTCGTAATAGGCTACATAACATGTCTTTTTGTATATTGCATTTTAAAAAATTACAAATAAACTTTTTCATAATATTAATCATTCTAAAATTAAAAAATATCTAATTAACTATTAAAACAATACCAAATAAAAAGAACAATAGTCATTACAATAATACAAGTATAACAATCTAAGGTAAATCAAAGTAAAACCATTAGTCACATATCATAAAATCTTCAACATAATTTCTTCCTCTTGTTCGAACACCTTGAAAAGAAGAAATCAAATGTATATTTTAAATAATAAAGTATTTGAACAAATAATTACTAAAATAGTATTATTTTTACAATACAAATTTTATACCTTTGACTTCTTCTCTAAACCATACTTGTTGCGAAGCCAATTCCCACCATAAATAAGTGATTCAATTGATTCTTCATTTAATCTAAAATGATATTCATTAATAACTCTACCTTCAGTACTGAAAGTGGACTTTGATGCCACCATGGAGAATGAAATAGCTTATATATCAATAGTCATCTTAGATAAAATTTGAAAACTATTATTTTTCTACCATTCTAAGACACTTAGGGTTTGTTTGGTTGGGAGATTTTGGAGGGGAGGGGAAGAAAAAGTATGTTTGGTTGAGAAAAATGGAGGGGAGGAGAGGGGAGATTTTTTGTCTTTTTATGGTCCCCTCCCCTCCCTCACCTCCCCTCCAAAAGTGGGGGTTTTTGGAGGGGAGAGAAACTTTTACCCCTTTTTTGACTAAAATGCCCCTAAACTTTTTTAATATTCCAATTATACCCTCAAACTTTTTTTTCACATCTAATTTTTTCTTTAATTGCATAATAATTATAATAAATTATAATATAACTTAATAAGTATAATAAATTATTTATATATTATATTAAAATATATAATAATTATAAAATTAATAAAAAATAATGTTAAAATTTTAAAAAAAAAATTTATTTTTTTTAATTTTATTATATATATAAATGAGATAAAAAAATTTAAGATTTATAAATTAAAAAATAATAATTTTGATATGAATATTGTAAATAAAGAATAAATAAATTGAAATAAAGAGATAAGGGTATATTTGTCAACTTTTAATTAACCCCCTCCCCTCCCCTTCTGAATCAAACAAAAAATATCATTCATTAACCTCCCCTACCTTTCCATACCCTTCCTTAAGTTAACCTAACCTACCTTCCCCTATAGTGAACTAAACAAAACCTTAAAAAGTTAAAACTACCCTTAGGAATATAAGTAGCCTATTCAATATAAACTTCTAATTCTGATTTCAGTGGGGGTAGTGCTTGCTTTTCACGAACAATGCTCATGAAATGATCAAATCCATAAACTTTAGAAGAAAAAGCTACATTACCAGAAGAGTTGTTGCTGACATCAACTTCATTTATTGCATTTGTCTCTTTCTTATAGTTGGCAACATACTCATCATACATAGATTCTAAAGCCTTCACTACTTTATATATATTGTCAGAAGTCACATAATTAAACTTATAAATTGAAGAAAACTAATAATTCAAACTATATAATTTTCACCTAGGATTCAAAACACTTGCTATTGACATTACCATATTACAATGCCCCCAATACTTGTCAAATTTTTCTTTCATTGAGGCCACCATTTCTCTTAGGAATAAATCTTCATCTTATATAGCATTATCAATTTCTTGTTTCTATTTCCAAACTTTAGGAATGTACAAATTTACAGTAAGATACTCACTGCCTGAGATGACAAGAGTCCTTATATCAAATACTTCTAAACTTTTATAAATTTTCTCAACCTTGTTACAGTCCTCTTCTGTTTGTGCATATTTGTAATGTGGCTCTCTTTCCTTATAATTGGGAAAGACAACCTTGAACTTCAAAGCAGTGGATAATATCCATATGTAGAATTTCACCTAGTTGGACAATTAATCATAAGCTTCTTTTCCTTCAAATATTTTTGCTCAACAATATCTCAAAATGCTTTAAGTCTTGCATCATTATAGTTAACATATTCCATACTCTCACGGGCATTATGTATAATGTCTTTAATGTTACCAAGGTCATCTTACACCAACAAGTTAAGTATGTGTGCATAAATCTAACATGAAATAAGTTATGACTCAAAGGTAATAAACTACTAAGTGTTAAGATATCCTTCAAAACCCTTAAACAAGAATCATTATAAGCCGCATTGTCAATTGTCACAGAAAATACTTTGTTATCAATCCCCCAAACCATCAAACACTTGAAAATAACATCTGCCACATCAATTCCTCATCTTAGAGCAGGAACCTTTACAAAATTCATAACTTTCTTTTGAAGATTCCATCAATGAGATGCCCAGTGATAACCATATATTTAGCTACTTGATGAGTTGATTTTCACATATCAATAGTCAAATTAATCTTGCTCACACCTTGTAATATGGCCTATAAATGTTTCTTCTCTTCCTCATATATAGCTAAACAATCATTTCTAGCTATCTTGCGAGAGATTTTTTAAAATTCAGAATTTGCATATTGAAAGCCCCACATCCAAACTTCATCCTCAACAATGTTAAAAGGATGATTATGCACTATGATTGTAGTAGTTATTATTTCCCTCATCCTTTCGTTGGAATATCTAGTACTTGGTGCCAAAAATATATTGATATTTAGATTGGAAGGTTAATATGGAATGGTAGATTGCCTTTTTGTGAAAAAACACGTAACTTCCTTTACAACCATGTCTTGGCATGTCTTCAAAGATGGGTAGTGCGAGCTCTCTTCCCATACTACGAAAAAATATTTTTACAATATTTGCATTTATCTTTGACCCCATTTTCAGTTTTAACTTGATCAAAATCATCTCAAATAGCTGATATTTTTCGCTTCTTCTTTGTGATGACACAATCATCACCATCATTTTCATCATTAGTTTGTTAAGTAGACTCTGTCCGTACCAATTGACTAACCTCAATAGCATTAGGAGGAACTGGAGTTGATGACATTGTTTTATACTCAATTGGAGATGACATTAACTAAACCTAAGTCATAAAAAAATACAATCAATTAACAATGAAGTTGAATACAATAAGCAGAAATCAATTAACAAAGTTGATGACATTTCTATAGCAAACATGTATATTATGCTTATTTTCCATATGCAAAAAGTTCCATCTCAATCTTCTTCATTGGTCCAAAACTTGCCAGAAAGAAAATATGATTGATTATCACGTTAATGACAAGTCAAAATATTATTCAATCAAACCTTATTAGTAACTATAAAAAATTGCCAGAAGACCCAATTATAAGAAACGCACAATAGTGAAGTAAAGTAAGATGAGTCAATGATATACAACTTGAAGAAGAAAGATTGAATATGTCTAGTCAATATTGAATAAAATAGTGAAGGAAGAAGAAATGGAGCGATGAACTAGATTTTGAGAAGGTGTGCGATAGTGAAGTCTAAGAAGGTAGGTGATGATGACAGTGGAGTCTGAGAGGGTGGAGATGTGACAGCGACAGTCGAGTTTGAGAAGGTGCGCGATGACGGTGACAGTGGAGTCTAAGAGGGTAGAGAAGCAACAACGAATAGTGGACTCTGAGAAGGTGGATAAGCGATGACGGCAACAATGGAGTCTGTGACTGTAAAGGCGCGCAATCTAAAGGTTTAAAGATTGAAGGTGCCGCAAACTGGGAGAACTGAAGCTCTAAAGGAGTGAAGGTACTGCAACTGCAAAGTTGAGAAATGGACGATGGGGAATTAGGGTGGGTAGGAATTTATGGTTAACATATCTTATTGTTGTTGATAATAAAATTAAAAGTTAAGAACACAATTTACAACAATATGCTCTTTAATCTAGTGGTCTAATTGTTGTGGTCTGTCTAATAGGTGGGGGTTTAACACCCGTCTATTACACTATCATACTAAATATAATTTAGATAACAGATTCAGACCGCCTGATAGACTTGAGAGACTTCTTACATATCATAAGTATGACTTTTTAAGTAAAACATATTTCTATATATGCAGGAGCCTATACATTTTTTAAAATAGGTTAGGCTAGGCCAATTCTTAGACCCCTTATCAAGTTGCTTGACCTATTTCCTCCCATACTTTTGAGTTTATAACACACTTTCCCAAATTGATGTTTTACATGCATCCAAAATAATTTTACTTTATGATCAATTAATTTATTGTATTTTTTTTAAATTCCAATATCTGCGTACAATTTTTTATCCTCCAAGTGCTTTAGAATTTCAGAATCCGTCTTCCAGGGTATTCTTAGCCACATAATTAAAACATTAAAATAGGGATGGGTTTGTACTTTGTAGAGTGAATTCGTAAAAATGTATTTTTGGAAAAAATGTCATAAATGTTTTATTATTCCATACAAAAGGGTCTTATATTATGTAATAAGATTTTTTCTTTTTTAAAATAAGAGCATTATAAAAAGGTAAAAGAATAAGAGCTATTAGACTGAATTGGAACTAATGGCCTTGATTTTATGTCTCAATTATCATAATAGAAAAACTATTTTTGATGTATCTATAATTTATTTCAATTTTTAATTTAGTATTAGTATATTTTTTAATTAAATAATTTTATTTTATTTTGTTAACCCATATTCTTTTGTTTTGTTAATATTATTAATACATATATAAAAATTAATTATATTAATAAAATAAAATAAAATAATTTAACAAAGATAAAAGGTAGATAAATACTAAATTAAAAATTAAAAGAAGTTATAACTATCTGGCGTATAATTTTCAACATCATTGCTTCATTGAAGTCTCTAAGTACGACAGATAGTCCAAATGACAGCCATAATTTACATGGACAAACATTCTACAAGAACCCGAAAAATGACAATTGGTGCGTTTATAAGCAAAGTAACATAAAAAGTCAAACTGACCTGAAACAAATTAATTAATGATTTAATATAATCAAGGGATCAAACACAACTAAATTAATGTCCCTCACAGACACGACAAGCTTGTCTAGTTAACGAAATTGTAGCAATCGCAAAAGGTAACTATTGGCTTCTGTTTAGGTGCACACTGGAAAAGAGGTTTAAGACAAACAAATCTATTTTGTTTCCTTAATTATCTGCATCAAGCATTACTCAATTATTATCTGCTTGGCTTTAATGACACAGGTGGAGGATGTGTTTGGGATGAGTGTGATCTACAGAACAAACAACATGCATGTGATTCTCAATCTTGTATTTTGACTTTTTTAATGTTCCCTCACTCATGTTTCTTTATCTTGTTCTTGTTATCTTCACCCTCAGCTAACTACTACCACACTATACTACAAAAACCCTAATGTTTTAATCAGTACGCTTTCTTGTGTTTTCATATTCATAATTGCTTTTATCATCATTCAGTTTGTCATGTTGAAAAAAACTTCATGCTCATTTTAAGGTTACAAAATTATTAATAATTCATGTGCACCGACATTTCACCGCTTGGAAAACTTTCGCTACTACCATAAATATATAAAGTGCCTGTTTAATTTAAAAAAGAAGAAGAGTATTTTGACCGAACTATAATTTTAATTTAAGTCATTTAAAATTATAATTTTAGATAAATAAAAATTATTAATTTTTTAAATAATTTTTAGATGTTAAGTAATGAAAAAATGATTTTAATCATCTAAATTTTTATTATATTTCTATCTCATATTTTTTTATATGATTATCATTTACCTTATGTTATCTTTAATAATTTACTTATAAAGTCTTATTATTAACTTTACGGGAAAAAACAATAAGACGCAAGCCGGATCCAATATCTGGGTAATTAAAGTGTAACTTTATTCTTCAAAAAGAAATGGGATATTGACTATAACAGCTACTTAAAAATAACAGTAGAATAATGACAATGATTGAGATTAAAGTTTA
The DNA here is from genome assembly GCA_037074615.1 of Leucaena leucocephala. Classification (NCBI taxonomy): domain Eukaryota; kingdom Viridiplantae; phylum Streptophyta; class Magnoliopsida; order Fabales; family Fabaceae; genus Leucaena; species Leucaena leucocephala. The sequence continues at coordinate 7,051,306 of CM073516.1, read as the reverse complement.
AATCTTTAAATGGATTTTTTTTAATAGAATGAGATGGGAATGAAATGATATGTAAAAAGAAACGACCAATCCCTTCAAAATTTGTTTGATGTTTCGATGCAAATGGGGGGAGGGTATTCATTAGTTACCATCAATGAATAACTATTTGCTTCTAACTTTTTTCTCGTTACTTATTACGACTCAAACACATCCTCTCGTCATGCATTTGCAGAGCACGCGCTCTCTCTCCACCCCTCTCTCTCTCTCCCCCTTTCCTCACTTTCCCTCATAAATATGTTTTATATTATTTGTTCATTTTAATTAATATACTTAATTTTTTATGGTAATATTTTTCACTCAATACTCCGTACTCTGACAATGACCACCAAAGGATGGTGGCACATGCCTTCTGTCACATCAGTCTATAATGTACAATCCAGATTTTCAAGTACGGATGATCCAATGGCTAAGCTTGGCTCTTGCCATTACTCTTACAGAGACGCTCCTCCTCTCTCTCTCTACTGCACACAGGTTCAGCGTTGGTCGGTACCCCCTTATAAGAGGCAAAGGTTCTTACTTTATTTGCTCCGTTCATTTCTCTCTCTTATCACTGTGCGTTTTCAAAGCCAAAAATCCTCACTGGGGCCTCTCAAGCGAAAGTGATAGGCCACAAAGAGAGCCTTTAGTTCAATAGTCACTCGTGTTTCTTCATTCTTGCTTCCTTTCTACTGCTCATTTCATGGCGATCTCGGATAACGTGCCACGCGTTATAGTTAGCTCGAATTGGGTTTTGATTCTGGGTCAGGGGTTTGCCTGAAATTGCTGAGAAATAGCTCTCCTTCTCGACACCAGTCTTATCTTTTAGCTTAATTTTGGGGCCTTAAATCTTCCAGCAGTGGTCAGTTCTGAAGTTTGAGATGCTGTACTTTGAGAATTTTCTGGATTTTGGCTTCGTTTGATTTGTAAGGTTTCTCTCACTTATGGGGTATGGAGTGCATTGGCAAGTTGGAGGAAGGTGGAGGGGAATGCGATGGCTTGAAACAATTTCAACTAGGCAGCTCTGAGCTAGGGTTTCATGTATTGTTTATGTGATTACAAGATTACTACAAGATTCTCTATCTTTAAAAGAAAGGAAAAGAAAAGTGAAGCTTGATATGAAGCTTTCAACATCAGGGTTGGGTCAGCAGGGACAAGAAGGTATCCACTCCATTTCGCTCTTTTGCTTTTTTTTTTTTTTTGTTAAATTTATATTTTACTCTCCCATTAAAAATCTTTAATTGTGTCTCCATGCACAAAAATAATGTGTCCCTTTCAACCCTTTTTGTGTCTCTTGAACATCCTATTACCTATTTCCTTTCTCGTTTATGATCATTGGTTGTGCTGAATGATGGTAGGAGGAGGAGGGGAGAAGAAATGCCTGAATTCCGAGTTGTGGCATGCATGCGCGGGTCCTCTCGTGTCCCTACCAAATGCAGGGACTCGTGTGGTTTACTTCCCTCAGGGTCACAGCGAGCAGGTACTTTTTAGTACTCCCTACTCTACTCTAGATCCTTTTGTGTTATCTTATTTGCATACAGAGATTTTCTTGCTCATTTTGGTCCAGTAGTAGTTCGTGGTAACTGGCAACTGCAAATGGACAGTTTTAAGGAATGGAAATTGAACTGAACTTGTCACGAATAATGTTTGTAGGTTGCAGCCACAACTAACAGAGAACTTGATGGGCACATACCCAATTACCCGAGCTTGCCGCCCCAGTTAATTTGCCAACTTCATAATGTCACAATGCATGTGGGTATTATTATATTCCCTTGCAAATATGATAGTTGAGTACTTGAGTTGTCTTTGAAACATAGGAGTGAACTATGATTCCAAAACTGACCAGAGCATTCCTTGTTTTTCAGGCTGATGTTGAAACAGATGAAGTATATGCTCAAATGACACTTCAGCCATTGACTCCGGTAATGTGTTGTTAGCTTGATCTAATCTAATCACATTGAATGTGTTTTCTTTCATTTTTGGGGTGGAACTTAAGTATTGTTAATTTTGCGTGTAGCAAGAGCAAAAGGAAACATTTCTTCCTTTGGAATTGGGCATTCCGAGCAAACAGCCCTCAAATTATTTTTGCAAGACATTAACAGCAAGTGACACCAGCACACATGGAGGGTTTTCTGTTCCTCGTCGTGCAGCTGAGAAAGTTTTACCCCCACTGGTAGTGTCAACATCTTCCTTTTTTGTTTGACTCTTATTGGATGTAGATTAATTTCTATTCTATTTTGGCTGTACAGGATTTCTCACAGCAGCCACCAGCACAAGAACTAATTGCTAGGGACCTCCATGATGTTGAGTGGAAGTTCAGACACATTTTTCGAGGTAACGTTCTGGTTCTTTATTTGTTGTATAGACTCCGGTTAAAATGAGTATAGGAAGGTTAAAGAGAACATTTAACAAGGTTATTGAGCGGCGGGATCTTCTGGTCAATAACTTATCAAAAGATTTACTTTTTGATAGAGTACAATGGCGTCATATGATCCATGTAGATGACCCCAATTAATGGAATAAGACTTGTTGTTGTTGTTGTAATTATTTGATGTCACTATCTTTCGATTGTAATGTCTGGTATTTTATAGCTTTTCTGTTTGGATGTTCCACCTCAGTGCTTTTGATTCCAATGAACGAGTATCATACGAAGATTATTTATCTGCTAGAATCTAGAGCTTGAGGAACGTCTATCCGGTTTCTCATGAATATTTTGTAAGGGCTTTGTAGCTATAACTGTTCCTAGATTCTGTAAAGAACTGTCTATCTGATCATAATTTGAGTGCCATCTTAAGGTCTAAACTAGATTACAATCTGGATCAGTTGAAACTAAGATAAACTATTAAAGCATTGTTTGGTACTAAGATAAACTATTAAAGCAATGTTTGGTTATTTGTGAACATGTAAACCCGAACACGTATACCCATTGGAGAAGAGAAGATAACTATATTCTGGAGTTGCATCAAATATTTTTGTACGAATGACATATGTTTTGGTCCTTTACCAATAAAGCGTTTCATAATATAGTCCTTCAGAGAATTTTGTTCTATTCTCATCTCACATATATAGAATCTTCAAATTTAGTTCTCGGTAGAATTGTTTTCTTAATCTCGTCCCTAACATATACCATGGTAGACGGACAAGTGCAAGATTGTTTGCCAGTCTGTTCTGTTTGGTAAGCACAACTGTTTCCCATGGCTCGTTATGCCTAACTTATACGATGATCTGTAGCATTGACAGTTTCATACTTCATTAGCAGCACTTGCGCAAACATGTTAGTCAGTTAAGTTCCCTCTTGTATAAACTAGTCTTGTATGATACTGGAATGCCTTTTTTCTTGAAAATATATATTAATCCTCTACCAATTTTTGGTAGCTTGTGCTCTGTACTGTTTTATCTAAGAAATAGTTTTGAATTTGATGTAATTTTCCTTTGGGGAGTAATACTTTATTTCTTTTAAATGGTTTCCCCCCATATCTTCAATTTGGTGGATGGTTTCTCTGCAACTTTTTCAGTTCCATCTGAGTTTCTATTTGACTGAAAAGTCACAGAAAATTCTTGAACCATTTATGTCCTATTCAAAACTGATATGCCTGTGCGTTTTCTGTCATTGCAGGACAGCCAAAACGACACCTTCTTACAACAGGCTGGAGTGTATTTGTTAGTGCCAAGAGACTTGTGGCCGGAGATTCTGTGCTATTTATATCGTATACAGTTCCCTTTTATATATTTGGTCCTTTTTTCCCATGAAAGCTGGAAATTGCTAGTTTATTGATTTTTTTTTTAAAAAAATTGATTCTCATTTTTAGGAATGAAAAGAATCAGCTACTTTTAGGAATACGACGTGCCAGTCGTCCCCAAACTGTCATGCCATCGTCAGTTCTTTCAACTGATAGTATGCACATTGGACTTCTTGCAGCTGCTGCTCATGCTGCTGCAACTAATAGCTGTTTTACAGTGTTCTATAATCCAAGGTTGTGAGTGTTGACTTATTTCCACCTGTAAAACTCGTGTGAAATCATAATACTTCTTTTGACTCCTGAATCATGGGCAGGGCTAGTCCTTCTGAGTTTGTCATACCACTTTCAAAATATGTCAAGGCTGTGTACCATACACGTGTTTCAGTTGGCATGCGATTCAGGATGCTTTTTGAGACTGAGGAATCAAGTGTACGCAGGTAGGTATCAGTAGCCATTTATACTTATTCTCTTCAGCAATGTTTGATATCTTGGCACTCTTATAGCAGTCACTTTATTTCTCATCGGTAGAGAAGGTTGTGTTACAAAAGAGCCTTCCCTATATATGTCGATTTATCAATATCCTGCCTAGGATAGGGTTGTTCTCGCATGTGGCTATGCTACCTGATGCATGTTACATTCTTGCAGGTACATGGGTACAATAACTGGCATAAGTGATCTGGATCCTGTTCGTTGGCCAAATTCTCATTGGCGATCTGTCAAGGTAGTTAAAATTACATCTTAACATGCTCTTATGACTATATGGCATTATGTATAAGATCTTGTGTGTTTGTGAAATATGATTCTTCTGCTTTGCAATATGCCTGTTCTGTGGATTTTGTGGAAGGATAAGGTTGCCTTGTCAAAATTGTATCCATGTTATGTGAATGCACTTCTTTAAAGCTATTTTAATCTTGGTTAACAGATTCTGTCTTTCGTTTTCTTTTCCCTCATAAAATTATGAAGTATCTTGTAATGTGACTGGGTGATGCTGCAGGATATTCAAGATGTGTAAATCTGTGGTGGAATTGGTGTATTGATAAATCCGTTTTCAATGTCATTTAGTTGTACAAGTGAATGCTCTTTATAGTTTCCTAAATAGTTATTATTTTGCTTAAATGAAAGATGTAGGTATAAATTATTATTAACTGTGCCAATGTAAATGTCCATATGGATTGCTCTACAGTTACAGGCTTGTTCCTTTACTGAAAATGTGTGATGAATTGAAATACGTTGGACATTTTGAAGAAAATTGTCTTACCTGTATATTGAGGAGTCTGTAATTTCTGCCCTTTCATCCTTTGCGCATAGGTTGGTTGGGATGAATCGACAGCAGGAGATAGGCAGCCACGGGTTTCATTATGGGAAATTGAGCCTTTGACAACGTTCCCGATGTATCCATCACTATTCCCCCTCAGATTGAAGCGGCCATGGCATCCTGGCTCTTCATCTTTGCATGGTACTTGCTATACTAAATCTTAAACTTCCCTCTTGTTTTGAAAAATGTGTTCAAGTTCATTCAATTGTCAAATTGGCTTACTAAAATTTCATCTCAAGAATATTCACAACAAATGCACTTGTGACCCTTTTGTAGATGGAAGAGATGATGCAGGGCTGATGTGGCTGAGAGGTGGACCTGGAGATCAAGGTCTCAACTCCCTCAATTTTCAAGGCGGTGGTTTGTTGCCGTGGATGCAACCGAGACTAGATGCGACTTTGCTAGGAAATGACCATAATCAACAGTATCAAGCCATGTTAGCAGCTGGTTTGCAGAACCTAGGGAGTGGAGATCTCTTGCGTCAACAAATGATGCATTTGCAACCACCATTCCATTATCTTCAACAACTGGGAAACCATAATTCGCTGCAGCTTCAGCAGCCACATCAAGCAATTCAGCAATCAATGAGTTATAATATCCTTCAGCCACAAACTCAAGTGTTGGCAGAGAACTTGTCTCAGCACCTCCTTCAGAAACCACATAACAATCAAGAAGACCAAGCGCAGCCGCAGCAACCGCAGAATAATTATCATGATGCATTTTTTATTCAGAGTGATCAGCTCCCACAGAGGCAACACTCCCATGCTCCTTCGCCTTCATATTCAAAACCTGATTTCTTCGATTCGATCATAAAGTTCTCATCGGTTTCCCCTGGACAGAATATGCTCAGTTCACTTTGTCCTGAAGGGAGTAGCAATCTTTTCAGCTTACCAAGAAGCAGCCAGCCCACACTGACTGAACAATTGGGCCAACAACAATCATGGAGTCCGAAGTATGCGCCTGTGCAGGTGAGTGCTGCCTTTGGTAACTCAATGTCACACTCGCAATATACTGAGAAAGATTCTGCACCAGTGCCATCACATTGTACTTCAGATGCCCAGAATCCTACTCTCTTTGGGGTTAATATTGATTCATCTGGATTTCTTCTCCCCACCACTGTCCCGGGCTATTCAACTTCCTCGGTTGGTACTGATGCATCAACCATGGCATTAGGGGTCACTGGGTTCCAGGGTTCTCTGTATAATTGTGTGCAAGATTCTGCGGAGTTAATTCAGAGTTCAGGGCAAGTTGACCCTCAAAACCAAACTCAGACATTTGTCAAGGTTTGATTCATAACGTAAAATGTTGTTTGATTCAGATTCATGGGTCCTTGTACTACTACTTGTTTTGTTATATTCTGTCTCCCCAGGTCTACAAATCAGGTTCGGTTGGGCGCTCACTTGACATCTCGCGGTTCAGCAGCTATCATGAGCTGAGAGAGGAGTTGGCCCAAATGTTTGGAATTGAGGGGAAGTTAGAAGACCCTCTTAGATCAGGCTGGCAGCTTGTATTCGTCGATAGGGAGAATGATGTTCTTCTCCTTGGAGATGACCCGTGGGAGTAAGTACATTCACATCATATAAGAGTTCAGTGTTAAATCATTCTCATATTTCCTGTAAGATGTTTAAGTTACACATTCTTTATTATAAAAAACATTCACATAGCTTCTTGATTACTCGAAGTTAAAATAACAGAAAAATATCCTGAAGATTAATATTTGGTTACTTTTGTTTTAATGCTATGTATTTTTTGTTAGAAGCCAAAAAATTTTATAGAATTTTTTTAACAAAAGGGACTGACTTCATATTTGTTAAAATAGATATTTAATATTTTCCATATTTTTTATGGGAATGCATTGTAATTTATCCTAAATTTACAGCTTTATTTCTCTCATCTCATGATCTGTTATTCCATCCTTGATCTTTGACTTTGTTGTGGTGTGGTTTTCCTGCATGATGGGGGCAGATCTTTCGTCAATAATGTTTGGTACATCAAGATACTCTCACCTGAGGATATTATGAAGATGGGCGAACAATCGGTGGAATCATCGCTTGGTCCGAGCGCGGGACAAAGGATGAACAGCAGCGCTGCGGAATCTCAGGACCTTTCTGGCTTTCCATCGATGGGCTCGCTTGAATACTGATTCATATATATGAATGTATTTGCTTCAGGTTCCAGTGGGGCCGTAAGGAATCTTAGATATTTACTACTTCTGTTTGAACATCTCCTTATCATCGACCTTGTGCGTTTAGAATTATTCTGCATGTTCTGTTCCATATTTTACGTCTTCATTCATCCTTTGAGCATTTTATGATGTAAAAAGTATTGTGTTGAAGAAAGTTAGGAGGGACTTTTGTGCCTTGAACATGGTAGATAGTGTTACTGCTTATTGTAGCAGCATTTGGTTTACGTCTTTTGCATGTACTCATGTACAGTAAACAAAGCTTAGATAAGCCTATCTTTGTATTATGATGCGATCGTTAGGTTTATACTCGTTGAAACTTGGAACTACCATTTTTTTGCCCCTTCATTTTGATGGTACCTGAAAGCCTCTTTAACGTGCATTAACCATCATATGTTGCTATGTCCCCCTTCGAAAGATCTGTCATCTTAAATATGCCATGTTATTCACCTTAAAAGATGGATTTGTTTTGTTAACTGGGATTCGCTTTTCAATTCTCCTATTGTCGTAGTCTCGTATTGTAATGCTGTTCACTCTAAATTTTTGTTGCGATTTCCCAGAGGTTTCTGTTTGTCTCTCTCAAAAGGATGTCAAGCATGGTTTTATCCAGAATATGTAAGATTGCCTAAGCATATCAATTCGTTGAAATGGAATACAATATCCTTTGCCCCGTTTCTTGAATTCTTAATACGGTCCATTACTTCCTTCCAAGATATACTTTGATGACATAGAGATCAGTCTGTTGAAGGGTGTGGTTTTGTATGGTCTCTAAAACCATGATTTTATATGGAAAACTTTGGTCTTAGGAAAAGTAATCAAAACACATTTTCTTAGATACCATGATTTTGTTTTTTACTATTTTCTTGATATAAATTTATTTAATTAATTTAATTAAATTTAAAAAAATTAATTAAATTATTTTTTTATTAACATAAATTAAATTAATATATTATATTTTTTTAAATATTTTAATTATATTTTTTAATTATATTATTTTTTATTTAATTATTATTAAGAGAGTATTAATATATAAATAATTAAAAAAAAGATAAATATAAAAAAATATTTTATATTTATTAAATCTCTAAAGGTCCTACATTTTTTCTTTGATAAGAAGACACCATGATTTTGATGACTGCAACTAAGAATGCCTTCTAACGGTTCCAAAAATAGATCATTTTTTCTTCTCATAGGTATAGAAACAACTTATAAACAAGTTCATAAGTTTAAGATGAAGGAAAGGAGATGAAGATGAAGGAAAAATCCTAACCAAGTTCACAAGTTCGCAACTTATAAGCAAATCCTAACCACAAGTTTAATAATTAGAAAAAGAAAAGGAGACAGAAAAACCAGAAGTGGATATGAAGAAGAAGGAAAAATCAAGTTTCCCGGACTGTATTAGGGATCTGGTGGTAGGTCCCTCTTAGTTTCAACAATCATGAGCACACTCCACACTTGCGCATTTGTGTGTAAGGAAAGAAAGACAAATGTACTAATATCAGCGACACTAGGATGGGAAATCGACACAGCCAAAAGTGGATATTACGACGAAGGAATAGCCGGAGTGTCAGAGTCATGTTATCCAGCAGATAATATCATCGAGCAATGTACTAGATTCCAGTGTAACGAGCATATCTCGTAAACCAAAAGTGAACAAATAAACATGCAATTAAAAACACCAATCAAGGCGAAAAGTTTGCCAATTTTCAATTTAATTAAGATTATTACTAATCCACATTTAGGTTAAAAAACTACGAGTCTAAAATCACCAAACGCAAATGACTGCTATCCTTCAATTCTTACCGATGCCTTGGCTAGTGCAGGCGCAGATTCAAACGCCGGAGTCTTCACGTACCCTGTTTTCTTAGGGCTATCGATTTCTTCGTCTTCGTCGACATACTCATCGTAAGAATCACGATAATCATCGTGGTCAGATAACACAGACCATATTAAGTACAAACCAATAGCAGTGAGAGCCCCGCCTGCGACGCCGAAGAGTAGTGCCAGGACAACGCTCACAATGTCCTTAGTGCGATCACGGAACGAGCTCGAATTATGGGACGAGAATCCGAAGGGGGCTCTTATCTGCGACGCCCGTAGCTCAAATTCAGTCTCACGCTCGTCCTCCTCAAAGGGGAGGCCTGGTAGAGCGCCATCGAAGAAGATCTCGGCCGAAGAAAAGGGATTATCATAGTTGTCGTCGTTATTTCTGATGCCGTCGAGGGATCTGATCTCTTTGAAGGTGGTGAGAGTTGCGGCGGATGAATGGCGCATGAAGGAGACGGAGTAGGAGGAGATGAAGAAGGTTCTGCAAGGTCTAGCCGTGGTGGAGATGGATAGGGCGAGAAACCCTAGGAGTACAGCGATGAGACGCGAAGTCGTTGAAGAAGCCATGACCGACGAAGGAAGAAAAGATAGGAAGAGATAATGAGGAAGAAATCACTGTTTGTAGGTCAATGCCAGAATTTAACTTCTTTCGTTCTCTGTCCAATCCATGAATCCAACGTGGCAAGTTTCAAAACGATTGGACTTGACGCAACATACGCTTGTGAGACTTGCCCATCACCATTATCCATCTAGTTTTATGTCTTTTGTCTTCTTTTTTTTGAGAAAAAATTATACTTTTTAATTCTTTTTATTGCCAACTCTTATTTTAGATTTAGTTCCGGACACTTTTTAATAGGCTAAAGTTGTATAGTATTCTAAATTAATTTTAAAGTAAGAATTAATATTTAAAAATATTTAAAAATATAATTAATATATTAAACTAATTTTAGATATATGATTAGCATATTAAAGTATTTAAATATATTTAATAGTGTAATTAGCACCTTGAATTAATTTTAAAAGTACGACCTATACCTTAAAATATTTAAGAGTACAATAAGTACTCTAAATTATTAAAATTAGTATAAGTCTACTCTTCCAATAACAAAAACACAAATTTTTGTCCACTTTATATTACATGAGTTTTTTATTTTAATATATTATTTTGACATATATCATATTGTTTAAATAAAAATATTGAATAAATTTTAATAGTGATATTGTATATAATTGATATATGAAGATTATAAAATTTTATGATTTATTTAGTACAATTTATTAAAATAATATTACACATATAATCTTTTAAATAATAATGTGTCAAAATAAAAAATTTATATAATATGTATCCAGCAAAAATTACTATTTTTGTTAGCAAAGTGTTAAAGTTGCACTAATTTAAATATTTTAAGGTGTTGATCATACCTTTAAAATTAGTTTATAGTGCAAATTGTATCTTTAAATATTTTAGAAAATAGTCACCCTTTCAAAATTAATTTATGGTGCTAATTATACTTTTAGATATTTTAGAATACTCTTTTTACTACTTTTTAATATATATTTTATTTATAATTAGAAATTAATTTTTTAAGATATAAATATTATTAAAATAGTTGTATCTCTTATCAAAACATTTTCTATACCGGACGGGTTAATAACTAGGATATCAACCCATCTGTACTTTTTCCTCTATCTTATAATTCATTTTCTTTGGGTTTAGGCCCGCTGATTCATAAAAGGAACAATTATAATAATAAAAAGGCCCAACCCACCACTATCTCGTCTGGGAAGGAGTTGCGATCCATTTTTCTTCATCGACGACGACGAACCAGAGTTCCACACTGAGTAGTGGGTTGAGTTTGCCGTCGGACGCCGTACACCGTTGTCTGCCCTGCGTGGTTGTTCTCCGGCAAGTACTGAAGAAGGTTCTAGTTCTGGGGATTTTTCATCTCCCAAAATCCGGAGATTGATTTGTCCAATCGGTCTTTGAATCTATATTTTAGTATGTTCCCCGCGTCATCCGTTCCCTGCGTTGTTGTCAATCCTGTGTCGGACGCCGTCGCAAGTTTTCTTGCTGTTTTTTTTTTTTAGGTTTTTCATTTTAATTTGGCTCTGAATCTGGTCGCGTAAATCGTTTGAATATTGACGCATGTGAATCTGCTAATATTTAAAGATTGAGTTTAGAAACTTTAATTTCTAGGTTTTGGTTGAATGGCGTGTAACCGGATTTTATACTTCTGCCCTCTTCATTTTGATTGCTAGCGACTTATATGCCTTGGATTGTTTTGTTGTGTATTGACATCTGTTTATTAATCCCTTTATATATTATCATTAATTTAGAAAATTCTCAAGGTATTTGTGATGCATAACCTGGTAAATGACTTGTTTTGATTTGTCTGGCAATCTAGAAGTTTGAGTTTAAATCACTTCCTGCTGCTCATTGGTCTGTGAATTTAGAAGCTATTGACAGAAACAGTCAATTGCGAACCTTACTCGCTCTAGGCAACACTTTTCATGATCATAAATTGCATAGTGTTATCATTGTCATTCTTCTTTAGTGGCTTGGAGGAGTTGCCTGCATCAATTGTCTTACTAAGGCATCTTCTTCAAATTATCTGGAACAAAAAGGGTATGATACCAGCTATGCACATTCAAAGATTTCAGCGTGGGTATCCGCCCACAGAGTGTAATATAGGTCCTCCTATGATTGTGCCATTCCTCATATTTGTACTGGTTTTCGTTGCTTCAATGGATGAAGAACCGTAGCCTAAAATTTCTGCATTTCCTAGTGTATAATCACCTTTTTTTTAATTTTATTTTTTTATCTTTTCTCTTCAAATATATGTTTGATAGCTTGAATTTTCTTTAGTTTCCATAATATATGTTTTGTTGTTGTTGATAGCTTTGGATTTTTCTATTGTCATTAGACTCCCCCTCTTCTGATGATTCATTCTTGATCAGGTTCCTTCAACTGCAGTTTTTTTTTTTAATTTTAATTTTTATTATTCTTTGGTGTTTGTAGATAACGTTCCATCTTGAGATATGATGCTTGGAAAGTAAAAGAGACTGAGACTGATGTATAATAGCACTTGTCACTGATTGCTTGAAACAAACGAAGCACATATATGGAGCAATTGTTTTGTGGGATTATGTAGGACAATTAGATCTTGTCATATGCTATATGTAATCATAAGGAGTCATCTGAAATAGCTTTAACAATTTGCATGGATCTTAGAAGTTGTGACAACTCTTCTCCACCTCGTCCCAGATGGAGAAAAGTGGCATATGGTGGTATGCAACCTGGGTATGGTGACAACTATACTGATGAATCATTTCTTGAAGGTATGGTCACAAATGCTAGTGTTGTAAAGAGGGACATGATAAAGGTGATGCTAGACTCAGTTTCGATTTCTGAATATCTGTGCATTGTTGCTCTCGTTGTCTTGGTCTGGACTTACACACTAACATCAACTCTGGATGACAATTCTCTGCTATTTCTTGATGCAAGTCTCCTTGTTTCAGGATTTCTCATTCTCATATTTACTCAAGAAATGCTTTCCTTCAATCTTCTCCTCCATTATTTTCTCAACATTTCCTTTTTTATAACTGGATTATATGTTCTGGCTCCTATATACCAGACTCTAACAAGATCCATTAGTTCGGATTCTATTTGGGCGGTAACTGTGTCACTACTACTGCTTCATTTATTTCTGCATGATTATTCAGGATCCACAGTAAAAACCCCAGTTGCTCTGAAGAATCCTGCCTTATCCAGTTGTATCTCTGTAAATGCTTCTGTAGTAGCCTCGGTTTTTATCGCGTCCCGTCTTCCGTCAAGACTACATGTGTTTGCCATCATGCTCTTCTCATTGCTAGTTTTCCTGTTTGCTCCCCTGGTTACTTACTGTATTAAAAAGTATTCCTTTCGCTTACACTTGTGTGTCTCCATAACGTTGATCGCTTTGACCTTGAGTTTTGTGTACATGCTGGATCGGTTACTTTTCGTGCTGCTGCTTATTCTAATAGTGTTTGTCAACCTGGTCTGCCCTTACTGGCTTATAAGGCTTCAGGAATACAAGTTTGAGATCAACGGGCCTTGGGATGAGGCTAAGCTTTGTTTTGATATTACAGACTAAGACCACAGCGAATATGATGATGATGAGGCAACTGATTCTTGAATGTTAGGTAAATGTTCAGGTTTGGTACAATTCCCCGTTGCATTCCATCGGCTTTGGGGCTCTGAGTATTTGTCCAAATTAGGGGCGAGTGTTGGTTCAATCGCTGTACTGTCACATTAATTTTTATTTTATTATTTTTTTGACAAATACATAAGGGGTGAAACATATGATTATTTATTTAGAGTGTGTTCGATCCTTATAAGTACTATTTTATTGTGATTCTAGTCACGGTGTTTGGGGATATATCTTAACTCTTAATTGTCTAGGGTTATGCCTGAGGATAATTGACAACTCATTCTGCCTGATATTAATATTGCCTAGAAATGAGACTTTATTCTATATTTAGATTGTGGATGAATACAATTTTTTTAAAAAATTTTGTACAATTTTTTTTTTTTGTTGACAAATCCATCTTGTGAAATGAAACGCCTGGGTACCCTTGATTATCGAGTTCCAATTTGAAAGCAATCTGTCGTCTTAAATTCTTGTCTCTGAAGTCTCGATACTCTGCATCCACTTCTGGGAAAAAGCGTGCTTATGGCATCCATTCAATGACCCAAGTGGTTAGCTCAGACACATGTGTTGGCCCAATGAAAAGAAGGGTTCTAAGGAGCTGAAGCTTGAATCTGCCTGGCATTCTGTGGCAAGTGAGAATATGATTGAACAATAATTATCTGTTACAAATGAAGTCAAAATGAACCAATCCATAGAGTACTACCGAACAATGTATCTTTTTGTATGTGAGCATTATTCTATGGCTTAGTTTATTATGATATTTAGATAAATTTTAAAAATTTAAATAGTACGTTTAGTAGGATAGAAGAGTTTTTGATAAGAATAGAGGTAGAAGTAAAAATAAAAGTGAAAATAGAATTAGACTGAAAATGAATTTTAAAAATTTATTTAGTAGGATGAAAATAAGTTTAGAATTGATGTATATTTTTTTATAACTTAGGGTAAAATAGTCTAAATTTTATTTTTATAATTTAAGAAGGGTTAAAGTTATTTAAAAATTTTATAATTGGATTAAAATAATTTAAAAAATTTTATTTATATTTCCAATCCTCTAAATTCTCAATTCTTTTGATGAAACTAAAAAAATTGTTTAAAATGTTGAAAATGAAACTAATGAGTTTCACTTTTCACCTACTAAACATGTTCATAATGAATTGCGAAAGTTGTACATATTAATTTGACTGATAAATTCTAAGGTAGGTTATAGTACTAATTCAAAGAATAAGTTTGAACCAATCTATGATGCATGGTTTTAGTATTTCTTGGATGATAGTCAACAAGGGTAGAACAAATGGATCAACAATAAAGAGTTTGAGTTATGTGACATGAAATATGACAATAAAATTTCTAAATTATGACCAGAAGCATAATTTATTAAAAAATAAAAACATCTTAAACAGATATGTTTAATTTTAATTTAGTTAGGAAGAACAACTGAAAGGGTGGAGGCGAAGGCAGGGATTACGTTGCGTGTTCCTGTCCCTTCCTTTACCCTCCCGCGGGTTCCAAGATTGCTCTGCAAGTAAATTGAGATTCATCATTATCTTCCTCGAGTTTTCGAACCATTTCTATTCTTCCAGAGAAAAATCGAAGACCATTCATACTACTGAACAAGAAATGGGAGTGCTCTCCAACAAGATCCACTGGCAACAGCTGAAGCCCGGCGATCACATTTACTCCTGGCGGCAGGCTTACATCTACGCACATCACGGTCATCCCCTTCCCTGCTTTCCTTCAATTCTTTTCCCTCTTTTTATATGCCAGTTCGTATTTTATGCGTGCAAGTGTAGTTATTGGCAACATTTAAGTTCTTAGCAGATGAAGATAAGCTAAAGAGATTATAAATCATTGAAAAGAATTCTAACCTGATTATTGATTATCCTGTGAGATTTATGCTTTGTAAAATTTTGCTCTGTTTGCATGTTTGCATCATATGAGGTACTGAAACTGGCATACAATGCTATCCTTTCCTTCAAGACACCAGGAATCTACATTGGCGACGGAATGGTGATCCACTTCACAAGAGGAGCCGGCCAAGAAATCGGCACCGGAACTGTTCTCGACCGTCTCCTCCTCACGTCAATGCCCCCTAATTCCAGTGTTCACACTGCATGTCCAAGATGCGGCGGCCAGAGCAGATCTCATGGCGTCATCTCATCCTGTCTGAACTGCTTTCTCTCTGGCGGAGATCTATACCTCTTTGAATACGGTGTTTCCCCAGCGTTTTTTCTCGCCAAAGCCCGAGGAGGCACTTGCACTCTGGCCCAATCCGATCCTCCGGAGCAGGTGCTTCACCGTGCCTTGTTCCTCCTAGAGGATGGCTTCGGCAATTATAATATATTCAAGAATAATTGTGAGGACTTCGCCATTTACTGTAAGACAGGATTGCTTGTGTTCACGGGCATCAGCGTTGGCCGAAGCGGGCAAGCGGCGTCGTATATGGCCGCGGCTGGTGCGGTGGTTTCTTCGCCACTTAAGTTATTGACGGCTGGTTTTGGTGGCTTGGCTTTGGTTGGTTGCGGCATGTATTGTGCAGGCAGATTAGCTTCTGATATCGGAGTTCGCCATGATGTCGTCAAAGTTCCGGTGGAAAGACTTGTTATAGATTCGTCGTTGGGGTTCGATAAACCGGAGAAGAAATTGGGGTCACCGATGGCGAGTGATCATGAAAGTTAGCGGTGGCCGGTGGTTGCTCAAATATATATATCGGATATTGTTAAGTTTGATCCAGGCTGTAATTTGCTCCTGTTGCATGTTTTGTGTGTAATAATCACGAGACGCGTGGTTCCTGACATGTTAATGGCATTTTATTTGAACTTTGAAGCATTCTAAAAAGAAACTCAGTTTTAACAATTCATTTTTAAAAAATCAATGAGAATATAGATTAATTTTTAAAAATAATAAGCTCAAGAAGTAAAATTCCTTGAGTTTAAAGTGGGCCTTGATCAAAAGAAGCCATCAACTGAATATATTTTGGGGCATCTATGATAATTCAACCCTTAATGTTTTCCTATGTCAATTCAACTTTTTCCAAAAATTTACAGTACGAGAGGATTAATCAACTGTATTTGATCGTTGATAATTTAGGCTCATTTAAAAAAAACCTTAATTTTTTATGCCAATTCACCCCCTTGATGTATGTGTGATTTATTAATGATAATATAAGAAAATAAATAAGTAAAAGTTAAATATCCCACAAATTAGGGGTGTGCAAGAAGACCATAGCTTGGTGAGCCCACTCAGGCCAACCAAAAATATACATTGCCTAACTCAATAAAAAATGACCAATAAAAAATGGGCAATTTTAAATAGGGCTAATATTCGGGTAGAATCAGGCATCGAGCATGAGTTATAACCCTACCTATTAGGATATGCCTGATTAGTTACTATTTTTATATATTAAAATTTGTAGATTATATATTTTATATAGAATGAACGAAAGATGGCTTCTAGAGTTCATTTCATTTGTATGTTATTTTCCCTAAGCTCTTTAATGTCAGCTATCAGTTTAATGTCTCACCAATTTTTTCTGATAAGTTCCTTTCCTTGAGCTCTTGGTTTTGCTTCTAGTTCAGCTCTTCCTCTTTGCACTCTTTACCCACATTTCCTTCTTATCGCAGTGCTTCTTCATGTAATATATCCCTTCTCTCCTAATTTGATGTAAATATATAGTTTTACTCTATCTCACGAGGATTCAGTTCTTATATATCTGATAAATAGTATGTTAGAGTAAAAATTGATGAAAGATTGAAAATTTATGATATGAACAGTGCCTCTAAAGTTAATATGAACATTTTTTGTGGATTGGGACAACAACTGGCATGCACGGATTACTATAAAAAACCCTTCTCAAATGATAGTTGAACTTGGATTGGAGCAATCTTATAGCGATAAGAGTCTTTCCTACCAAGCAAACTTGATCTTTCAATAGACCAGGGAACCTGTGATGTGAATCAACATTAGAAGTATCTTGTGCCATTGAATGAGCCCAGACTTCCTTCCAAGGACAAAGAAATCAATCACAAAATAAAATGTAAGTCTCTGAACTAAGATTTATCTTAAAGGTCATGCATAAACATTCAAGGTAAGATCCTGCAATATCAATTCCTAATCACACTAGAATGTTTTCAAACATATTCTTCACAAAATGAGGATCCTTTGGCATCTAATCCCTGATGCCCCCCACACACCCTAGCTTAGGAGTACTCTATTGAAAATTATCAATCATATCAATAAAATTGCCAATCGAAATAGGAAACATAAATCTAAAAAGAATGAAGGACACGAATCTCATGCGCTGATTTTTTAAAATTAACTGAATTTAAGTCACTACTTCTTAATATTATTCTTATGATTTATGCAGTCCAATTCTAGCAATAAGACTATAAAATAAGAATAAAACAGAAGTAGCAGAAATAGGAAAATAACTTTGAAAAAGATAGAAAGTTTAAATGCTGCATATAGACAAAGTACACGTATAATCGGTGAGAAATAGAAAACTCATTGCCTGCGTAAGTTTTCCACTTCTCATTATACTTCACTTGAATGTTACAACTGTGTTATCATGGCAGGTTGATTTTTTATACTAAGGCTTTTGCTTTGATGTTTAATTGGTCATCTTTTGACTAGAGTCACCCTTGTCATTGTTAATATCAAACATATCTCTGAGTTTAAGTTTCATAGAATTAGCATTTTAGTCATAAAATACTACTTGGTTGTTCACCTTGCATATTATATATCTCATAATGTTAGTTATGTTATGATATATAATTGTTGGGTTACAAGAGATATATAATTTTAGGTTTACTTTGTGATCATATCTCATAATGTCGTTTCTTTTTTGTTTACTTTGTGATATGTGATTGTTTTCCTATTATGTATTTTAATATTTTAATAGTTAATTTTAGGTTAAATGGATGATCAAGCTTCTAATGTATTACCATTGTCGCTTGAAGATACTTCAACTTCAACTCCTTTTAGAAATTCTAATGTATAACTAACCCGTAATCCTATTCATAATGGATCTAGTGAAGCTCTTACTCCTGACCATACTCTTATGCCTCATCTTCCTCCTCCACCTATCTCTCGATCTCTCCTCCCCTATCCCTACCCTCCTCCTTCTCATGCTCCCACTCCCACCGTCCAAACACAAACGTAATTTGTCACAAACAAATGTTAAAGGTAGAAGGTACAAAGAAAACTTGAGCACACATAAGAGATGTGGGATCACTTCGTTAGATTGCCATTAGAGGAAACTAATAGGGAGTACTTAGCATCTTGCAAGCGTTGCCATACAACTTATAAGTCTTATCCAAATCGCCATGGGACACATTCTTTGTTGAGGCATATCCCAAAGTGTAAAGAGAACACAAACAAGGACACTATAGATAGAAGGCAATCTATGTTAACTCTTTTGTCTAGTGGGTTAAGTGGGTAAGGAAGATCGATAGTCGCACATCTATATGATGAGAAGCGATGTAGAAGAGCTTTAGTTGAATTTATTATATTAGATGAGCAGCCGTTCAGAATTGTTGAGAATCCTACATTTAAAAAATTATTGAATGAGTTTGAACCCCGCTTTCCAATCCCTTGAAGAACAATAATTGGAAGGGATGTGGCAATTATATCTTTGAGAAGTTAAATTATTGAAGAAATTCTTATAGCAAAGTGCTAACCATGTTTGCCTTACCACATACTGTTGGATATCATGACAAAATTTCAATATGTGTTTGACAGCACATTTTATTAACGAGGATTGGAAGATTTACAAGAGGATCTTTAATTTTGTTATGTTTGAAAATCATAGAGGTGATACTATATGGAAGACTATTGAGTAATGTTTGTTGCAGTGGGAAATTGAAAATATCTCTACTATAACTATGGATAATGCCTTGCCTAATGACATAGCTTTAGTATATCTGAAGAAGCGTTTAAGGAGTTGGAAGGGGTTACTTTGTGATGGGGATTATATACAATTAAGGTATTGATAAATTCATATTTTATCATATTATTTTATATTTATTTCAAGAAATTTATCATATTTAATAACATTATTGCAGTAGTTGTGGCTATTTTGTGCTTTAGTATATCTGAAGAAGCGTTTAAGTAGTTGGAAGTATTTACTTTGTGATGGGGATTATATACAATTAAGGTGTTAATGAATTCATATTTTATCATATTATTTTACATCTATTTCAAGAAATTTATTATGTTTAATAGCATTATAACAGTGGTTGTGGTTATTTTGTGTTTTAATTTATTATATTAATTAAATGATTAAATTGCTATTTTATTTTGTTTTTATTGATTTTGTTATTTCACTTTATTCAATTGATTTTCATGAAGGTATTTTGCTTTTATGTATTTTATGAAATTATAAAAAATAAATAAATGATGATTGAGACGTACATCAAATACTACATAATTATATTATATAAGAATGTTAATTGAGGAATTGCCAAATTGAAGGGAGAAATTATAATATATAATTAAAAAAATTAAAATACCTTCAATAATATTATATTATATTAATATTATATTTTATTATATTAATTCATTATTTTAATATAATTATAATATTATATTATATATCATTTGGATTGAGTCAAAGATAATTTCTCAATATTTAACATTTGAATATAATCAAAGGATAATTATATATGTTATATTTTCCTATTTTCTTATTAATTATTTTATTTCTTTTATCCTATTATTTTTTATTTGAATTGTTTATAGGATATTTAAATTAAAAAATATTGTCTCTAGAGAAATTTGAAAAGATGACAGCTTACAAAGGATATTAAAAATAAATGAAGATTATCATTATCTTTTCGAGAGTAATCAATGAAGAGACACACATCAACAGGATTCACTCCCAAAAGTTATATAAAGGACCTCAAGACTCCTCCATTCAACACACTAATCACCACCACCATAATCATCTTCTTCATATTTTCCATAATTCTATCATTTTTCTTCTAAGTTCTTGAGGAGAGATATAGTGAGTTGAGTTCTCGGGATTTAGAGTTAAGAGTTGAAAAATTTTATGTTTTGATCTTTTCCTTTATGCAAGTTTATGGTTTCCTAGATTTAGGTTTTTATATTTGTATATGTTGGACTTAGAGTTTTGATTAAGACACCTTTGTGATCAAATCTTTGTGATTTATTATTTCAATTTATGATTTGATGTTCTTCATTTAATATCTTTGGTTTCTCTTATAATTATTCATACTAGATTCACATGTTTAGTTATAGGATTTTTGATTGAATATACATGTTAGACTAACAAATCATTTATTGTTTAATTTATTACATGCTAAGTAGATATTCACTAATAATTCTTGATACAATTGTATGCTAAATCTAGGTATAATTATAGATTTTATGATTATGACCATGTCAATTGTTTAGGGTTTTACATGTTAAGGACTTAGTATATATAATTGTTATAACTTCAATATATTATTCAACGATGATAGCTATGCATCAATCCTTGGGAGCACTATTTTTATTGATGATATTCTCCATACTATTACTTTTATTTTATTTTTATTATTATCTCCTTTTATTTTTTAAAAGTTATTAATTAATTTCTCTTATGCTATTATTCCTTCTCACATTTAGTATAATCTAAAGTTAAGCAACACATTGATTCCACGTAAAGAATATAATCAAGGTTGACCTCTATACTATATAGAGATTAATTTAATAAATAATTTGAGCACTAACGACAGGAGACATCAAATTTTGGCGCTGTTGTCGGGGAGTTAATTCCCTTGACTCCTAGATTGATTAAGTGTGGTTTCTTTTTGTTTCTACCTTTATTTTCTTAGTGTGTAGTAGAGTTTAGTCTTTAGTAAATTTCGGTTTGACCCTTACTATTTTGTAGGATCTATTTCTAACTTGCCTAGAAAAATCTAAGAAAATTTGTACTACAAGTGTTCGATGTTCTAAACATTTTTAATAGCCTTAGCTATTAGATCGAACCTATTTTTGCTAAATTCAAACATTTGAGTCAATTTATCTAATTCAAACATTTAAGTCAATTTCTCTATGTTTCTTTATATTTTCTAAATTTTTTTCATTTTTTTAATTTATCGTTACTCTCATTTTCTATTTTTTTCTTCTCTAAATTACATAATGGTTTGGTTTAATAATAATAATCAATATAATCTAATCTAATCATGTCCTCCTAGTCTTTCACATGTTATAATATTTCAATATTTCAGGCAAGAAAACAAATATACTACATTGCACAAAATATCCATGAATCTTTTTGTTGAATATTGGGATCGATTCCAATACATCCTGTATAAGTACCTACATCACCAAATACCTGATGAATAACTTATACTATATTTCCATAGGGGATTGAAAGAGTAGGACCGAAAAATAATAAATGGTGCAGCGTTAGAAGACTTTTAGATCTAACTGTAGATGAAGCTTGGAAACTTCTTAGATAATCTGTCATTAGTAACCAATAATACATGGCTCAATTGCCACCTCAACTATATCATGAACCATCCTTCCCACCACATAGATTCCACTATGAGCCTCCATTTATCACATATGTGACAATCCAAGACTCATCTAACAAAAACAATATGACATTAGTTCTTAAAGGGATATTAGATCTGACCTCTGCTGTCTCAGGTATGACTTCTTAACTCTCAAACTTGTCATTTGGTTTAATATAAAGAAAGCTAGTATAGATGTCAAACTTGATAAACTAGCCTTAGGGTGTGCTACCCTATATAGTAGTAAAAAGGTGGGCTTATTAGAAAATGATGATGTGGAAAACACTACTGAAGATGTTACTGAAAACATCCATGAGTACACCACTGAACATATGGAGGACATTATTCAAGATATCCCTAAAGTGTCCAAGCAATCAGAAAGTTTGAAAGAGAAAAAACTACTCAAGAAAGATGAGATAGCTCAAGTAGAGACTTCCCCAACCATCAGTAAAGAGGTAAATATTCTTTTCCCTAAATCTTATCCAATGAGTAAGAGGACTGCCAATAAAAAACATGATAAGGAGAATTATGACTTGTTGAGCACACTTGAGATAAATATTCCATTGTTAGAATTACTTAAAGGCACGCTTAGAGTTGCTAAATTTATCAAAGACCTGTGTACCTAAAAATGTAGGTTTAGACCAAATGAAAGAGTCCAAATTTCTTCTAATATTGTTGCCCTCTTTAAACCTTAACTTCCAATTAAATGCCAAGATCCAAGGGCTTTTACAATTCCTTGACTATTGGAAAAATACATATTAATAAGGCTTTATTAGATCAAGAAGCATCTATTAATGGATGTATACATCCATTTATGCTTTACTTGGCATGAAAAGTATTAAACCCACAAGTATAATGTTACAGTTAGCTGACAGGACTATGAAGTATCCAAATAGCATTTTAGAAGATGTTCTTGTGCAGGTTAGGGGCTAATCTTTCCTGCAAACTTTTATGTACTAGATATATGCAGTAAGGCATCACGTCAAGATTCTACCATCATCTTGGGAATGCCTTTCGTAATAACTGCATATACTATTACCAACATGAAGGAAGGGACCATCACCATGGAAATAGGGGAGGACAAGATGACCTTTAACATGTATGAATTGATGAAACACCCGTATGAAGATTACTCTCTATTGGGTGTGAATGCCATAGACATAACTATCGAAAAAGTAGCAAAAGAACATAAATTAAACTGCCATGAGCTACCTAATAATAATATTGGTACTTGTGATAACGGCATGGTTTATTATGTTTGTTTAAAAGAATCTAACGGTTATCCCTCTTTTTTACATGATTTTATGCTTGACATCTCTGGAAAGGAGTTACTTTCTATTCTTATAAGTATCTAGCGCATGATAAGGATTAAGGACATGAGTATCCCACCCTTACCACCAGCTACTCTATCATCTCATTCCTTTAAGTTGCAGCAATCAGATGAAGAAAACATAGAAGATATCTTGTATTAGCATAGAGAAGAGGAAGCTACCAAACTCTATAACGTTTTGACACAACTCGACATGATAATTGGCAGGATTAACCAAGATAAAATGAGTGCTCTTAATTCTATAGAAATATCTAAATTGATTCATTTTATTATCCAACCCTTATTCTTGAATTGAAACCTCTTCCCTCTAATTTGAAGTTTGTTTTTCTTGAATTAAATGAGAAGTTACATGTGACTGTCTCTAACACCTTATCTTCAGAGCAGGAAGAGAAGCTATTATCTATGCTTCAAAAGAATAGAGCTACTATGGGATGGACACTAGCTGATATTCCAGGAATTAATCCTTCTATTTGTACTTACAGGATCCTTCTAAATAGTGATTGTAAACCTGTTAGACAGCCTCAAAGAAGGATGAACCCTTTCATATTAGATATTGTAAAAAGGGAAGTCACTAAACTTCTTTCTGCAGGTATTATCTATCCGATATCAGATAGTGAATGGGTAAGCCATATATAGGTTGTTCCTAAGAAAAGTGGGATCATTGTTGTTAAGAATAAAAATAATGAGTTGATCCCCACTAAAGTACAAAACTCATGTCATGTTTGTATCAACTACATGAAATTAAATGAGTGTACTAGAAAAGATCATTTCCCCTTCCTTTTATTGATCAAGTGCTTGAGCGTTTAGCAGGGAAGTCACATTATTGTTTTCTAGATGGTTTTTAGGTTATTTCTATATTCCTATTGCCCCTGAGGACTAGGAAAATACTGCATTCACTTATCCTTTTGGGATATATGATTACAAAAGGATGTCATTTGGGCTCTGTAATGCCCTAGGCATATTTCAACACTGTATAATGAGTATATTTTATAATTTTCTTGAGCAGTGTATGGATGTATTTATAGATGATTTTACAGTTTATAGTGAGTCATTTGGTACTTGTCTAGATAGTTTAGATAAAGTTCTTTCTTGGTGCATTAAGAAGAAATTAGTCCTTAATTATAAAAAGTGTCATTTTATGGTTAGTGAGGGAATTCTCCTAGGACACTTAATATTTGGCAAAGAAATTGAGGTCGATAAAGATAAAATTGAAATAATATCTACCTTGCCACATCCAACTAACTTAAAAGAACTTAGGTCCTTCTTAGGCCATGTAAGATTCTATAGGAGATTTATTAAAGATTTTAGCGAAATTGCCTTACTATTATCTAAACTCTTGCATAATGATGTTGAATTTATTTTTGATGATATATGCATACATGCTTTTAACAAACTCAAGGATAGACTCACCTCTCCTCTTATTTTGTTTGCCCCTGATTGGAATTTACCTTTTGAGCTTTCATTTAATGCTTATAACAGTGTAGTTGGTGCCATGCGTATACAGAGGGAAGATAAGGTGTCAGAGTCATTGCTTATGTATCTAAGACCTTAGATATAGCACAAGAGAACTACACAACTATAGAGAAGGAATTATATGTTATTATTTTTGCTTTAGACAAGTTTAGACAATATCTCATAAACTCTAAAGTTGTTATTTTTACAGATCATGCGTAGTAAGGTATCTTTTCAAGAAACCTCAATCTAAACCAATGTTACGATAGATGCTCCTTATACAAAAATTTGATATTGAGATTAAAGATAGAGCAGGAGTTGAGAACCATGTAGCTGACCACCTAAGTAAGCTTCTAGATAAAGCAAGGGGAGTGGATAATTCTAATTTAGTTTGTGCTAACTTTTCTGATGTTACCCTTTTGATTTATCTTTGAAGGAACCATGTTAGGAACACTTAGTGAATTATCTAGTGGCAAGTGTAATTCCCCCTTCTATGTCTCCCTTTCAGGCATAGAAACTGAAGAGGGAATCTAGGTACTATGTGTGGGATAATCCACTCCTTTGGAGGATATGCAGTGATCAGGTAATCAGGAGGTGTGTCCCAGAGGATAAATTTGATGACATCCTGACAACTTCTCATTCTACAGTATGTGGTGGGTACTTTAGTACTAAGAAGACCTCTAGGAAAATTCTACAAGCAGGTTTCTACTAGTCATCCTTATTCAATGATACTTTTTTCTTTTGCAAAGCATGTAATAAGTGCTAAAAGTTTGGTGGTTTGGGTAAGAGGCATGAGATTCCATAACAACCCATTTTATTTTGTAAAATTTTTTATGTATGGGGAATTGACTTTATGGGTCCTTTCCCTTCTTCATTTGGTTTCTCTTATATCCTTTTAGCTGTTAGCTATCTATCTAGGTGGATGGAAGAAATCTCTATAAGGAAAGATGATGCTCATACAGTCTCTAAGTTTATTAAATATAACATCTTCTACAGGTTTGGAACACCAAGAGCTATAACAAGTGATAGAGGAAGCCACTTCTACAACAAGATTCTAGTTAAGCTCTTTGCTAAATTTGGGGTCACACACAAGGTTCCTACTTCTTATCATCCATAAACAAATGGTCAAGCAGAAGTCTTAAATAGAGAAGAGAAGCATATCTTAGAGAAGACTGTGTATCCTAACAAGAAAGATTGGAGCCTACGCCTTGAGGAAGCACTTTGGGCATATAGGACCGCCTTCAAGACACCTATAGGGATGCCGCCATATAGGATTGTATTTGGTAAGCTATGTCATCTCCATGTAAAACTTGATCATAAGGCTTATTAGGCTATCAAGATGTGCAATATGGATATGGAAGCCTCAGGGTTTATAAAGAATGTTATAGTTGAAGGAATTGGATGAGATGAGGCGAGATGAATATGAAAACTTTCGTATCTATAAAGAGAAAACAAGATTGTTCAATGGCAAAGACATTCTAAGGAAGTAGTTTCAGGTAGGGGATAAAGTGTTGATGTTTGCAACTAGGTTCAAGCTAAAACCTTGAAAGTTCACTACCAAGTAGAAATGACCTTTCACTATTGCTAAAACCCATAAGTTTGGAATGGTAGAGCTTATAGACAATGCCACTGGAATGAAAAGAAAGATAAATAGTCATCTTTTGAAGCTTTACCATAAGAGCATACAACCCCTTGATACCCAGATTGTCTCTTCCCTCTCTTATCTCTTTTCTATGATTTGAGCTTATTGTTTGAGATAATTGTGGGGGAAGGACCATTCTATTAGTTTAGGAGTAGAGTAGTTTGCACTTTACATATTTCCTATAATAGGTCATATTTTTTTTAAAAAAATTTAGTTTTAGGTTAGTTTTTCTTTGAATAAATATCCCCTTTAGCACATTACTCTTTAATCATCTCCCTTCTCCTTATGATATATGCTTTAGTACTTGAGAACAACGCTTGCTTTAAGTGTGGGGAAAATAATGAATTTGATTGACTATGTGATTAAGTTCTTGAAAATGCCTATTTTTAAATTTTTTTCCACACTTAGCTTCTGAGCACTCATGTTTTAAATTAAAATATCATTTTGATTACATTGATACATGTATGAATCTTTCAAGTCTATTGTTGATTGTAATAGTTCAGTTAGTCAATATTCTAAGAGTTATCCTAGAAATAGATAAGTAATGAATTGAGAACAGTTGAAGTTTTTAGTGAGGCTCTGTAAATAGGAATGAAGAGAGATAACCCTGTTAGAAGGGTTCTCGGCCTTAAATTCCTAAATTGAGTGAGTACCTCCTATACTAATTTCTCTTTAGAATTTGTCCTAATTCTTTTATCTAATGTCTAACTTATGTGTGGCTTTTTAAAATGATTGAGGCCATCATATCCTAAACCCCTTTATCCCAAAAACAAGTCATTATACATTATATCCGTAGTCACCTTTTTTAAGCCATCACTTTTCTTTCTCTGTCATTTTTATATAAAGTCATATATGTATGAACATCTTTTCAAAATAAAAAATTGTACTCATGTCATAAAATCATTATAATTTTTGTGCTACATATTTTATATACAAAGTGCCAAATAAAAAAGAAGAAGAAGAGAAAAAGTATATTGAACAAAAAGAAAAGAAAAGAAAAGAAAGATAGTACAAGAAAAATACAAAAAAAAATGAAAGAAAGGAAAACAAAGAGAGAAAGGAAGAAGGCACCATCATCATCTCTTATTAGTACAATTATCACCCCTTTATCTCTTATGACATGAATTTATACTATGTATTCATTATTACATGCATATACTACTTTCTATTCATCATATTCCATTCCACATAGCCTATTTTTAACATTACAATCTTATAAAGTCCTCTTGATTAAAGAATGCATATGTAACTAAGACAGAGACTTAGAACTTTTATAAGCCTATGGAAGGGGCTAGTATATGAAGTGTTATGGCCCATGATTTTTTATATATATTTTTTAACATGGGATATGTATATATATTCGATGCATAGAATGTCAATGAGGAGGCCTTAGCTGAGTGGTCGCTTGATGAGAGTTAATCGCAATGGTCTCGTGTTCAAACCCTAGGGATGGCAAAAGTAATGTTCTCTTTTAATTTTTCCCAGCATGAAATTACTGTTATGCCCTTCCCCCTTTTACTCAGCTAAGCCGTACCCCTTCACCATTTCTCGTTTGATGTTCACGGTATTGCAGACAAAAATTAGTAGGAGTAGGAAGGAAACTTCACGCCATCGATGTCGTGTAGTAATCCGCTCCAATGTTCTGTCAGTTTCCCCTGCTGGTCATCGCTGTTGAGTCATCACATCAGTTGGTAGCCGCAGTCCTTATGATAAATGGAGCCTGTGAGGGATATTTGGGGGGTCATAGTCAGTGGAAAAAGATAGAGGAGGGTCGACACTGTTGTGAGTCACCGCTGAGGTCAGACAGTCGTCGCCATTGTGCTGTTGGTAGTAATTGCCATCATGATGTCAGATTAGGGCACTGTGGCTTCCTGGGTATTCAGTCCCTTCTCGACAACAGTGAAGTACTGTGATTGAGGGAAAGGAATTAGAAAGAACAAAATTGGGAGCGATGATGGACAGGGAAGAAGTTTGTTAGCAGCGTCAGAGACAGAGCTGCAGAGTTATTGGTGATGGAAGGTAAGTACCCGACTCTTTCTCCATTTATTATCAATGGGATTGGAAATTCTGTGGTTAAAAGAGGAATCAAGAGATTGTTGTTGTGCGGCCATTTCTGTTTAGTATGTGTGATATCGTGGGGTAATGGGGCTTGGACATTGTAAGTCGTGTGTATGTAAATATGTTTAAAGGCTGAAATGCCAAATGTTACTGATGTTGTGCGTGTGTGTCTAAGCAGGGTGTTGGATTGTTGCGTTCTATTTAAGTATGTGTGTGGGTGAACCGTGAGGAAAGAGGAACATAAGTCTGTTGCTATGTGGGTGTTGCAACTGTTTGACTTGGTCCTTTGGATTGAGAAAGAATGGTGGATGCTTGAGTTGAGGAAATGTCCATGGATTTGAGACCGTGCGTGGTAAGTTTTTGGAGCTTTCTTCCTCAGTTGTTGTGTGAACGTTGCTGCTGTAGGTAAGTATATATAGGTTGCTGTTTGGATATATGTATGTGAGGCACTGGCGCTGCTATGAATTTTAAATAGTATATGCTTATATATATGATGATAGTTAACAAAACAAAAATAGTAAACGTTGAAGCTGCTGTTTGATCACTGAATTGTATAGAATATATATATATACATGGGCTGCTGCTGCCATGAGGAGTTAGACAATAAATTATACTTGGTGCTATTATTGGTGTACATGTATGTGCGTAACTTGTGATCTTGGTTGATATTTATATATATAAAGTTGAGGTTTAAATGATAAGTAAAAGTGGTAATGAAATTAGCAATTGATATGAGATGTCATGGTATTATGGATGAATTTTGTGAAAGAAGAAATTGGAGAATAGTTTGGTCTTAAGTGGAATCTGAATTAAGTGTGTAATGTAAATTAGCTTGAAGGGAAGATGGGAATTTCTGTTGATATGCGGGTATGTGTAAATGAATTGGGAAGCTATTAGAAGTTAATGAGTATGTAAATATCTTGCAGTAATGGTATTAAATTGAAAGTACTTTGTATGGAAAAAGTGAACCTCATTTCTTTATGTAATAGGGAGTTTGATAAGTGTGATGAATTTATTGGTCTATGGATGTTCATTAAGTATGCTGGAATAAGGGATAAGGACAAATAGACATAACTGGGTAAAGATTAGTCAAATTTAATGTGGTTGCAAGGTTTGAAAGTTTTCATAGTCAAAGGTTGTGGTTTTTTATACTTCAAGTGTTATATAATGAAAATAGTCTTTGGTACTAAAGAGATGCATAGTAATCATTGATGGAACGTTTTATTTTCAGAAAACATGGAGAAAAAATAATAATAAAAGGGAGAATGATATTCTATAACTAAAAGCAATAGTCAGTTAGTGGAGCATTCCAGGTGAGTGAATAACGTTCCCTAAAATTTACATTTTCAAATGCATTGTCATTTCAAATGATGAATTTCAAATATTGATTTCAAAAAGCAAATTTTATAAAAGTATGATTTAAATCGTTATAAATGATTTTCTTTCGATTGGTTTACAAAGGAATTATGATTATGTATGAAAATGGATGAATAAGCTTTTTGAAAAGAGTTTGGCAAAAGTTGCATTGAACTGATGTTATTCATGAAATATATTCTTATGCGAATTTCATATGATTTTACAGTAACTTGATTTTTAATGTACATGCTAGGGTTTTTGAAATTCAAAGTGGTTTTTACCAACGGTTATGGCATTGAAACGGTTGAGATTATTATATGTGAAATAAACCCCATGCATGATGAAAATATTTTAGAAAGGATGAAATACAGAACGCTGGTTGCTAACAGTAGTACTGTTAGCCCTTGGTGCACCTTAGTTACCCGAGCTTGATGGATTATACCGTGGGTTTTATACTCGTGAAGGGTAGTGGCTGAGCTACTAGATTACACCGTGGGTTTTGTACTAGCAAAGGGTAATGGTTGAGCTACCAGATTTCACCGTGGGTTTCGTACTCGCAAAGGTTAGTGGCCTTGAGCCACCGACAGTTAGCGACTTTGAGCTTCCAGATTGGTTAGTTACCCTCGTGGATTGTGTGTCCACATCTGTTTCATGGCTTCGATCGCATCTGATGGTTATTTACCCTCGTGGACTGTGTCCACGTTTGTTTCGTGGCTTCGGCCATGTCTGATGGTTATTTACCCTCGTGGACTGTATGTCCACGTTTGTTTTGTGGCTTCAGGCTGCGTCTGATGGTTAGTTACCCTCGTGGACCGTGTGTCCACGTCTATTTTTGTTCTGTTGAAGTCCTACGGAAAGATTATAGTTTTTGAAAGGATTATTTTACAACAATTGATTTGAAATAGTTATTTCAAATTGAATCTCTAAAACAATAATGTTTACGGAAAAGAGTATGGTCTTGCAAGGATTATTGATTTGAAATGATTATTTTAAATTGTTTTTTTTTTCTGAAAGAAAATATTTACAGAAAAGTTTGCATTGAAATACGAGATGTTTAAAACATGTTTATGCATTGTTTATTTCCACAATCTTTTAAATCATGTTTTTCTTGGGACGTTATTCACGAGTAGATTATTTGGCCTCAGATAGTACAGGTGACCCTAACTCTTTCACTGAGCAGTGAAGAACCTCGTTGCCGATCCGAAGCGTCATTTTTGACAAAACTACTTTTGATGAAATTATCATCTAGAAAGTGTTTGTATTATTTTGAAAAGAAGGTAAATGCTCCACATAATCATTAGAAAAGATTCTATTGATTTTGGAAAACATTATAGAAATTTGAACGTTTACAGTCAGTTGAAGGATCATCGAGAGATCAGTTATACAACAATTATCTTACCGAGATTCCTAACAAAGAACTTGCTTTTGATTTATAAAATGTAATTTATTATGGTTTTCATTTCAAACGTTTCGTTTAAGGTTTAAGGCTTTCAGAATGTGAAATTATTCATATTCTGTGCTGGTCACGGTCCAAATTTTGGGATGTGACATGAAGTTTGAGTGAAATAAACCCAATAAAAAGTGAGATGAGTGAAATAGATATATCTCTAAGTGTACTCTTTTCTATATTGTTCCCTTGTCTTAATTGTGTTCATAGAAATGTTTCTTATTACATTTACTATTATGTGACTATCGTTGACTTGAAAGATTTAATTGATTTAATTATCATTTTCATGCTCGAACTTATTTGATTCCTCTAGTTGTTTTCAGTGTTTATCATGATGTCCTTCATTGCTTTGCCCAGGAGTACAAATGTTTAAGTGTGAGAAAAATTTAATGAATCCCTATTTTATCATATTATTTTATATATATTTCAGGAAATTTATCATATTTAATAGGTATTATTGTAATAATTGTGGTTATTTTGTACTTTAATTGATTATATAAATTAAATTATTAAAATATCATTTTATTGTGTTTTTATTGATTTTATTATTTCTTTTCATTCAATTGATTTGCATAAAGGTATTTTGTTTGTATGTATTTTATGAAATTAGAACAAATAAATAAATGATGATTGTGAAGTATATCAACTACTACATAATTATATTATATAAGAAAGTTAATTGAGGAATTACCAAATTGAAGGAGGAAATTATAATATCTAATTAGAGAAAATTAAAATACCTCCAATAATATTATATTATATTATATTATATTATATTAATTCATTATTTTTAATATTATATTATATTATATTATATTATACATCATTTGAATTGATTCAAAGATAATTTCTCAATATCTAGCATTTGAATATAATCAAAAGATAATGATAAATATGCTATCTTTTCCTATTTTCTTATTAATTATTTTATCTCTTTTATCCTATTACTTTTTATTTGAATTGTTTATAGGATATTTGAATTAAAAAATATTGTCATGGAGATATTTAAAAAGATGTCAGTTTAGAAGGATACTAAAGATAAATGAAGATTATCATTATTTTTTTGAGAGCTAATCAATGAAGAGACCCACATCAACATTATTCACTCCCAAAAGCTATATAAAAGACCCCAAGACTCCTCCATTCAACACATTAATCACCACCACTAGAATCATCTTTTCCATAATTCCATCATTTTCCTTCTAAATTCTTGAGGAGAGATATAGTGACTTGAGTTCCCATACTTTAGAGTTAGGAGTTGAACAATTTTATATTTTAAACTTTTCATTTATGCAAGTTTATGATTTTCTAAATTTAGGTTTTGAGATTTCTATATGTTGGATTTGGGGTTTTAATTGAGACACATTTGTAATCAAATACTTGTGATTTATTATTTGATGTTTTTCATTTAATATCTTTAGTTTCCTCTTATAATTATTTTTGTTTGATTCACATGTTTAGTTATAGAATTTTTGATTGAATATCTATGTTAGATGAACAAATCATTTATTGTTTAATTTATCATACGCTACGTGCATCTTCACTAATCATTCTTCATACAATTGTATACTAGATCTAGGTATAATTGTAGATTTTATGATTATGACCATGACGATTGTCTAAGGTTTGTATGTTAAGGACTTAGTATATATAATGTTATAACTTCAATATATTATTAAACGATGATAGCTACACATAAATCCTTGGGAGCACTCTTCTTATTGGTGATATTCTCCATACTATTACTTTTATTTTATTTTTATTATTATCTCCTTTTATTTTCTAAAAGTTATTAATTAATTTCTCTTATACTATTATTTCTTCTCACATTTAGTATAATCTTAAGTTAAGCCACACATTGATTGTACGTAAAAAATACGATTTAGGTTGACCTTTTTATACTATATAAAGATTAATTTAGTAAATAATTTGAGCATTATCAATAGGCGACATCAGGTGTTGTGCCCATGTTCTTAATTTGGTGATCAATGAAGGTATCAAAGAGATGAAGGATAGTTTTGAAGCTATTCAAAGTGCAATTAGATATGTTCGTTCTTATCCTTCACGCTTCATGAAATTCAAAACTTGAACTGAAGTTGAAAAAATAGAAACTAAATGTCTTGTTTTCCTTAATGTAAACACTCGATGAAACTCATAATAATTGATGTTAGAAGCTGCAATGAAGTTTCAAAAAGTGTTTGAGTAGATGCGAGATGAAGATAATAACTATATTTCTCACTTCATCTCAAGCACTTCAAGCCTAGGCTTGAGCGTGATCTTCTAGTTCTACTAGATGTGAGTGTGATGGTTCTAGGCTTGATGCTTTTGGTGGTGCTAGGCATGGTGAAGATGACCTATAGTCCTATTAATGATGATTGGGATAATGCTAAGATCTTCATCAAATTCTTAAATGTATTTTATGACATAACATTAAAATTTTCAAGCTCATTTTCTGTAACATCAAATGAATGTTTTCACCAGATTTCACTTGTTTAGAAAATGTTGCAAAAAAATATTATGAACAGAGCTAATAATTTTTTGGGAGACATGAGCATCAGTATGCATGCAAAATATGACAAGTATTGGGGTCAAGCAAATAATATGAATTTGTTACTATTTATAGCTGCAATTTTAGATTCTTGTTATAAACTAACCTATGTCAATTATATGTTTGATGTCATTTACATTGACCATAAAGTATGTTCACTTATAAAGGAGAGGGTCAAAGATTGTTTGTATCGGTTGTTTGATGAGTACTCTACAAGGATTTCTATTAAATTAGGGATTATTTCAACAAGTACAATTGATACAACTTCATTGCCTTCTTTTGATGATAATGAGGGTCTAGGTCATAAGTGGTTATAATAAATGAAAACAAGAACCTCAAACTTAGTTATATATATTGTAACTAACTCAAGAGATGAAATCCTTTCTGTATATGAGTTTGACATACTGTTATGGTAGAAAGCTACTTCTGAAAAATATAAAATTCTTTCCCACATGGCACGAGATGTATTAGCTAATCCAGTTTCTACAGTTGCTCTGAATCTGCCTTTAGCATTGGGGGACGTATAGTTGATTATTATAGAAGCTCTTTGTCTTATAAAATGACACAAACATTGATTTATAGCTAAAATTGGCTATAAGCTGGCCAATTTATGAATAATTTAATTGACAATCTTTGGAAGTTTAATAATGTTGATAAAACAAAAAATATTATTCAGCTTACAAGTAATATTTTATTTTAAAGTTTATATATTATATTATATATTACTTCATAATATGTAATGTAATTGTTCTTTTATTTTTTTTATTTTTTTCCTATATACTGCAATTAGAGGGGAGATGGGAGAATATAATGATTACTAGTGATTAAAGGGTAATTTTACATATATGAGTAGTTAAGTAGGTAAGTGCATCCTTCAAAATTTATAACTAGATTGATTAATTGATTGATTTTAAACTTTGCTAACCGTAATTTTTTTAGATGCTTCATCCTGATTAACTTTGAAGAGATTGATGTAAAGTTATAATTGTAAACTACTTAACTTCAAAGCTTTTTTATTATATGCAATATATTTCAAGATTTTAATTACTATCTTTTTGTTGCCTTATTCTTAGTGGATTATGTATATTATTTAACTCTTGAAGACATATGAATATGATATTATTTTATAAGTTCATAATTATAAAATTTTTCCATAATATGAGCAGGATATCACGACTTAAGCATATAAGTCTGCACATGCTTAGCCTGCTCATGTGCAACCTAAAATTATTAAGGCATTTATCAGGCAGGGCTAAGCATTAGGCTGCAAAATACAACTTATACTTTTTTCGGGCAGAACCCCGGACAAGAGGATTGCCCTGCCTAACCCTATCAATGGACACCCTAATAGAAATTATTAATTGACTTGGTTACACATATATCCCACATAATTAAATTATACAAAAAGAAAAAACTAACAGAAAAATATACATTAAGAGCCCCATCGAAGGGTAAAATACATTTTAGGACGCGAACTGTAGACTGAAAAATGGTACCCAGACCGAAAGGTGATTAGATGGGTCGAATACGGGCTTGTTCATGGCCCAATAGAAAGAGGTAATATAGGAGTTTAGGGTTTTGTATATTGGGAATCTCTCGTAAGGTTCTTCTCGGTTGGCACCTCCACTGCGGCAACTAGCTAGGCGCGCGTCTCTGTTGCAGGCGAATAAGGTAAGTTGCTATGGCGGCCGAAGTAGCTCAACCTCCCATCCATGATCTCATTGAACCAGTCAACGATGTCAAGCTCTTCAACCGTTGGACGTTCGAGGATGTTCAGGTTTTCCTTTTACTCTTTTCAATCCCGTTTCCCTTGCTATTCATGTGGATATATTATATCTAAAATTTACGGAAAATGTTAATAGTAACTGATGCAAGGTATTGTTGTTGACATTTCTTTCTCGCGTTTATGCTAGATTTCATCAATGTATTACAAAGGAGTCGCTTTTTTGTTTTTGTTTTCTCATTACAGCCCATATAATGTGGGGAGAATTAATGCAAAAATTTGAACTAACTTGCTCTTTTGCAACTACATCTCATTTCTTACCCTGTAACTTCCGTGATTTTCATCTTTCCGACATTACTTATAAGCATAAAAAAGACTTCGGTATAGTTTTCTCGAACAAGCCCCTTATCCTGATTTCCTATCATTGGCATGCTTCTATTTACATGTGATTGCATCGCTGTTTTGACGCAGGGTAATTGAATTTTTTTTTCAAGTGTTATTCCACTGGCATAGAGAATTTTCAAAATTAAAGTGGTGGAAAATAACAACTATTTGATTGACCTTTTTTATTTTATTTTATTTAGTTTTTTGGGTGTCTTTTATTTGCCACCAAGAGATTATATTTCTTGATGTTTACGAACTCAGCTTTGATCAATGATCCATTTGATCTGTTCTCCAGAAGCTTACTTCTCGGATTCTTGTATCCTCACATTACATAATGATGTCTTTTACCATTTGCTTACTTTACATGCTATACCTTCCAATTATTTTTCTTGAATTTGACATAGTTATTGGGTCTATTACGATTTTGTCCTGGCCATGACAATATCTGTTGTTTTTTATTATTCATCAATGCTTCTAAAGGTTACTAATTATATAGGCATTACCATTGTAGGTGAATGACATATCCCTGGCAGATTACATTGGTGTAGCTCCTGCCAAGCATGCAACCTACGTGCCTCACACTGCCGGAAGATATTCGGTCAAGCGTTTCAGGAAAGCACAATGCCCTATTGTGGAGAGGCTGACGAACTCTCTTATGATGCACGGGCGAAACAATGGGAAAAAGCTGATGGCAGTGAGGATCATAAAGCATGCCATGGAAATTATCCACTTGCTCACTGATCAGAACCCAATCCAAGTTATTGTTGATGCTGTGATCAACAGGTATAAAAATAGGAAACAGATATACAATTGACCGTCCACTTTTACTTTGTCTTACATCAAATTCCATGCTCTACCTTTTCCTTTATACCAGCGGGCCAAGGGAAGATGCTACTCGAATTGGGTCTGCGGGTGTTGTTAGACGTCAGGCAGTGGATATTTCTCCCCTGCGTCGTGTGAATCAGGCTATCTATCTCCTTACTACAGGTGCTCGTGAGTCTGCATTTAGGAATATTAAGACAATTGCAGAATGCTTGGCTGATGAACTTATCAATGCTGCAAAGGGATCATCAAACAGGTAGTTGTTGTGTTTCTGTAGCACTTTAATCTGGTCACATCCTTGTTACATTCTGTATGTCATCGTTTGTTCTTTGTATGCTGATTCTTATACTTGTCTTTTTCTTCAGCTATGCCATTAAGAAGAAGGACGAGATTGAGAGAGTTGCCAAGGCTAACCGTTGAGGAATCAAAGAGAGGCACATGGATAGAAGTTTTGCTCTTGAGTTGGTTTTGTTTCACACCGCCCGTGGCTTTTTTGTTACTCATGGACCTTAATTAAAGATATGATCGCAAGTTTGTTTCATTTCTTGAATTCTTGAATATTGGATCGTTTTGATTTTATGGGTAGATGTTATTTGTCGGAAAACACCCTTTTAATATTCATGAAAAAAATTGCCCTCTGATATCATGGGCTGTAAAGTCCTATGATTCAGTCTCGGGGCTCATTAATCAAATTAATTTGAATAGTATAAGTTTAATTTTATTTTATTTTTGTATTTCTAATAGCAGTTTTTTATTTTATTAGATTTAGAATCTAAAATAGAGATGATTTTTGAAACTTGTTCTAATATATGACCACCACAGTGCTCATTCATGTGGTAACTAAGGGGTCGTTCAAACAAAAATGTACTAAGGACTTCGACTAGAAAAGTCCTTACAAAATTATCTATACTAATAAGTTGCTTATATGAGCAACAGGGACGGAAATCTAAAACACGTGTTCCTAATTCCCATTACTCTTAAA
Source organism: Leucaena leucocephala (assembly GCA_037074615.1). NCBI lineage: Eukaryota > Viridiplantae > Streptophyta > Magnoliopsida > Fabales > Fabaceae > Leucaena > Leucaena leucocephala. Next base: position 7,013,774 of record CM073516.1, on the reverse strand, counting down.
TTATTTGTCGTTTTCAAATACATTAATCTCAAGTTTTGAAGAATTCTTCATTATAAGTTATATCGATATCCTTTGTGCTGTTTTTTTTATGAAAAAATTTAAGTAGATTTAGTGCTAGTTTCTTGTTAAAGTTAAAATTTAGAGAATATTTATAAAAAAATTATAAAATTATTTATTAAAAGAATTTTTATAACAATATAAAAAATTAAATTTATATTTTAATGGAATGCGAGTCTCATTAGCATCTCCTTTGTATCTATTTACTTGGACCAAAAGCTGACGCAAGTAAACATCACCGATTAACTTTTGGTAATAGATTATAGGAAAAATAAATTTTAAAAATAATTGATTTTAAAAATTGGAGATATTTGAATGATTAATAATATAATCACTTTTTCATAGGTAATTTATTAAAAAAATAACTAAATATGATAATTACATAAGAAATAAATTTTATTTTCAATTTTTTCATTTAAAGTGATTAAAAAAATAATATATATACATATATGTTTGAGAAGTGTTTCAAGAGCTTACATGTGGGCAATTATTTTAAACTATAGTTTGAGAAGTAGAAGTGATTTTTGAGAAAATTTCATTATTTGGCTAAAAAATGAGATAACCATGATTTGAGGGCAAAATCTATTTTGAAACCATATACCTAACACACACTGAATGGGATATAAATATTAAAAAATATGATTATACTCTTCTACCTATTGTTTGTGAGTTCAACTAGATATATAACTATTTAGAACATGTTTAATTCTTGTGAAGTATCATTTTATTATAATTTTAGTCATAATACTTAGAATGTATTATAACTTTTAGATGTACGCTTAAGAGTAATTAATGACTCATCTTATTTAATATTGATATCGCCTAAAAAAAACAGAGATTTTACGCTAACTTCCTGACAATAGGTGAGCTCAATATCCCCTAATCTTTCTACAGTATATTTGAACATGCCTAATGTAAACAATCTCCAGTATATTTTGGAAAATATTTTTTTTTTAATCAAATACATCAAACGTATAGTTTTTGAACAAGAACATTATAACTACATAACTCGATTAGAAAATTATTTATTCATCTATAAAATTCGTGCAGTTGCTAGATTTTTAATAATCATAAAAATATTTAAAAAAATAGGCAAAACTTTTCTATTAATCACTATAGTATATATAATATCTGAGAGAGGTCTCTCGAAAAAATATAATCTAAGAACAAGAATAGTAACTTGAATATGGATGGAGAGGGGGAAACCCACATCTAATCCTCCATCTCTTAATGAAACATGTACAAATCCAATGGAAAAAACTATAGCAAGACGTAATGAGCAAAACCCTTGAGAAAACCATACTCTAAAAATTATTGGAGTCAGAGACAGTCCAAAACCTTATAAGATAGATCTCTATATGGATTCATGACATAGTTTAACCAGCAAAAGCCATGACTATCCTACCAATTAAAGAATGAATTCACAGCCTAAGCCTGAACTTACAGCTGCTACTTACAATCTTAATCTCATTATTACTTTCCAATCTATCCACCACAAGCCTGCACCTAACTCTGAACTTCACTTTGAACAGTTTCAATTTCCCAAGCTTCACCCTCACAGGTTGATTTGCCTTAAGATTCAGAGGAATATTCCCAGTCTGCTGCATCTGTTGCTGAATCACACTCTGCAACCCAGTTGCATTCTGTATTTGCCCAGAAAGTGGCAAATTAATCACTGTAGTGTTCTTATGACCCTGATAGAACTTTGGCAAAGACCCTTCACATAACTTTGTGTCCAGGTACCAAGCACTCACATGGCTTCCTCCTTCATAGTATATTCCAATCTTCTTGTTTGGGTTTCTCGCTGTCACTGTCACATTGAAAGTTGCAGAGAGATTGTTATCTTCTGAAATACTGAACTGGGCTACTCTGAGTCCGTCTATGGAGTATTTGGGAAGCTTGGGCCTGAACACAAGGAACAGAATTCCTATAGTTATGCCTATGGCTACTATAAGTATCAGCAGAAGGCCTATGGCCCAGCACAGAAACTTGCAGCAGCAGCTTCTTGATCTTTTTTTCTTCGCCGGCGCCGGCATGGCTCGCTCCTCCACCACCGGTACGGCACCGTTATCGGACTTTGACACGTCCTTCGGGAACAGTGGTGCTGATGGTGTGTGTTGTGGTGATGCCTCCACATCTTGGACTGGGTGAATTCTCTGTTGATGATCAGCCATGTTGGTTCAGAGGAAATCTCAAAAACTGAAGCTTTCTATTTCTTTGTTGTCCCTCGTACAAGTGTGCGTATGTGTATATATATATATATAGATGATGATACAGGTTAGGTTTATAAGAATAATATTCATAAGGCGCTTCCGCTTATTGACTTTGTAGGGTCTGAAGGCTTAATTAGCTATAGGCTTGGTTTTATATTAGAGATAAAGACTTCTCAGTCACACGCGCCAAAAATTCAGCAATAAATTATGGCGTCCAGAAATTGCTACTGTAATGCTTTGACAGAATCTTTTAAACATGATATAATGATTTTGAATTAAATCGTGTTTATATAAAATATTTTTTTAGAAAAAACTAAAAATTATTTTAATAATCTTTATAATTTTAGAGGATTAATTTCTAATTATTAATTATGAATACCATATTTACTATACTAAAAAATAATTTTAAACTTGGATAACTTTGGCCAATGAATTTTTGTTCTTGCTTTTCCTTCAAGGTCTGGTATTGCTGCATTTGACCCAAAATCCTCCTTTTATATTGGTTTCTAGACCTTTAATTGCTATTTTCAAATACTCCAAAATATAAAACTCTGACGCATGCAATCATAGTCTTTTGCAGCCGTACGTAAAATAGTCTGAACATACTATCATCAAAGTTCAAAGCTTTTGAATATACTTTTAACATTAAGCATAATTTGTTATATAATTTCATTTACTCCAATTTTAGAGATTGAAAATACTTGAACACGACCATATACTCAAACATATATATATATATATGTGTGTGTGTGTGTGTGTGTGTGTGTGTACATGATGGAAAGGTAAATCCCCAAATAAGAAGTTGACGACTTTCTGGTCTTTGAAAAGGCTATAGAAGTTTCCTTTGTTGCGTGAAAGGTAAAATATATATATATATGGTCATAAAGAAAATAAAGCAGAAATATCACAGAAAACACAATGTGCACACAAACAAACAACGTACGCGTCATGTTGGCTTAAATCTTGACTTTTTCCTTTTTTGCTGACAATATCACTGATCTCAGGGCGGCCATCACCATCACATTGGTGTGGTTTAGTTCTGTGGTGGGAAGGATGATTTAGATATTTAATATTTTTTTCTCAGTTATCTTTTTATTAAAAATAATTATATTCAAAATATTATTAAATAATAAATGTATGCACATATCACAACAAAAAAATTAAACTTTAACGAGAGATTAACTTTTTTTTTAGGCTTAACCCTGTCAGTTTTAGATGCTTAATATCGTTCAAGTGGCCATAGATAAAAGCACAAGTGGAATATGTTGGGCCCATTAAACGACAACGTTAGATGGAGGTTTTCCTGAGGTAGTTACGTTGTTTGTTTAAACTTGAATGCTTCTATCTCAGAAAGCAATATATATCTAGTTCACCTGTTTTAAGAGTCAACCATACCTGGCTACTCCAGAAAAAAGGTTCAAGCTAGTATTATAATATGAAGAGTTACTTGCAAGTTGAATCTTTTCTTATATATATAAAGGAACAACGATCTAAACAGATTACTCCATATGTTAAAGGCTTTAGTTTCATTAAACAATTCAGGCAAAAAACAAATGTGAAGGCAAGCTTCGCATTTTGGTATTTTACAAGAATTATAAAATATTAGTCCTTTGCATTTATTTGTAATTTTTAAGAAATAATTGGTATTAATTTTTTTATAGGGTATTTATTTATAATTTTTTTACCAAATTCTCAATTATTATTTTTTATAGATATATGTATTTTTATATTAGAGGCAATGATATTTAAGGTACTATCAAATATTAAATGTGGATATTTTTTTAATAGAGATTCAAATATTGATTTATTATGTAGTGAGAGATTGATCTTTTCTATTAGATATAACAGTATTTATTCAAATTCTCAATTATTATAAGTATTCTTCATGGTGAGATTGGTTAGTAATCTTCTACATACTCTTAGGGCCTTTGCCTAATACCGATTATATAATACAACTCAATATGTAAAAAGCAACTATGCATACAAATGACTAACGTGGTATTAATGAGAGTTGATACAGATGATAAATAATATACTTATATCTCATAAAGATGTGAGTTCGATTCCTGTTGTCGTTATAAAGATTCTTTTAATATACGATTTCATAAATATTTTATAAATACTCTCTAAATCTTATAATTATGCCTTAATTTGAGCGAATGATCGATATCAAAATGAGTAATAGAGGGAGACAAGAGAATCAGGAAAAAAGGAGAATTGCGAAATACAAAGGAGGGCGTATAGGGAGGTCAGAACGAACAGGAGGGCTAGAGGGGCAATACAAGACGAGTGGAGAAAAGGACAAGGGATATGGTTTTGACGAATATAGAAGGGACAGGGGACGTGCTTATGATCACAATGGGGGAGAAAAATGTGTGAGTATGTTGACGACGATAACAAAGTAAGAGGCGATGAGGGAGGCAAAAAGGATATAAATGATGTTACCCTAGTGGATCAGAATATGGCAGGAATAAATAGGTGACATGACCCAAGTGAAGTGGGAGCAATGGAGTTTGAGTCCGGCCATGTTTATTTTGGGCCTACTCTTGACAACCTAGTTATTGGTGATGAACATTTGAGTGCTCTAATACCATTTTCGGGGTTGTTCGACAAATTTCAGTGGAATCTTTTTCTATCGACAGTCCAGTGAATTGTGATATAGGAATATTAGAATAATATTCCCTTTGTTGCGTCTCTTGATAAGAACGAGAAGATTCTTCATAAGAATGAGCCATATGAAGATATGGAATTTGTAAGGAATTGGAAGACACACAACGGAAATTAATTTAAAAATTTTTTTCATTCCTTACCAGGGTCTACCGTATGTGTTTAAGTCAAGTGGGAAGAAGCATTACCCTCAGCGTTTCTCAGTGACTTCCACTGCTTCTCTCCGCGGTTGGTGATCTCTTCCGATCGCAAGAAGACGTCCACAGCTTCTCTCCGCAGCTCGTGCTTTCTTTCTGATCGCAAGAAGTCGACGCCTCAGGTCAGCTTCCTCTACTGGTATCCACACGAACAACGTTCCAACCACGAACGACGTGCTAGCGTCACCTGTCCCTCCAAGGCTTTCTCAAGAATTCATCATCTCCGTCTCTACTTCAGCAGTTTCTTATCTGCAAACCTTTTGCAGGTTCCGTTCGCCCTTTTGTGTTTTTTATGTTATGTGTTGTCTGTTGAAAACGTAGCTCCTAAAATCAGATATATAGGATTATCTGCGTTTTCTTCAACCAAATTGGATTTTGGAATTAATCTATATTAATTTCGAAATTAATACAATATCACATATTGTATAATTTGATAAGAAACTAATTAAATAAATAATATTTATATTAAATCCGTCCCACATATTTAATTTACCTATTTATTTAATTTAAATAAAGATAAGACTGGACTATATTTGGTTTATTCTCATAAATCAAATTTGAGATATCCTATCAATTTGAATTTCAAATTCAAACGTGATAGATATTTAATTTATCCTTATAAATTAAATCTTGTAAATATCTCTTATATGAGATATCGTATCAATTTGAATTTCAAATTCAAACGTGATAGAGATTTAATTTATCCTTATAAATTAAATCCTATATATCCCTTATATATAATATATATATATACGGATTTATATATATACGAATATAAATATAAATAAATATATACATCAACCCTGGATCATTCATTGAATCTAGACATGTCTTAGATTCAATGAATCTGGACATCATAGCTCGTGTTGGGCTATTTTGTGTGCGACCCTGTAGGCCCATATGAAGTTGGCGGTGGGCCATTTGCTATACTGGCCTACAAGTCGCAAGCGGTCTCTAGCAAGACATAACGACTACCCAAATCATATGAGGATCGATAAACGATGTAACCTTTTATACAACCATATCATGTCCCTTCTGTCACGCTATATTTTGGTCATGGATAATGTCATCCTCCTATTCCTGACCGTTACTTTCTCGATCCCTGAGTAGTCTGACTATAGAAATGGAACTACCTTTCCATTACAGTATGGCCATACATATTTCTCAGACTCACTCATCGAGGGGCCCAGTAATATCTCTCTACGAATGTGAGGGACAAATTCCATCTTGACCATTCACATTCCTCCGCATGAAAAACCACTAAGCCCGAACATAGTCTTTATGATCACTCGGTCAAAAGTGACTTTTGACTAGGTCAAAGCTGAGCGTTTGTCATGTAGGAATCCATGATGATCTCAGGTCAAAGGGCATAGTGACATGGTTTGTATATGAGAGAAGCTTATGACGTAACCTATGCAACTCTCTCATAGCGGGTCGGTCCAACACCTTGTACTCTTACATGTGCCTATGACTTTGATTTATATCTCTATACATCTTCAAAGTCATACTGGTCTTATTTCATCTCTGCTCCCACACAGATGACCGACCAGGGACATTTAGGATAAGATCATGAATTATCCAAGGATGGTCATCACAGTAAACATGCAAATAATATGATAACACAATTGATAAACTCATAAATCAATAATGTTCATAAGACAATGATTGGCCCCTAGGGCACGTTTTCTAACAGAATCTACTAAGAGTCATAGGACTCCAATAATGATTAGAGAAAAATTCTCTAATTAGATTCTCTCTATCAATAAAGGCTTCTAAAGAACTATATAAAAGAAGTTCTAATAATGCTTCATTATATCGGCTTTATCTAGCCAGTCTTTCTATGTAATTCCATACTGTAAAAGTATACTTTCCAGAAAATTTTTCTCTAATTATGTAAATAGCTTGCTTCTTACAACTATTTATTTGCTCTATGAGATTATTTAATTAATAGTGATTGAATTCTTTGGAGTGTTGTTGCACCCATTTTTCTTTGTATAAATAATCTAAAATTATATTCTCCATTGGTTTTAGAAAAAAGAGTAATTATTTTCCACTAATTCTATATTACGAATTTCTATCAGCATTCCAAAAATTAACAGAATTAAGATTTACATGTGTATGGGTCCAACACGCTTCCTTCTATTCTTGAACGTTTCAACTTCCTTTCCTCACCTTATCGCGCTCTCCTCTGTCTCTGGCTTCTAGTCCTCACGCCTATCCTTCAGCTTTAACTGACTCCTTTAACCAACAGGATCCAATACTTACGTCTTTTGGTTAGGAAGTAGATGGTCTCAATTGCTTCTAGGAAGGACTATACCCACACATGGTGTAGTTTCAATGTCTCATTTCTCAAAACCTGAAGATAATGATATAGAGAATTCAGAAATAACAACTCTTTTATTTCTTTAAGCCGAAGCCATCATACAGACATACATGAAAGAAAATAAGACTTTTGCTCTCTAAGTCTGATGTAAAGTCTGGCGTCTAGAGCTTCAACTTTAGGAAATTAAATAGACTCGGCTTAATACCTTAACTCTAGTTTCTTTTACTAGGGTTAACTTATCTTTAGGCTAGTCACATGTTGACAGCTCAAAAGATTTTTGTCAATTTCTTTTTCTTATTAAGCTTCTTTATTTTTGTCGGAGCCTTTTCATTTTCTCTCTCCATCGGTAGCTTCTTTTTTGCATATAGGACAAGAATGATTGTCTTTCTTCTTGATCTGCAGTAGCTGGCAGAGGATTCTTTTTACTTTTTCACTAGCACTCACGTCCATAGCTACTTTTCTAGCATAAGCTGTGATTTGCGCTATAGTTCCTTTGAGCATCTTTTGCGTTTTCCTTGAAAGTATGACCTGTGCGGTACTACAAGAGTAGACCCACGCTTGGTTAAACTGAATCTCTTTTTCTAACTGGTCCAAATATGGCAGATAGCTGGCTACTTTTCTAGTTGCAATGAATTCTTCATTGAATTCTGGTACCTTTGTCGGTTGAGTCTGTTGTAGTCTAACCTGAGCTTTATCAGGAATCAACTTGATCCTAATTATTTCTTGTCAGATATGCCTTAATTCTGGTGCTATAGTGAAGAACTTAAGACATTTCAATTTATCAAGAGCTCCAAAGCTCTCAACTGCTTTCTGGATAGTAGCTGGTAAATATTTCAGACATTCTAAATCGTGAAAATAAAGAACACCTAAGAATCCAAAGTCATATAAAGTTTTGATGACACTTGAACTCACCATGTCTAGAAGTACTATAACTTTGGGATATAAACTGCTGTATTCAATGGGCATTGTCTTAATTGATTCTTCGTTGTTTCTGGAGTAGACAATATCAATGCTTCTTTGTAATTGCTCATGAATGCTTCTTGACTCAAGGTATTTTCGGGATGTGGTGGAAAATTCTTTAGATGTGGTACCATTGTTGCTTCTTTATAAGAAACTGATACCTTTCGTGCAAAAGATAATGGATTTTGGGGTTTTTTACCCTCTTTTTTCTCGCGTAAAATTAATTCTTTTACGTCTTTTAATGGGTCTTCTTCATGAAGAAAGGTTTTCTCACTCTTGTTTTCAACAAGAGATTTTGTTAAGGCTTCTTTTCTTTGCCTTTTCTCTTCCAATGGGGAAGATGGTGCTGTAGAAAGTGGTTCTACAACTAAATTTCCCATTTCGGATTTTGACATTTTGTCCTCTACTTTTCCTCTCTTGATATAGCAAGTTTCTGCCATATCTTTTAATTCTTTTTCCAATTCGAGATTATATTCAATCTTAGGGCTGGAACCGAGTAAATTGTACAACTCGTTGCCCATTATTCCAATATGTTCTTCTAGGGCTTAGACTTCTTTTTCTTTTTGAACAAGCTGTTGAAGCAACTCATCTCGTTGTTTCCTTACAACTGAATATGCACTTTCATGCAACTTTAGCACGTTAATTCTTTCAAGGATTTTCTTCTTGAAGCTTGTCTCCATACCTGCTCGAAAAGTCAACTAAACAATTTTGTTTTCCCATAATTATCACTACCTTAAAGGAGTAAAAAGAAAAGAATACATTCCACCATGCTTTTCTTCTTAAGACAATTGCATCAGGATATTTTTTCTCAATAAAAGCTTTTACTTGAGAATTATCAGTTTGTACTTCAAATTCTTTTGAAACAATCCAATGTTCAAACTTTTTTATAGCTTTTATGAAAGCAAGAGTTTCTTTTTCATTTATGTCATAATTTATTTCTACTCCTGTAAATTTTCCAGATGTATAAGAGCCTACAGGATTTACTTTATTATCATGTATTCTCAGTATTGCTCCCCAACATAAATCTGAAGCATATGTTTGAATAAAAAGATAACCATCTTCTTGAGGAATATAAACAGGAATAGTTGTTTCGCAAATAATCCTTTTTACCTTTTCTAATTCTTGTTCATCTTGTTTATTCCATTCAAAAGGCTTTTTACCTCTTAATTTTGCCTGAAGTTTTTCTCTTATTTTAGAACAATAAGGAATAAATTCTTGTGCATAATTGATTATTCCTAATATTTGCTCAAGTTGTTTTCTTTCTTTTATTTAATTAGGAAATATCTTGATAGAATTCAAAATATTTTCTAATAACTCAACTTTCCCATTTCCTATTTTTCTTCCTAGGAATTCTATTTCTGTTTTTCCTACTATTGCTTTCTTTTTTGAAATAACCAGACCATTTTCTCTAGCTTTTATAGCAAATACGAATAAATGCTTTTTATGGCATTGTTCATTTTGAGAGTATACCAAAATATCATCAATATATACAATAATGAAATGATGGTATTTATTATATATTTTGTCCATTCTTTCTTGAAAAATAGATGGACTTGTTTTTAATCCCATAGGCAATACATTCCATTCATAATGCCCATTTGGTACAGAGAATGCTATGTATTCTCTACATTCTTCTTTTAATTCTATTTGAAAGAATCCCGATTTGCAATCAAATTTACTGAAATTTTTTGCATTTTGAATTTTATCAAAAAGAATATCTTTTCTAGGTATGGGATAAGTATTAGCTTTAACTACCTCATTTAAAGGTTTGTAGTTAATTACTAATCTTGGTTCTCCTCTTTTTATTTGAGTAATTTCTTACTAGAAATCCTGGACAATACCAACAACTTTAAGAAGATCTTATTAATCCTAATTTGAGATTTTTCTCAATAATAGGTGGGAATTCTTCCAAATCTTGCTTAGAATATCTCATTAGTTTTTCATAAACCGGTTTCTTTGTTAATACTTCTATTTTTGCTATATAGTTACATCTATTAGCAAAAGCTCTTGGATTTTCTTCAAAAATATCATCTAACAGTTTTTGCAAAGTAACTGTAAATTGGAATTCTTTACCATACTCACCATGCTGGGTTGTTTTACTCTAATGAGAATATGTATAATGATGCCTATATGGTTTTGACAATAAAGGCACAATAACTGGGGTTTGACAATGCATTTTAGCTAAGAAATATTTTTTCTTAAAAGTGAACTTGCTAAACACCTGTCGTAATACTTTCAATCTTAATATAAGGTCACATCCAATATTAGGATTGTAATAAAATTCATTTACCTTATATTGGATATTTTTATCTCAAGAATAAGGTCTTTATATCCTTTTTGATATTCTGTTGAATTTTGATTGACATCTAATGCCACCTTCATGCTTAGATTATCAAATTCTTTGATTTTTCTAGCAATAAGATTTATTGTACATCATGTATCAATTAATTCATGAAACAATTTGTTATTTATTTTGACCACAATGTAGGGGGTTTCCCTAGTCACATTTGTCGATCTTGAAGTCATTTATTTGTACAAAATTATTTGCTAACACACATTGATTTGTTTGCAAGAAATCTTGTCCTAATACTATATTAGTATTGGATTGTAATAATTCAAAAATATGAATTATTCTTTGTTCATTTCCACTAGAATCAATAAACAAACATATTAACTCTACTTCTTCATCTACCTTTGAAGTAGTTGTAAGACTTGTTTGATAAACTCTACTTCTTTAGAGTTTTCTTGGTTCTTGGATTAATCTGGGATTTATATGACTATGAGTAACAACAGTGTTTATCATAGCATTCTGAAAATTTATATCTTCATTTAAGATAGAAATTTTTATTATATATGGCTTTGGTTCTAATTGATTAGAACTAGAGGCTTCATCTGAAATTCTTGATATATCCAATGACTTTCTTCTTGAGTCTTGAATCATTATATCATGATTATTTCTTATACTTAGTGATCTATTTCCAAATTGTAACCTAGGAGTTCCTAGATTAGTTTCTTTATTTTTATTAAATTCTATCTAAACTATCTCGGGTAAAGATTGTTCATCAGATTGAATTTCTTCAAGACTAATGCATGTTCTGAATACATTAGGGACAATCATTGTGTCTCTTACACGTTTTTTGACTATATGTGATTTTGTAAAAGCATACAAAATTCTGGCTTCTATGGTTAAGACATCATATCCTTGTATCATGTCTATTCCACTTAAGTTATAACAAAGCTTTATTGATATATTTTTATTTTTATCTCTAGTAGTAATACTAAAGTTTGGGAAAATGATGAATTTTAGTTTTTGATAAATTAGATTTCCTAATATTACACCTATTAAGTTAGATTTTATTTTATCTATAATTCTATCATCCATTAAATATATTTGTATAGGAGTATTTATTCCTTTCTTAAAATATCCTTTTATTATTATTTCTATTGCTACAATATAAATATCAGAAACATTATTATCTTTTATTTTTGTTAATTCTTCTTGAATTATACTTTCTAAAAAATAAAGGTATTTCTGAACTTCCACTTAAAGCTTCAGATATTTCTATTTGTCTTTTAATCATTCTTTTCACGAAATATTGTTCTTTATATCTCGTAAATGTTGGTAAGAGTCTTGACTTAAAAATATCTTTTGGTTCTAATGTTAAGACTTCTTTATTTATTCTTTTAGAAAGTGTCGGGTCAAATATTATTGTTTCAGAATTCATTATCTGACTCAAATCTTTCTAATTCTTCTTTTGATGTTTCTTCTATTTCATATATGAAAGGAATTGAAAGACACGCAGCGGAAATTAACTTAAAAATTTTTCTATTCCTTGCCAGGATCTACCGTATGTGTTTAAGTCAACTGGGAAGAAGCATTACCCTCAATATTCCTCTGCGACTTCCACAGCTCCTCTCTGCGGCTAGTGATCTCCTTTCGATCGCAAGAAGTCGACGGAGTGTTCCTCAGCGACCTCCACAGCTTCTCTCCACGGCTCGTGCTCTCTTTCCGATCGCAAGAAGTCGTCCACAGCTTCTCTTCGCGGCTCGTGCTCTCTTTCTGATCTCAAGAAGTCGACGCCTCAGGTCGGCTCCCTCTACTGGTATCCACACGAACAGTGTTTCAACCACAAACGACGTGCTAGCGTCTCCTGTCCCTCCAAGGCTTTCTCAACAATTCGTCCTCTCCATCTCTACTTTAGCAGTTTCTTATCTGCAAACCTTTTGCAGATTCCCTTCGGCCTTTTGTGTTATGTGTTGTTTAAAAAACGTAGCTCCTAAAATCAGATATATAGGATGCTCTGCATTTTTCTCAACCGAATTGGATTTTGAAATTAATCTATATTAATTCTGAAATTAATACAATATCATATATTGTATAATTTGATAAAAACTAATTACATAAATAATATTTATATTAAATCTGCCCCACATATTTAATTCACCTATTTATTTAATTTAAAATAAAGATAAGACGGGACTATATTTGATTTATTCTCATAAATCAAATTTGAGATATCATGTCAATTTGAATTTCAAATTCAAACGTGATAGAGATTTAATTTATCCTTATAATTAAATCTTGTAAATATCTCTTATATGAGATATCCTATCAATTTGAATTTTAAATTCAAACATGAAAGAGATTTAATTTATCCTTATAAATTAAATCCTATATATCCCTTATATATAATGTATATATACGAATTTATATATATATATATATACGAATATAAATATAAATAAATATATACATCAACCCTGGATCATTCATTGAATCTAGACACGTCTTAGATTCAATGAATATGGACATCATAGCTCGTATTGGGCTATTTTGTGTGCGACCCTGTAGGCCCATATGAAGTTGACGGTGGGCCATTTGCTATACTGGCCCACAAGTCGCAAGCGGTCTCTAGCAAGACATAACGACTACCCAAATCATATGAGGATCGATAAACGATGTAACCTTTTATACAACCATATCATGTCCCTTCTGTCACGCGATATTTTGGTCATGGATGAGGCATAGATAATGTCATCCTCCTATTCTTGACCGTTACTTTCTCGATCCCTGAGTAGTCTGACTATAGAAATAGAACTACCTTTCTATTACAATATGGCTATACATATTTCTCAGACTCACTCATCGAGGGGCCCAATAATATCTCTCTACGAATGTGAGGGACAAATTCCATCTTGACCATTCACATTCCTCCGCATGAAAAACCACTAAGCCCGAACATAGTCTTTATGATCACTCGGTCAAAAGTGACTTTTGACTAGGTCAAAGCTGAGCGTTTGTCATATAGGAATCCATGATGATCTCAGGTCAAAGGGCATAGTGACATGGTTTGTATATGAGAGAAGCTTATGACGTAACCCATGCAGCTCTCTCATAGCGGGTCGGTCCAATACCTTGTACTCTTACATGTGCCTATGACTTTGATTTATATCTCTATATATCTTCAAAGTCATACTGGCCTTATTTCATCTCTGCTCCCACATAGATGACCGACCAGGGACATTTAGGATAAGATCATGAATTATCCAATGATGGTCATCACAATAAATATGCAAATAATATGATAACACAATTAATAAATTCATAAATCAATAATATTCATAAGACAATTATTGGCCCCTAGGGCACATTTTCCAACAATATATACTTTTGTCTGAAGTATATAATTCTTCTCCTTCTTCACAAGGATATAAATCAAATTGATTTACTATGGTTTCATACATTTTTTTTTTTTAATTTTTCTTTTTCTTAGGACATTCATTTGCATAATGTCCTTCCTCTTGACATGTGAAACGTGTACATTTCTTTTTGGGAGGTTTTCTATTCTTTTTCTGAAATTTTTTCAAATAACCATTTTTAGGTTTCTTATATCTATTTCTTCTTTTATGAAATTTGTAAATTTTCTTTTTAAACTTAAAAGTTTCTCTTTTTCTTTATCTTTTCACATCCCCATGTAGGTTCTGTAAAGTTTTTGCAACAAAGTTTTTTCTTTATCATTCATTTATCTATTTTTATATTCATTTGTGTTTTTTTACATTTTCTTTCAAACCAATATTTTATCCATGCAGCTTTTCTACCTATGATATCTCTAATAGCGGTTTGATTTGTTATTTCAAAATCTTTATAATATTTCTTTTTTATTTTTGATCCCCAAGGTTCTTTGATTTTATCAAATAGTAATTGGGAATAGATTCTATAATCTTCATCTAAGGGTCCCCCAAAATATCCTCTATACCAAATTTCTCTAAAATGGCATAAATATTCTTGAAGATAACATGGGTTACATAACCTTAATTAAGCTAATTTAGTTTTAGCTTCTCCTATTTTTCCTACTTTATATTCTTCATCTGTTTGTTTTAATGGTTGTCCAATAAATTCCCAGTGAATAACTGTTTCCATTCTTGTTAACATATCTCTAACATTTTCTACTAATAGAATATGAACTTTTATTTCTAGTTGAATATCTTGAATTAGCAAATAATTGTTAAATATCTTGAATACTGATAGAATATCTCTAACATTTTCTTCTAACTTTTTCCATAGAAAAGCATTTGTCCAAGAATTAGCAAATAAAATTTTCCATCTATTTGAGAAGAAAATAAATTTTTTTAATAACATATTAGTAACACCCTCTGTTACTAGTAATAATAAGAAAAGCCTACAAGAATTAGCAAATCAATTATCTCCAAAAGATAATGAGATAAAAGAAAAATTATCTAAACTTAAAAATAATCAAGATTTAGAAGAAATCAAGAAAAATAAAAAGGAAAAACAAGTTAGCCTTAAAAGTCTTAATAACAAGTTACAAAAACAAGAAAAAGACTTAGAGGAACTTGAAAAGAATATAAAAGACATAAAAGAAATAATTTCTAATATGGCAGAAGTATTAGGAATACCTATTAGTAAATCACAAGCTAATATGGATGGATAGATTAAAATTTGAAAAATAACAAATTGAAAAAAAAAATTCAAGAAAAGAACTTCAAAAACTCATTATTGGTAAAACTACTACCACTAATGATATTGATGCCCATATAAAAATACTCTCAGAAAAATTAAATCTAATCTCAGAACAAATTATATTAGAAGGAGAAATAACAAGGAGTCACTATAAAGAACAAGAATTAAAAATAAATGAAACAAAAATACCAAAAATAGAATTCTTAGAAGAATTAGAAAAGCCAGGAAGAGATCGAGAACATTATATGGGAGAATGGAAAGAACCAGAATCCAAAAAGCTTTATTATTTAAAGAATTCCTAAAATATAAGGAAGAACAAAAGAAAGAGAAACTTCAAAGAGAATTTAAACAGTGGAGAAAACTTAGAAAAATAAAAGAAGGAAAAATGGAACAAATAGAAGTATCTTCTATAAGTGATAATGAAGAAACTAAAAGATTAGATACTCAAATAGATGAATATCTAGGTATAGAATCACAGGTAGAAGAAATGGAAGAAACAATATTAGAAAAATGTAATAGAATTTCTATTAAAGACTTAAAAGCCAATGAAGCTGAACCTTCAGGAACAAAAACCCAAGAAAGAAAAAATAAGGATGAAAAATATCTTAAATCAGGAACAAGAAGATAATTTTAGTGAAGAAGAATTACCAGGAGGATATGATAAAAAAGATTATCATAATGATCTTCATACACCATATATGTGGCATGAAGAAAGAATAAAAAGCAAACCAGCATTTTATGATAGGTATGTACCTACATATAGAAAAAGTTTTGAAGAAAGAAATTTTAAATATGAACATGTAGACAATCCATTAGAACCAATAAGACCTACAGGGGTAATACTGAATATTGATTGTGAAGAAAAACCAGAGGATAAAATATCCTAATGGATTAAAGAAAATACTGCTGTAATATTACAACAGGGAATGAATAAAGAAAGATCATATAATTTCATGACCACAACCACCAGTGGAAATGTATATTATTTCTTTCAAGATATTCAACCAGAAATAAAAGATCATATTCTATAAGTAGAAAATGTTAGAGATATATTAACAAGAATGGAAACAGTTCTTTATTGGGAATTTATTGGACAACCATTAAAACAAACAGATGAAGAATATAAAGCAGGAAAAAGAGGAGAAGCTAAAACTAAATTAGGTCAATTAAGGTTATGTAACCCATGTTATCTACAAGAATATTTATGCCATTTTAGACAAATTTGGTATAGAGGATATTTTGGGGGACCCTTAGATGAAGATTATAGAATTTATTCCCAATTAATATTTGATAAAATCCACGAACCTTGGGGATCAAAAATAAAAAAGAAATATTATAAAGATTTTGAAATAACAAATCAACCCGCTATTAGAGATACCATAGGTAGAAAAGCCGCACGAATAAAATATTGGTTTGAAAGAAAATGTGAAAAAACACAAATGAATATAAAAATAGATAAATGGATGACAAAGAAAAAACTTTATTGCAAAAACTTTACAGAACCTACATGGGGATGTGAAAAGATAAAGAAAAAGAGAAACTTTTAAGTTTAAAAAGAAAATTTACAAATTTCATAAAAGAAGAAATAGATATAAGAAACCTAAAAATGGTTATTTGAAAAAATTTCAGAAAAAGAATAGAAAACCTCCCAAAAAGAAATGTACACGTTTCACATGTCAAGAGGAAGAACACTATGCAAATGAATGTCCTAAGAAAAAGAAAAATTTAGAAAAAAACAAAAAAGTATGAAACCATGGTAAATCAATTTGATTTATTTTCTTGTCAAGAAGGAGAAGAATTATATACTTCAGACAAAAGTATATACAAATTAGAAAAAATATCAGCAGAAGAATTAGAAAGTTATGAGTCAGATAATGAATTTTGAAACAATAATATTTTACCTCAAATTTTCTAAAAGAATAAATAAAGAAGGCTTAACCTTAGAACCAAAAGATGTTTTTAAGTCAAGACTCTTACTAATATTTACGAGATATAAAGAACAATATTTCGTGAAAAGAATGATTAAAAGACAAATAGAAATATATGAAGCTTTAAGTAGAAGTACATAAATAACTCTATTTTCATAAAGTATAATTCAAGAAGAATTAACAAAAATAAAAGATAATAATGTTTCTGATATTTAGATTGGAGCAGTAGAAATAATAATAAAAGGATGTTTTAAGAAAGAAATAAACACTTCTATACAAATATATTTAATGGATGATAGAATTACGGATAAAATAAAATTCAGCTTAATAGGTGTAATATTAGGAAATTTGATTTATCAGAAACTAAAATTCACCATTTCCCCATACTTTAGTATTACTACTAGAGATAAAAATAAAAATAGAGCAATAAAGCTTTGTTATAAATTAAGTGGAATAGACATGATACTAGAATTTTGTATGCTTTTACAAAATCATATATAGTCAAAAAAACGTGTAAGAGACACAATGACTATCCGTAATGTATTCATAACATGCATAAGTCTTGAAGAAATTCCATCTGATGAACAATCTTTACCCGAGATAGTTCAGATAGAATTTAATAAAAATAAAGAAACTAGGAACTCCTAGGTTACAATTTGGAAATAGATCACTAAGTATAAGAAATAATCATAATATAATGATTTAAGACTCAAGAAGAAAGTCATTGGATATACCAATAATTTTAGATGAAGCCTGTAGTTCTAATCAATTAGAACCAAAGCCATATATAATAAAAATTTCTATCTTAAAATGAAGATATAAATTTTTGGAATGCTATAATAAACATTGATGTTACTCATAGTCATATAAATCCCAGATTAATCCAATGGAATAAACCAAGAAAACTCTAAAGAAGTAGAGTTAATATGTTTGTTTATTGATTCTACTGGAAATGAAGAAAGAATAATTCATATTTTTGAATTATTACAATCCAATACTAATATAGTATTAGGACAAGATTTCTTGCAAACACATCAATATGTGTTAACAAACAATTTATTACAAATAAATGACTTCAAGATCGACAGATGTGACTAGGGAAACCCCTACATTATGGTCAAAATAAATAAAAAAAATCATGGATTAATTGATACAGAATGTACAATAAATCTTATTGCTAGAAAAATCAAAGAATTTGATAATCTAAGCATTAAGGTGGCATTAGATGTTAATCAAAATTCAACAGAATATCAAAAAGGATATAAAGACCTTATTCTTGAGATAAAAATATCCAATTTGATAATCTAATATTGGATGTGACCTTATATTGGGAATGAAAGTATTGCGATTGGTGTTTAGCGAGTTCACTTTTAAGAAAAAATATTTCTTAGCTAAAATGCATTGTCAAACCCAGTTATTGTGCCTTTATTGTCAAAACCATATAGGCATCATTATACATATTCTCATCAGAGTGCAACAACCTAGCATGGTGAGTATAGTAAAGAATTCCAATTAATAGTTACTCTGCAAAAACTGTTAGATGATATTTTTGAAGAAAATCCAAGAGCTTTTGCTAATAGATGTAACTATATAGTAAAAATAGAAGTATTAACAAAGAAACCGGTTTATGAAAAACTAATGAGATATTCTAAGCAAGATTTGGAAGAATTCCCACCTATTATGGAGAAAAATCTCAAATTAGGATTAATAAAATCTTCTCAAAGTCGTTGGAATTGTCCATGATTTCTAGTAAGAAATTACTCATAAATAAAAAGAGAACCAAGATTAGTAATTAACTACAAACCTTTAAATGCAATAGTTAAAGCTAATACTTATCCCATACCCAGAAAGATATTTTTTGATAAAATCCAAAATGTAAAAAATTTTAGTAAAATTGATTGCAAATTAGGATTCTTTCAAATAGAATTAAAAGAAGAATGTAGAGAATACACATCATTCTCTGTATCAAATGGGCATTATGAATGGAATGTATTGCCTATGGGATTAAAAACAAGTCCGTCTATTTTTCAAGAAATAATGGACAAAATATATAATAAATACCATTATTTCATTATTTTATGCATTGATAATATTTTGGTATACTCTCAAAGTGAACAAGACCATAAAAAGCATTTATTCGTATTTGCTATAAAAGCTAAAGAAAATGGTATGGTTATTTCAAAAAAGAAAGCAATAGTAGGAAAAACATAAATAGAATTCCGAGGAAGAAAAATAGGAAATGGGAAAGTTGAGTTATTAGAAAATATTTTGAATTCTATCAAGATATTTCCTAATTAAATAAAAGAAAGAAAACAACTTGAGCAAATATTAGGAATAATCAATTATGCACAAGAATTTATTCCTTATTGTTCTAAAATAAGAGAAAAACTTCAGGCAAAATTAAGAGGTAAAAAACCTTTTGAATGGAATAAACAAGATGAACAAGAATTAGCAAAGGTAAAAAAGATTATTTGCAAAACAGCTATTCCTGTTTATATTCCTCAAGAAGACGATTATCTTTTTATTCAAACATATGATTAAGATTTATGTTGGGGAGCAGTACTAAGAATAAAAGATAATAAAGTAAATCCTATAGGCTCTTATGCATCTAGAAAATTTATAAGAGCAGAAATAAATTATGACATAAATGAAAAAGAAACTCTTGATGTCATAAAAGCTATAAAAAAGTTGAAACATTGGATTGTTTCAAAAGAATTTGAAGTACAAACTGATAATTCTCAAGTAAGAGCTTTTATTGAGAAAAAATATCCTAATGCAATTGCCTTAAGAAGAAAAGAAAGGTGGAATGTATTCTTTTCTTGTTACTACTTTAAGGTAGTGATAATTAAGGGAAAACAAAATTGTTTAGCTAACTTTTTGAGCAGGTATGGAGATTAGCTTCAAGAAGAAAATCCTTGAAAGAATTAAGGTGCTAAAGTTGCATGAAAGTGCATATTCAGTTGTAAGGAAACAACAAGATGAGTTGCTTCAACAGCTTGTTCAAAAAGAAAAAGAAGTCTAAGCCCTAGAAGAACATATTGGAATAATGGGCAACGAGTTGTACAATTTACTCAGTTCCAGCCCTAAGATTGAATATAATCTCGAATTGGAAAAAGAATTAAAAGATATAGCATAAACTTGCTATATCAAAAGAGGAAAAGTAGAGGACGAAATGTCAAAATCCAAAATAGGAAATTTAATTGTAGAACCACTTTCTACATCACCATCTTCCCTACTGGAAGAGAAAAGACAAAGAAAAGAAACCTTAACAAAATCTCTTGTTGAAAACAAGAGTGAGGAAACCCTTCTTCATGAAGAAGAAGACCCATTAAAAGACGTAAAAGAATTACTTTTACACGAGAAAAAAGAGGGTAAAAAACCCCAAAATCCATTATTTTTTACACGAAAGGTATCATTTTTTTTATAAAGAAGCAACAATGGTACCACATCCAAAGAATTTTCCACCATTGCCCAAAAATACGTTGATCAAGAAGAATTCATGAGCAATTACAAAGAAGTATTTGATAATGTCTACTCCATAAACAATGAAGAATTAGTTAAGACAATGCCCATTGAATACATCAGTCTATATCCCAGAGTTATAGTACTTCCAGACATGGCGAGTTCAAGTGTCATCAAAACTTTATATGACTTTGGATTCTTAGATGTTCTTTATTTTCACGATTTAAAATGTCTGAAATATTTACCAGCTACTATCTAAAAAGCACCTGAGAGCTTTGGAGCTCTTGATAAATTGAAATGTCTTAAGTTCTTCTCTGTGGCACCAGAATTAAGGCATATCTGACAAGAAATAATTAGGATCAAGTTGATTCCTGATAAAGCTCAGGTTAGACTACAACAGACTCAACCGACAAAGGTACCAGAATTCAATGAAGAATTCATTACAACTAGAAAAGTAGCCAGCTATCTGCCATATTTGGACCAGTTAGAAAAAGAGATTCAGTTTAACCAAGCGTGGGTCTACTCTTGCACTACCGCACAGGTCATACTTGCAAGGAAAAAGCAAAAGATGCTCAAAGGAACTATAGCACAAATCACAGCTTATGCTAGAAAAGTATCTATGGATGTGAGTGCTAGTGAAAAAGTAAAAAGAATCCTTTGCTAGCTACTGCAGATCAAGAAGAAGGACAATCATTCTTGTCCCATATGCAAAAAAGAAGCTACTGACAGAAAGAGAAAATGAAAAGGCTCCGACAAACATAAAGAAGCTTAATAAGAAAAAGAAATTGACAAAAATCTTTTGAGCTGTCAACATATGACTAGCCTAAAGATAAGTTAACCCTAGTAAAAGAAACTAGAGTTAAGGTATTGAGTCGAGTCTATTTAATTTCTTGAAATTGAAGCTTTAGACACCGGACTTTGCATCGAACTTAGAGAGCAAAAGTCTTATTTTCTTTCATGTATGTCTGTATGATGGCTTCGACCTAAAGAAATAAAAGAGTTTTTATTTCCGAATTCTCTATATCATTATCTTCAGTTTTTGAGAAATGAGAGATTGAGACCACACCATGTGTGGGTATAGGCCTTCCTAGAAGCAATTGAGAACATCTACTTCCTAACCAAAAAACGTAAGCCTTGGATCATGTTGGCCAAAGGAGTCTGTTAAAGCCAAAGGATAGGCGTGATGACTAGGAGCCAGAGACAGAGGAAAGTGTGATAAGGTGAGGAAAGGAAGTTGAAACGCTCAAAAACATAAGGAAGCGTGTTGGACCCAAACATAGGTAAATCTTAATTCTGTTAATTTCTGGAATGCTTATAGGAATTCGTGATATATAATTAGTAGGAAATAATTACTCTTTTTTCTAAAACAAATGGAGAATCTAATTTTAGATTATTTATACAAAGAAAAATGGGTGCAAAAACACTCGAAAGAATTAAATCACTATGAATTAAATAATCTCATAGAGCAAATAAATAATTGTAAGAAGCAAGCTATTTACATAATTAGAGAAAAACCTTCTGGAAACTATACTTTTACAGTATGGAATTCTATAGAAAGACTAGCTAGAGAAAGCCGATATAATGAAGCATTATTAGAACTTCTTTTATATAGTTCTTTAGAAGCCTTTATTGGTAGAAAGAATCTAATTAGAGAATTTTTCTCTAATGATTATTGGAGTCCTATAACTCTTAGTAGAATTCCATATCTTCATATGACTGATTCTTATAAAGAATCTTCTCGCTCTCATCAAGAGACGCAACAAAGGGAATATTATTCTAATATTCCTGTATCACAATTCATTGCATTGTCGATAGAAAAAGATTCTGCTGAAATATGTCGAACAGCCCCAAAAATGATCTAAAGGCGGTAGAGCAAAATCTTTCTTTCTCCTAAGTGATACTAATGTCAGATAGAGTGAGCCGTTAAGTATTCTAATGCGTTAACCTGAGCACCTATAAATTAAGATACATATTCAATTGTCACAATTATAACTATAATAAAATAATATTTTTTATGGATCGAATAAATTCTAAATAATTATATATCTCACTTTTTTACTAATTAAATTTATGAATAAGTTATTAGAAGTGTTTGTATCAAAATAAAAAAGAATACTAGAGGTACTTGTAGTAAGGAGCTCCTAATGAATTTAAAGGCCCAATTTTCTGGACCAAAAACCATTCTTATTGTGCTTACGGAAACAAGAGGTAATGATGAATCAACTTCTATCACAGTACTAATAGGTATTGATTTGAGTGATAAACAGTACATTATTGTTTAAATAAGATCTTGAGTTTAAGTATTGGCGTATGCAGAAAATCCTTATTAAGAGATTTACTCACTATAGCTAGGTATACGACATGGATCAAATCTAGATATAATCGAAATAAAACTCTAATAAACTGAATGGATAACCAAATAAAAATAAAGTTATATCATAGTAAATTTAGTTAATAAAGGAGTAATATATCTAACTATTTAAAATATATTTAATTTTTAAAAGAATATTATTTTATTATAGTTTTAGTAATATTTGAGGAAGAATTATGGAGTACCTAGATTTACAGGATAATTCATACTTCATCTTAGCTGATATCCCCTACAAAAAAAACTTAAGAGTTGATCCTGCTCTAGTCTTGTGGGAGAAGGGTGTACACAGCAAACAAATTTCGTTCTTTACGTTCGTTGGGGCTCGACTCTGAGCGTGTTATTCCTCTTAAAGGAAGGTCAGGTGGATTGGCTATGGCTTGGACAAGTGATCGAATCTCAGTCTCAATTCAAGAAGAAAATTGGCAATTCTTCCATGTTCAGTGCACAGTTGGTGACTTGCCAATGTTTAATCTTACTGCGGTTTCTGCCCTACCTCACTCTAATTTCCGTCAACTGCTTTGGGGGTAATTACTAAGTCTCTCCTCTGGAATAACGACACCTTGGATCGTTACTGGGGACTTCAATGATATTATTGCACCATGGGAAAGAGTTTGTGGATCGAGGGGAAACTTTAGTAGGATGCAATGGTTCCAGGAGAGAGTTAATGAGTGCGGACTCTCTGATATGGGTTCGATTGGACCTAAATTTACTTGGAAGGGCCCCTGTGTAGCTGGCTGCACTAGGCTTTTTGAAAGACTTGATCGTGCCTTTGCGAATGCTGCTCTTAGCGCAATGTTACCATATTGTTATGTCAAGGTATTACCTTGAACTCAATTTTCGGATCATAATCCTCTCTTGTTATATATGGGTAAACGGTTACAGGCTAAGGACCTTTGAAGCCGTTCGATTTGAGGTGATGTGGCAGACTCATGAAAATTTCAGAGACCTTCTTAAGAGCAGTTGGGCTATGGAGAAAGCATCAATGAGAATTTGGAAGAATTCAAAGCAGCTATCTGCTGCTGGAACAGAGAAGTCTTTGGCTTTATAGAAAAAAAGATAAGTAATATTCTTGCCCGCTTAAATGGCATTCAAAATTCCTCTTCTTATCCTTTTTGACATTTCTGTGCAATTTGGAAATACAATTACAATTTGAATTGAATGTTATTCTAAAGGCAGAAGAAATTGAATGGTTTCAAAAGTCTAGATCGGAGTGGACAGCTAAAGGTGATCGTAATAGTTGGAATTATCATCTTAAGACCAGCATGAGAAGGAGAAGGAACTGGTGTTAACATTGAAAGATGCCAATGGAAGATGGGTCGAAGATGAACAGGAACTGAAGAATTTAGTGCTCAACTTTTTTTATGGCGCTATATAAAGCGGAGTCACTCTGCTTTTGATCTCCAAACAGATTCTTCCTTTCCTAAACTTGAGGCTTCTCTTCTGCATAGCTTGGGCGATATTCCTTCAGATGAGGAAATAAGAGGAGCCTTGTTCTCTATGGGTCCCTATAAAGCCCCAGGTTACAATGGGTTTTCTCCTATTTTCTTTCAATCAAATTGGGAGATTGTGGGCCATTCTATTTGCAACTTTGTTAAAGGTGTTTTCCGTGGTTCGCTATCAGTGACCAATGCTAACAAGACACTGATTTCCTTAATTCCGAAGAGGGAGGACCCGGAAGAAGTTTGTCAGTTTAGGCCAATAGCTCTTTGTTCTGTTCATTACAAATGCATAACCATAGTGATTAAGAGCAGATTGAAAGATCTTATGGATGAGGTGGTCTCTCCTTTCCAAGCAAGCTTTATTAAAGGGAAGACAATATCATAGTAGGTCAAGAAATTCCGCACGATATGAGAAAAGTTAGAGGCAAAAGGGGATTCATGACTTTGAAAATTGATCTAAAAAATGCCTATGATGGAACTGACTGGCAATTTTTGCAACAAGTCGTCATTGACGTTGGCATGGAAACTGGGTTTGTAAATCTTATCATGAATTGTGTTTCTTCTGTCTCTTATGTTCTTTGGAATGGAAAACAAATTGATCACTTCTCTCCGAGAAGGGGTCTTCGTCAAGGAAATATGATTTCTTCATATTTATTTGTACTGTGTATGGACAAACTTTCCCAGTGATGCAGTACGAGCACACAGATGGAAGCTTGGGTCACTAGCACAGGTCCAGCGATATCACACTTAATGTTTACTGACGATTTACTGCTTTTTAGAGATGCTTCAGTTGAAAAAGCTGCTTGTATTATGGACTGCCTTGAACGTTTTTGTAGGGCTTCGGGTGAGAAGGTTAGCATTGCTAAATATTCTATCTAACTGAAAATGCAAAGAGAAGGATCCAGAATATTACAGGCATGGTTATAACAGAGGAAATTGGCAAATATCTTGGATTTCCTTTGTCAAGAAAGAGGAAACCGAGAGAGAATTTTCAATATATAGTTGACCGAGTGAGAAATAAACTTGCTGCATGGAAGAAAAATACACTCTTTATAGCGGGCAGGATTATCTTGGCAAAATCAATTATAAGTACTGTGCCTTTATATCCCATGCAAGTTTCGAAAATTCCTTTGAGTATTTGTAATGAAGTGGAAAGACTTCAACGGAATTTTATTTGGGAAAAATCAGGTTCTAACCACGGTTTTCAACCTATTGGTTTTCACGGTATTGTGAGGTGTCACACAACAAACTGTAGGGTGAAAAACATATATATAATTATAATTATTTCAATTATTATAATTTTATATATATTAGTATATATATAAATGATATAGAGCTAGTATAAACGTTATAGAATTTATTTATTTTCGATAACTATACAATTTTAATTTTATATGTTAAATATTATTTATAATTATATTTTATTAAAATATTCTATGTAATCAACTTAAATAATATAAAAGTAAATTTGTTCATATAAAAATATTTTTCTTTCTCTCCACTCATAAACTAAACAATATAATCTCTTCTTTTTTTATATTAATCCAAACAAGATAA
The DNA here is from genome assembly GCA_037074615.1 of Leucaena leucocephala. Lineage (NCBI taxonomy): Eukaryota > Viridiplantae > Streptophyta > Magnoliopsida > Fabales > Fabaceae > Leucaena > Leucaena leucocephala. The sequence goes on along the minus strand of CM073516.1, from coordinate 6,987,618 downwards.
TGGGAAAAAAATTTATATTTTTTTTTATTTCTTTCTATTAAAATTTTTCACCTCTCTTCCACTGAGGCAAACACAGCCTAAGGAAGGATTTTCCAAAACAGCATTATATGATTCGTGTCCGTCGCATCTTCGGACCTTAGTGCTAGAAGAGTGTTTGGTAGTTGTTTTTTTATACAAAGTGTTTGGTAGTTAATATTTTTTATTTAGACTTCCTGGGCTTAGCCCTAGCTTGTACAAAAAAAAAAACCTGAATGGAAATGTCATTAGGATTTTTTTTTTTTTTATTTGAGAGAGAATACACGGGCAATTGCTGAACACGTCCGCTGTTGAATTCATCTGAAAAGCATTGTGGTACGTTGAAATCGCTAAGAATGTCATTGCTGGATCCTTTCTAATAATTTGATCAAGTTAATGAATACAAGACAACGAATAATTTAGATGAAAATAGCTGCAATTAAGCAACTTTAAAACATAGGAAATGTAAAACACATTTGAGTATTCGAGGTACCAAAGAAGTATAATGTTGGTGAATCCATGTATCACAGGTATTTTACGTGGGTATCACGTGAAAATCTTTAATTTCACCAAACCTCCCACTTCCTATCCTCTGACAATCGCATTCTCTTCTTTTGCTTTTGTTCCAAATATCAGTTGACTCACCAGAATTTGGTTTCAGTGAAGAAGAAGAAGAAGAAAACCCCACATGCCTTTGTCCTTGGTCCTCCATATCGAATATCCCACCACCTAGGAGTGAACCACCTCTGCTTACTGTTGTCACGTACTTTTGTAAGCTAGGCTCCATGACATCATCAGTAACATCTACCTCGGATTCTACAAAAGGGTGTTCCTTGATGCTAGAATCTGGCACCCTCTTCGCATAGTGATTGGCAGAAAGATTCAACCTTGTACTACTGGCGTTGAGATCAGCTACAGCTTCAAGTATGGAGCAAGCTTTGGCGACACAAGCTGGTAGAGGAATGGAAGGTGTATTATTATTGACATTGTTATTCTTTTGATGGAAATTTTGGATGTCTTCAAGCAGTAGCGAGGTGTAAGATTGCGATGGAATCCCTTCGGTTTCATTGTTGAGGAGGTGGTCTAGGTCTCGGGATGATCTCCTAGATGATCTGCTTCTTGTGAATGTTAATGTCTGTTGTTTAAAGTTGTCAAGCCCTGAAGAAGGTGGTTTCACTGTTGTCTTCAGATTAAAATTTTCAGTCATTGAACACTCTTGTTCTTTGACCTCTTCTTCCTTTTGTTGCTCCTTCGTCTTCATTCTTGTCGTTCTGCTTTCGATGTTGTTCATATCAACTTTTGTTTTCTGCAGTGACCATTGGCAACAGATCAACAAAACCAATTAAACCATCAAATTAAAAAACAGAAAGTTGCCACTTTTATTATGGTTTGTTTCTTGATTTTAAAACTTCTTACTGGAGTTTTCTCCCAAGTGACTTATTAACACCAATACATTTTCACATTAAGTTAATAGAATTACTAACATGGTTTGATAATCTCCAACTTAAAGCATGAAATCTTTCTATACCGTTTCAAAATTCAAGATCCTCAAATTACTTTCAATGAAAAGATTATCAAGCTGTAATTTTGTGAAGGACTGTAACAAGAGACCTTAATATTGTTGAAAAATGAAAACGCAATCGAGTGAATTACCTGATTAGTTTGCGGTTCAATTTCCCTTTTGGATCTACTTTGGACTCTGCTGCTATAGTTGTTGGCTGATTGTGAATAAGCAAGAGAATTAACATCAATCTCGCTGAGAGGATTTCTTCTATAAGGAGATTGTTCTGCTTTCCTTGAAGAATTACGACTCAGTGAAGCTTGCTGCTGCTGCTGATTCTCACTCAACAAAGTCTCTTTACCATTTGCTCTTGCAGGAGACAGAGAACGAGGTGAACCTGCACCAACATTTCTCTTCGCTGAGACCCTCATAATGCCTCCACCACCATTATTGTTACTTTTATCCATAGCCAACGATGAAACAGTAGGAGGGACAGGCAACATTTTTCCAGGCCTAGTTGTAGTTTTGCTGTTGTTGTTAATGTTGTTTGTGAGGTTGCCGGTTGTTGTCGTGTCTGAGGATCGTTTGCTTGGAGATCTGCTAACTCCTCTCTCTCTACTGCTTGAACGTTGCTGTTGGTCTCTTTCTCTGCTCGGAGATCTTCTCCTTCTCTCTGACGAAGGGGCAGGAGATCTCCGACGGTGCCGGTGCGACCGGAGTCGGTGCTGGCTCTCTCCGGCCAACACATCATTGTCCTCGCGTAATAAACCACTATTGCTAATGGCATTGGTGGTAGTATCATTCTCACAGTGGTCAAAATCATGGCTTTTCCTTGAACCAGAGTGTTTTCTCCTTCTCCCACGTTCACCAGAGGAAACAGCTTTCCCTGAAGAATTTCTGCTCAGTCTTCCGCATTCTAAGAGAATCTCATCTACTTCTTTTGCTTCTGCTGCTACAGTGGAAATTTTCTCTCTGCCATTACTACCCCCACCATCAGAATAGCTCTTCCTGTGCTTGATAAGAAAGACCTCTTTTTTCACTGGGCCTTCATCGGCTTGCTTGTTCTCCTTCTTTAGGCTCACTTCTCGCTCAGATTCCACTTCGAATTTGAAGACAGTGACAGCTTGGGGTTGAAGATGTGGTGTGGAGCTAGAAACTGACTTAGTTGCAGAAACAGAGGAAGAGGAAGATGACCGTTTCTTCTTACTCATACACGTTCCCATGGAATTTGTGGTTTGATCTTAACCAGTGGTGCGAGAGAGACAAGGGAATGAAAGAGATAGAGGAGTAGCACTGCGAAGTACGAAGGGATAGGTCAGATTTGAATGGAAACGAGTTGTCCAAGAAACATTTTTTTTAAAGGGACGTGGTAACTTTCTGAGATTTAATGTGAGAGAAGAATTCAAATTGTGGCAGCATACAAGCGAGTTTGCCATATAACACGGATCCGTTGGAGTTGCCGAGTTGGAAGGGTTTGTTAGTATCTGACACATCCAACTTCAACGTCACTAGCATCGTTCAAAAATGAAATTCTCTTATTCTTTACGTGCATCAGGTATATGTATATAACGATTAAATTTATATATTCACCATAAAAAAAATTCCCGATATACACTTATTCTGTCAGCACATTCAGGTTTGTAGAGTGACCTTGTTGGTATGGATGGAATAAGATGCTGAATCTTAGCCAGATTCCCGAGAAAATGTAATGTACTGTTCATCTTTGTTAGAAGATTCAGCAAACGGCTATCTTCAGATTTCGAAAAGAATTTACCATCATATTACATAGATTTATTTGGTTGATTGTTGCTTGGAGTTGATAACGTTCACTTTCTCAGAGTACGCACGTACAGTGCAGAAATGTCCAGAGCACATCTCAAACGTTCGGTTAGTTTGAGATTCGTAATAAATATTTTATTACTGTTACATAAATAAGGAATAGAGGAAGTTATTCCATCTATTTGAAGCAAAGCCCTATCCAGCTGCCATAGTAAAGTCAAGCAATATTTTGACAACATACAATTAATTCAATGTTGAAAATTTGAAATTGGAAAAGGAGCCTATGCTCTCACCCACTAAATGCTTACTCATGAACCATACACGGACAAAAAAAGAAGGCATTTATTTATTTTTCTGATGGCTGAAGTGTTGTTATTAAATAGCCATATCCAAGAACTAATCACAGCTAGCAAAATCCACACCGATATTCCAAACATGAATTTCAGCAATTTCACCAAAAGAACACCTATTGAAATAATTTAACTCTGACCAACTAGAATAATTCATCCTGCATGTCAAAAACAGCGAGCCACTATAGAGCCACAAGAACTAGAAGTTCTGCAGTCCCTTGCTCATCTCTTAAGGCAACAATAACTTCAAACCCAGCAGCAGCAAGCAGATGAATTAAGGCGATCCCGCCGCTCCAGGGAAGAGTTCTGATATTTTATTGAAGACGTCCATGACCTGAAGTTTATCGTTAAACACATTTGTTAGACACTAGAGCCAAATATTTAACAATGAACATGAAAAGTGTTCATAAGGAATTACTGGTTGGGGACATAGAAAGATTGAACAAAAATTTAAAATCTAAATACCAACAGGCATATGCTTCAAAATATGTGCTTTTTTTATGTATAAAAAAATGTGCTTTTTAAGAATGACAACATCAAAGCTGAAGATGTAATGCAGCATCAAGATACCTCTTTGTCATTTTGATATTTAGTAATATTCATCGGGTTCTGTGAACACTGCAATTAGAAGATAACACAGTCAGCCTTATTTTTTTGGGTGAAAGAAGGGGTACAGTCGGTCTTTTATATATAAAAGAAAAAAAAATTACTATTGTAGTACATACATCCATGATAGCCGCCTGAACTCTAGGATTTTGAAAAGCCATTGCAACATCAGGATTGGCCATTATCTTTGAAATGACCTCTTCAGGAGTAAGCCCAATTTGATCTGATGAAAGTAAAATGTTAAGAAGGAGCAAAAGGGAAGAAAGAAAGATTCTCTATTTCAAACAAATAAATGAATTAAAATCCTCTGAAATGCAGAGTTAAAATATAGGAAATCCAATGTTCCTGATGGTTAAAAATGCAGGGTTACAACATGCCAACATGAATTACAAAAATAGGAAATCATATTCCCATAGGATGGAACCAAAAAAGAATTCTAAACCGCGGAGTAATTTAAAGTCCAGTGAAACTCAAAGCAGCCAGGAAAGAATGGATCTACTGCAAGGAACAGAGCTTAATTCACCCAGCTCTCACAAAAAATGTCCAGATCAATTTGAAGCAATAGAAATGTGAGAAAAAAAATTACCAAATTGTTGCTTAACCTCAGGACTGTTCAGGTCAAAATTTTTCAAGGTGTCCATCATTCGGCTGTCCCATTCACCGCTCCCACTCATATTGTTTCTGAAACCAGACCCAAAGAAATATAAGAGCAGGATTTAATACTTTTGACTCCAGGGAAGATTGCACCACAATGTTAATTAAAACAGAATGAAAATAAAAATAAAATTTGGCATAGTCAAATGAAGCATGAAACATTAGGAATAAATTTTAAATGTCTATTGCCTTACTTCCCAAATCCATTCGAATAGCCATTACATATATAAAAAATTGACTGGTATGCTGGACCACGTAAGCATTCAAAATTTCTTATCAGCTCTCATTCATTACTAAACATGTTGTATAATTACTCAGCAAAACCTTCCTCCAATTATATTGTAAAATTTTATTTAAACAAATAAGGCAAAACAAAAGCATTAAGTATTCAAGGATTAATTCTTTAAAAGGAAAATAACCCTCCACTGGAAAATACCTTGCAATTAATACCCAAAAGGGCTTGCAAAAAACTAACTTCTAACTATGACGCATCGCATGTCCATTTAGTCTATCAAGGAGATCTCTTAAAATACGAAGCAGGTAGCAAAAATCGATGAGAATAATAACTTGATCGTGGATGTTTGACAACAGCGCAAAATGTCCCACAGAAAACTCAAGAAAAACATCTTAGTAGTTCAAATTCGGACAGGAAGGAAACAAAATTCTTGAGTTTGCAGCCACAAAACGATGGCTTAGAAAAGAGGAATCCATTGCTGGTGGACAATTATTCTACCCACCAGAACACTAGGACCGAAATGTCAGGAAGAAAATAATGCATATAAAAATTTCCTCAGGTTATTTTTCCACCAAATAAATGGATACACGGGACATGAGAAAGTAACTGGGGAAAAAAGATCATCCCCATAAACAGCATGATACCTAACAGAGCGTTAAGAACTTACAGCATTTCTTCAAGTTGTTGACGGTACTGAGGATTCTGCAGCATCCCTATTTAAAGCAGCAATGATACAACTATTATTTTTCATTAATCATATAAGGTGTCATGTGGTAGAAATTAAAGTGAAACATGGAAGGGTTCTATTATACAGTATCATAGTCCAAAAAAACGAAAAAGAAAAAAGATACTGGTCTCCTGAAAGATGAGAGATGACAGTACCATATGAAATATATAGACATTATTGGACAAAATAGACAACATGGCCTCTCAAGGTCTACCTCAGTATTAGCCTGAGTTCTCAGCAATGATGAGATGCAGAGGGTTATATCCCCACTCCCCCAGCTAGCAATCTCAACCCCCATAAGACCCCAAAAAAAAAAAGGTACATGGAGAAAAAGATAGCAAACACATACAGCATTAAAATTATATGTGGCTGATTCCTAGTAGGGTGTTAACCAATGTAAATTGCTCGTCAACACAATATTTAATGTTATGACACTTATGATTACTCAATATAATTAAAGGTCTAAAAAGGTAGGAAATTACATTTGAAGGTAGTAGGATTCCTCATCTCCTCAGGTAAATGGCTGCAGCAGTACCAAATAAAAATTAATTTTCTTTTGGATGGCAGGAAAAAATCTAGTAGTTTAAATAACCATTAAAACAATATTTGAAATTTACATGGAGCAATGACAATGCATAATACATTGAGAATCTACATATGCATATGCTTGAAACGAATCCAATTTATTTCAAAACAAAATCATGGGACCAAATTGACAGGAAAAAGAGTTCCTAATTCTTTGTTGTTTGTAATAGGAAAAGTCTTGTTGATAGTTACGTGTAGAAGCACAATAATAAGGTGAAGAAAGCCACCAAAGGGAAAACAAATGATAAAATAAACCAAAACAAGTAAAGGATTCATATAAAACCCCTTATCACCACAAACCATGAAGAAAATAAAAGGATAAATAAACAATCTAAAATTGATTTTAAAACCTTGCAGAAGGAAGAACTTTAGACACATCCAAGCTTCTTAAGTGTGACTAAGAAGTGCACTCTAAAGCATATGCAGAGAAAGGAGCACTACATGGACAGCCAAGAGCAGACATTTACTAGGAATCCAAAATCACAATCATTAAGTCAAAAGGAATTAGTATTACGGATAAACCATCTTCTGCACTGCTGGGTCTTCCATCATTTTCTCCAAGGCTTCCACTGACAAGACAGATTTTCCTAACCATAAAATGAACAAGGTCAAACTTAGAACATGTGTTTAAACCAGAACGCAGCTCCTTTAAAGCAACATTGAATGAACAGGGTCACAGATAATATATGTTCTGTGATTGTAGCCAAACAAATCTCAATTGAATTCAACCCATAGCATCAACGTTACAAGTAAACAATACTTTTCTGAACTCAAACTAATCCATATTTGACTGGCATAGTTTCAAACTGAGAAAAAACAGTATTGAACTTAAGAAGTTATATATTTTCATCCTGTACAAGCTCAGGATCATCTGTCCACCATTTCTTATACTGCAAGGGGGTAGAACACAGTGTTTATAGTCAAAATAGAACAGTGACCATGGATTTCTTCAAAATTTAAGCAAGAGCAGACATATAATGTTTTCCAACTAACTCTTTACTTACCTGTAGATTGAGAACCAGATGACCCACCGAAACCCTGGTTATATGCCGCTCCATTTTGAGAAACCTTCAATAAATGCACATGGATGCTCACATTTAAAGATTATAACTTGATTAGCAAAAAGTTAAATCTTAAAACTCACTTCATCAGGAACCGGAGTTTCCTTGGTGGAACTTGGTTCACCAACATCTTTGAAGCTTTCAAATGGACTTTTCTGTTGAGTTTCCTCAGGAGAAACATCTACAAAAGCTGTGATAGAAATTTTATCAGGAACAGGAAAAGTCCCAATACTTGTGCGATAAAAGTATATGAATATGAGAACTGACATCATCAAGCAGTATCATCTCTACTACCAAGAAAGATAACTCAGGAAGCTTTTTGATCCCACGTCAAGTTCCAAAAATTCCAAAAACATTTTATCTAATTAAATACTGAATATTTGTTAAATAAATGAAACAAATGATGGTACACATGTGATTGTATAGTTTAAATTTCAAATAAAATAAATTTTACATATTGAACTCCTCACTCCAAAACCAAACAAATGAAGAAAGGATGTGAATATTGATATCTATTGTAATAGAGAGATAGAAACCCATGCTGAATCTAACAGATTTCCTATATGAACTAAATTTTGATGCCAAGACATTTTGGAATTTGTGAGTAAATTGTCTGTCTCACACACCCTGTTCCTTCAGCTGTCTAGTCAGTTTTAAGTTCGGTTGTATATTCTCGGACGAATCACTGCTTCCTTACTAACTAGTTTACACGTTTCTTTCCAGTTCTACTTTTAAATTAATATTTTCTTCCCCATTCATTTCCGTCATTAATTATACATTTCTTTTCCCTATTCATTTCCCTGTTAAGCACAGCAACTTCATTTTTTCCTCTTAACAACTTGCAATTGAGGTATTTCTATTTACTTTACGGATTCCAAATATGTCTAAAGCACATATTTCAAAGACAAGCATGGGTTCTTAGCTTCTGAATCTTTATTCCATTCTACGTATGGCTTTTTTATGTAATTGTTCAATTATAATACTCCTATCAATTATATTATTTCCCACATTTAACAAGTACCACCCTCCCCCCAAGAGAATAAATAAATAATGCCTGAAAATTCAAGGTGCATTAATGAACCAGGAAAATCAAAAGAACTGGGACAATTATTTGAATAGAGGCATATCTCCTAGTGGCATGTATTCATTGCATTAAGAAGTTCAAGAGCAATGTCTAATCTAACAGAAAAGAAATGGGAGTAGTAAGCAGAGACTTTCTTGCAGTTACCAATTTTTTTAGGTTCTTCCTTTGATTTTGTTTCATCCTGGACATTGGCGGCCGAAGCTGCCTCTACTTCTGATGCAGGTATATCTACTGTGACAGTAAATTGAGATGCAGTTGATGCTGTCGATGCTTGAGATTGAGGAGAACCTGGAGAAGCAGCAGGGCCTGATGCCGAAGGCATGGGAAATGGATAAGATCCAGGAGAAAAGGAAGGACTGTTAAACTGATTATTCTGTGAATTCATCTGGCTCATCATGGTCTTGAAAGCTTGTTGCATTGCATAATTCTGAAAAATCACAAGATTGGCAGTGAATATCATTTAAATTTAAGTGAAGTGAATACCATTATGGTTTTGAAAGCTTGTTGCATTGCATAATTCTGAAAGAAGATCAGAAGATTGGCCGTGTAATAATTGCCAGATCTCATAGGACAATTATTTAAATGTACTTTCATTTATAGCAAGTCACATACCACTATTAAATATCAATTATTAGTAAGACTGGGTTACACATATATCTTGGCATAGAGTACATTGCAAGATCAATTTCACCAAAATTCAAAGTACACACCAACTTGTGCCCATGCCTGCAAGAAATTGACACTCACCTTTACTCTCGTAGATACCTGCAAAATACTTAACTAGTTAAACAGCCAGCAAAGAAAAGCCCAATTGATATGTATTGCACAGAATATTGGTCACACTTCTCACCCATGAGAAAAGTGCAGATAGCCCAACACCAACACCAATCCAGAACAGTGGTGACCCTCTGGAAATACATAGAACAAAGAAAAAACAATGAGAAATTGTAAGCAACGGATAACAGTGAGTTAAAATGAGCGTGCCTATGAATTTAAAAAAAAAATTATTCCTCTCACTATAACAATTTTGAAAAACAAAGAACATAAATGTAGAATGACCAACAGATACAATGTTCAAAAGATGAGTTGATTACATAGTTGAGGATGGAGGTGGTACTGGATATTGTGGGTTAACTCCAATGGATGATGTTTCTTGACCCTTTGATGAAGAAATGCTAGCAAAACGATTCACTGTCAACTTCTCCTGCACTGTATTCTTAGCGGGTCTTATATTATGTATCATAAGAGATGAACAGAAAACATTGAGATACACGTGGCTTAAAACAACACATTCGTTAATCAGAAAACTATAGGGGAAGGAGAAATACATCATGGATCTGCTTGCCAAATTTGAAAGTGTGCTAAGATCAAGTCAATGCGTTATTGCTATGGATGCACATCAAATCAAAACATATTGTCTTCGGTTTGCAAAAGTATAAAACAATAATTAAGTCTAGCTCATCAGGACTTTGCCACTTTCTACGTGTACTAATGCGATTCCCCAACCTATTCATCATTTCATCTAGAAATATTTGAGAACAGCTACAATTTCAGGGTGGATCATAATGACTCTCTTTCACAGACGCTAAGGGATTGAAAAAATAATCGACAGGCACAGTATGTTCCTACTCTTAAAAATCTACCCCACCCAGCCAAGATGGCAGAATTCATCACGAATTTGATTATATGACTTACGAAAAACTTAAAACCTTTGAGATTTTTTTTTTTTTTTTGAATAATATCCATTCTGAATATCAGAAAGAAACAAACAGACTACAACAGACTAGCTTCCCTCATCAAAACCTTTGAGAATTTAAATGTAGCGTATCAAGAGCACTGAATTATATTATTTTGATAACTCTTAGTACGTTATAGAACCAGAAGAACCAGCATTCAGCTGTAAATACAATTTAAAGTAATTTAACGATGAGGCTTTAACACTCCAATTATTACTTGAACCGCGGTAAAGAGGCTTGAATAAGAACCTATCACAGCCTCAGCACAATCCCCCAAATCCTTAAAAGCAACACAATATTGCGATAGAAGAAGATCATAAGGGATTTACCAGATGTTGGGTTTTGCTGGGGTTTAGCGGCAGTGCAGATAACATTAGAACGAGAAAGACAAGACAAGGAATATCTAGAGTAAGGAGGCACGGTTATTGCACTTCCAAATGAAAAGGGCTTTCTTCTAAAGACGTCTTTGGTGGAGTTCCTTGCAGGAAAATGCCCCGGTAACGCGTGTTTTGGAGAAGATACTAGGGTTAGATTAACGCTCTCCATCTTTTCCAATCTATGGAGCCGAAAAGAACAGAAGAATAAAAAGTGCAGAGTTAGTGGAAGAAGAAGTTGAAGTAGGAGTAAAATTCAGGATTTTAGGCAACTTCGCTATTTGGGCTTTCAACTTTCAGCTCAGCGACGTGAAGAAGAAAAGATAGAAGGCGGCAGGGAGTGGAGTTTGTTGCGCGCCCCCAGTGAGTAGTTTCGGCCCTTGTGGCATCAAGGCCGGATGAGTCGAAAAAAAGTAATAAACCTCAACGTTACAGACATATGACTTGATTGAACATAAAAAATATATGCTACCGGCTTAATTTTTTTTATAAATTAATTTATTATAATTAATTAAAAAAGTTAAATAAATTATAAATTAATTTATTATAATTAATATAAAAATGGAAAAATACTAGAAAATATTATTTAAAAATTAAAATTTTAAATAAGTGATTTTAATTTTACAAATGATAAATTAGTTAAAATTTGAGAGAGAAAAGAAATTGCCACTGTTATGTTCTTGTCTCTATCTTGCTTCTGTTTCTATTTATGTCGTTGTTCCTCATCTCTCTCTCTGTTGCAAAAGACAGAACTGGGTGCTGGAAATGAATGAATGAAGTTGTGGGATGGAAATGGTAAGTGAAGGCTAGAGAGGAGTGGTGTTGTCATTGTTTTGCTTTTGGTGCATCACTGTTGTGTTGCTATCATCATCATCTCATGCTGGTCGCTCGTTCAACAAGTGATGATGATGAGTGGCATGAAGAGGAGAGGGAAGATGTCGACTATGGAGGGAGATGGACGAAGGCCGAAGATGATGGTGGATGGAGGCATGAATTGAGTCAATTACTACTCGTATAATGGGATTGATAACTTTTGTAATGATTTTGACCACTATAATAAAGATATTTACTACTCTCTTCAACAACTTAGTTACAAGTAATTACTTGAGTTAATTACTACTCATATAATGGAATTAATAAACTTTTGTAATTATTTTTACCACTATAGTTAAGATATTTACTACTTTATTTAAAATTTTAATTGTAAACAATTACTTGGATCAATTACTACTTGTATAATGGGATTGATAATTTTTGTAATGACTTTAACCATATTTATTAAGATATTTACTACTCTCTTTAATAATTTAGTTTCAAGTAATTATTTGAGTCAATTACTAGTCGTATAATGGGATTAACAACTTTTATAATTATTTTGACTACCGTAATGAAGATATTTACTACTCTATTTAACAATTTAGTTGTAAGTAATTACTGGGGTGAATTAATACTCATGTAATGAGATTAATAAATTTGTAATAACTTTTAACCCTTTCTATATAATGGTGAAACCTGTCCATATTCTGTCTAAACTTTGATTTTAACATTCGTTAAATATTTTGTTAGTGATCCATCTATTTGAAAAGATATATTAGCTAAATTACTATCAAATCTTAAGTATATAACCTTATTTGATTCAGATGATATAGGGATATTTTCTTTCAAAGAGTTCTCACAAGAGATGATGTCAAACAACTATTTTAAAAAGAAAAATTTCTAACCGGATTACCTAAATCTTTAAGTGATAAAGTTAAAGAAAAATTTAGAAATCAAAATGATGGTATAATCCCTTATAAGCACTTGACATACAGAGAATTAATCTCTTATGTTAAAAAATCAGCTCTTAAAATTTGTTAAAATGATAGCATCCAACATCAACTGGCTAAAAAAAAAAGCCGTAAACCATAACAAGTTTAGAACTTTTTGTGAATAATTCGGTATTCCAACCTACAAATAAACCAAATAACATAGGAAACATTCCTATCACAAAAAGAAAAAATATCTACCAAAGGTATGAACATGATATACCTCCCTATAGGCTAAAACAAGAATTTAAATCCAAACCTAAGGTCGATTTTCTTGAACAAAATAAAGTTATATTTTAAGTATGGAAAATTAGGCCATATCTCACGATATTATGCCTTGACAAGAAAACTTAAGAAGATTAGGTGTATTAATAAACCTCTGTTTGAACAAATAAACAATTTTTTGATTGAAGATATTTCTAATTCTAAAATTGAAAGTGCTCTTCTGAGGATATACAAAATATTAAAAATAATGATATAATATAATATTCATCTTCAATTAATGTTATCTTGAAGGAACAAGTTATACTGCTTGATATCATTGATAAACTTCTAGATTCTAAAAAAGGAGAATATTTGTTAAAGTTTTGAGAGTTGAATAATCAAAATCCATCTTTTTCAAACTCTAAACCTATTATTTCCTTTAACAAATATAACTTAACAGATATTTTAAATAAATTCCAATATTCTGTTAAACTAAACCCTCCAGGATCTTCACCAAGAGGTACATAACCTCAGGGCAGAAGTACGTCTAATTAAACTATAACAAAAAACACATGCAGAAGCTATATCCCAAATTCAGGATATACAATTTGTATCTAAAACTGAAGAAAACTTAGAAATCACACCTAACGGTGAAAATAAGAAAGATCAAACTTTCTTAAACTTGATTTCAAGAATTTCTATTCAAAATGTTTACATTCATACCAAAATTATTATTCACAATAATTTTATCTTAGAACAAATTATCTTATTTGACACAAGGGTTGATTCTAATTGTTTTAACGAAGGAATCATTCCTACAAAATTCTTTAAAAAACAATTGAAAGGTTTAATGGTGCTAATGGCTCATGCTTAGATATCAGATATAAGGTTTCAAAATCTATTGTTGAAAATAAAGAATTGAAACTTGAAACTCCATTTATATTGGTTAAAAATATGGGAACCCAGATTATTTTTGGAGCACCTTTTGCGAGGTTATTATTCCTATATATGATTGAAGAAAATGAAATTTCAAAATTATATTTAGGCAAAACAATTATATTTCCTTTTACTCAAAAACCCAGAATCAAATAACTTAATCTTTTGACATCCAAACAAAAATAGATAAACTTTTTAAATGAAGAAATTTCTTTTCAACATTTAGAAAGGTAATTATTTCAAAAAGATGTTCAAAAGAAAATCTAAAATTGTCTTGAACAAATTCATAAAAATGTTTGTTCTGACTTACCAAACACTTTTTGGAATCGTAAACAACATATGGTAGATTTACCATATGAAAAAGATTTTTTTGAAAAGAAAATCCTAACAAAGGACAGGCATATTCAGATGAGTCTTGCACTGCTTTCTATTTCAATAAGAATGCAAAGATTGAACGTGGTACTCTCAAACTTGTAATTAATTATAAACCCTTAAACGACTCTTTATAATGGATCAAATATACAATCCCAAACAAATCTGATTTATTAAAATATTTGTATTCTTTAAAAATATTTTCAAAATTTGATATAAAATTTGAATTTTAGTAAATATAAATTTCTGAAAGCGATAGGATAAAACTGCTTTTACTATACCCTTTGGACAATATGAGTGGAATATTATGCATTTTGATTTAAAAAATGCTCCTTTTGAATTCTAGAGTATCATGAATGAGATCTTTAATGATCATAATCAATATATTATTGTTTATATATATGATATATTAGTCTATAGTCATTATATAAATCAATACTTTAAACATATCTCCAAATTTAAGAGAATTACAAAAATAAATGGTTTAGTAGTATCTAAACCTAAAAGTAGTTTGTTTCAAACTAAAATTAGGTTCTTGGACTATTAAATATACAAGAATTCATTACACCAATTGAACGAGCAATTTAATTTGCCTATAAATTTCCCAATCAAATTATTGATAAAACACAACTTCAAAGATTTTTGGGATGTTTAAACTATATTGTAGATTTTATTTCTCATCTTAACAACTTTTTTAAATTGTTTCATCAGTAACTCAAGGATAGTCTGCCTCCCTAGATTGACATGCATTCAAACATTGTTAGGCATATTAAATCTTAGGTAAAGGAGCTTCCTTGCCTTAATCTTTCTAATCCAACTGCATTCAAAATTGTTAAAACAGATGCCAGTGATGTAGTTTACGGTGGCATTCTTAAACAACATCTTGACGATAAAGAGAAAATTATTTATTTTATGTTTAAACATTAGAATAGTACTCAACATAATTATTCCCCAATTAAAAAAATGGCAATTGTTTTATGCATTTCAAAATTTTAATTTGATTTATTAAACCAAATTTTTTTACTTTGCATCAATTATAAATCAGTAAAATATATTTTACAAAAAAATATTAAAAATCTTGCATCAAAACAGGTTTCTGCCAGATGGCAAGCCATTTTAAATATTTTTTTATTTTGAAATTGATTTTATTAAAGGCACTTCAAACTACCTCACAGACTTTATTAATTGTGAGTTTTTACAGGATAGGTAGATTTTGAGAGAAACATGTCGAGGAAAAAGAAACCCGGTGAAAATGAAAAACAAAAGGGTATTCTTCAAGATGTCTAAAGTCAAACAGTCTCAAGCAATGAACTTGAAGCTATCATTCAGGTTGTGATAAAACAATATGGGACCCAATCAAGGACCTAAAAATCTCAAACAGAGTCTTCAATTCCATTTGGACCTTCAGTCCACAAATGTTATGGCCTGGAAAAAGATATTAATAGATAAAATAAATTTAACAAAGGGTTATATATATGTGATGCAGAAAAGTTTCAATTGAGAGGCAGTAGTCGAGTGGTTAAAGGCAGAGAAGTTATTCAGGTGTCCCGTGTTCGAGCTCTGGCCAATGCAGAAGGGGAGTGTCTTTTTTCATTTTTAGCAGTGAAATGACAAAATTGCACCTCTGCCCTTTTACCTAATTCCCGACCATTTCCCCATTTCCTCTCTACGTGCCGGTGATGGCAGAGGAGCAGTGTTGCATGAGGGAGAGCAGCGGAGGGTCAGCGTGCGGCGCGGGGAAAAAGGGTTCACGGCACAGAAGGTCTACTACCATCCTTTAAGTCTGAAACGCTTCTCATTTTCTTCTCATTCTGGATTCAGACGCGAGTAAGGAAACAGAGTGTTTCTGCTGGAATTTATCACGGAAGGTGGAGGAGAAGAACTCGATGGTCAACGCGTTGTAGAATGCACTCTGTCGCTGGTTTTAGCTGCTGTCATTATCGTGCC
This sequence comes from Leucaena leucocephala, assembly GCA_037074615.1. Lineage (NCBI taxonomy): Eukaryota > Viridiplantae > Streptophyta > Magnoliopsida > Fabales > Fabaceae > Leucaena > Leucaena leucocephala. The sequence goes on along the minus strand of CM073516.1, from coordinate 6,971,647 downwards.
AATTCATGTTGCTGTTGTAGCATTTTAGTAATTTCGTCCTAGAATTTTTGGTTTCGTTCAATCCCTAGTTCGTTGTCAGTATAGTACGGTGTTGGGAAGAGTTGATTTAAGGGGGTAGCAGAAGAAGGACCAGACCTGAGCTCGACATTAGAGGCAGAGCTGCAGAGTCATCGACAATAAGTGGTAAGTGCCCGACTCTACTTCCATTCTCTACCTTTGTGATTCTTGAATTTTGGGGCTTAATCTTCTGAGTAAGTCGTGAGAGAGTACTATTGATGGGTATGATTTTCTGTGAGTGGATCATATTCTCCTCTGTTTTGTATGCTTGCCATGGAAACAGATACTTGTGGTCTTGGCTTGAAAATGAATTTTGGTTCTATGAACTTGATTCAAACCCTGTCAACTGAGGATGTTGCTAAGATGAACAAATAGTGGAAAGAGGTGTTAAGCATTGTGAAGGTATAGATATGTATATATATATATATATACCTTATACTATTCTAGTTTAAAACTGAAAAGAATATATGGGTATACTAACACTTAAAGGATAGTGTTATGAATTAGAAAGAAGAAAGAAAGAGCATAACATAGATAAGTTGGTTACTAATATGTATAAGTGGATTCGAGAATTGACGGAAGTGAATTAATGGATTTAGTGAATGAAGAAATTTAGCAATAGTTTGGTCCTAATTGGAATCTAATTTAAGTGTGTAATATAGTTTAGTTGGAAGGGAAGAAAAGGAAAGTTGATATTGGAGATAACTTTACTAAAGATGTAGAAGTTGAAAATATTTACAGCAGTATGTTGGAAATACTAATTTACTGTCAATTAAATGCATTTTCATGTTGAGATATCATAGGTACAGTATTATTTGGTAAAGTTAGTAAAGTAGTTAATGCTTTGATAAAAAGTGACTTGAAGGGTAGTCGCACATAATGAGTTTTTCTCTAAAGGAATAGTTGTTTACGAGGAAGATTATATATTTCTTTGAATCTATATTTTGGCAAAGGAAAGTTGACTTCGTGTTTAAGTTGTAAGAAAGGAATAAGTGATGGAATCGATTTCATCATGGCCAAGTTAGGGCATCAAAGATGCATTATGATGGGTTATAGATTTCTGAAGTAATTGGTTAATGGTATAGGAACTTATGTATTGAATCTTTGATTAAATGGTTGATGGTATGAAATTAGTTGAAATATATATTAAGGATGATTATTTCTGTTGAAATGTTGAATGGAATGTTAATATATATTGTTTGGGATACCAGGGAATTGAGAAGTGATTATAGTCAGAAGTTGTTTGACGGGAAGAGTAAAGGTTTAAGAGCGGACAGGTGAGTGAATAACATTCCCTAAAATTTACATTTTTCAAATGCATTGTCATTTCAAATGATGAATTTCAAATATAGATTTCGAAAAGTAAATTTTATGAAAGTATGGTTTAAATCATTAAAAATAATTTTCTTTCGATTGGTTTACAAAAGAATTATGATTATGGATGAAAATGGATGAATAAGCTTTTGAAAAGAGCTTGGCAAAAGTTGCATGATGTTATTCATGAAATATATTGTTATATGAATTTCATATGATTTTACAGTAATTTGATTTTAAATGTACATGCTGGGGTTTGAAAATTCAAAGTGGTTTTTGTAAGGAATTGAAAGACACGCAGCGGAAATTATCTTAAAAAATTTTTCATTCCTTGCCAGGATCTACCGTATGTGTTTAAGTCAAGTGGGAAGAAGTATTACCCTCAGTGTGTCTCAGCGACTTCCACAGCTTTCGGTCACGACGTTCACAGCTTCTCTCTGCGGCTCGTGCTCCCTTTCTGATCACAAGAAGTCGACGACTCAGGTCGGCTTCCTCTACTGGTATCCACACGAACAGCTTTTCAACCACGAACGACGTGCTAGCGTCTCTTGTCCCTCCAGGGCTCTCTCAAGAGTTCGTCCTCTCCGTCTCTATTTCGGCAGTTTCTTATCTGCAAACCTTTTGCAGAGTCCCCTTCGGCCTTTCTGTGTTCTATGTGTGTGTCTCTCTCAAAACGTAGCTCCTAATATTAGATATATAGGATGCTCTACGTTTTCCCTAACCCAAAAGGATTTTAGGAGTTAATCTTATATTAATTCCAAAAAATAATACAATATCATATATTGTATAATTTTATAAGAAACTAATTAAATAAATAATATTAAATCCGTCCCACAGATTTAATTACCTATTTATTTAACTTTAAATAAAGATGAGACTGAACTATATTTGATTTATTCTCATAAAACAAATTTGAGATATCCTATCAATTTGAATTTCAAATTTAAACATGATAGGGATTTAATTTATCCTTAAAATTAAATCTTATAAATATCTCTTATATGAGATATCCTATCAATTTGAATTTTGAATTCAAACGTGATAGAGATTTAATTTATCCTTATAAATTAAATCTTATAAATATCTCTTATATGAGATATCCTATCAATTTGAATTTCGAATTCAAACGTGATAGGGATTTAATTTATCCTTATAAATTAAATCTCATATATCTCATATATATAATATATATATACGAATTTATATATATACGAATATAAATATAAATAAATATATATACATTCACCTGGATCATTCATTGAATCTGGACATGTCTTAGATTCAATGAATCTGGACATCATAGCTCGTGTTGGGCTATTTTGTGTGCGACCCTGTAGGCCCATATGAAGTTGGCAGTGGGCCATTTGCTATACTAGCCCACAAGTCGCATGCGGTCTCTAGCAAGACATAACGACTACCCAAATCATATGAGGATTGATAAACGATATAACCTTTTATACAACCATATCATGTCCCTTCTGTCACGCGATATTTTGGTCATGGATGAGGCATGGACGATGTCATCCTCCTATTCCCGACCGTTACTTTCTCGATTCCTGAGTAGTTTGACTATAGAAATGGAACTACCTTTCCATTACAGTATGGCCATACATTTCTCAGACTTACTCATCGAGGGGCCCAGTAATATCTCTCCACGAATGTGAGGGACAAATTCCATCTTGACCATTCACATTCCTCCGCATGAAAAACCACTAAGCCCGAACATAGTCTTTATGATCACTCGGTCAAAAGTGACTTTTGACTAGGTCAAAGCTGAGCGTTTTGTCATGTAGGAATCCATGATGATCTCAGGTCAGAGGGCATATTGACATGGTTTGTATATGAGAGAAGCTTATGACGTTACCCATGCAGTTCTCTCATAGCGGGTTGGTCCAACACCCTGTACTCTTACATGTGCTTATGACTTTGATTTATATCTCTATACATTTTCAAAGTCATACTGGTCTTATTTTATCTGTGCTCCCACATAGATGATCGACCAGGGACATTTAGGATAATATCATGAATTATCCAAGGATGGTCATCATAGTAAACATGCAAATAATATGATAACTCAATTAATAAATTCATAAATCAATAATGTTCATAAGACAATGATTGGCCCCTAGGGCACGATTTCCAACAGTTTTTACCAATAGTTATGGCATTGAAACGGTTGAGATTATGATATGTGAAATAAACCCCATACATGATAGAAATATTTTAGAAAGGATAGAATACAGAATGTTGGTTGCTAACAGCAGTACTATTAGCCCTTGGTGCACCTTGGTTACCTGAGCTCGACGGATATATGTGGGTTTCGTACTCGCGATGGATATACGTGGGTCTTGTACTCGCGACGGATATACGTGGGTCTCATACTCACGACGGATTGTGGCCTCGAGCCACCAGATTATTACGTGGGTCTCGTACTCACGACGGTTAGTGGCCTTGAGCTGCTAGGTTGGTTATTTACCCCTTGGACTGTGTCCACGTCTGTTTTCGTTCTGTTGAAGTCCTACGAAAAGACTATGGTTTTGAAAGGATTGTTTTACGTCAATTGATTTGAAATGATTACTTCAAATTGTTTCTATGAAACAATAATGTCTATGGAAAGATTATGGTTTTGAAAGGATTATTGTTAAACTGCTGATTCGAAATGGTTATTTCCGATTGATTTGAAATAGTTATTTCAAATTGTTGTTCTCTCTGAAAAACCAATGTTTACAAAAAGGTTTGCATTTACGAAATATTATGAAATACATTTTTAGCATGATTATGCATTGTTGATTTCCGCATTTATAATCATATTTTTCTTGGGACGCTATTCACGAGTAGATTATTTTAGCTTCAGATAGTGCAGGTGACCCTAATCTTCTCGCTGAGCAGTGAAGAGCCTCGTTGCTAATCCGAAGAGTCATTTTTTACAAAAACTACTTTTAATGAAAATATCATTTAGAAATGTATTATTTTGAAAAGAGGGTAAATGCTCCACCTAATCCTTAGAAATGATTATATTGATTTTGGGAAACGTTATGGAAATTTTGAATGTTGCATGAGGTTTTAGGCTTTTAGAATGTGGGACTATTCATATTCTGTGCCAGTTTTGTCTAAATTTCGGGACGTGACAATAAACCTAAAATAAAATCTGAGTCATCCTCTCAGTCTGGGTCATCAACCCAGCTTATTCAAATAAAAGCATCTTCTAAAAAGACGTTGGCATCATGTGCTCAAAGTTATGCCCAAAAGATACTCCTAGAAAATACTTTTGCCCAGAAATTAACCCTTCCTCCAATTCCTCAAAAGGTTTTAACAAAAAAACTAATATGATTTGCTTAATCAATAACCAAAGGTTTTGCAAATCAATCCATTTCAAAATTAGATAGTTCCTACTTCTACAAAAATGGACACTCCTGCCTTTCCAAAAACAAATAAAGCTATAAATATAATCCAGATAGAACCAGAATTCTATCACAAAAATCTAAACTAGGTAGCTCTAAATGTTATCCCAAAAGGACTTCATTTTAGGCCTAAATAATTAAATAAAATAAGAGAATATTATGAATTAATGTTGATTCATTATGAGTCGGTAGCAATCAAGAGAAATGTTGACAAAACATATGAGTATTTAATAACTCATTCTATCCTCCAGATTTTGAAAGTCCTTACTCTATTCTAGTGGGGACAATATTTGTATAAAATAAAAAATTGTGGGATAAACTTTAATCCTATAGGATACAACTATTAAGACTATGTTGACGCATGGTACTATGTATTATGTTATCAGAATAAACTTTTTAAACATACTTGATTCATTTATTTTAAAATCAAAACCAAGTATAATTTATTTCAATGGTTCAGACACTGGTGAGAATTTTGTGCACCAATATTAGAAATGTTTCCCCCAATAGTAGTTCAAACTTTTGAGCTTTTCAAACAAAAATTCAATATTGAAGAAAAATATTTTCCTATTGAACTATACTATTTTTTAAACTTATCTGTATCTTGAATTTTTTCTTGGAGTTACAGGTTTTCGACCACATAATGATCAAGATTCCTACCAGTACTTCAAAGACTCCCATATGTAAAATGGTGGGAAAATTTGATCTTTCCCGAATAAATATAATAGCAGTTGAGCGATAGTTTAAACAAAATTTCCAATATCTCTGTGTGATGGAACACAGCAAGTTCCTAATTCATAAGACAAGGGTACAAGTTGTCATCGCCTCAACATACGATAAGGTTAACTTTATCAATCAACTAAGTTCCATGCTCCAATTCCTACAACAACAGGAGCAAACCCTTCTACAAGTCAAATAAGTCTTATTCCATCGTCAGAAAAAGATGAAGAAGAAGAATTTGTTATTGACTTAGAAGAAGACTAAACTATTCAAAGGCTTAGTTTGATCGAGTAATATGTCCTAAGTTTTTGATAAATAAATTGTAAAAAGTACTGTTCAAACAGTAAAAATACTATAGTAGTACTATTTAAACAGTAAGTTATTGTAGTGTCAGCAATACTATATAAATAGTGTCATGACTGAAATTGTACAAATAGTAAACATTTTCAAGTCAGAACACTATTTAAATAGTAATTTTATTTGTCTATTTAAGTTCGTTTCATTTCACTTCTTGAGGCAGGTTAAGTTGGAACCAAATATTTGCACTTAGAGAAAGATACTTCGAGTAGATAGAGAGTCTCCTCCTTTTGTATTTCCTCTTCTTCTGAAAGTTTTATACTTTAAATAAAATATTTTCAGTTATCTTATTATTTTCTTTCTTTTACTCATATCTTTACCTTCTCAGATGAGCTAAGGTTAGCTGATTTTATCACGTTTTAGTTCATTCTAAAGCATCCCTTTACATACATATTTAAATTTTGTTATGCATTAACTGGTCATTTCAATGCTCTACTTCCTTTTTTTTCCTTTTCTCCATTCCCTTCAGCCTTCTCGAAGATCTCCTTAAGAAAATATCTTCACTATAGTGGTCAAAAGTTATTATAAAAGTTATAAATTGTATTACACGAGTAGTAATCACCCCAATAATTACTTACAACTAAATTATTAAATAGAATAGTAAATATTTTCACTATAGTGGTTAAAATCATTACAAAAGTTGTGAATTTCATACACAATGAGAGGGGCCACTTTCAGGGGTAATTTTGTCATTTTTCCAAAATTTTGAAGGGACGAATTAATACTTATGGCCAATCTGTTTTTTTGAAATTGGAATCACTTATTTGTATTTTAGATTTCAAATGGTATTTTCTTGTATTTTTTTCATATAAAAATTAATTGACTAATTTAGATAAATTAAAATGTATATAATATAAATTCATCTTAAATGATTAAATTTTTTTATAATTAAATGATTTATTTATCTTTCATAATCTACCTAAAAAAGTCAACTAGCTCTTATATGAAAGATTGGAGGAATAATTCTTAACCATTCATAATTTAATTTTATGATTTGATATTTCTTTTAGATTTGGATGTTTTAAAATTAGCCTTTAAATTTATAAAGTATGTTTTTAATCTCTTAATATTAACATGACTGATTTCATTAATTGAAAATGCTAGTAAACTTTGTAAACTTAGGCTTTAAATTAAACATATATTTTAGCTTCAAAATAAATAATTTAAAATAAAAAACATTTAGTCATGCCCATACGCTCTCTTTTTTTAGTACAAGAAAAAGTTTAGGTGGAATCAGTATTAATCCCCTATCAAGGTTAGGGCACAGCTCCAAAGCTCAGAGAGCACTTACAAAAAAATTATGAGATCGTTACTAAAGGAGCTATCATAACAGCAATAGTAATCGAACTTGTATCCTTATAGGATATAAATATATTATTTACTATCTATATCAACTCTCATTAGGACGCTCGTGATCACATGGCCTAGTTCTCTTGTTGGGTTTGGCCTAATATAGACTGTCAAGAATGTCAGATCCCCCCTCAAGCATGGAGAACTCCTCCAAGCCCTATCCTTAAGATCAACCATGGTAGACGAAATTATGACCTCATATAGCCATTAACTATATTTTTATTTTTATTAAAACAATTAATATATTATATTAATATAAAATTAATTTAGTAGTATAAAGTTTCGCTAAATCTCTTTAAATCTCATATTTGATTATAGGTATTGAATTCAATTCTTAATAAATATACTTATATTGAGTTTTGTAGTATAATTTGTAATATAAAATGTGTCTTATATTAAAGATGGGAAATATAATACTTTACAACTTTGTTCTATTCTTTATTATCTAAAAATTAAAAAATAAAAATTGTCATCCCTTGCAAGTTGCGAGTGCTTTCTTGGTAAACTTGATGGAAAAGTTATTTTGTACTTCGAAGTAAAACTACTCCTTCTATCAAAACATGGTCTAACCAATTCAAGTATTTTTCTTCCTTTAATTCGGATTCAAAAAATGGCGATTAGAACAGTATTAAAATATTTTCACGGGTCCAAATGAGAAAGGCGTGGGTCCTATAAGCAATATATTTTCACGGAGATCGAAAACATTATTAAATAATATTAGACTTAGCAAACTTAATATACTAATTTCCTAAAATGTTTTTACTTTTATTTAAATAAATATTACCTATAAATTAATATATTATTGGAGTATAACAGAGAATAAAATCTTCTACGCTTAGAATCTAAAATTGACTAGGACAACCAACTTTATTTTATCACGTAAGATTGATTACCTACGTTGAAGGAGTGAAAATTTATTCTATTAATAATTAAATTTTTAAATAAATTATTAATTAAAATATTTTATAAAATGTGAAAAACAATATTGTATTCTTTTTTAATAAAGTATAAACTACGCATCATATCTATGTATAAAACTATTATGAAGACTTGTGATTAGAGGTAATAATTTGGGTTAAGAGCATTAATCTATCATTTTATAGTGAGTTGGATTGCTAAATCTACAATCCAAAAGACCTATACTTGTCAAACCCGCACCCATAGCAGGTTAATCCGTCGGGTTGGTGGATTAACCCACTTTTTTTATGTTATTATTTTTTACTATTTATATTATACTTTACTAATTTTAGAGTCTTAATTAAATTGAAATTTACATTACACTTTATTTATACTAATTTTATTTTATTGAGTAATTTTTTTATATATATATTTTATTTTATTATTATTTTACTTATGATATATTTATTTATAGATAGTGATAAAATTAAAAAATAAATATTTTAATAATTTTAAATTATATTTTGAATTTAATTAATATTAATATTGATATATATAAATTATTTTTTTAATAAAAATTGACAGATTTGTGAGCTAATCATGACGGGTTTAAATTGATATAATACCAATCTATCTTAGGCTCACTTCTCAACTAATCTACAATAGGTCAACCCATATATGACATATTAGCTCGCATTACCACCTCTGCTTACTATCAGGCAGATTAGCTACTTTTTTGTCCCTCTTTGTTTTGCTCGTTTTAATTTCCGGTAAACAGGAACAATCATCTGTGCCATGCCAATCCAACTTCACTCACCACAGTAATATTTGAGGCAGGTTAAGTAATTTCCTCCATCTTACACGTGTCTAGTAACTTTTTGGGTACTTTTAAAAAATTTTCTCTTTTAATTTAATTGGAGAATGATCCAAAATAGTAAAAATATCAATTCATTCCGAAAAATCGCATAAATCAAACAGGCTGGCAATCAATTATCTACATTCACGGACCAGATCGTTTACAGAAAAGAATAATATTGAAGTTTGATTACTCAAATTTTCATATAAAAAAATAAAATTTTATATAAAATTATTTTTAATATTTTTAATATAAATTTTTTAAAAAATAATTAAGCTCGTTCACGATCTAAAAATAAAACAAAATCTCTATTTCTCTTAGATAATATTAATGTTAAACAAGACGAGCCTTCAATTATATTTAGACATAAATTTATACATTTAAAAATTAAAATATCTTATTAAATATAACTATTAGAATTATAATAAAAATATTAATATTTTTTAAAAATTAAATATATTTTAAATAATTATATATATCTATTTTTTTATTAGTTATACCTACCTACCTTTTCTTTCATAGGATTCGTTAGTATATCAAAAGGTCCTGGATAATGCCAGCAAGACAAGACGGCCCACGGCCTACCAAATTGCAAATAGTAATAATTCTGATATTGTTATAAAAATAAAGGCTAAAATTATATAAAAAAAAATCATAAATTTTGAGTGTAGTCTCTTGGCATATCAAAATTTAAATTTAATCTCTCTGAATTTTTAATATTAAAAACTCTTGCTATTAGTCTCCTACTAACTTACTAATAAAAATTGCCACATTAAATTAATAGAAGACACATAGCATCTTACATATTATTATGTGGTATCTATATAAATTAATAATTTTATGATAATTATATATATTTTTTATATAAGAATTAAAATGTTATTTTATCCTAAAAAGAAAGGGAAAAATACAAGAAAAGTATATTTGAATTTTAAAATGACAATTTAGATATCTGAATATCTAAAAAGATAAATTAGACATGAGGTACACTCTGTCTTTTGTAAATTTAGGTGAAAAAACCAAATTACTTCTAGAAGACAAAGATGAAGCTTTAACATTGTGTTTCCCCTCTCGTTCTTGAGTTATATCTACAACAATCAACTTTGAGTTAAATCTTTCAATATCATTACCAAGAAGATTTATCGACAAATACTTGTTATTCAGATGTGGTTTCAGTGAAAAAATTTATCAATGATGAGCTATGCCAACGATTGACCATTAAACTAAATGAATCGAGCCTCGTGGTAAGATTGATAGGTATAGACATGATGCCAACATATGCTAAATCTGCAGTTTCATCTGATAAAATAAAACATGAAATATGGGGAAGAAGTTTTCAAAGAAGGAAGTAAACTTTATAACAAGAAGTAATTACAATTGCTTTCGGGTTTGATAACTCTTCAACAATAAAATTTATAACTTTCCCTAATATATTTATAACTCTCAAATTGCAAGAGATAGTTTTTAAATTTGTAACTCTTATAATGATATTTGTAACTTTTCCTAAGATATTTATAACTGAAATTGCATTACAATTGCTTTCGAGTTTGTAACTCCTCTGATAGTATTTGCAACTACTCTAATAGGATATACAACATTTTTTGAGACATTTACAACTCTAACGAAGCAATTACAATTACTTTCAGGTTTACAACTCCTCTAATGGTATTTATAAATCCTCTAATAGGATTTACAATTTTTTCTAAGATATTGACAACTGAAATTGTAACTCATAAATAGTCATAACTTATTGTACATTTTCATTAAATGATATTGACCACTTATTCTATTTGCAATTGATTGCTCTTTTTGTAAACTGTTGTCATAGGACAGGATGATTTTTTTATAAATAGTATTAGTAAAGTGGTCAATGCCCTTGAATGAATTTGTGCAGTACACTGACTATTTATGAATTGTAATTTTATAGTTATAAATGTCTTTGTGAAGTTGTAAATATCATTACAAGAATTACAAATCCTATTGTATAAGTTATAAACTAAAAAATAATATCTTGTAATTTTGATTGTAAATAGCTTATAAAAAGTTATAAATACTATTAAAAGAGTTATAATGACTCATAAATTATTTTAAAATAAAATTGAGGTCCAAATAATATTATCCTTTCACGTAACATGTAACACATCATTTGGATTTGGAGAAGATAATAGTAAGGGTATTTATGAACTAATAGTTATTGGTAAAATTCCTGAATCATAAAAGACCAAACAACGTGGCATGTCAGGAAAATAATAAAATATATTTGAATTCTTGTACTATGAAAGAGAAAAATGACTATAGCCCAGACATTTGCATACTATTAGATTCTCTGGGTTAAGCACTTTTAACCTAAGTGACAGCAAATCTATCTATTTCTTCTTCAACGAATGAGTGAATACAGTGTTCATATTTATACTCTTTACTCATGCATATTCTATTTCAATCAACTAATATCTATATAACGTAAGCTACAATACTAACCCCATGTGTCAACACAATAAATTCATTAACCTAATACTTTTGATTTGTTTACCATTTAGCAGAAATAATGTTTTTGAGCCCCTTTTTAGAGGGGAGATAGTGGCAAGTTCATCACTAAAATGTTAATATTATTTATTCCCATATGAAATATATAAGCATTAAAGTATGTCAGAATGACAATTGTAAACTATATAATATCCAAGCAAAACTAATCTTACTAACAAGTTCACACTCACTGATATGTGACCCCTTTCAATCTATAATTTAATGTTCTTGTTGACACTGTCATTAAGCAAAAATTTCAGTTTCAGAAACTGAGTGATAACTTACAATGAATTTTATAGAATTAGACTCTAATAAAATAGATAATCAGAAAATGAATACAGACATTGGAAGTTCCTATTTTCTAGTTTTCAAAGACAAAACTACAGTATACAAACTATAATACTCGATCACTTATTAGCAAGTGAGAAGACTTCCACAAGATGATTTCAACCTAGATATCAAAAAGAAAAAAGACATTTTTTTAGAAACCCTCAAAATCCTATCATTAAAATTATTATAAAAAAATAGATCTTTATATAGCATTTGATGCAAAATAATTTTGGAACAAAATAAAAATATGTTACTTAAATAATTAAACATGACCATTTTATAGCCAATTCATATTTTGTTATTCAAACATATACATTAGATGGCCAATATGAAAGTTATACAGACCATTCCCACCTAAAAGGGAATTAACAATATAGGGTATATAAATGAAAATATTGCCCCAGAAACATAACACAAGTGAGAGCACACAACAACAAAAACTTGCTCTATCTCACTTCAAGGGATAGAGAGAGAGAGAGAAAGGGAGAGACATCGCTACAAACTCATTTCAATTGGATGGTGATGATAATGGTAAAGGAGAAGGTGAAGCTTCTAGAATGAAACGTGAAAACAAGATAATCAAGTTAATACATAACCACGAGTTTTGTAATATTTCGATGACCATAAGCATCTATAAACAATATATCAGTAAATTTTATGACTTGCAGAATTTCTAAGCACTAATCTTCCTCCCAAACATAAATACACAATGAGCTTTGATGGTGACAAGGCGTGTGTCTGCTTTTAATTTTTTTTCCCTTCGATGGTGCTATAATGAGCTCCAATACTTTTCTTCGACAGAGACAAGGTGAGAGTAGAGTCGAAGAGGTGTGGGTTGAATATAGTTAGAAAAGAGATAGATGAATGCTTTCTCAACTTAATTCTCCCTTTCAAAATTTTTTAAAGGTAATTTAGTTTTTTCACTCAAATTTATAAAAGATAGATTGATCTTTATTTTTAATATATTTTTTTAGATATTCATATACTTAAATTATTATTTTGAAATTCATATTTATTTTTCTTATCTTTTTCCCAAAAAGAAAACCATCTCTTTAGGCTTTTACGTCTCTTTACGGTAGCGCTCCTTCCACAGATCATTTGATTCTACAGGATGGTCTCTGGAGCAGCCATAGTTTTGCTTATTAGTGTTCTGGGCATGGTTTATCAGGCCACTCAACTTCCTCCCCCCAATCGTACTGATGAGTACTCCAATGATAAACTCCCAATGTTTTCTCCTATAATCAAGATCGGTAATGGAAAGCATATGGCTTAAAGAGAGTTAGACTTCCCCAAGGAGAAAGCCAAACACAAGATCATTATAGTCCATGGATTTTGAAGCTCCAAATAGATTAATTTTCTCGCACCCCAAGTGCATCAACTTGAATCCCTCTGCTCATTTTTCCTCTACTTTTTGTTGGATTTATATCTAAATACTACTGTAGCAAGGGGCACGATCTTCAAATAATGGATCTTGGATGATTGATGTGAAATCAGCGATGCCTTCAGAGTTGAGAGAGCTGTCGCAAAGAGACGTAAGACCCAGAACAGAGGCGAGGGTTTTATCTAATGATACAATAAAATTTTAATTCTTATATAAAAATATATAATTACATAAAATTATTAATTTATACATGATATCATGTAATATAGTATATAGAATGCCATGTATTTTATATTAATTTAATATAATAATTTTTGTTAACAAGTTAACAGTAGATTAACTGTAAGGGTTTTAAAATCAAATATTAAAATATTAACTTAGTTAAATTTAAATTTTAATATATCATAATACAATTCATCTAAAATTTAAAAGATTTTATAAGTTTTGGCACAAAAATAATATATAAATAACAGTGAAATGGATAATCTTATAAAGTAGAAGATAACGTATGATTCTGTGTCAGTGTCACGGTTTTTGTCAGCTTTTGAGGGATTAAAGAACTGAATTGCAGTGTCTGTTTCTGTATCACTAGCTAGGGTCTCACCCATTTCCATCCCTTCCTTGCCTCGCCTCCTCACCGACTCCTTTCACAACTGTGCTACATCTCACTCACGGGTATGATTCTTTTTAATCGCCTTTGGTTCTCAATTATTCTCAATCTTAATGTTTCAGCTATTTATGAAGCTGACTTTTGCTGGTAGTAATTTTCGCCTGTTCTTATTCTTTCTTCGTCGTCTCCTTCTGTGTCTATAAACAGCAATCTTTCCTTGAGGATACCGGTAGTTGGATAAATAGCTAATTATAGATCTGGTCAGTTTTTAGTTTGGACTCAGAAAACTCGACTAAATCGTATTTTGGAAATTTTGGGTGATTATGAAGCCTATGGGTCTATATCTCAAATGTTTTAGTTTTGTTGATCGTGATCGGGAAGGATCTTTCATGAGTTCACTTTAAGGTTGTTGCTATAAGTTTGATGCTGATATGTGGCTTTGTGTTGTGTTAATGACTACCTATCTTGCCACGTTATGACTTATCTGGGGACCCGTGTAGTTCGGTGGCATGGAACTAAAAAATTTTGTTCCCGTGAAGGCCTTTTGACTTCTGAGGGTATCTATGACACCCGTTCTGTCAACAAAGAAAATTGAGATCTACCTAAAAGGGGGAAAAAGTTTGATCTGAACATTTTACTCAGTTTACCGACTGGATTGTACACTTTCTGCTGGTATTGACTATTGAGTTCTATACTTTTTTGTTAACATCTTTTCAACTCCTTGAACGTTCTCATTCTTCAAATTTGGAATTTGATTTCTCTGATTGATATCAAACTGGCCAAATTAATCCTGATTTGGAGCCGGCCGGACTTATATTTCTCATGTGCTTCAGGTTGTTTTGTTGTTCCATAGGAATCCTTATCGTGGCGACTTGTTAGATGACTTCCTCATGAATCGGGCTAGTGTTAGCTCTACAAACCGTGCTATGCTATTACCTACCTTTTTCCTTGCCGTCTCTCATTTTGGTTGGTGGTCACCAACTCACCATGTTTCTTTTCACCTCACAATTCTTAAAAGATGGAATATGTAATATAAAATTTTGTGTCTTGTTTTGATTTAATGCATCCACTATACTTTAAATTGCACTTCCCAGTGAACTGGCTGATTTGCATGTACTTGGTGTTTTTATACTCTGTTTGTGCACAATTGCATGCGAGAGCTAGCTGCTTTCAAATCCATGAATAACTTCATTAGTAGTAAGTCGTGGCTAATTGCTCATAAATATGTAAATTATATAAGGACTAATCTCTCTTTCTATTAGACAGCGAAAATGCAAGGAGGACTGCGATCATTCTTGTCACACGGCAGTGTCATAAAAAATGCTGTTCTGCAACAAGTTCGCATGGTGAATCCCCTGTTGCTGCCGGTTGTCTTTTCACGGTTTGAGTCTGTTGCACCTGCTCGTATGGAGGAGCATGGTTTTGAAAGCACCACAATTGCAGACATCTTGAAAGCGAAGGGAAAAGGTGCAGATGGCTCCTGGCTTTGGTGCGCCACTGATGACACTGTTTATGATGCTGTTAAATCGGTATGCATATCAGATGTTACACTGCTATTGTTACTATGCTGACATGGTTGGTGTTTGAATAAGATTAAGTTATTTGTCTTAATTATCTATAACAGATGACTCAGCACAATGTTGGAGCATTGGTTGTTGTAAAACCTGGAGCAGAAAAGGCAATTGCAGGAATTATAACAGAAAGAGGTACTTGATATGGGATTTGGATATGTGATCTATGGATAACTTAGGTACATTAGATGATGTTGGCCTACTAGGCTAGCTTCTGAAAAAAAGTGATATTTAGGATTTTCCATCATCAATACTGATTATTTCAAGTTAATTTGAGATGCGTAGCTGTATCTGGAACATTAGAGAAGGAGAAATAGCAGAATTGATAGTTGCTACTGTAAGGGAATAACTTCCAGTCAAATGTGCCTCTTTCATGCCTGCAAATGCTCGAAACCAAATAGCAGACCTTGATTTTTTGAGAAGACGATCAATCAAGGGACTCAAAAAATGACACCAGTTAAAATAGTTGGTGATAATGGTTTCCATTGTTGTATCTGGTCTTGCACACTGTTAAGATCCAACGGTAGGGGGATTTTGATGTGGATTTTTCATTGAAACCTTTTGTCATCTTCTTGTTCAGATTACCTCAGGAAGATCATTGTGCAGGGCAGATCATCCAAATCCACCAAGGTTGGGGATATAATGACTGAGGAGGTAAAAGCTCATGTCCTTATCATTTAGGACAACATCTTTTTCTTGTGCATAGATTTATATTCTGTCGATCTCTTGGCATTCATGAACCCTAAACTTTTTATATGGTTTCTGTAGAACAAACTTGTCACGGTCACACCTGATACCAAAGTTCTGCGAGCAATGCAACTGATGACAGGTAGGTATTGCTGTGTAGTCTTAAACGGGGAATACTAAGAAAGATCATAAACTTGGAACCTGGGAAGTGAATCATGTACACTTTTTTTCTTTACCTTTTCCAGATAATAGAATCAGACACATTCCTGTGATTGACGACAAGGGGATGATGGGCATGGTATCCATTGGTGATGTGGTTCGTGCAGTGGTGAGCGAGCATCGTCAAGAACTTGATCGCTTGAATGCTTATATACAAGGAGGATACTAGGTGACAGTGATGATGATGAAAAGTTGAAACCTTTGAGGTGCACTTGAAATCTGAGTTATAACTATCTGTAATAAACTTGGGTGCTTTGTAAATATGCTGTCAATGTGTCCTATGGCTTTAAGAGCCATCTGGTTTGTTTCTTTATAAGTTTGGTTGTCAGGTTTTAGACACTCTACTTGAGAAGCATGCTAATAATAACAACTTCTTGAATTTCTCCTCTGTTCTATAGCGTTTTTATCCTCCAATTTAGTGCCTGTTTGGGAGGGTGCCAAACCTTGGTTTTAAACCAAGGTTTAGCTCAAAACCTAAGTTTGGAAAAATTTTAAAACAAACAGTCATATTTGTTCAAACGGGCTTTTGGACTAAACTCTGGTTTAAAACCAAGGTTTTAGAAAAGCTGGTCAGAGTAGCTTTTGGAACAGTAAACCACGTTTGAACTAACTAATTACTATATTACCCTTACTTTTTCTTACACCCTCTCTCCTACTTTTTCTTACACCCTCTCTCCTCTCTCCTACTTTTTCTCTATTTTCTTTCTTACACCCTCTCTCCTCTCTCCTCTCTCCTCTTATCTCTCCTCATTTAATACTCATACCCTTTTTCGTAATTTACCAATAATAAAATCCCTTCTATAAATAACTATCCAAACACTCATTTATTCAAAACCACTTTTTTTTTCATAATCTCTTCTCCAAAAGCCCTTTTCTATAATCTGTTCATAAGCCCGTTTTTAAAATCCTATCCAAACGAGCCCTTAATTTGGTTATACTGATTTAAATTTAAATTTAATATTTGAGTTATTGGGATAATATTAAGCTAATCATTAAAGTTTCATTAAAAAAAATTATTATTTTTAGTTTTTTTATGGTTTATAAATAATTTCAAATGTTTTTCAACACCTCACCTATGTTTAGTTTATGTTTTCCCAATAATTTCTTCATTCTTCCAACAACTTTATTTTGTTTAGCTTAACTAATTTTTTTTTTTGATAGCACTAAAATTATTATTTTTAATCTTAAACAAACTGGCCCGAAGAGATTTTAAGTGTTTAGTGCCTGTTTGATTTCTTTGAAATCAAGGTTTTAAAAGCCCTTTTGGGGCAAAACCTTAGTTTGGAGAAATTTCAAAACAAACAGCAATATTTGTTCAAACGGGCTTTTGAACTAAACTATGGTTTAAAACCAAGGTTTCAGATAAGCTGGTCAGAGCAGCTTTTGAAACAGTAAACCACGTTTGAACTAACCAATTACTATATTACCCCTACTTTTTCTTACACCCTCTCTCCTCTCTCCTACTTTTTCTCTATTTTCTTTCTTACACCCTCTCTCCTCTTATCTCTTATCTCTCCTCATTTAATACTCATACCCTTTTTCGTAATTTATCAATAATAAAACCCCTTCTATAAATAATTATCCAAACACTCATTTATTCAAAACCACTTTTTTTTCATAATCTCTTCTTCAAAAGCCCTTTTCTATAAGCTGTTCAAAAGCCCTTTTTTTCCATAAGCCCGTTTTTAAAATCCTATCCAAACGGGCCCTTAGTTTATATTGAAAAACGCTAAAGCTATGATTATGATAGTTTTTACCAAACGCGCGCTTTGATCATTATAAGTATTTTACTTTATCCATATATGAATCCCCAACGTTGAACGAAGGAATATAAATAGGTGCAGTTCTTAGGAGAGAAATATAAATATGAGAGGGATTTAATCCCTAAGGTTGAATGAAGGAAATCGGTTTTGCGAGCTTGGAGGGGTATACATCATGCTTGGGACATTATGCAGCGAGGTTTTGCGTGAAAGCTTGGTGATGGAGCTCATATTCGTTTATGGAAATATTGTTGGTTGCCATATCATGAGATGCTATTCACCTATACGTTAACAAGTGTTCTACAGAATATGAAAGATACTAAGGTTGCGGAATATATTAATGAAACTGGTGAATGGGAGTGGAATAAATTTCATATGTATCTTCCGGTCTCTATTTTGAATCTTAACTCCGTTGTTCTAGTTTATTAGTAGGGATGTTGCAGATTCACTAAGATGGAGAGGCTTGTGAAGTAGAAAATTCTTAGTACAATCTACCTATCAAATGGTGTGTAGTCAGAAGGTGACTTAACATAGCGGTTTGTATAGGTTATGGAAGTTACATACCCCTCAACGTTGTAAAATGTTTTTGTGGCTCTAGGGAGAGGCTGCTCACTAACAATACCTAGATGACTAGGGGCATAATCACTGATGATTGATGTGGTGTTTATGAGGAAGAACGTGAGGATGTGATACATGCTATGCGTGATTGTAGAAGGGTTGTTGCTTGCTGGTAAAGGATACTGCCTCCCATCTTTAGAGTTATTTCTTTTCGATTGGGCAAGTCGGACAATAGATAAAGTGGAATATATGACAAACCTTTTTGATTTCCTGTGTCCCTTGGTGCGTTTTGTTTGCCTTTTTATGTATAAGTATTTGGCTGAACAGAAAATGATTGGGTGTTCAACAAGAGAGTGGTTGGAACTATGTAGCTTCTGAACCAAGCTAGTGTATCTACGACTTGGGCTAGTACTCGAATCTACCCCTCATTTGTCAAATTTGACGTTGATGGGTAAAGCGTAAGTAATAGAGAAGCTTCGTCTTGTGGGGGCTTTGCAAGCAATCATGACGATGAAATGCTTGTAAGATTCATATTTAATATTGGGAAAGGCAACATCTTTCATGTAGAGGTTTGGCAGTCTTATGCGGTTTGTGAAGAGCTTGGGATTACTATTGAAAACTTGTAGTGATGAAATGGATTGCTTGAAACTCAGAATTGATATCTTATAGTTTGAATGATGAGCATCCGGAGTATAATTTATTAGTTGAGATTCGATAATAGCTTAAAAAAGAGTAAGTTGCTTGTAGAGCTGGTAATACAAATTAACCTACCCGATATAGGTTAATCTGTGGTGGGTTGAGTTTAAAGTGGGCCTCTCTAAAGAGATTTACCTATATGCGAGTTGCCCGCCAACCCGCCAATTTTTTTTAAATTATTTATTTATTTTTTTTAAAAAAATATTTTCATATATATTATTTTTAAAAATAATTTATATGTATTAATATTAATTGAATTTAAAATATAATTTAAAATTATCAAAATATTTATTTCGTTAACTTTATCATTATCCGTATATAAATTTATCACAAATAAAATAATAATAAAATAAAATATATATTTAAAGAAATAACTCAATAAAATAAAATTAGTATAAATTAAGTATAATATAAATTTTAATTTAGTTAAAATTCTAAAATTAATAAAGTATAATATAAATAATAAAAATTAAAAAAAAAATAAAGTAAGCTAAGAGGCGGGTTAACGAGTACAGGTCAAAAAGATCTGTATCAAAACCCGCCATAAGATGGTGGGTCTGCGAATTCAACCTAAATTTTTAATTTTAATTATTTATATAGAGTTGTGTAGTTGAGAGGTTGACTAAACTATAGATTATCTATCTCGCAAGGTGCTAGGTGTTATAGGATTAATGTCATTTGACTCAACACAAAACTTCTTAATCCATCTGCTTCATATGGATCTAGGCACGTAGGTTAATTATATTTTCCAATAATAAAAAAATAATCTAATAAATATTAATTCATATTACTAAAGAAAAAGTATCAAAGCCCTAACTTGCCGTCCAGGTAAGATACATAAAAACCAATCTCGAGGCTTCGAAGCTGCCACAATTTCCATCCTCCATTGTGAGGCGCAGGTATTATTTTTTTCATAATATAATTTTTTAAAAAAGTTTTAATTATACGTTCTCTCCTCCTCACATTTCTATCGTGTTCTAGTGTTCTACGCAGCATGGGAGTTGGAGATTTCACTAATTCAGATATCAATTATCAATAATATACGAAACCAGTTAGCGTGCGAGCATATCTTTTCCATTAAAAAATTGAGTTATCCACATTTACCAACCAAAAATTTATTTAATGCATATTTTTATCCCTATAAACTTAACAAGTATTTAAAAATGTGTTTATAGATTCCCCATCAATCAAATTTTCACATCAGCTATCAAAGTTTGAACTTACAAACTTGACTTTTATTGATAACGGAACTTGTCATTGGCAGGAAAAGATAGAATAAAAAAAAATTAAGGGAATGTGTCTTTTAGTAGAGAGGGTGTTCCCCATCTTATTTTTTAATTAACTATATATAGTGATCTAATCATGAGTGTCTTTAGATAGACTTTTTAAAAAGAAAACTTAGAGACTTATTTTAGATAATTTTTAAAAAATAATTTTTAAAAAAAATTATAAAAAAAATAGTTATGAATAAATAAGTTTAGATAGTTATTATTAAAATAATTTTTATGATTGATAAATTACTAGAATGTGTATGAAATAAAAAAAAATCACTGCCAGCAAAAGACAATAGAGATGCAGAGTTAACAGTGGCATCTTGCTGGGAATAACGGCGATATAGAGAGGAGGGAACCATTACTACAATTCCATCGGTGACTTCTTTCACTGCAGTGCAACTTGAGATGACAACTTCCTCTTTTCTTAGACCACCGCTATAAAATATGACCATAGCTAGAAGTCTTTGCTGCGATTTCCCTCTTCACTATGAACAACCAGAAGACGATGGAGGAGTAGTGACGACGAAACCCATAGAGTGTTCACGATGGAGGATGGCAGATGGTGGATAGCAGAAAGAAAATATGTCACGAAGGAAGAAAGGGGAGAGAGAAGAGAGAGTGAGAAAAAATTAGGGTAAAATAGTCCATAAACTCTTTTACTATTCTACAATATAATCTCAGTAACTTATCTAAAACTTTATTTTTAAACTATATTTTAGTCCAAAAGTCTTTTTGGACAAATATAATTGTTTATTTTAAAATTTTTCTAAACTAAAATTTAAATTAAAAATCTTTTTAAAATTATGATTTTTTTTTTCACTAAAGAGGCACTATATTTAAATGAAAGCCTAGCCCATGGCCAAGTTTAGTATCATGTTTTCTTACTAAACATTTTACTTAATGTTTTTTTTACATAATTTTTTAAAAGGAGATTGGATTTATATACGGTCTAAAAATAAAGTGAAATTTTTCTTTCTCTTAAACGATATCAATATTGAGCACGACGAGTTATCAAATATTTTTAAGTATAAATTTACACATCTAAAAGCTATAATATCTCTCTAAGTGTTATAATTAGAACTATAATAAAATAGTATTTATTAAAAAATAAATATATTTTAAATATTTATATATTTCACTCTTTTATCAACTAAATCTTCTATAGTCTTCGCTTGAATTCTTGTTTTTGACCGGAAATATCTTCGCTTGAATTACATCATGCATTGGCCCATAACAAAATATGCCTCAATTATTTAACAATTGTGAAAGCGAAAGGACAATATCATGTTCCCGAATTTATGGAAGGTTACCCAGCTAATACTTTATCGGTCCAATGAGGTACCTCATAAAATAAAATAACCTTATTTATTATATTTTTCTTTTATTTAGTGTTTTCCCATATTTCTTTTATAATTTCCTATGATATTTCCTTATTTTTCAGAAGTTCTTTTCATAAGATTCTCCCATTGAACTTATATTTTGAGCATTTTATTTTTTTATTTGATAATATAACTGCTTTTTTTAGTAAAACAAAAACAGAGAGTACCGTACCAACTTCTGATCCCCAACAAAAATGGACGCAGAAATTAATATTAAATTAAATTAAAATGTAGTCTAATCAATCACTTTATTAAACCGCATAAGCAAATGACAACCAATCACACTCTTCTCATGGAGAAAGGAAGATTATTTATGCATCTACTCTCTTATATACTGTACTATATATATATATATATATATATGTATGTATATCCCTTTTAACTATTTTCCCAAAATTAAAAAGAGAAGTTAAACTATTTAATACATGCAATTTCTTGGAGAAGATGCTACAAGGCAAGGCTACAACCAGTAACAAGTTGAGACTCCTTATCACCGAGTATAGTTGGATTCCGTTCGTATATTTTTCGTCTTCTCTTCCTTATTTTATTTCCATGCATATTATTTTTATTCTCAATTACCCGCTTATTCTGAACGCTCAGCCACCAGTGAGCGTCTGCCGTTTCCGACGAGTTTTCCCAACTTTGAGCCAGGCAGTAAGTAAAATATGGGTTTTTACCCAATTATCATTCCTCTTCTCTCTGTGTGTCTCTGTTCCTCTGCTTCCTTGTTTCTTCTTTGTGCGGATTTTGTTGCCCAGCGTGGCTTCGCTCCGTTTGCTTCTTGACCGTCGAAAGAATAGAAAAACTTTACCGTTTTCGCCTATTGTATTGGTTATTGGTGGCTTGAAGTTTGGGGAACTGTATTTGTAATGAGAAATGCCTTCCTCTTTGCCTATTTCTTGTCTCCATTTTTCTGATGGGGTTGGTTTGTTTTCCAAGGAATTCGTTCAGCAAGCGAATTGTGGCAATCATATTTTGCATGAGCTGGTAATGTTGTGCTAAAAGTCATCTAAGATGGGTTAATTTTTTTTAGTCTTTTGATGGGAGTCTCATCTACATTGTTGTATCTATCTTTAGGCAGACTTTGAGCTTAGCTAACCATATGCGGCGTCTTTTCTATTTGGCGCAGTTTGATATAGCAATTTCAAAAAGGCGACTGGATGGCAATGGCATTTTCTTTTGGTTTCCCCTTTGGTTCAATAGCCTCATACGATTATGCTAGTCCAAACAAAGAATTCCATTGGCTGGCATCTGTCCTCACCGGTATCATCTCCTGTGTTATTGTAAGTGTAGTGAACTGCTGATTAATATAGCGACGATTTTTGAGTGAATTCTTAAGCTTTGTGAAACAATGTCTAGATCAGCTAAAATGATAACTCTTATACCCTTAATGGCGAGGAAATAGAAATAGGAATGACGTAAAACTTCAGCAGTATAAGGAGGCGGGGGAGCCACATATGGCTTTCTTGTGATGTCTAAAGGGTTAACAGAAATGCCTTGTCCCTAATCAACTTATCTACGCGATCCTTATCGAATTTAATTTCATATAGGTCAAATTTAGTTAGATGTATTCCTTTCCTTTATTTTCTGAGATTATCCAACTATTGACATTAGAGCATGTTGCAGTGTTACAACACATTAGATGTGGAAAATTTCAATTGAACAAAAGGTTGTGTTGTTTCCCCTTTCTTTTATGCTTTGTAATGCATAAATCGTTGAGTAACTTGAAAACATATGTGGGAAGTTTTTGAAAGCCTTAGGACTGAAATTGCAGTAGTAGTGCTGGTTTTAAAATAACGATTTCTTATTAATACAGTATAGAGTTCCATGATACAGGGAATCTATAACTTTCAGCAACTTTGACACTTTGCCCCTTTCTTGAAGGTCTATAGATTAACTGCTCTTGTGAGCGCTCGGTTGTTTGAGGGATATGGCAAGTTGAGCAGTGCACAGAAAACTGAATGGAACAACAGGTGAAATGCCTTTACATCATGATTCCTGTTACCATTGAATACATCCATATTTGAACACTCACATAAACATTAACACCTTTTGAAAAGCAGGGGGTTCTCAACAGTGCATGCGGTATTTGTATCAATTGCATCTTTCTACCTCCTGATGGTGTCAGATATCTTCCATAAGAATTTGGATTATGAACCAGTTGTTAGTAGATCATCTACTTTGTCAAATACTGTATTTGGGGTAAGTTGATGCAGATACAGGCAGTATCTCATTTTTGTCCCTTGTTAATTATCTATTTTCTATTTTTTCCATAATATCTTTCTGATGTACCCTACGTATGACTTTTTCTTTATGGCGGCATTGTCTTATTTGTTCCCTTTTGCTTTTTTATTGTTCCCTGTTGCAGGTTTCTATAGGTTATTTTCTATCAGATCTTGCAATGATTCTCTGGCATTTTCCGGCTTTAGGGGGCCTGGAATATGTAAGTAGATGAACTAAAGTTTGCTTGCTATTATTCATGCATTAGAACCGAACCTAAGATTTTAGACACATTACTTTTATGATCAATGAACTCAATATCCTTATTATGCGATTTTTAAGTGGTAAAACAACTTTATTTATTTGTATTTAGGTTCTACACCACGGACTGTCCATGTTTTCCATCGTCCTCTCTCTACTAAGTGGTCAAGCACATCTCTACATACTAATGGTTCTTTTTACTGAAAGCACTACTCCTTGTGTAAATCTAAGATGGTAATTCTGTTGTTCGGGAATCCAATTTCTTTCTCGTACCCTAGTCAACATTTGCTTAATCACTTATTACATTAATTACATGCACAGGTACTTGGATAATCTTGGTCTTAAGAACTCAATACTCTACATTGGGAATGGCATTGCATTGTTCCTTGGGTGGTTGGTACTGTCTAATATACTCTTGAATTTAATTCTTCTCATGGACTACTGTGTTGGATAAGTTGCATACCTAAATGAATTGCTTATGGTCATGCAAATGGCTTCATTCTGACACTTCTTTTTGTAATTTGCTCTTTTTTTAAATTCTGGATGAGTCATAGTCAGGACAAAATGACCACAAAAATTATCACCAGGGTTCTGAGAAAAATTAATATCTGAATATTGAATGTATGACTATGAAGCCATATATGGACATTTTCCTTCATTCTCTACTCATTTATTTGGAAAATCGTTCACAAACTACTTGGTGGTTCTCGAGCTTAGAAGGCTTCTATAAGAGGTTGATGATGTGGTCTTGAATATGATGATGTACTAGGAAAGCATATTGTCATCCAGCTAACTGATTTTCTGACCTCACTTAGTGGGATAATGTATATTGTTGTATAATGAATGTAAATGATACTGGTTGTACACAGCCATGATCTTTGCTGTTTGAGTACCAGTGATTATTATAATGGAATTATGGAACTGTTTTTCTGGGTAGCTCCAATGCAGTTCTTACCATGCTCTGTAATGATTGTGCTGCAGTTAGCGCGGATTATTTTGTTCATCATCTTTTTTATCCATCTGTGGATCCATTTCAATGAGGTAATCAGCTTTTGCTTTCTTATTCCTCAAGATGTCACAAATGTATCCAGTGCCTGAATCAATGATCAAACTTTTAATTTTGTTACTATCAGGTGAAGACAATCTTTCCTCTTGGCTTTTACAGCTTGCTCGCGGTGCCTCCTATGTTGTCAATCATGAATATATTCTGGTTCTGGAAGATTGCCAAAGGTTTGGTTAAAACTCTTTCAAAAGCGAAACACAAGTGAAAGCCCTCCATACTTATTACTCCAGGACTTGTACATTACTACTATTAGTCATTGCTGTATCTAGATGCCCATTTATTGATTGACTGTCGCAATATACACTATATGCTCAAATGTGATGATAAACTGCATATGGGTTGGCCATATTAAATTGAAAATTACTTCTGATTGACCAACTAAGTCAACATTGGATTGAATCATTACATTGTCGCGAACAATGGCTGCAAGCAAAAGCAGACTCAAAAGCAAATGAAGGGGTTGATGGAATCCTATTTAATTTGGATTATTTACTCAAATATATGCTAAAACAGGTGGTTATCTCTGCATTACATGCAAGGACCCCAAGGTATGAGCTTTATTACACAACCTATAAATAGTGAGGTTTTCTGCAGCTTTTATAGGAATGTTAATGTTGATCGATACTACATTTTTTGTTGGTACAAATTTTTTTGATCGATACCACATTTGATTTGCTACAAGTGTGGTCAGGTTCATCGCCTGGCCCATAATTAATTAAGTGTCTGTCGGCCATGTGGGCTTGGTTGAGATGGTATGAGCAGAGCATCAATTTCTTGACGCGTTTCATTCATTTCATGTTTGGACTTTTTCTACTTTGGGGACTTGGACGAGTGGTGGGTTCCTTTTAACCCCTTTGCTTTTGGTCCCATTTTGAAACCTCACCCACAAATAAAGACAAGGGTTCTGATCTTCTTCAGTGCGCTTTGAAATTTTGACGTGGGCTTCCCGTGTCAACGGTTTTTTTTTTTTTGAATGCGATGTGTTGCGAGCTTGTATGTACCATAAAGTAATAATTCACTTATCTTTTTTATTAAAGCAACGAATCACCAAAAATTTGAAAGTTGAGCATTGGAATCAAACCTTTTTCTTGTCCTTTATGGCTTTCCTATAAAGAACACTCGAGAATTTGAATGGACGTTCGATTGGTGCATGGAATCCAACTTTGTTTACGATGCATAACATGTGCCCATACTTTAACCATTCTTTCTAATTAAACAATATATTATTCATAATAAAAATATTTATTTTGTAGAAGGCTTAGCTTAGTTTAGAGTACAATCAACCTGTCAAAGATTCGCTGGGAAAAGGAATAAATTTGGATTGGATCCGATTAGATTGATAAACTTGTGAAGGTGAGATTTTGTGAAAAAAATGAAGTTACTTAATTTAAGAAAGATTGTGACCTAACCCCAAATTTCCCCAATTACCGATCACAGGCAATAAAATAACAAATGTCAATATATGGCCAAAAACATGTCAATATATAATTATTAGTGTAATAACTTTGATTTATTAAAATAGTTAAGAATATATAACACATATTTAAATAAGAGTTTAAAAAATTGTTTATAAGAAAAAGAATTTTTATATAGCTTTTAAAAATAACTTTTAGAGATAAGTTTATATAAAAGAATTATTATAAATAAATCAATATTTATATAGTTATTACTGTAAAAAATTTTATAATTTAAAAATTATTATAAATAATATAATTTTATTAAAAATAAGATAAATAAAAAATATAAAAAAAAGAAAAGAGGAGAGAGTAAAAAAGAAATAAAAGAGATAAGGGAGGGTAGAGAAAGAAAAAGAGATAAGAGAGAATAGAATAAAATAATAATTATATAGTTTATAAACTCTTTTATTATTTTAAAAATTAATATCAGTAACTTATTTAAAATTATAATTTAATTTAAAAAATATTTTAAATAAATATAATTATTTATTTTTTAAAAAAAATAAAGTAAAATTTAGGTACATAGACATTTTACATATCCATAATACACAATCCAATACACAATAAATGAGGAGATCGTCTCGATCCTGTACTTTTTATTTCTTCTAGTTTTTTCCCTAAAAAATGAAAGCGTGTCGTTAAAAATTTATAGCGTGGACAGAGAACCCAGAATATATCGTGTTGGGGCCGAGTGAATTGGTCGGTCATGTAACTCCGTTTAGAACCATTTTTTGGACCTGGAAAGTCCGCTTAGAACCGTTAACGACCGTTAAGAGGAATGTTAGCTCCGCCAATGTTCCACTTTCCTCCTGGCGCGTCCTTCGTTGCGTTCCGCGCAATTGCTTGAGTCTCAATCTTACCCTTCTCCGCTGCGTTCGTTTCCTCTTTCGTGTTTTTAGCGCTAATAAATTTGCTGACGGAAAGTCCTGAATGAATAATGGTACAAACTCAATAATTTCACCTTTTCCCCCCATTAAACTAGTCCTTCCACTAGTACATTTTTGCCTAGTTTTCTTAGTTGCTTTCTTTTTCGAAAGCTCTTTGCATCAGCTTTTAATTCTTGTGACTGATCACCGGAGAGATAAACAGAGGGTAAGGAAGAAGATGGGGGTTGGTTATACGAATATAGGGTTTTTATAGTGAAACTTGTACTCGGTGGCTTAGATTGAGTTGTATCCATATAAAGTCCAGACTTCATCTATAATTTTGCTTTCTTTACTTTCTTCTGTTCTTTCTCGGAAATGTGGAGTCGATGGTCATGGTGGTGTACAAGCGGTGGTTTTGGTTCTTTGAAGCAAAGGGTGTTTGCGATTGTCAAAATCGGCCATGGTATTGAAGGGAACCTTCATCCCTTTCATCCTCCATCGTTAGGTTTGAGGTATTTTACAGCGGAATGTAATGAAAGTGGAGGAAAGGTGGCATCTTTATCAACTTTGTTCATTGACATCAAACGGGGCATATCTTCATCGGCTTCGGTTTCTTCACCTACTGCGAGTGCCTCATCTGGGAATGGCGACAAAAACAACAACGAAAACAATGGTGTTTCGCAAACTCTAGATTCTATAACCTTCGTAGAAGCTAAGAGGCTTATGAGGTTGGTGGATGTAGAAGCCCTCAAGGAGAAGCTTGGTGTAGAAGGGAAGGAAGTTATTCTATATTCGGAGCTTCTTCAGGCATGTCAGAACATGGGCATTGCTAGGAATCATGCGGAAGCTACATCTTTTGCCCGGGTTCTAGATGAAGCTGAGGTTATTCTTCTTTTTCGAGACAAGGTCTATCTTCATCCCGACAAGGTAAGGCTTAAACTATTTGATTGATCCCCTTTTCCTTTTTCAATCTTCCTTATCAAATTGTTTCTGTAATAGAATATACATAGACTACAATGTATATGCTTAAAGTAGGAATGGAACCTGTGTTTGTGGGTCTCACAATAAAGCAGGATTAGGTGCAGGTCTTTCGCTATAACTGTTTGTAGTTACTTTTCCATCTTTTTAGTGAGAAGGCCCTTTAAGCTGTATGTAATTGCTATAAACCACCATCTGATAATGGTCCCATTGGTGTTTTATGGATTGTGAGATTGATAGTTTAAGCCTGCATCTAAGCCTTTTAACTCGTTAGATTGAAACGGAGAACTTTTTAGGAACCACCCCTTCGCCATAACTCCATTGCTGGTAAGCATTGGTATCTCTACTGAAGCAATCTTCTTATTTGACGGTTTAATGCCTAAGATTCGAAGTTTTCTTTGGGATTTCAACTTAAGTTACAGACAGTATTGATTTGTCATTTTCTTGTTTTGCTTTCTCCACCTTTTTTCTTTCTTGGTAAAGAATGCTGAAGTCCTTAGAAATGACTTAAAGTTTTTTAATTTTCTTCTTGATATTTGATTTTCCATGACATTACTCTGGCTTACTTCTATGAAGACTATATATTTGAGTAGAAGCTATTAAAATCAAAGAGTTAAATCCCGTTTTGACGGAAGTGTAGTTCCCAAAGTCAGATCTGAATCAAAAAGCTAAACCTTGCTAGTTTTAAGCGTAGTGTTCTTACCTCAGACCATGCCTTCATTTAGGCTGGGGGACTATTATGTTGTTTTACTGGTCACTGTGTTTTCAACTCACAGAAAGATTCAGGGAGATTGGAGTGGCATCTTCATTTTTTTGTCATTTTCGTTGCTGATATTAGTTATAACTCCTGAAGTAATATGCAATTTAATCGTTTTTGAAGGTTTGAGCTTTATTGATTCTTCTTCGGTTGCTTGTTCAAATTGTTATGTGTTCAGGTTGTTGATCTGGTTAGAAGAGCAGTACCACTGGCACTGACGGCTGAGGATGATCCAATGAGGGCAGAGTTAAAGATGCTGCAGGAGAAGAAAGAAGACATTGATGTGTTGGCGCATAAGCAGGTCCGGCGCATCCTATGGTCAGGACTCGGCTTTGGCATTAGTATTGTCGGGTTCTTCTTCCGGCTAACATTCTGGGAATTCTCGTGGGATGTAATGGAGCCCGTCGCCTTTTTTACCACGACGACTGGCTTGATCATAGGCTATGCCTACTTTCTGATTACTTCAAGAGACCCTACATACCAAGACTTCATGAAAAGGCTCTTCATTTCGAGGCAGAGGAAGCTTTTCAAAAAGCAAAATTTTGATGTTGAGAGATTCAGAGAGCTACAGATAAAGTGCAAAACAACTCTAGATTGCAATACCACTCTAAAAAACCGAGTAGGAATGGACTTGGATCTGGAAGATGCTTTTTAGTAAGGATTAACATTAATTTTCAGGTAGGTTTATATAATTCTTTTGGAATATACCATGATTAACCTTAACCTTGTACCCGCCTCTATTTTCTTGTCGGCGGGAAGAATTTGACCTAGCTTTGCCGTTCTGCATATAATTATATATTTCCCCCTTGTTCTTTAGCAAGGATAAGAAGACACTTTGCATTCTCCTTTTCTTTCCTTAAAGCTTGGAAACTTCTCTTATGCCGTCATTTTGTTAATGAACACTTGGAATCCATTGTTTAATGATATCGATTATAGCTTCAAGGGATAAACTGTTTTTTCCCCTCTGTAAAGAGTTTTAAATTTTGAAGTAATTTTCTAAGAATAATTTTTAAAATTTAATGTTTAAATTGATATTCCTAATACATAAACATTAAGGTGCATGTACATTTTTTAAATCAAAGTCCTTTTTTCTCTTGGAAGGATATGGTAAAACCAAAACCTATAAATTATTAAATTGACATGCTATTGACCTACCTATACTGTCGAGGACGAAAAGTTACGATAGCCCGAGTAATTTCGATTAATCTCATACAAAAGAAACATTTTTTGATTAAACCCGTTTTGTTGACATTATATGAATTCTAATAAATAAGGAAATTACTTTATCAACCATGCGGTTTGTTGTAAATTTCGTATTATGTACTAGTACCAACTGATTCAAACATTCGTTGATCTGCAAAATGGCTAAATGTACTCAAGCATTCATGTCAGCTGACTTTTTTAGCAACATCGCACAGTACCATAATTGAAATACAGAAGGAATATTGCGAGGAATAAACTGATGCAACCTAATCACATAAGCCTGTACATGCTATTTTTCTTATAGATCAAAAACTCAGCCTCAAGTCCATTCAGTAGTTCCACCACAGAATCTTCACTGGATCCATTGAAGTTCTTCAGAATATCATTCAATGTAGCCCGCATCAAATAAACATCCGCATTTTTCCTTAGCACTAAAACTAAACAAATCTATCAGAAACAAAATTGAGTTGCAACTGACCCCTTCATGTTTCTTCAGCCACTCTAGTATGGAACTCTCTGTTGCCTTCAATTTCACAGGATTTTCTTCATTTGGTTCACAGACCTTTTGGCGTTTGTTTGTCAGCTCCTTCTCAGAGACTAATGGAAGATTCTGTACCTGGCAACCATGGGTAGGTCCAGTCGATTCCTCATCCTTATCCGGGTCACGTCAATTTCCCCACTTATTACCACGTCACATGCATTTTTGATGGATTCTGCGATAAATCTGATGTCTCCTTCTCGATTTCACCATCTTTCTCTGCCTGGCTGCTCCCTTGCTGAGTGCCTTCAAGAGTTATTCCAGCGTTTTTCATTGCCAAATAAGTCTTGATGTATGCATAGCTTACCTGACATCATAAAAGTCAAGTTTATTCAATCTGATGCTCAATGAATGATATATATAATTCCCCAGCCAACAGCCAGTTTTGGGTCATATTACTGCAAATGATGTCTGTTCCTAAGATTGAATAGAACTCCTCGAAAGAAAACATACTTTTTATTAACAAGATTAAAATTTTGAAATCCACCAATAATCACCCATTCACTCAATGTCAACAATAAGAGCAAGTACTAGCACCTCCCTCAGCTGTTAGTAGCTTTTGATACAAGTGATCCAGTATTGTTTATCAGTAGTTAACACATTATACAATTTTGAGAGAGCTTTGGTTAAACTATAAGGATACTTGCATCAAAGGAACCAGTATGTACAAGGTAGCATCGGTTTCAATCAGACAAAAATACTTCAAAATCAGAAAATTGTCTCCTTGGAG
Source organism: Leucaena leucocephala (assembly GCA_037074615.1). NCBI lineage: Eukaryota > Viridiplantae > Streptophyta > Magnoliopsida > Fabales > Fabaceae > Leucaena > Leucaena leucocephala. Next base: position 6,939,634 of record CM073516.1, on the reverse strand, counting down.
AAAAAGTAGGGCTGCAGGTTATATTTGCATCAATTATTATGATAAATTCATCATGAAAGCCAGGGATTGAACTCACCTCTTCTGGTAACTCATTTTTTATAGGCTTCAATTTTTCTGTAGATCCAACCTTTAGAATAGTACCCTGAATTTCTGAGATGATTTCAGGCGACAGTCCAACCATCTCACAGAATCTAGTCCAATCGAAAGGTAATCCTTCTCGGACAGCTTCCAGCAGATATTCAACAACAGTCTGTTCTTTTATAAGAGCTGATCTACTGGAGAGTTCTGAGCTAAAAAAAGTTAGAAAGGAGAGAAATTATATAGTGAAAGCATAATAGTCCTACATCCTTGAAGATGATCACAAACTAACGAGACTTGCAGCAATCATCTGAATAGAAAGACCATCTTGATGCCACGTTTTCCAGGCCTCAAACTTTGCTGGCGTCAACTTCTTTGATTCATTGGGTAGACTTACAGTGGACACTTTCCTTTCTGCAGGAGCTTGCAGGGTTGCTTCTCCATCGAGTGAAGGGTTCAATCCTTGCGACAATTGTTTAACAGCTTGAAGAAAATGATCTCCATACCTCGTTACCAGGTGCTACACAAAATTGTTTATATTTCAAATGATAGGAAGAAAATAACATTGAGAGGAGCAAATGTTATGTAAATGGGGAATTCCTTTTCGTTGGTTTAACATGTCTTAAAACACTATCAGAAGAAATACATTTAATGCAGCATAATGCCCCAAGACGCAATTAGTGATTCTGTGATTGTAAACTATTGCCGATCAATTGTTTCTTCCAAGTTTTAGATCAATATAAAATATAAAAACTCTAACAAGTTATAGTATTTATAAATTGTTAATAGCAGGGCTCATTTTTTCAGACTTCATAGACAGTGCATGGAATCCACATCTAGTTTGATGTAGAACAAGATCACCCTTTAGTTTTATGGGTTAATGGTCAATGCTTATCCTTGTAGAACCAATACGGAACTAATTTGCAAAACGTCTCATGCCCTTGCCAGTATTAAAATTTAAGTTTAGAAAACTAAAGAACTTCCTGATTTACACCATCAATGTTTGCTAGCCTTGCTTTTTGTAGATGGTATTGTCAGCGCAATTTTCTTGATCGTTTGATCGCCGCAAATGGCATATCTACCAAATGGTATAACCATTGCATTAACAAATCAATCAATCAAATCATGAATAAGCTACCAAAATATAAGCTATTCACTACACTTTATAAATCAGTTTATTTATCAAAATATTTGCAAAATATCTACATTTTATCAAAATATCTATAAAATATATCAATTGAATTTCAAAATTCTAAATCAGATTGTTTACTATATTTTATAAACTATTGATTACTCTTGTAAAATAAATAACAATATATTTTTATAATAATTTATTATTTGATATTTTGAAATTCAATTAGTATTTTTTTGGCATTTTCCCTTTACAAATTTATAGCTTATAGAGCACCAAATTAATGTTTATCACTTATGTTTAACTACTCAAATATTAAAGCTATCAAAATATAAAATCAAATTATCCATAAGCTATGAATAGTGAAATTTATCTTGAGTTTAACATATTTTTCTATTATTTAAATATTATCCTCATGTTTTATTAGGTTTGTGGCATTTTATTTCTATTTTTAATACTTTTTTGTATATATTTAATAAAATTTAAATTTAAATGTTAAAAAGACGAGGATGGACACAATTTTCGCACGTTCATGGTAAATGGAAAATTGTGAATAATAATTTTAAAATTTAGATGCCATAATTTTTTAATAATTTTCAAATAGTTTTCTATTACATAATTTTCAAATATTTAATATCGATATATAAATTATTAATAATTAATTTTTCATCTATCATTTTAACGGGGAAATATAGTAAAAGACCCGATAACAAAATTACGAAACCATGATAGACAGATAATCGCAGACTTTTGGCAATGCTCAAATCTGCCCCAAACAAAGTTGAATTTACAGGTAATCCGCGGGGATAACTTCAGTCTCTCGTCGCTCGAACGCTTATTGAATCAGAGTCAAACTAGCAAATCCCTTCCTCGATTCAGAACAAAACTTTTCTTGGCATCAAAATTGTGAAAACCTCAATTTTTTGAAACGCACGTCTGATCTCTCTTGGAATATTTCTGGTTTTGAAATCAGATGTACCAGTGGAGGAAGTTCGAGTTCTTCGAGGAAAAACACGCAGGAAAATGCGCGATTCCTGGGGAGGTGACAGGGAAGATCGAATGCTGCTCAAGCGGCAGAGGGAAGGTGGTGATTGGCTGTGATGAAGGCACCATCTGCTTGCTTGATCGCAGCCTTAAGTTCAATTATGGGTTTTCTGCTCACTCCTCCTCCGTTCTCTTTCTTCAGCAGCTCAAGGTTCAATCTCTAATTTTCTCTCTCTATCTCTGGTAATGCAATTGAAATTGTTTCGTTCGGGTTATGCAAAAGTGATAACTAGCTACGGGTTTTTATGCGGTTTGTATTTTGATTGCTGCTGGTACGTAAACATATCAGTAAAGGAAGGAAGAATGAAAGAGCTTGTCAAGTGTTTGAAAATCTGAATAACCCACAGATTTGATGAAGCTCTACTTCCTCTTTTGTAATTGTCATCTTTTGCTTCATTAGTTGAGTTACCAAAATCCCTTTTATCCTTCCAATTGGTGTGAATATTGGTGAGAGAATTATTCAGGCATTATTGCTAGTTGATAGAACCAATTCTTTCCAGTTACCTATGAGGTTTGACTTTCGAATATCACCAATTCCTTCATTCGTTGATGAATCAGCAACGGAACTTCTTGGCAACTATTGGAGAAGATGATCAAGTAGCCCCCCAACAGTCAACTTTGTGCTTGAAGGTTTTTGACCTTGATAAGATGCAACCTGAGGGTTCAAGCACGACGAATCCCGAATGTGTTGGGATATTGCGAATATTCACTAATCAGTTTCCCGAAGCAAAGGTAAATGATACTGTTGTGCATGCTTGTTATCTGGATATGTTTATACTAAAACTCTTCTGACTTGATTTGATTCTTCCAAGCTCTCATTTTGATGTTGTGGGAACTGTCATACTGCAGATTACATCTTTCATAGTCTTTGAAGAAGTTCCACCTATACTGCTCATAGCTATTGGCTTAGACAATGGTTTTATTTACTGCATCAAAGGAGACATTGCACGGGAACGTATTACCCGTTTCAAACTTCAGGTGGAATATCATTCAGAGAAAACCCTTTCGTCTATAACTGGCCTTGGATTTAGGGTGGATGGTGAATCCCTTCAATTGTTTGCTGTAACTCCAAGTTCAGTGAGCTTGTTCACTTTGCATGATCAACCACCAAGAAGGCAAACCCTAGATCAGATTGGATGCAGTGTCAACAGTGTGGCAATGAGTGACCGCTCTGTACACAGTCTCATAGCTCATTAATTATTAATGAATTTTATTGCTAGCTATATACATTTTTTGTGAAAGCTAAATGTTTTTATATGGTAACATAAACAGGAATTGATAATTGGTCGACCTGAGGCTGTATATTTTTATGAAGTTGATGGGCGTGGTCCTTGTTGGGCTTTTGAGGGAGAGAAGAAATTTCTGGGATGGTTTCGTGGATACCTTTTATGTGTTATTGAAGATCAAAGAAATGGAAGACATACTTTCAACATCTATGACCTAAAGAATCGTTTGATAGCTCACAGTGTATTGGTTAAAGAAGTTTCTCATTTGCTCTATGAATGGGGTAACATAATACTCATAATGACTGACAAATCAACTTTGTGTATTGGGGAAAAGGATATGGAAAGTAAATTGGACATGCTTTTTAAGAAAAATTTATATACTGTGGCAATCAATCTTGTTCAGACCCAACAAGCTGATGCTGCAGCTACTGCTGAAGTGCTAAGAAAGTATGGGGATCATCTATACAGCAAGCAAGACTATGATGAGGCAATGGCCCAGTACATCCATACCATTGGTCACCTTGAGCCTTCGTATGTGATACAGAAGTTTTTGGATGCTCAAAGAATCTATAACCTTACAAATTACTTGGAGAACTTACATGAGAAGGGTCTTGCTTCTAAAGATCATACCACTCTTCTGTTGAATTGCTACACCAAATTGAAAGATGTTGAAAAGCTTAATTTATTTATTAAAAGTGATGACAGCATCGGAGAACATAAGTTTGATGTGGAAACTGCAATCAGGGTTTGTCGTGCTGCAAATTACCATGAACATGCAATGTATGTTGCAAAAAAGGCAGGGAGACATGAGTGGTACTTGAAGATCTTGCTTGAAGACCTTGGTCGGTATGATGAGGCTTTGAGATATATTTCAAGTCTTGAACCAAGTCAAGCAGGAATAACAATTAAGAAGTATGGTCAGATTTTAATAGAGCACAGGCCAGCGGAGACAATTGAGATCCTCATAAGGCTTTGCACAGAGGATGGAGACAAAAAAGGAGCTTCAAGTAATGCATATGTATCTATGTTGCCATCTCCTGTTGACTTTCTTAGCATCTTCATTCATCATCCACAATCCCTAATGGATTTTCTTGAAAAGTATACCAACAAGGTCAAGGATTCACCTGCTCAAGTAGAGATCCACAACACACTCTTGGAACTGTATATAGCCAAGGAATTGAACTTTCCTTCAATATCTCAAGTTACTGATGATGGAGATCTTAACCTTAAGGTAGCGTCAGTGAAATCTACAATGTTAAAAACTCAGTCAAATGGAACAAGTGCTGGTCACAAAAGTTCAGAAGAGGAAACAGATTGTCTAAAAAGGCGGGAGAAAGGTCTAAGCTTACTTAAGAGTGCATGGCCACTGGAGATGGAACTTCCACTTTATGATGTTGATTTAGCAATTATCTTGTGTGAAATGAATGCTTTCAAAGAAGGACTATTATATTTATATGAAAAGATGAAACTTTATAAAGAAATGATTGCTTGCTACATGCAGACACATGATCACGAAGGGCTAATTGCTTGCTGCAAAAGGCTTGGGGATTCAGGTAAGGGAGGGGATCCTTCTTTTTGGTCAGATTTACTTAAATATTTTGGTGAGCTTGGAGAAGATTGCTCCAAAGAAGTGAAAGAAGTTTTGACGTACATAGAGAGGGATGATATTTTGCCCCCCATAGTTGTCCTTCAAACTCTTTCAACAAATCCGTGCCTCGCACTTTCTGTAATCAAGGATTACATTGCTCGAAAGCTTGAACAGGAATCTAAGATGATTGAGGAGGACAGACAAGCCAATGAAAATTATCAGGTTGGTCCCCTCCAAAACCCCCCAATAATAATAATGATAATAATAATTTTACATTTTGATAGTTCATTTCTCATTTTCCATCATTGTGGTGTGTCCATCACATGTGATCAGTAGCTCTTATGACTCCGTTCATATTCTAATATACTTGAGGATTTACACAGAAGTTGCATGCCAAACAAAACTTAGAAGCAATAAAGTATTAGTCAAACCTGAAACAGACTAAATTAATGGACGGAGAAACTTTAGAAGGATGATTGTAACAATGTAGTAGGTGTTTTGTTTGATTGACATATTTGTTGCATGAAGGAGATAATTGGTGTTCGTTCCTTGTGAATAATTATGCCGCACTTAGCTATATGTGCTGCTATGTATTTCAAAACTCTGTTCAGGCTGCTACTATGAATTTTAATGATTTTTTCCCTGGTGCAGGAAGATACACTCGCAATGAGAAAAGAGATTCAGGATCTTAGGACAAATGCCAGAATTTTTCAACTAAGCAAGTGCACTGCATGCACTTTCACTCTTGATCTCCCAGCCGTTCATTTTATGTGCATGCATTCATTCCATTTGCGCTGCCTTGGTGATAATGAAAAGGAATGTCCTGAGTGTGCTCCTGAATACAGGTCTGTCTTAGAAATGAAAAAGAATTTGGAGCAAAATTCTAAGGATCAAGATAGATTCTTCCAGCAAGTGAGGAACTCAAAAGATGGGTTCTCTGTAATTGCTGAATATTTTGGTAAAGGGATTATTAGCAAAACGAGTAATGGAACCACCTGTGGTCTCAGAACTGGAAGCACATCTTCCAGCAGTGGCTTCTGAGGTGTAGCCTTTTTGCCACTCATTTTAAGAGTTCTTCATGAAGGGAAAGCCTGGATTCTTGATGTTCGATGAAATTTTTCATGTGGAGATGTACTTTTCCATCAGCGCTTGTTGACCTACCTTTATACTCTGCGGGAAATGTGTTTGTGTATTTACCCAAATGTGCTGGCTTTTAAGATGATGTGTAGCACATTTGCCGGGGAACATGGTCCGGGTGTTGGGCCGAAGAGTGTTTTTTTTTGCAGACTTGATGCATGCTATGTTTGCCCGGATCTTTAGCAGGATAATTCTCTCGATCACCTCTCGGCAAAATATTGGAGAATACTCTTGACTCTTGAGGGAAAATGTTTAGAGCTTCGGTGTGAATTCAATGTAGAATTTTCTTGCTCTCATGGCATTTTAATTTTTTTCTGGGATATTGCTGATGTTCAGTGTTTAACTATTCCAAAGCCACATAAATGCGATAAAAATGCAAATTTTTTGTCTGCTTGTTTACACATGGCGCATTAGCTCTTCGTTGTATTCAATTTGATATCTCATCTCAGCTATTATTTATATGTTAAACTATTCCCATGATCTTTCTTGCTTGCTAAAGATATTTAACTATTCCAAAGCCACGTAAATGTGATAAAAATGCAAATTTTTTGTCTGCTTGTTTACATATGGCTCATTAGCTCTTCGTTTTATTCAATTTGATATCTCATCTCAGCTGTTATTTATATGTTAAACTATTCCCATGATCTTCTTGCTTGCTAAAGATAATTAGGGTCTTAATTCATTGTTTATATGGATAGAGGGGCGGATTGGAAAATTCAAGCAACTGCGAAGAAATTAGCATAAAGGGCTCAAATACGTCATTAGAAGGATACGAGTATCCAAAAGAGGAGTCATTTAAATCAGATACAAAAGTAAGTTATCATTATTCACTTCTTTTATTCACCTTTCTTTTTTTTTTTTTTAAAAAAAATATCATCTATATTAGATCTTAATGATTTAAATTAATTTATATGTTTTTTGTTTTTAAAATTTAACATTTTAATAATATTGTTTAAAATATTAAATATGGACAAATTAAATTTTTTGCTAAGTATAGGTATCTTCCTTTTGGAAGTAATTCTATTAGAGTACTATTTTTTTTATAAGTTAGGGTTATTGCCCAATACAGATAGGTTATATTAATAGAGAAAATTAATCTCAAACACTTATAATTAAGTAGTTCCCTCAAATGGCACGAATATATAATATGTATTGAAGATTTAGAGAGATCCTCTTTTGTTAGTGTATCTGTCATCTTGTTTTTCTCCTTTTGAATATATTTCAACTGCACCTCCTATGACCTAATAATCAATTGTTTAATCAGCAAGAAAAGTAGATTGTCAATCTGAGTATTATTCCTCTTTCTAACATATCAATAAAGAGCATTGAATCTGACTCAATTATAATCTTTATGTAGCCATGACCATGCGAATAGAAGCCCTTTTAAGATAGCTCATTGTTCAGAGTCATAAGTATTACACAATCCAATAAAATATGTAAAATTTATCAACTAATTACCTGTAGAATTCTTTATTATTCCTCCACAACTAATAATACGACAAGTTCTTGACATGTCACTATCAACATTTATTTTATATCATCCTTTTGGTAGGAGCATCCATTTTAAGTTTCCATGAGATGTTTGCTTCATATTTATGTGAGTAGAGTGAGCGTAAGATTTCAAAACTTGTAAGATAACATGTTCTTTGTTTCAAATGTTTTCCTTCATCACAATTAAAAATTATCTTATTCCTCTAAAATCAAAACTTGTAAATTGTAACTCTCCAAAAAATATTCCATTTACCTTCAACTTTAACTAGATCTCTCTTTATGATTAAATGCAAACCAATTTTTACAGAAGTAATAGAGAAAGAGGATGTGTACCTTGGCTAAATGAGATTTTTCCATAGTCTTTTAGCATAAGTACAAACCCTCAATATATGTAAAATATCCTCATCCTCATTAGTGCAACTTGGGCAAGAAGGAGACTCCGATGACCACTTACTCCTCTAAACATGGTAAAAAATCTATTATTAAAAGTCATTCACGTAAATACTTTAATTCACTCAACCCCAGCTATTTATATATGTCTTTATATAAGGGATTATAATTGTCTTCTTTATTCTCTTCTTTAAAGAGTAAGCACTTTTAATAAAGAACAACTCAATTGAAGTAGCGCTTCAAATCATAATATCATAATCAGCATGTATCATATGAGGCAAAGTTCAGAGTAAGTATTGGTACTAAATTTAATTTAAATAGTTTAAATTAATTGTGAGTCAGGCCCAAACTTAGAGTAGGTGATTTAGGCCCAAAAGAATAAAAGAGGAGGTGATACAAGATCCAAGACAAATTAAAGAGGAGAGAAAGAGGTTGGGAAAAATAATTAGAACAAATAATAGAATATGCGGTGAGCGTGGATCGAACACGCGACCTTCAGATCTTCAGTCTGACGCTCTCCCAACTGAGCTATCCCCGCACATGTTTGTTAGTTCCTAATTATTTTTTATACATTTATAAATAATTAAATTCCACTTGCGAAGAGAGTCGTTCTTAACTTCACTGTACAATTATCTCTCTTTGTTGTCTTTATTCATTATAAAAGCGTCCTCATAAGCCTAGAAGGTAGAAATACATAGCACCAAAATGAAATAGAAAAACAAACTTGAGGAATACATGTAGAAATGAGGAAAAAGATGTTTACTATAACTCTTCAATAATGCCAAGTAATCTCAGGCTATAAAAATAGAGGCGATTCGAAACTTGAGTTCTTTTGAGCTTGAGAGTAATTGTTAATTATGAAATCATCCTAGAGGACTTGAAATCACTAAGCTACTTCTGTGGCTACAATGTGAAATTGTCCAAATATGACGGAACTATTACAAGAAAAGTTTTCTGTATTCATCTGTTTCTTGAGCCATCTCTTCCACGCTTATATCTTTCCTCTCCTTATCCAAGTCAAGCTTTTGCTTCAATTCCTTCTCCTTCTGATCCATCTGCGACGTTCACAAACAGCCAACAAACAATGAATATTAAACCAATCAGTGTCAATATTAACAGCATTAACTTCATTATCCCTCCACATCATAGATCTCATCATTCTTCTCAAAATCGCAACCTATTCTGGGGACGACATGAATATGAACATGAGGAACAGTCTGGCCAGCTTGAGGGCCATCCTAATCAAAGAAAGATAATTTAACAAGTTTTGTGACATTCATGAAGCAAAACATGTGGCCAAGCTAGCACCATAGTCATTTGCAGATGGGGAAACTTTGCATATTGCATACAAGCCAAAAACCACAAAGCTGAACTCCTCTCATGTACACAACGAAGTTGGCGTCTTTGTCCAAGTTTTAGTTCACAGATCAACCAAAAATATGCATAACAACATCAAATGGTACAGAAAGCAGCTACTTTCAAATTTCAGCCTAGAAGTTTAGTTATAAAACATTAGACGACCTGTATTACAAACAGACAAAATGTAAATACAGTAATTATTCGGTCGAAAAAGGTATGCAAAGAAAAATATGCATTAAGAATGTTAATTATATCTTCCTTATAAAGCAAACAAGAGCTAAACGTTGTTTGTTCAAGCAATTATATCTATCATAAAAATATTTGTAGAAAATGAAATTAACTGAAAAGATAATTAAATCAGTCAAAAAACATAGTACAATTAATTTTGGATTATAGGCTTATAAGAAACGCTTGGTGACAACAAAAAGTGTACAACCAAGAACCAGACAAAAACTTCCAGAATTACACACGCACGCACGCACATGTATATATTTCAAAGAACAAAGCAGACTGAAAAACTATGAGCACCCTCCTACCGTCTTACTTGGATGGCGAATGTAAGTGACGATGCCTTGTGGTAATTCTCAAGCTGACTACCAACTTTTTGTGAAGTGAGCCACAAATCAGAAGTCTCATCAGCAGTGAGATCCCGCTTTGGACAGATCAGCACATGTGAATACTGTTAAGTCAATCAAGCTCACTAAATGCAATTGATTTTTTCAAATTTTATTCTTAATGCTTGAGGGTTTTTAGAATATGCTAAATCTAGCCATTCCACCAGCATCTTCAAACAGATGCTGGCAGGCGTATGGATAAATGTTAAATTATATAGATATTCCCAAATAAAACACACCAACTGTACAACCAAACATGCTTTCGCCAGATGGAATGTCTGCTCAGCTAGCTAATCACATGGCTCGTCAATAAACTATCAACACTATCATAAGATTTGTCAGCGAATACTTGTCATTCTGATGTTGTTTTAGTGAAGAAACTGATTAATGATGAGCTATGCTAACAACTGACCACCAAACTAAATGCACCAAGCCTCATGGCAAGAAAGATGGATATACATATGATGTCATCAGATGCTAAATCTGCAATTCCATCAGATAAAATAAAAAGTGAAGATGTAGGAAAGAAGTTTTCAGAGAAGGAAGTGAACTCTATATCAAGAAATAATTACAATTAATTTTGGGTTTGCAATTCCTCTAATAATATTTGCAACTCTTCTAATGGGATTCACAAAATTAACAATAGAATTTATAACTTTCCCTAAGATATTGACAACTCTCTAACGAAGTAATTGCAATTGCTTTTGGGCTTTGCAAATTTTCTAATGATATTTGTAACTCCTTTAATGGAATTTGCAACTTTAACAATAGGATTTGTAAATTTTTCTAAGATATTTACAACTCTCAAATTGCAAGATATAGCTTTCAGGTTTGTAACTCCTGTAACATGATTTGCAACTTTCCCTAAGACATTTATAACTAAAAGTGCATTACAATTGCTTTCATGTTTGCAACTCCTTTAATAGAATTTGTAACGTCAATAATAGAATATGTAACTTTCACCAAGACATTTACAAATCTAACGAAGTTGCAATTTCAGTTATAAATGGCTTAGAGAAAGTTATAAATGACATTGTTCAAGTTACAAATGCTATTACAGGAGTTACAAATTTCATTGCATGAGTTGCAAACCCGAAAGCAATATATTGAAACTTCAGTTGTAAATGATTTATAGAAAATTGCAAATTTCATTGCATGAGTTATAACCCAAAAGCAATATCTTGCAATTTTATCTTGCAGAATTTTGTTCTTATTTATTTATTTTTGCTTCTGCTGCATTTTTATGTTGTTCCTTATTACTACTTTTCAGTTGATAGCAATTATGATGGAAGAAAATTTTTGAGACACAGTTTGATGGGAATTCAAGTTTGTTCTATGTTGAACTACACAGAAACATATAATTGTTGCATCAGGTTGAAGATAATGAGAAATTTTCTGCCCGATTGGGTCTTGAGGTTAGCTTGTGGAAGAGATTTGATGATATCTGTTTACTTTCTCCACAATTCTTATAGGAGATGCTGCATGTTTGACTCTCACAATTAGCTAATTTTGAACTTTTGCTTTCTATAATTTGTGTTTAGATGACTTCATGATGACATTGGTCATCAATCGCTTATTTTGTATTACTAGTCCAGTCCTATGGTGATATTCACTGTCATTAGACTAATTGATTTCTTGTAACTAGTGCCCCTCAACCTGGTTAAAGTTTGATGTGCAACTTTCTGCTCACAGTTTATAACCCTTATTCTTGTTGTTTTAAATATTAACTTAGAAGGGATTGGCCCATGGCGCTGAAGTCCATATCGTAGCATTCTCCTTGCATATAATAGTTAATGAGCAGTGTCACGATCTTGAAACTTTTGCCATGATCTTTAACCATGCTGAGTAGTTGCCTTCAAGCATAGACATAGGCTGGATGTCTAGATGCTCTATACACGAAGTTAAGAATGGTTGGTTGTTGAGAAAGATAGGGAGGCTAAGGTTTTGAAAGTGGTTGTTTCCCCAGTTGAATATGTAACTTCTTATATATCTTACAAAATTTACACTTGTAATAAATTAGAATTTGTATTTGTAATATGCAACTTACCAATAGAGAATTTTGTTAGTTCATAGTCTTGTGGTACTCCAACTAAAATGTTGTTTTGGTCATTATTATCTAAAATGGAGTCTTAACTATGATTGTTACCTATTGTAGCTTGCCCTCAGCAAAAATGTTAGAGCATGAAGTTTGTTAGGATTAGAAGATACTCCTTGTTATATATTGCCTTGGAATAATGCCTTTTAGTGCCAAAGAGATAAAACTAAGTTCAATTTTATTACTTTGAACTAGGAATAAGGGATCATGGATGATTTTCTAGGAGATATCTCAGTAAACTTGGAGATAACATTTTACGTTAAACATTATGTATATTAGGACCATAATTTATAATTTAAGTCTGCATATACCTCTTGCTTACATGTAGATGGGCACACTAGAGTTCTTGTCTGCATATACCTCTTGCCAATCTTCCAGGAGTTACCAGCCTTGTAGTTGGTTTGCTGGTGTGGGTGACCTCTTTTTCTCCAATCTCTGGTGAGAAAGTGAAATTTTGAATTGTTCTTCTACACTCATAAATTATATGTGATCTTTGTTGTCTTTTTGGTTTTACAGAGTTTAGACGAAACCTAATATGGTGGCTAGTATATCACGAGCTCAACTCAATACAAGAATTTGCTTTAAGCCTACTTCTACCAAGGGAGATACCTACGTTGACCAAATGATGTTTCAATTTTTTGTAATGTTAAACTTTATAATGTTCAATTTTTATAATGTTCAACTATTGACCAACTGATATTTAAACTTAAGTAATCAATTTTCAGTGTTCAACTTTTATAATGTTAAACTTTGTAATGATTATTACCACATTTTGTAATGATTATGTATAAATTTTCTCTTAGACATTTACAACTCTAAAATTGCAAGATATTATTTTTGGGTTTGCAACTCTTTCAATGATATTTACAATTTCTCTAATGAGATTTACAACTTCACCAATGAGATTGTCAATTTTCCCTAATACATTTACAACTTTGTAACAATTGCAATTGCTTTTGGGTTTGCAATTATGCAATAGTATTTGCAACTTATGTAATGGGATTTATAACTTCTGCAATATCATTTGTAACTTTCTCTAAGACATTCACAAGTAAAATTGCAAGATATTATTTTCAGGTTTGCAACTCATGTAATGAGATTTGCAACTTTCTCTAAACCATTTACAACCAAAATTTCAATATATTGCTTTTAGGTTTGCAACTCATGCAATGAGATTTACAACTCCTACAATGTGATTTACAACTTTTTCTAAGCTATTTACAACTGAAATTGCAACTTCGTTAGATTTGTAAATGTCTTAGTGAAAGTTGCAAATCTTATTATTGAAGTTATAAATTCTATTAGAGGAATTACAAACATGAAAGCAATTGTAATGCAATTTCAGTTATAAATGTCTTAGGAAAAATTGCAAATCCCATTAGAGTAGTTACAAATCCTATTGTAGAAGTTGTAAACCCGAAAGCTATATCTTGCAAGTTTATCTGATAGAACTACAGATTTAGCATCTATGGCATCATATCTGATGACATCATATCTATACCCATCAGTCTTGCCACAAGGCTTGGTGCATTTAGTTTGGTGGTCAAAGTCATTGGCATAGCTCATCATTAATCAGTTTTTTCACTAAAACCGTATATGAATAACAAGTATTCGCTAACAAATATTTTTCTTGATAATGATATTGAAAGATTTAAATTAAAGTTAATTGATATAGATAGAACTTAAGAACAAGATGAGAGAAAGAAACGTATATCACAAAATGTATAAATAGCACTTAATAGCTGTAGATGGAAACACAAAATGGAATCTCATAAAGTTACTGTCACACATTGATGTTAAAGCTTCGTCTTCGTCTTCCAAGGGTAATTTGGTATTCTCACTAAGATAGATTGAGTCTCCTAGCCAATCTGTTATTTTTTATATTTTTATTCCTAAATTGTCATTTTTAAAATCATATCATTTTTATTTGTCTTTTTCCCTTAATTATTTTTGTCAAACTCTAAGAATAATTTCTTACAAAACCGTAGAACTGTTCAACATTAGGCCCAGCCCAATATTCCGAGACCAACTGAAGACTCGAGTTCGATCCCTCACTCTACTTTATCCAGTCGGATAAAATACAGGTTCTTCACGGTCGAGCTTTTCTGCTCTTCAACAATGGCTTCCTTCTGCAACACCGTTATGGCCACCAGTAGCAATAACAGATGGATTATGGCCTCTCTCCGATCAGCTTTACCTTCAGTTCCTCCCCCTTCTTCCTCCCTCTCGCGGTGCTTACCTCTCGCTGTAAAGCTCTCCTCATCAGCTTCTCGCTCGCACAGGCTACGAATTTCTCCAGCCAAACCCAAATTGTCCCTCAGATCTTTCAATGGTCTTTCTCCTCAAAACCCTTTTTTCTTTTCCGGAGCGTCCTCAGGTAGGATTTTCCTCTATTTTCTGCTATTTTTATGAAAATATTCCATAATATAATCGTACTGGCTCGTCTAATTTATACCTGTTAGTAGTTTTTATTTCTTGTGCTTCTGTTACGGAAGTTTTCTGTAACTTGAGGAAGTCTTTTTTTTTTTTTTTTGGTTTTTCCTTTCACCTATTTTCTTAAACTAAAATTTGTGAAGTTGTTGACTGACCCCCTAGGCTTGACTTGTATGCATTTCTGGCAAATATTGTGCCTTTTTTTGTCCTAATAGAATGGTGGTGTCTGCATATATTGATCTTCTTCTTAGGATTTCAGTTTATTGTGCCATATTAGTTAAGCGTGCCACATAGAAATTGCAACTTGAATATTATAATTTGGAGTTTTATTGGCAGTTTTCTTTAGATTGATGTGATTGTTAATTGGAAGAGTTTATGCATGGTTGATGCTTTCAATTTATATCTGCTATTTGATTCCTCCTCGACGTGAGCTGTTGTTGTTGAAGCACCATGGGAAGGGGCCGAATAGTTTGGGCCCTATAGTTCCCCATATGGTAATGAAAGAAAATGGTGGAGGCTAGTGCTTTTGTTGGTAGTCTATGGTATCACTCCCGTATTTAGAAGTAGTCTCTTACTTTACTCGATTGTTTTGGGTGTACAACAATGTCACATTGCAGAGGTTTTATAGCTGTTATGTATGTATGTGAATTGAATATCAGAATTTCATGTGGAGAAATCAAACACATGGGCTTCTGGCTTGAAGCTTCAATCAGAAACTTTGTTGGTTGTTTTGCCTTGTGGTTGAGTAGAATCTTTATGATATTGGCTGCTTTGAATTGTAGCAGTTTGAATCTAATGCATATGATCTAATTGAAGGCTTTCATGCGACCACGTTACTTTGTCAGTTGACCCAGACTTTAGCATAATAACGAAAATATTAAAGTCAGCATAGAGATTGAAGTCTTGATTGCACTCACTGTGTATAGATTAGCAATTTACTGTTGAAAGCAGAAATGCAAGTTGACTACTTACCTTTTTTCCGGAAAAAAAAAATCTTGATATCTTACATTGAAGAATTGTTGTAGAAGTTCTAGTGAACTTAGTCTATTTTATGTTTTATGTATACTTTTTTTTTTTATCGTTATAGTATTTTCATATTGGCTTGCATAATTGTGTGCAGAATTTACCAGCTTCAGTAATTGTTTTACAATCATTGACAATGGTGGTCGAGTTTATGCCATGAGACATGGAAGACGGGTGCCAAAGCTCAACCGTCCTCCCGATCAGCGCCGGGCTCTTATTCGGGGTCTCACAACTCAGCTGCTTAAATATGGCCGCATCAAGACCACCAGAGCAAGAGCCAGCGCAATTAGGAAGTATGTTGATAAGATGATCACATTAGCAAAGGACGGTTCTCTTCATAAGAGGAGACAAGCCCTTGGTTTTATCTATGAGAAACAGATTGTTCATGCTCTGTTTGCAGAGGTTCCGGAGCGATACGGTGAAAGAAATGGAGGCTACACAAGAATCATCAGAACCCTACCAAGGCGAGGTGATAATGCACCAATGGCTTACATTGAACTTGTTTAGCTTTGAGAATGGATTGTTCAGAAAAATTTTGTAATGTTTAATTATTCTGTATCTTGCTGCCTAAGTTTGTATTTTTCTTCTATCTATGCCAGAACAATTGATCTGTGCTCTTATTACTGATTCTTTGCATATTGAAATCTTCATTCAAAGGAGGGGACAGAAAATTTCGTTTTTGGGAAATAGAAGGCTAATGTAAAGCAAAATACATTCTATATATCTAACTCCTCAGTTTCTCACACTTTAGAGGAGGATACATGAAAATGCTACATTGGCAATCAATAACATGATGAGCAGCTACAATCCAGTTGGCGCATTCTTAATTTAATACAAGAACATTTTCTTTTAACAAGTGATTCTCAAAAAAGCAATTTTAAAAAAATGAATAAGAAGCAATTTTAAAAAAATGAATAAGTGATTTTCACAAGAGCAAAGTTAATAAACATCTAATGTGAAATGCTAAACTATGGCATTCAGCTTTTAGGCAGAGTCTCAAGGAAAGACGAAGGGTGTGTTTGGTTTAATGGAAGGGAGGAATTTTTTTTCTTTTGCCCACCTGGTTCATCTGAGTTTTGTCCCAACTACATCCGGATCTGACTCACATCGTGCACTTGGCTATAGAGAGATTTTAATAGAAGGAAAATGAAGGAAGAGAAGATGAAAGATTTTATTATTATTTTGTTTGGATTAACATTAAGGAATGGGAGAGGAAGGATTTTCTTGTTACTTTATTTAATTCAAGAAGGGAGAGGAGAAAAAATATTTTTATATAAACAAATTTAACCTTATATTATTTTATAGATTTTTTAATAAAATATAATAGATAGGTAATATTGAGATATTAAAAAATTATAGACATATTAATATTATAAAATACAAATATTACATCTCCCCTCTAAATGTTTTCAATTTTAAAAGGGAGGTAAAGCTTAGGAGGGAAGGAAAAATTAAAAAAAAAAAATTCTTCTCCTCCTAAAAATTTTTATTACCCAAATAAGGGGATTGTAGTATCCTCTCCCCTCCCCCAAAATCACTAAGGGATGGTAACTTCAAAATGCCCCCATAAAGTTTGTTGGATTAATAAGAATATATTTATATATTAAAAATAAAAGTTTAAATTTTATTACTGATATAAAAATCTCTATGGATGATGTGTAACTATCATATATAAATGAGATAATTTACATTATCAAACAACTTTTGACCATTTTAAGTTGGATAGACTAAAAAGATCATTTTATTGAGATTTGTTCTGCGTTTTGCATAAACTGTGTAGCATAAAAAATGACACCGACAAACTCTTTAAAATTGTACAAATGGTAAGGCGTCTGACTTAATTTATAATTTTTTAAAGACTTTTTTTTGTACAAAAATTCTTAGAAATGAGTTAGGTTCACCAACAATCTAAAAATATAGGGAAGTCTTCTTTCTTACTAAACGATACTAATATCAGGCAGGTTTAAAGACTTTTAAAAGAGAGATTTGAGTGTAGAATAGCTGTCAATTTCTACGTTTCACTTACATTGAACCTATTATCAACAGACTTACTCGATACTTGGTTTTACATAGAGAATCAACTTTTGCTAATCTTTGGATTATATAAGCAGCTACTAAGTTTTTAGGGTAAATTGTACTAGGGATTCCTCAAATTGTTTGTCGGCGGAGATTTTGTTAATCTTCAAGAGATCTAAACACTCAAAATAATGGAAAAATTTGTCTCCGATCTTAAGTAAACTTGGTAAATTTCTCACTCTTATCTTTGTGTGAACTTACACAAATTTTGCATCTTAGAATTACTGATATTTTTATCATCAATTGATCTTGACATTATCTAAATCTAGGTATGGGTTTAGATCCGTCTTCAATGTTTCTTAGATTTGTTACTTTTCTTACGATTTCATGAATTTTGGTTGTTCAATCTGTTAGACTTGTATCAAACCCTCTTCTCCTAGAGTCAAATTCATTTCCCATCTAAAGTATTTTTTTTTTTTTTTGGTTTATTGATGTATGGATCTCTTCGTTCTCTTCAAATCCATTTCCCCTCAAGTGGTGGATTCCACCCCCCCCCCCCCCCCAAGAAGTATCGATTTTCAAAAAGTTTTTTTTTTAATTTTTTTAGATCTCGTATTTAAACAGTCAAAGTCTGAACCTTCTAGGGCCAATACCTATTTATTATTTTAAATATTTTTTTATTATCAAGTCAATATATTTTTTCTTTTATTAAACATAAAACTATTTTTAACATATTTGATTTAAATTTATCATAAGTTTTTCAATAAAACAAGTATCTATCTATTTTTCTTAATTTATTTTCTGTCAAATTTCACTTCAACCTTGTATTTTTTATCATTCAGAATATTAGATTATTTCTCTATTTATTATATTCCTCTTATTCAACTTATCCCATATAAAATTAAAAGTAGAATCAACATAACCATTCCTATTGATTAAAAGAATGTAAAACTTACTAGACGTTTGTAGATCTCGAATTCAAGTCCTAAGAAAAAACCTATATTAAAAAGGTAATCAAGAACTTCGAAACTGGATATCTATCAACTATTAGTTAATTCTCATTGTTTGAGCATTATCAAAGGTTTCAAGGGGTAGTTTTCTGTTGGAGATAAATCAATTTAATGTAGACTTATATATTAATCGGTATAAATATAAAATTTATAAACAAATTGTATTATTATTCATAAGTGGTAAATAATACAATAACTCACTGAACATTTGAACCATGCACCTCTGGAACACATAACTCTGTGATTACAACATGAAAACTACCGTGGTTGTGCATGTTTAATTTCTTACTTTTATGCAATATTTCACCATGTTTAATTTTTTTTTTTATGATTTTAAAGAAAGAAAAACTTGGATGATCATAGCACGTAGTGTGAAATGCATTTGTTGATAGCAGAAAATGAGTGATCAAGAGGATACAGAACAAACCCCAAGGAGAAGAAGTACAAGAATTATTGCATTGGAAAAGAAGAGAGAAAGAGAAAAGAAGGCTCGAGATGAAGCAAGAAAGAACTGCCCTGATTACAAAGGAAAAGGAAAAGCTGTTCTTAATGGTGAAGAAGATTATGAATTGATAGATGATGAAGACGGCGATGAAGAAGACGATGAGTATGCTCCAAATAAGAAGAGGGGACGCAAGAGTAGACCACTTAATCAACTCTTCTCTTTGACTCAGGTATCTCTCTTTATTTCTTCATTCTTGTCTGGCAATTTGTTGAGTAAAAGTTAATTATAAATGTACACGTGCATGTTTTCTTGTTTTGTGAAGTTTAATATGTACTGTTACATATACTTTAATAAATGAGAAAATTACTATGAAGTTCCCATAAAGAATATAATCATCAAAAAGTCTAACAATAAGTGAGCAGTCTAGACCTATTATTATTTTATGCACTATAATTTATCATCATACACTACTTACTTGTTGTAAAACTTTTCTTTTAATAAATTGTGAATGTTACTCCCTCTAGTCGATATTATAAAACCTTTTTTAAAAAAAAATGATCATAATTATAAGAGTTAAATACATGAGTCATTAGTAATTTTTTTTCAAGTTTACCTTTACTTGCAAATAGAGTCATTAATGTTTTCCGACTTTTCATTTCTCATTTCCAATCATTCTTAAATAAGGGTTGAATGTTGTGGTTCAGTATCATTAACCATGATTAATCTATGAATGTACTTGCTAGATGGGCTAAAACAAAGAGCTTAAAATAACTTGTACTTGAATGATATATAATATTGCACTTTGCACCCTTTGGCATCTCTTATATTCACTTTCTTTTTATATGTTTTTAGCCCATTCAAGAAGGACAATACACTGAGTATTCAAGAACACATGGTAAGCTTGTTAGCTATATATATTTCAAACTTGCTCGGGTTGATTTTTTTCCCCTGCATGCTTAACCATATTATATGTTTGAACTTCGTTGTTTGCAGGGTTACCCAGAGCACTACCTAAGGAAACCCTTGAATTCGTGCTTGACCTCCTACAGAGGTGAAAACTAATGAACATTTCTATCTTTGTTGATAATGCTTCAGCAATGTCAGAGTTCAAGGGATTAATTTGCGTAACACTCTCATGAATGATCATAAATCTCAGTAAATTGCGCAGGCAGGACCCAGACGAGTTGTTCGCTCAGCCTGTAAATCCTGATCAAGTGAGTTTTTATCTCACTTTTTCAAAATCCAATTCAAATGATTGCTCTTGTTATGTTGTACTGGAGATTTGCTTTAACACGTTCACGTTTAATTCATACTATAGAATAACTGTGTTCATGCGAGTATATATAATGGGTTTGCTTTGAAAAGTTGCAGGATTATCATAGGATTGTGAAGGAGCCTATGGACATCGGCACTATGAGAGCCAAAGTACATGAGAATATGTATACTACTTTCGAACAGTTTAAGGTTTGCACATTTCATGCTCTTTCTTTTTCAAATGAAAAATGTTCTTTCTTCATATATTATCAATGAGTGTGTGTGTGTGTGTGTGTGTGTGATATCAAATAATTGTGAAACATGCTATCAGTTTGAAACTTTAAACTGATATATATGCGTGTGTGTGCGTGTTTAATCTATTTTGCATGATGTGCAGAGGGATGTGTATCTAATATGCTCCAATGCTATGAATGTCAATCCCTCGTCTACAACTTCTCACAAAGTGGTAGGATCAACATATTTAAAATTGCAGGCTGATATATACAGTTCTACTTAACCAGTGTGCACAAAGAAAGATGGGGGACTTATGTGTGTGTGTGGATATTATTTACAGGCTAAAGCTATCAACGACGAAGCTTCGAGGGTGTTTCATGCCTTATCTGCTGATCCTGAATTTTTTGACATGTGCTACTTTGGCTTGGACAAAAAGAAGTCAAGAGCAAGAAAAAGCCATGCACGATCCAAGAGTTCTGGTCATCGTCCAAGGAAACTTTCTTCTAAACCTGGAGGTATGTATATATGTCATCTGCCTTCTTCACTTGCTTCTAAATTTTTTGGATGTGTTAAGACGGGAATTAGTTTTTATATATCATGCACGATTCTTATATGCTTTAAGGTCCATATATCAACAAGACGTGAGCTAGAAACTTTTGTAAGAGTCACGGTTTGCAAACCCATACTGGACCGGCTGGGTTAGCCCGGAAGCCATCAACCTGCCCACCTGGCCGGTTCAGTCCAGCCTCCAACCCAACGCATATTTGACTAGGGGGTAACCAGGGACAACCCCAGGAGTAACCAGGGTAACTTGCTAAGTTGAGTGGGTTACAAGGTTATTTTTTTTAAAATGTTTCAAAAGCAAAAAAATGTTGTTGTTCTTTTTTTTTTCTTTTATTTAGAAACAACTCTGCCTTCCTTAAGTCTTATGCCATCGATTCAATTTCACTCAGCCTCAGACATACAGAAGTTAGAACCCTTCCACCACCTTGCGATTGCTTTTCTCTTCTTTCTATTTTGAGATTTTGTTATGTAACAGACATGCATGTATAAGACATTCATCCTTATGTAGTGTTTGGATGGTATGAATGAGAATTTAAATTATATTATTTTAATTTTCACTCTCATGATTGACCCAGGTGAGAAGTGAGAACTACTAACTTTTAACTCACTGTCTCAATCAATTCAATGACTAATCCAGTTTTTAGTACTTTAGTAAGAGTTATTCAAGCTTCTGATTCACATTCCATGAATATATCCTCCTATGAAATGAGAGATTATTGAATCAACTAACTTAACTGTCATAGGTGGGAACTCTGGTGCTAATAATTCCATGGGAGCTGAAGTAGATAAGAGGCAAACATATCGTCCAACAGGTGGAGATTCCATATTTTCTGAAGTCTTGGATGGACCCAAAAGCAACTTACAAGTAAGTTATCTGTTCGAGTCATTTATATATTGCATCTGTCCGCTTAATGGTTCTTAGGTTACTGTGTATATATATTCATTGTCCAACCTTAATACCAGTTTCTTAATTACCATGGCATTTTTAGCTGTTTTGTTTCCTTATTCTTCGTTAACATCATATCATGCATACTGTCACGTTATTGTGTAAGAAATATAGTTAAACAATTCTTTGCCATTTCTGTTTTTAATTATGTTCATCTGCATTGCAGTTTCACAAGCCTTCTTGTTACTACCAAGACAGCCTGGCAAGGTTCGTGGAAGATATGGGACCTACAGTTAAAAAATTTGCAGCTAGTAAAATAGAATCGTTTAGAAAATATCAAAGTATGTGTGGAGAAGCCACAAGACCAAATCCTCTTGCTAATTTCCTTGACACCACTGAGAATATTATAGGGCCCACTTCAACATTGCCGCCGCGGCCACCACCTCCTCCTCCTCGTCCACCTCGGCCACCGACAGCAGCAACAAGACGTAGCCATGATGCTCCTCGTGGCGTAAATTATCCAAACATATCAAATAGGCCCCTCACTATCCCAGGTTTTACTGCTCAAGCCCCTCAGGAAACCAGAAATATCAACATTGACAGAACTGGTGATTATAAGGGAAAGAACGTGGCGGTGGATTCACAAGAAAAGTGGGAAGCTTACGCGGCTTCTATTCTGAGTAGCTATTTTATGAACAGCGAAGGAGGATTAAGAGGAAGGGGCCCGAATTTGAATGGTGAAGGTTCAAGCTCTAGCGGCAATATGGCTCCTTCATTTCATCAGAACAGGTCTCCTTTCCGAAACATATCGTCTTCTTTTCAAGCAGCTAATCAGAACCAGAACCAGAACCAGGGCATGCAATGGAACGATCGTCCTGAAGCATCAAATGCCAGAAACACTGTTAGGAATGTTACACCCAGCGAGTTTACCCAAGTTCGTGTGTGGCCCAGTATTGTAATCACTGGGGCTGAGGCCCAGTATAGGCCCACTATTGAGCCCATTAGAAACTATGACAGACAAGTTCCCTTCAGGCCCCAGGACCAATCTCTGTTGTCTCGGCGGAATCTGGTGAGGCAAGAACAAGAGGCGACGCAAGGGCAAAATCTCTCTGAGCCCTCTCTTTTGTCTCAGAACTTGACAGAATTTGATTTTACTCTATTGAGGCAAGCTCTCTGGTCGCAGCAAATTCCTGCAGAGCAGGCCAACGCTGGAAATAATAAATTCACATGGCAATCTTTCATGCCTCAGCAGATTCCCCAAGAGGCCATGAACCTGATGAATGGCTATAATAACTCCTCAGGGAACCCCCTCTTGTCTCAGCCAAGTATATCAAATTCAAACCCTATCATGATGAATGGATATAATACTCTATCTGGTGGTGGGCAATCTTTTATGTCTCAGCAAAGGCCTGAAGATGTGGGCATCATTACTGAGTGGCAATCTTTTCTTCCTCAGTCAGATTCCATTACATGCCAATCTTTTATGCATCTGCAAAAGCCCCAAGATGCACTCATGGCGCAAGCGCAGGCACAAGCCGTGGCTGGGTATTATGAGAGTCTCTCGCAACAAGTAGCAAATTGGAATGAGGAAAGACCCTCTAATTTGTACAACTTGGGCAACAACACACATCAACCAGATGAATTCCAAACAATATGGGCCCCGATAGACCTGAACACTATCCCCATCACAGACAACACAAGCATTTATACTGCACCACCCGTATTCATTGACAATTCTGGTGACTTGCTCCTGATGCAGCCCGAGCCGGGCCAGCTGAACCCTCTGGGCCTATTTGCTAGACAAATTCCAAGGCCACCGTCGTCATCATCGTCTGCATCTCTTGAAATGCCCATGGACCTCAATGCAATGAACTATTATGTGGATAATGCTATGGTGGGCCAGAGTGTGGCAGGCGGAGGAGAAGGTCCTTCTACTGCTCAGCTTCAGCGGGATGATGGTCGCCAGCCCAACTTGGCTCTTCAGCTCTAGAAAAGAAAGCTAGTGCTACATACAGAGCTCTCCAGTTCTGTTCGTTTATATTACTTCTGCAATGTTATAAAAACTATAAAGATCCTTATTATCATGAGTTATGAGACTTCTGTTTTATGCTTTTTCATATTCCTCCATCCTTTGGTACTGTCAGAATAATTTGCTTGCTTTTATATTTGTCAAACCTAGTTATATGGCATCAGACTATAAACGTTTCTGTTAGCTTAAAGTTCATAATGACCATCACATTGTATAAAAAACACATATTTTGGTAAATTTTTTAGGACATGCATATGTACTTGGAAGGCCCAAATTGTGTGTATTAGGTTATTCAAGTTTTTTTGATATAATAGGTTATTCAAGTTGTGTAAGAGGGAAAAGTACGTGAGTTTGTGGTTAGTGAGTAATATGGTGAGTATGCGTACTTGGAAGGCCCAAATTGTGTGTATTAGGTTATTCAAGTTGTGTAAGAGGGAAAAGTAGGTGAGTTTGTGGTTAGTGAGTAATATGGGAAAAGCTAAGAAAGACTAGTTGAGGGCATATTTTAGCGTGCACACCAGACAGAAAGTGAGATCCACCTCAGCCTCTGGAGATAAAATCAGAAGCTGTGTCCCTTTATTCACCACCACCACCCATTACTGCTATCTTGTCCAATGATAAATACTCTATTTCAGACACCATATTTAGAATATATCAAAACACGCCCCAAGTTTATATAATATGTTAATAATAAGGGAAACAAATGTAGGCATACCAGAACCCTTTACCTTGTATATATATGTTTCTGACTGCTTAGTTGCTATCAAATTCTCATGGACCACACCACCATAGACGAAGGCAGCTGCAGCCCCACATGTATTATGTTTGTATTTAATGTACTGGACTTAGGGTGTATGACTTGTCACCATCCTCCTAAGTTTTTTTCGTGGTGAAATGTAAAACTGATGATGAACCAGATATTATGACAGATCATGCTATAGATTCATCAACACGCACATATCTACAGTGAACTGAGATATATATATATATATATATATATATATATATATATATAATTATGGCATTATGATCGATGCAAACAAATGGAAGTGACGTAGAGAGATCAGAGGATTGATAGATAGATAGCTTTTTAAAGTCAGAAACCGCGGTTTCTTCTCATAATCTTCTGGCTGTTTACTACAGAGATTAATGCTTCAGTTTCAGAGATGATGGTGATAGCAAAGTGACTAAAGGGAAAAACACATGAAAACTGACATCAAATAAAGTAGCTAAAAATTTAGATAACTGTCTTATGTTTGAACTTACTCCTGATATATATAATTCAAACATCATAGTTGTGTCCGAATCATCATATTCACTCTCAGAATCTAAATGGGTCTACTGTAAACAGCTCACCCGCCATGTGTTGTCAAGCTTTCCATAGGTTCATAGAGGAGCCATGAAAATAAAGCTCAAAGGGTGGTAGCAGGCAACTAGGGACGACAAGGACGACTGTGGGAGGCACATGTAGCGTCCTCATAATGGGATTCCTTGCTACTTTTATGGCCATATATATATATATATATATATGTGCGTGTGTGTGTATTTGCGTATGTGTGTGTATATATATTCTTTTTCCTTGTCTTGTACCCAGAAATGTTCACCAAACAGAATGCAAAACCTCACAATAACCTTAAGCGATTGGTTATTGGGGCTTCATCTTTCTTTTCTTTCCTCAGATGTTTGCGCATTTGCCAAAGCTTTCTGAGACAAGCTCAAGCATATCCACTAATGATACAGAAGCGTGCATGCATGCATTCATGTGATGCAGATTCAACATCCTTTGGCGTGGATATATAAATATAATATTCAAGCCAACGATGATTTTTCTTTTCAAGACAAAACTAATATATCAAGTTATATCATAAAAACTTGAAAAAATCACGATAAGAACCTAAAGAAAAAATGTAAGTAAGTATTAAAAAACCCCACAACATGAGTACCATACGATAAAAAATTTCGGTGTAAAAAATGGCAACAACAAATGCTTTCTGGAACTTTTTAGTTTTTAGTTGTTACATCCCTTACCAAGAGACCGCATAGTAATTTTTTAAAAAAATTAGCATATAAAAGTTTTTAGTCTCTCAAATTTTAAATTAAAATTTTAATCTCTTAAATTTCTTTTTTTCTAAAAATTGATCAATATAATTAAATAAAAATCCGAAAATTTTTACAAGCACCTAAAATCTATATACTACTCAGTAACTCATGATAGGATGATGGAAGAGTTTCCTATGCCTAATAAACTCAAAGTAAGTAACTTATTTTCATATTGAAATCATCAAAATCAAGCTTGGCCAAATGAGCGAGAGGTCAATGTAGCATATCAACCTACAAGAGGGAAAATCTACGCCAAAACATTTGGATCACACTAAATATGACAGTTTGATTAATGTATCTGTGATCAAAGACTAAAAGATCCACTTGAAAATTTTGAATTCACCTTATTTGACAAAACGTCATAGGGACCACCATGCGAGGGATGGGAAGGAGCTTGCGTGAGATGCCGAACACAGAACACTTTATTATTCACAAACCGTACCTCAGAGGGATCAAGGGGTCCATTTTTGTAAGGAACATTCAAGGCCCACGATTTTTCTTAAGAAAAAATAACATAGCCAGCAGAATGATGAAACGAAAATGACTAGACAAATGAGTTAACAACACGTGCAGTGCAGAGTACTTTATATCGAACAAGTTTTTCTTTTTTTTTGGTTGCCCACCCGGTTCACCGGAGCTTTGCCCCGACTACATCCGGATCCGACCCGCGTCGCGCACCTGGCTATGGTGGGTGAGTCTTCCAATGGGGATTTTCTGCATACGCCAAGGCTCGAACTCGAGACCTCGCTTAAGCGATACCGAGCCGCTTACCACTCGGACTAACCCCCGTTGGTTATATCGAACAAATTATAAGGAAGTGACAAACACAAATAGAAGATGGGGGGTCCTCCTGCACAGTACTACTACTACTGCATTAGAAACACATCAATATTAACAATACAATAAAAAATTAAAACAGATTCGTAAATGTAGACAGAAGTAAGGGGTTGAGCAAAATCTTGTGTAGATTTAAGAGAACTTTATGGCCTAGCAAAGACGACGAATCCCTCCAATCACACATTCACACGCACGCCCTTTTCTCGAAACATATATACTAATATAGCAGATTGATAACAGTAATTAAATATCAAGTAGTTGATTGATATTAATTAAATAATCAAAAAATGACTTGGAAAACAGTAAAGCGATTCAGTTCAAGTGTACTTTCATCTCCAACTCCCAAAGGAACTGGCTTATTTAATCGTTCGGTCATGTTTTTTAAAGTGGCACACAAATGCAAACGTATTTAAATATCACTTTCGTTTGGAAGTATTGCCTCAAAAGAGAAGAGATAACTCACCTTTAAGAAGAAGAAAAAAATAATTCAGAAAACCCAAAAATTATGATCTCGGGACATACCAAAAGTGGCACTCAAACAACATGAGCTATGATTCAGAATGGGACATAAATATTCTCTCGGAAACACCAAAAACTAATATACAAGCCTTGAGTAAACATTATCATGCAAAATTATACTGATCTTGCTGTTAAAATTGGTCATTTTTTTAGGTTTCTAATAAGAAAATGAAGTTGCCAGACATATAATGCAAAATTATGCATAGGCGTTGTTTTTTTTTTTGGGTTTTTTTTGGGGGGGGGGGGGGGAACGACGTATAGAAAAATGAAGAAAAGCTAGGGCTCACGAATGTCAACAAAAGTAAAACGTTATACACACACATATAGAGAGAGAGAGAGAGAGAGCTCCAAGTTCCAAGCTTTGGCTCGTAACCCAGAAGTGAAGGACAAGAAGCCATGGTTTTCTGAATACTGATGCCAAATGCACGGCTAATATTTAATACCCAAGCACGGCAAAAACTGCTCCACTTCAGATTTCCATCAGTATTCAGTCATAATAATAACAACTTTTTTTTTTTGTTACAAAATAAAAGTTACCCACTACCCACAACAATTAATAAAAGCTATCTCGTCACGCATCATCTTTTCTGCATTTTCACAGAACAGGATCCTCATATTGATGTTAGTATTCTTCATAATACCCAACCATAAAAAGCTTGTTGCTTGCAACCTCTTATTTTAATATATCGTGCCGGAATTGGAGGGATATATATTTTTTCTTGGTGTATATGATTGAGTTTCATGAACTGGCAAGCACACGTTGGTGATATGGACGCGTCAAGAAGTATTCCAAATAAACAGCAAACATAAAGATGGCAGGTAGGGCATAGGCATACATGGTTTCCGAGGTAAAATATTATTCAGGTGGGGTAAAAGTAATCGCAAGGATGTGTTAAATTGGCCAAAGTTTGGCTTTTTATTCATGTTTTGGAATAAAGTGTCCTACAAACCTAACCTACGATTAGTATTCGGCTATTTGCTCGTCATATCTCGGAATCCTCCTCATTTCATCATTCATTCCTACGCGCGTCTTCCATTCCATTGTATACTTGAAAATATTTAACGCTGTAGAATTATAAGAAATGTAAAACTATGCATGACATATTCGACACATCCTTTATTTGGTTACATTTTCATTGTCAGCGTCAACTGAAAACATTAAAGACTTCTAACAAGTAACAAATACGATCACATTACATATAAAATACACGACCTTTATTGACCAATATACATTGCTTCATGCCCTGTGACTAATATATATACTGCACACAAAATACCAACACTAGATCACGTATTGGAGACATAATTACGTGCAAACTGCTACAATCTATAGATACATTAAAACCCCGTTTGCACATAAAGTATAGACATACACATGTACATACATATCCCCCAACTTGTATCCCTATAACTAATTTTAGAGTGAAATACACATTGTACTAGCATTGTACCTTACAAAACATCTGATTATCATGCCAGATCATCTAAGTATCAGGGATTTTATAATAATAATACAAAGACATACACGGATGAAATTGATCTAAAATCTGGTACTTCCTCTAGAAATATATCTGCACAATAAACATTAAAATACCAGCTAGACATAACGTGCCCATAGTTACCGACAAACATAGGTCTCCATAGAGTAGTGCCTAGCAGGGTAATAGGTATGTCTGGTAAAAGTAGAAGAAACAAAATCCCTTATTAACTTTAACAGGATTGTGTCAATACAGCCAACAAAATCTGATAATGAAGATCGATCTGAAGTAAACAAAACGGAATTAAGAAATTAGTTTGCAGCAAAAAAGACAATTCAGAGTAAAACTCGTCAGTTAAAGATAAACTACTAGAGTTCATTTAGCAACCATAAATATTTTAAAGCAAGATGAAATGTTGTATAGTGGGATTATATCTGGAAATTAATGGAAGTGAAAATGTATGTTTTTCAGAGGCAAAAAAATTGGACACGAAAAAGAAATTAAAAGATAACAGTAAAAGGGAGCTCCCTTCAGTCCAAGCACAGACAAAAAAAGGATGAAGTTTACCTCCTGCATCATTCATACATTCACAATAGCATACGAAGCTACCTCATCTATTGTGTTTGAATGAATGAGTCAGCAGCTAATTCAAATCCTTTACCCTATCCATGAGTGGACTGAAGGAAGCTCTCTTAAACTGCAAATCATTCTACCTTATTATTGCCCTACTTATCAGAAGAAATTAACAGAACTATGACCTCAGGGCACCCAAATCAGATATTCGCAAAAACCTCAAAATAACCTTAACAACAAAATAAATCACTCTAATTATCATATATAGAATGAGGTTAAACACAGACATGGACATAAATTTAGAAACTCACTATATCAAAGAGTTGGAAAGCGATGGCTCCGATCCTGCAACACAGGTTTAAAGAGGTTAGAAATGAAATGAAATAAGATAGCCAAACTTCAAATAGAGAACCGACCTGTGATTCTTAATCTCGGGGAGCAGCAAGTATAGAGAACAAAATCATGGTTTTCAAAGAATTTAAATCCTACTCAGTTTCCTGTATTCTTGAAGACGGCAAAGGAAGGAGTACAGAATTCAGCTATACTGCTGTAACTTAAAAGGCTCTAAGAACATATGAGAAATATTCTTAAAATGCCCTAACCCTAGACCTTTAAAATCTAGCTAAGTATACCATGAAGAAAATAATTCTCAGAAACAATTTTTCGTCAAGGAAAATAAAAATAATTAAAAACGAGAAACTTCAAAAATAAAGAACCTATAACCGTCGCGAACCCACGCAGCAAATTATAATACAATACGAACATCATTCCCTCCATTGCCAAAGAACAAAGATTTCTTCTTCTGCTGAAACATATGCAACAAGATAGTCACAGTCTGTTCAAATTAAATTGAGCTAGTAGGTTATATGTGGTAAAATGCAACTAGATGCATCTAAACCAAATTATTAACTTACTGCTTCAACGCTAATGCAAAGTTCGACGACGCAGGCCGGAAATCTAAAACTTCGTCTCCATCAGACGGACAATCCAAAACACCGCCTAAAGAAAAAAGATATCCAGTACATAGAGGGTGTGTATGAGTGAATTACGACAGAAGCAGTTAAAACCACTAAATGCGTTAGATCAAACTCTGAAACTCGTAATTAACTCCCCTTTTCAAACAAACAAAAGCAAAGATTGAAATAAAAAGTGCAAAATCATGCAGCAAGTGCAGAAGGCAAAAAAAATTAAAGATAGAAGCAGAAACAACTAG
The DNA here is from genome assembly GCA_037074615.1 of Leucaena leucocephala. NCBI lineage: Eukaryota > Viridiplantae > Streptophyta > Magnoliopsida > Fabales > Fabaceae > Leucaena > Leucaena leucocephala. The sequence goes on along the minus strand of CM073516.1, from coordinate 6,908,866 downwards.
ATGGAGGGACGGAGGGAAAGAGCGAAGTGTCACTTTCTTCGTGAGAGTCAGGGAAGGGAAAGCGATTGAAGATCTAATTTATACACAACCGAATCTGGCCGACCACGATTTTTCCAAAAGAAATCCACACAAAGGTAAGCAAGAATCATCTTTTACTTTTACCAGGAGATAACATTTTGAGACTCACTAAAACTAACAAGAAAGAGCAAAGAGAAGAAATAAACTACAATAACCTTCTCATCTCCTCCTATATAGCTTCCTCACTATTTTCTCTGCACAATAACATCCAACCTAATATGCACAGTACATAAGTACTGTGGACGAAGAAGAGAGAAGTGTAAGGGAAAGAGGCAGGGTTCTCTCGTTTCATCTTTAAGCATGTATCTCTCTCTCTCTCTTGCTTTGAGGGCAATCACTTCACTCCACTCTTGACAAATAGGAGTCTACGAAGCGTGTCTGACCAAATTAATAGTGACTACACTCTAGTCTATGCCAAAACCTCCCATGGGCAGTTGCTGTACTTCGAAAGTGCGGTAAGAATGGAGCGTATATATATAGGGTTTTGAGGTCACTCATTGAACTGGCGGAGAATATCATGAACCAGGGTTCGGGCAATTATATGGGTTTTTATTACCCCCCTGGCCACCTAGGCTATGAATTATCAAATCACGAACTGAGCACTTGCCCTGCAACTATTCTAAATTTTGCATTTTCTTGGGACTCTGGAATTGGACTCTGGAAAATGTCAAGCTTAGTACTAGTAACTGAAAATTAAACTGCTGTTAAAAAAATTATTGATCAAGGTCCTGAAATCTTACGAGTAGTATTTGATATGCAAGCATAAAAATAAATCTATTAATTGTTTTGTTATATCTGACGCATTTTTTTTATTCTAGCTTACTAATAGTATATATTTTTAAAAATAAAATGGTAATATTTTTAATAATAACTTTTTTTTGTTTTCTGTTATGGATGTGTACTAGTGAAACCCTAATTTACAACTAAGACTTTTTTGTTCAATTTATTTAAATAAATATATGAAAAATGTGCAAGATGAAGAACAGGACGGATGTGCGTAAGTCTTTGGCTTCATAATATGCATGCATTGTTGTCTTCTATAATTCTGTATATATGTTGTTCAGATCATGAATTGTCAATATTTACGAATTGATCAATGAATTTCAATTGCGTGAAATTCACAAAAATAAAAACGGAATAGAAAAAACATTTTGCTCTCTTATCTCCTTTCTTGATAATGCCATGTACAAATTTCACAGATAATGATCCAACCAAGTGAGCAGCATATACTGGCATGCACATTAATTTTTTTTTATAATAACTCATCAATTTTTTTAATTCCAACGTACATACAAAATTTCTTTAACGAAAACTAAATTTTCTAAACCAGGTTTTCACAACGCGTTCTACCAAAATTCAAACAAATTACAATTAAAATGCATAAGGAAACCAAATCAAAGATTAGAAGCAGCGAATCCTTGATTTGCGATATTAGGCATTACTAGTTTCCAAATAGCATCAATTAAAAGTTTGGCCCCAAGAAAATAATGTCATTCATAATTGATTTCCTTGATACAAAGGAGTCTACTTTTGCAGGCACCAAAATGTATCCAAACCCAACCAGATTTTATCATGCTTGCCGAATCTTTCTACTTTCATGTTCCAACTTCAATAATGATTCATCCTCCTTTATTAGCATCAGCTCCATTTAATTCAAACTTAACCCCAAAATTTCAACTTTCTTTGTATACTTTCGTGGTATAGGTGTGCGTGCAGAAATATATTAGTGTAAGAGAAACCTATCTCTGTAAATTTGTCACCTCAATGGTCAAACGTTGCTTAAAAGATTTCTTTTAGAGTTTTTATGCTTTACACAAACACAGCATTAAAATAATATTTTAACCATTAAACAATGTTTCAAGAGCAACTCTCCCCTTGTTATTATGCTTTTCATTAATACCAACCTATATTAAGTGGGATCTTGGGATCTAATCTGATCAAATAGGTGTTAAGCTCTCTCAAACAGATTTTTTTTCCACATATCCTAATGCAATTTTTTTAGGGAAAACGCCTAACTACTTAAGGAGACATTTGTTTAAATGCAACAAAATATATAGTTTAAGTTATAATTTTATCTCAAAAGTTTTGTGTAAAAAATGTGACTATTTTAAAGTTTTTTTACTAGTAAAACCCCGGTGATATTAAAAAAATAAATAAAACTAATATCCTTTTTTAATGTTAATAATAAATATTTGTAAAAATTATATAATGCTAAATATATTAATCTTATTTTTTATATACGTTTAATATTTTAATCTTACTTATAGTATAATTTTATTTATATTCTTTTTAATTTAGTATAATTTCACCCATAATCTTTAAATTTAGTATAATTTTACATATAATTTTATTTTTTAAGTATTAAAAATTATATAAAATTAAAAATATTATAAATAAAATTATACTAAATTAAAAAGGTTATAAATAAAATTATAATATTAAAAAAATATAAAAATTAAAATATATTAGTGGTTATATAATTTAGAAATTATATTATTTATATTTTAAAATTTTCAGAATAATATCAAAACCCATAGTAGTATTCTGTAGATTATTTTGTTGATTTTTTATACCAGATATTATTAAGGCGTGAGATCGAGGGCTGATTTCAACGAGACAGGACAGACTTGGAGAAAAGCCTACAGTCAAACAAAGAGAAATAGTTATCGAGGACCGGGCAAAAGTAGCTTCCTATGGTAAACGAAACAGATGGTGACCTCTGTTTTTTTACCAAAAATATCATGAGACCCTAGACAGAAAAGATGATTTGATTTGACAGCAGATAGAAAATATGTGAAGAAACTAATAAATAAAATGAATTCATACAGCTTCCATATGCGTATAAAAGAGACTCGCCTATGAAAAAGATACGAAGAGTATGCAACACAACGAAGAGAGACTACACGCATCATTCACATCAGATTCATTAGTGGGACAGCACCTTGTGACCCTCGACATTCAATGTCTTCCCAACCAATATTTTCGCTTGTTTCTTCTTTCTCGTGAAAAAGCTCTATTAATCGGTATACTCTCGTTAATTATCGGATTACAATAATAATCTTTGTGGTATTTGCACAAGAGAATTTTATTAGCAATAAATACTTAATATGTTTTTATACTACTGATATTAATATTTGAACTCAGATTTTTTTTTGTCAATAAAATTTTAAACAAAGACTCTTTATAAAAAAAAATTCAGAAAGTTTGGCATGCTTTTGTGGATGATGATCGCTGGATTTTTTTTTCAGTTCTATGTAAAGTTTGCAATAATTTTGACTTTAGTATGATTTAAATTTTACTGTATAAATTCACGCAAGACTGAAAGGCATGTGCGTCGAGAAAAATGTACATTCTCTGGTGTAGTCTGTCTAGATTTTGGAAAAAAGTTAACATCTCGATCTGGTTAATGCAAAAAAATCATTAATATATGCGGGGATAGTTAAAAATTATCTTTTTTTATGAGAATTTTTAAAAAAAGTTTGAAATTACACGATCTAGGCAGAGTAAAAAAAAAATTCCTTTAAACAATATTAATATTAGACAGGATAAACTGTCTATTACACTTAAATGTAAACATAAGTACCCAAGAGATAAAATATTTATCTAAATATCATAATTAAAACTATAATAAAATAATATTCTCTATCGATTGAATATATTTTAATTCTAAATAATTATATACCTTAGTTTTTTACCAGTTAAATCCATACGTAATTAAAAAACATCTTCTGTGCAGACAATTCAACATCTAATTCATCAAGCGATGAAGAAGAATATTAAAACGGAGCTAATGAATCGTGAGGTGGATCAAGTGGCATGTTTTGGAAGTGAACAGACAACATTAATTATATATACTTAGTGTAATGATATACTTTACAGAAAGCAGATCATAATCATAAAATCCTGTAAAACAGGTTTCATCACATTAATTAGAGTTCCTTAATTCCAGGATTCAACACACAAAGGGTGATGCATGTGATCGGATGAAAAGATTTCATGTCGTAGGCTAAGGGCAACACATCATGTGTTGGTGGGGGAATGCCTTTCTGCGCCTAAGACGCAACCCAACACAAACGTTGCCCAAACGACGACTAAGTTTTCTCTCTTTTTCACTTTACTTGTCTTTGTGTGTGTCTATAGTAAAACAGCCTAAACGAGGGTTTTCTCAGGGTGCAGCCCCATGTTGGGTTGTCTAAAAATAAAAATTATGAGGATTCGGAGAATTTGACGATAAAGTAATGTGGACAAAATCTTATGTCGGAGAGGATTTTGCTTTGCTTTGCTTGCATGCTGGCCTGGTCATACTATGTTGAGTTTTGGTCTGTGACTTTAAAACCCCATGTGGCTGGGCGTCCAGCATGCTGCTGGATGGCTTGGATCTTGAAAAAGCTCCACATTTGAATGGTCAATCCATCCCTTAGCTTCTTGCGGGTTTTAGGAAACAGTTTATTTAAAAATTTATATGAAGTATAAATATTATTTTAAGACTACTAAAAAAGATCTTGTCAAAGGAGTAGAATTATTAATGTTTGGAGGATAGGTAAGAGAATATTCAAATTAAAGGAGGTACAAGAAGACAGAAGATAACACTTATTAAATAGAACTTTTTATTAATATATGTAAATATTTTATTATTAATAGAATTGACAAAGTATAATGAAATTGTGCCGGATTTAGTTTCTCTCAATTTCCTCTTTACTTCTTGTCTCAGCCATTAGATTGAAATTTGAGCAGCACAGATCTAATTTTTTATAAAATATTTCTTTATTACAATTTTTAACTATTCAGGCTAAAACTTAGCAATTTTAATTTTTTTTAATAATTTAAATTTCATTAAAAATTTTATACGACATTAAATATTTACTACTCACATTTCATTCCAACGGTGGAGATGTGAAGTGGAGGGGAAAAGAACTGGAGAAAAATCAAATCTATACTTAACTCTACTTAAAGAAATAAGATTTCTTATTGTTGTATTGTCAATAATGACAAGACGAATATCTTAACGATAAGTTGCCTTGGTGATAGTACTATCTTTCACGTTTAGATGAAGCCCTGAGATCAAACCATGGGGTTGATATTTTTGTGTGAGTGTGTTTAATAAATCACTATATTAAAAAAACTATGAGACAGCTGTATCATATAAAAATTATAACCTAGTATATTTAACGTTAAAAAGATAGTTTAAATGTGTAGCTTCGGATAATCTGGAAAATGACTTTAATCAGTATTCAATAATGCTTTTAAATTTTGAAGTATTATCGAGCATATGTTACTCTGGATCTTTAAGCTTTTTCTCTTTCCCAGATTTTAAGCACCTGAGGACCAGGCTGCTTGCTGTTTCTTCGTTGGAATGTGTCGCCAGAATTCCAGAAAGCCGCCATGAATCAAAACAAAAGAAAGAGAGGAGGATAGAATATTGGAGGTTAAGAACGTCATGTGTTATGTATATAATAAATAGTAATAAATTAAAAATAAAGATGAATTAAGTGTACTTGGTGTGTGTATTTTATTACAGTCAAGGATTTTTTTTTTTAATTTTCCGTTGGGGTCTATTTCGACTAATTAACGCAGTAAAATCCTCTAATACTTGTCATGACAAATTTACAATTGTTCAATTATTTTTTTTATAAGGTTAATTCAGTGACTTTGAAAAAAGCAGTGTTGGTATTTAACATAATAAGTCGTTAAAATTTAAGGTGACAATATTACCCTTTGAGACTCCTATTTACACACAGTACTTTATTCAGCTGGTTTTATGCCTCTAAACGTAATTAATAGTAATCAAGGTCAAATTTTTGGTCAATATGCGCAATAATTGTTTTGCTAATGCTGGATCTGAACAGGAGAAAGGACGTGGGGGGCGATCTCTCTATTTTGTCAACTGAGAGACAGAGAATCAAGGACATCCAGTTAAATTGCGTGATTTGAAATTATAATTTGATTGAATTTTGCAACATATGTATCCCTTTATGTAGATATGTGTAGTTTATTTGATATGGGAAAGGGCGATCAAGTGAAATTAGAATCAATCAATCAAATCAAACTCTTTTATTCATATTATTTCTTCCTCTTATCATCATAGCTGCGTGGAATAGAATAAACTTTATTTCAAATTTGTTATGATATGGACGAGCAGTTGTTGATTTTTCTATGCAAACTTCCATAAACCATGATTTGCTTTACTAAACAAGGGATTTAACCATGGTTGTGAGTTCATAACCCTAACAATGCATTATGCAATCCCTTTTGTACTGCACCATACTAATAAGTTCATTATGATACCAGGTTTTATGTGAGTGAACAATGTTGCCAAAAAAAATAAGAATGTTCATTGAATTAATTGAGTCTATAGTTAAAGGTTAAGTAGTTAAACTGTAATTAAACTAAAAATTAATTCATTAATTAAAATAACATAATTTAATTAAAAAATATATGTAAAGACATATTAGTTTACGGGTAAAAGGTACATTAAAACCCTATATAATATGATAATTTAATAAAACAAAGTTATTAAAACACATATTTAATGAGTTGTTTTTTAAATTTAAAGCAACATTGTCTGAGGTTTGGTAATGGGAGAAAGATATAAAATTTAACCTAAGCGAGTTGTGTAAAATTTTTAATTGAATTGATAAAGAGGCTTGTTCATCAATTTACTGATGTAAGTAATAAATGATACTATATAATTAACTACTGATAAATAAGTCAACTCATTGAGATTTACACTATGTGTGTTTATACTTTTTGGATATGCATGTACCTTTATTGCCCCATTAACATAACACGATGATCAGATAGTAGGCAAAAATGATAGCATGTAAATCTTCCAACAGCGTCCTCTAATAGATATGGGGGGATTTGTAATTCATGTTCTCTCTTTACACCCCCTAAGTCAATATATATATATATATATATATATATATATATATATGTCAATTCACTATTAGGGGCCATTACCACATTAATTATATTATTTGAGAGTTGACATCACAGTGCATGGATCGAAATGAGAATTCGTGAAACCCAAGTGGAATATCCATTAAAGTCAAGTGAGATATGGCCTCTGCCCTCTAGTGACCTTTTTTCCCATCTATTTTTTGTGCTGATTAGTTTTAATATCCTATACATATCAATAGTTTTCAATTCTGTAAGCTTGGAACACGTACCAAGTCTAGCAAACTTTGTATGAAACATATTGAGTTTGACAAATAGGTGTTTATCGTCTGGAAATAATCCACTCCTCCAGCCTTTTTATTGAATTAAGTTTCGCAAAAATTAAGGTCTTTTGGGTTTGATCATGTTTCTATGCTTGAAGGATGGAGGATGATGCAGCCATAGGTATTTATATCGATGCCCCACGAGTTTCCCTTGTTTCTCTGACAGGAGGGAGAACCGACCTTAAATTATCGAATACATATCAGGTTAATTAACATTATATAGACGGCCATGAACTTGATAAATCAGAAGGAGCAGCGCAAAAGGGGAAAATAACCCGTGAGAACACATCTACGTGTGAGTCGAGGAATAAAACATTTTACCAGCACCATCCAAAGAAAAGGTGTTAAGAAAAATAAAAAATAAAAGAATTGTTTTTTTTTTCGTGGGGGGATGGAAAAGACCGTATCGTATATCCTCGCCCACAATCTAGTATGCTAACAAAATTGTTTAGACATAATAGTTATCGGTTTATTATTATTTTTTTTCTATTGGCACAAGTATCATTGTATTGAGAAAATCTATTCGAGACATTATCAGGTATTAAATATAATCATATCTCCTCATTAATAGGATTTGAATAGATTTAAAGTAGAGACAAGATTCAAAAACATTTTTTTATTATAATTTTTTTTAGAATATGGTTGGTCCATGTACGATCTAAATGTAAGACGAAATTTTCCTTCCTCTTATGTGATATCAATATTGGGTAGGGCGAGTTGTCAATTATCTTCGGGGTAAATCTAGGCATCCATGAGTTAAGATGCTTCCTCAAATATTATGACTAAAATTATAATAAAATTATATTTTTTAAAAATTGAATACACTTTAAATTATTATATATTTTACTGTTTTACTAGTTGGATATGTCAATAATGTGTTGGGATTGAAAACATGAAGGCATTATTGTTTGATAGATCAATAGGGTCCGTTTCAACTTGGGCCCAATATGGACAAGCCAGAAAGTTGTAGATATGGGCCGGGAGTTTGTTAAGAATATATAAGGATGAGGCCTTTCATTCTTTCATTGTCTGGATACGTCATCGGCTCTAACCCAAAAGAATTGAGTAAGAAAAGTAAAAGGAAAAAGAAAACGAGCCATGCGCCCATGATCCAGTTTTACGGCCTCGAACAAATTCACACTCTTCCTACCCATGACTTTACCGGATAAATGGATGAGATATATAATTATTTAGAATATATTTAATATTTAGAGAGTATAATTTTATTGTGGTTCCAATCACAGTATTTAGGAATACATCTTAGCTCTTGAATGCTTATATTTATGCTTAAAGGTAATAGACGGCTCACCCTACCTGATATTGATATCACTTAGGAGGAAGGGTGAACCTAATTAATTTTTAAAAATTTTTATAACAAAAAAATTCACAATCTTCCTAAATTGTGGATGAATATAACTTTTTTTTTTAATTTATAAAAAAAATTCACAATCTTCAATTTAAAATACTGAATCTCGTCAAGGGATATCTTATTATCCAAGTTGCACCCTGTGCAAGCAAAATGTGCTGGATATAATCTTTATGTCACCCAACTAAAAAAAAAAACTTTTATTTTCTGACAGTGATATTTTCATCACATATATCAATAAGCGGGAGATCTGTAATCCACACCCAATTGGCAAAAAGTTTAGTGTATAAGTGCTGGATGAGCAAGCCCAATCTATGCAGATCAAATGTGACAATCTAGTCATACATGACAATTCATACACAAAGTCATAACTATGCCTTTTACTCGCTCTTCTACACTGCCTTGAATATATATGAAAGTAACAATGATGTTAAAGAGAACTTCGACTCAATAATTATATAAAAATATTCCTATAAGTGGAAAGTTTAAAAGTGAAGTTAGATCACTGATTGATTGTGAAAGAAGAAAAGGCCCACGTCATCTTTTTATCTGCTATGGCTCATCATAGACCATGGCAATCCATAACAAATGCATCTCTCATTTTTTAAGAGGCTTAATTTGCTTAAACACGTAAAATTAGATAAAAAAAATGACTATCTTGATATGAAAACTTCAAACGTTGATAGAAGAAATAGAAAACAAAGAATAATAGTAAACTTATAATAGTCATATGATTAACGTTAGAGATATATAGCCCTAGTAATCTTGTAAGCCTACAACTAAGAAGATATTTTTTCAATGGATAAATATATGAATAGATTATGGGAATAATAAATTTTGGGAAAAATATATTTTAAAAATTGAGATATTTAAATAATTAGTAGTATAATCATTTTTTATATTGATAAATTACTAAAAAGGGTATAGTTTAATTAAAAGTATGAAAGAGAATAGAGAAAAAAGATGAGAAAATGTAGAAAAGAGAGAGGAGATAGGGTAGAGATGAGAGATGAGATATGGTGTAAAAAAAAGTAAGCATAAGATAGTAATTAGATAGTCCATAAATTTTTTTACTATTCTAAAAATTGATTTCAGTAGTTTATTTAAAATTATAGTTTTACCAAAAATTATTTCTATACAAATATAGTTGTTTGTTTAAAATTACTTTTGCCTAAATTTTTTTTTTAAACTATGTTGCCAAAAACATTTGGCTTCTTCTTCTTCTTGTTTTTTTTTTAACTTACTTTCTTAAAAAGACATAATTCTTTGAGGGTAAATATATTTCTCACAAAAATAATATTTAATATTATATGTTAATTTAAATTTAAACATTATCAAAATATCAAATTTAGAAAAATAGCATATCTTTTATATTCACAATATTCAAACTAAAAAAATTACTTAAGAAAATAGAGTAAATTGTTTACATTCGATTTAACAGTAGTTAGAGTAGTAAATTATAATGGTTTGAGAATTGATATGAAAATATCAACATCTCGATATTTTTCATCTCCAAAACAAGTTCAGCCGAAAGGCCTTTAAGCAAAAAAAAAAAAAAAAAAAAAACAAAGAACCTAAGATACCGTCCGGTGCACACCTGTTGGAAGGAAGAAGTCACATGGGAGGACCTAACTAGATCGCATTTGTTGGGTGTAGGGGCAACAAGCGTCGCTTTCTATTTAACATTTTGTAGTGTTCCTCTAACGCCACCGTTTTGGTACTACTTGTGCCCCTTTCAACTACCTTTTAGGCCCCCCACTTCAATTTCCTATTCCTCCTTTACAACTCTTTTTTTTTTAAACAAAAAAGAAAAAGTTAAAGTGATTTTTGTCTTCAAAATAATCTCACATAAGCTATCCATATCCCAAAGACATATTGTAATTCAATGTTGACTATAAAAAAATTACGTTGACTATAAAATATTGTAAAATGAATTATCAAAAGAGATATTGTAAAATGAAGTAATGTAACATATAATGTTGCAGCAGTTTTAAAATAGTCACGTGTTACATTATTTTATAATTTTTTAAGGTGTTTATATATTTTCTATAAATACTTTTAAGATAAAATGTACTTCAATTTTTCAATTTATAAAATATTTTTTAATTGTGAATTAATTAAGGTGGGTGCATGTATGTTTCTTGAACAGAAGCTTCCAAATTTTTTTCATAAATATATTGAAGGAACACAGATGATTTGTCAACATGGAATATAATAATAAATTAAACTTCACCTTCCGCGAGTCCATTTGGCAGCCAACACAGAAAAATTTGAAACGAGGTATACTATCTATCATATTATTATTTGTCAATAATTATTATTTTATTTTTTTATTAGAAAGGCATCAAAATATTCTCTGTCTATAAAATTATTTTTTGCTATATATATATTTATTGATTCCATTTCATTTCAAAACTAAGCAATTATTCCGAATTATTTTAGTAAAATCGACCAATACCAACAATCCATAAAGTGTAAATTATTTTTATAAAGTGGTAATATAGTATAAACTAATCTCCAATTAGCTAATTTATTAATTATAATCGACAATTTTTTTAAATACATAAAATATCTTATTTGTTTTTTTTTAATTTCACAAAATCACTAATAATTATTGTAGCAATCAAAAGAATCTTATCACATATTTCACTCGGACTTATTTTCCAGAAGTTGAGATTTCTTCCCCCTAGTTTCTAATTTTCTTTATTAAAACTCCTTAAAATTTGGAGCATCTAAAATCAAAGGCAGTGACATAGGCAAACTGATAGTTCCACATTATTTTCATAATTCCAATCGGGTCCTACATGCATTAATTTATTATTAAATGACATCCACGTCATTTTCTCCAAAATTAAATTGACCACGCCAATTTTTTTGAAAAAAAAATATCATTTACACATTAACTGCACAGATTTTTTTTCCCACACCAATATTAATTCTGGTCTTAAATAAAATCAAATAGAAAAGAAATACGAATAGAAAATTTGCCAAATACAATTTGCTGGGGGTGGGGGGTTGGTGAGTTGGGAGTAAGACAACTAAAGGGGGTGACGTGTAAGCATTAAGACGGATCAGATTTGAGACATTTGTAAGGAAGATGATTATAGGAATGAATAATAGCGGCCATTAAGCTGCCAAAATTATTTTTTGCAGTAAAAATCATATTTTTCATAACTAACAAAATAAATTATATATTTATTTCCTGGATATGGAGTTGTTTGTCGGAATGTTTGCTTTGGAGGTTATTGGAAGATATTTTATAATTATTTATGGTGACTGTAAATGACTGAGTAAAAAATAAAAGTGAAGGAAGGACATGGATTGATTTTATTTATAAGCGTGAAGCATGAGGGTGATTGGTTTTCTTTCAATCTAGAAAGAAGCTCATGATCTGGTGACAGAGAGAAACCAGTGACCCACATTGCTCATTAGGTCTCTGGCTGATTGAATAGCTCTCCCTCTCTCTCTCTCTCTCCACCACGCACCCATATTGGAGCGTGCTTCATACTTGATACTTTCATATCAGAATCACCATTTTTATTACTTATTCGTGGCTCTCTCATCTTATTTTGATTTCAGGCTCTCTCCATTATCTTTGACTTCCGTCTATCTTTTATCTGTTTATCTTCAATCTAATACGTAGTTTTGGATTAGAGTGTTTGTTATGAAATCTTTTTTCACAGCTCTGTATGTGCAAAAGAAGCCAACGGAGGTACAATAAAATCAGAACCAGAGATAGGGAGAGATAGAGAGAGAGAGATACAGCCTTAAAAGCTCGCTTTTACTACTGAGCTAAAAAAGTGAACCTCTTCCATCTGTTTGTTGTTTTGTTCCTTAGGTTCTCTTCCTACCATTTTCTCTTTTGCCTTTCAAGTATAGGTCATTGATTGTATGTTTGCTGGATTTTGAGCCTTCTCCCATCTTCTTTCCTTCGAATCGTGTTTTGTCTATTCTTTCTGGCTAAAGCAAATTCTGGAGAATTTGATGTCCGGGTTGTATAATCAAATTTCCTCACCGGCACCTGTAAGGGCCAATTCTCCTAGTATAAACGTGAGAAGTAATTTTGATGTTGAAAGGTAGTGGTCGATTGTTCTATATTTTAAAACTTTTGATTTCTTTCAATGATCCGTGTGTGCATATATGATAATTATGGTGTTTCAGAGCTAAATCCAAAACATAGCCTTGGTTTCTTATTTGCTACTCTTCTAGTCAGTACTTAGCGGAGCTGTTGGCAGAACATCAGAAGCTTGCACCCTTCATGGAAGTCCTTCCTCTATGCAGCCGACTTCTAAATCAAGGTGGGTATGTTTTATAAATTCAAGGATTCTATTTGTGTTGTGAATTCCATGCTCTTCTTTTAGTGTTTCCATTTATTGATATCACCTCTCATTTGGTTTGTAGAAGGTTTAATTATCAACTCAATTTTCAGTTTACTCGAACTAGTTTCTCTAGTTATTCTTCTCTTGAGGATTATTGTCTTCTTCAAAGTGCATATGAAGCGGGAACATAATAATTTACTTCATCTAAGATTCCTTGTAGGCTCGTACCAACACTTCTATATTGCTAAATTAAAGATAACTTCTATAGGTCCAAAATTCAGAGCACCTGCTGGTCAAATCATGAAAAAGAAGCTTCATATACAGATAATGTTGGATATTATTCTATAAACAAATAATGCCTGCACATTTGTATTTCTTTTAAAATACGTACATGATAGCTGTAAATATGATTTGAGGTCAGCCACAATCTGCTCATAGTACATCATCATCTGTTTGGAAAACAAATAATTAAGCTGCTGCTTTGAATTTTAGCATGACGATGGAACCTTCAGAAAGCATCTTTACAACTTACATCAGGAAAAGAATTCATTTACGGTATTAATGTTCTTAAATTCATATAAAAGTTCTAACATTTAATATTCCTTCAATCAGAGATTTTAAGGGTTTCTGGAAAGAACGGACTGATGATGAACCAAGGGTTTAGTGACTTCGACAGGATGCAGTTTGGAAGTCCAAGCCTCATGGCTTCACCAGATATAACAACAAACTTCACTGGCTGGAACAGCCTATCCCATGAGGTAAGCATTTCATATTATGATGATCTCCTTCAGCTAAAAATGAATTATAAAATTATTTATGTATTGTTTATATGAGTCTGATTCTCAGCACTCCCCTTCTGCCATTCGAGCGTCTTGTTTTTGGGGTGGCAAGGTTGCTTTTCTCTTGAGTTCAAGTAATATCTTCAGTTCTGCTTGATGTTTCATCACTCTCAGTAGCTACTTCTTGATTCCTATTTGTCAAATATACTAATGTTTCTCTTCTGCTGTTTCACCCTTTGTCTTCCATCTTCCATCTGTTTATCCTTTTGCCTCCTTTGAATGTTCTTCAGTTTAGCTTGTTTCATTTACTAAAAGGACTAAGTTTATCATACATCAGAGGTTTGCTGGAGCACAGGGATTGAACGTGGATTGGCAAACAACACCAACTGTTCCGAGTTCTCCTATGGTGAAGAGGATATTGCGCTTGGATATTCCTAAGGAGACCTATCCAAATGTAATACATGTAAATCATTTAAGTGCACATTGTTCATACCTTAACCTTCTATATTTCATCTCCTGTTTTGTAAACATATTTTCTATCAACCTAAAGTCACTAAATCCAGTTAATTATCAGTTCAATTTTGTTGGTCGTCTTCTTGGCCCCCGAGGTAATTCACTGAAGCGGGTGGAGGCTACCACAGGTTGTCGTGTATTTATCAGAGGGAAAGGGTCAATAAAAGACCCAGACAAGGTATTCTCTCTCTTTCAATGCCATGAAACCATTTTAGTTCTTTTGTAAATTCTTGCCTCTCAGCCAATGTTGTTTTGTAACTGTTTACCTTTGTCTTCCTTTTAATTCTCAAGGAAGAGTTACTGAGGGGAAGGCCAGGATATGAGCACCTGAATGATCCTCTGCATATTTTGATTGAGGCTGAACTGCCTGCCAATATTGTTGATATTAGGCTGAGGCAAGCACAGGAAATCATAGAAGAGCTGCTTAAACCTGTGGTATCTTTCTCTAATTCTTTTCTGCGTTCTTGATTTACTCCTTAAAAGACATTTTACACCGGTTATTTTAATCACATTCCTCCATGACAATTGCTCTATCCTGTATCATCTGAGTACCAAGTAATGTTGTATAGATATTCACTTAGTTTTACCTGCATTACTTACTTCTCCCAACTCATCGGCGATTTCTGTTGCATCTTTACTATTCCGTTCTTGCTTCTCAATACCACTTATGATAACCAATCCACTATTTGTTAGGGATTATGTTAACAATATTTATGGACTCCAATCAAACAACTTAAACATGTGACTTGAATTGATTCAGCACTGCGTATCATGAGACTGTGCTTGTCCAAACTTAAAAGTCTGAAATGTTATTGAGCTTCTTGTAAGGGGATATATTTAAACTACTCACGGGTTTTCTTTTAACAGTATAAACTTTTGAGTTGAATGGACATTTATACTTTCTTTGATATCAATTCATGGCCAAATGATTGTTTCCTTTCAAGCCAAATGTTCTATTATTTACGCTGACCAATGGGGCAAATATCAATAACCCGAGTTTGCATAGAAATTTTTATGAACATATCTCTTTTCATATGCAGGATGAGTCACAAGACTTTTACAAGAGGCAACAGCTAAGAGAACTTGCAATGATTAATTCCAACTTCAGAGAAGAGAGCCCTCAACTGAGTGGTAGTGTCTCTCCCTTCACTTCCAATGAAATAAAAAGGGCCAAAACCGATCAATAGTGGTCTTTTGCTGAGCGTAATCACTGCCATTTATGTTTTCTCCTGTATCTAAGTTCTGTATAGCCGCATGAGAAGAAGACCTTGCAGAAACGATGTTGTTTAGGAGAATACATATTTATTGTCACAGTCAACTACATAAGTGGGCTTGAAAAACTGGTACAATCCTTATCATACTATGTAGAAATATGGGTTTGTTGGCATGTTATGAACAGTAGTAACTAGTAAGCTCAATCATATTTGTTATAAACTGTTTATTGATTGTATTGAAATGAAGAAGCCTTTCATATCAGATGTCTACTTTACTGAGCACGATAACAGAGCACTTTGGTGGTAGGATCATGGCCACTTCATTCTGTGAGACAAAAGTATAATTAGCCAGATGTGCACCAAGATTAAGAAACCTTTTTTAGAAGCAAAAGGGCATATCTTAAGGATAATGTCTAATGTTATGGTAGGGCCTATGAAGTGAAGGCAAGATGTGGACGTTGTTGTCTTTTAACTTTAACGAGGCTAGATAATCCTCTCTTTTGCTTTGACTTGTTAATGATTGTCTTTGTAAAGTGGGGTTATTCTAGATTTCTAGTGTCCATCATGGGCCATTTATGTCTTCATCAGCTTCTCCATCCCCATCTAAGCCTAACCTCTCTTCACAGTGTTGAGCTATAAGCCTTGTTTTGATATAGTTTTTCAAACCTGAATGCCTTTTCATGGATGTTTCTTACACGGAATCTTTCTTCGTACCCTTCCCTTCTTGTTTCTATCATATATGTGCATATATTGCAAGGTTAATAAATGATTCAATTCGGTCTTAATTGATTGGGAATTTTGGCATCTAAAAATGGTATATGCTATTTTGGCTGAAAAAGCAAACAGAGTGATATATGCCATATGTATTTTTTTTGTTTAACTTTTGTAGTCTATCTGTTTATTGGCCAATTTCGCCCATTAATTATTTATGACGAATTCAGACTCAAAAAAAAAAAAACATCATGATATATGATGTGTGGACTGGAGGTAAGGGTGTCCAAACATGTTCTATCTTAAGTGTCTTAATTTAGTCCTAAGGATTTTAGGACTGGTCCATCCTTTTCAGGACGGGACGGGTCTCGGCCTTACCTTCAGAATTCCCGTCCCTCTTTTTTTATAAAAAAAATATATCACATTCTATTATATTTCTCACTTTGTACGCTCGTCTCAGACTTTTCGTCTCTCTTTTCTTACGTTTTGCTTGCTCATAGTCATAGGTCTCGCCAGTTGCCACTCTCATAAATATTTGTACTTACAAATATTCTTATACATATATTTTTATTCTTCTTTACTATTATTTTTTTCTTTTTATCTGGGTAAGTTATCATTTTATATTAAAGAGTAATGTTTGTATTTAGAGAAAGTTGTCGTGGTATTTTATATGGAATGATTTACTGAGTTTGTACACTTGTCTCATGCTCTCCGTCTCTCTTTTCTTACATTTTGCTTGCTCATAGTCATAGGTCTCGTCAGTTGTCACTCTCATAAATATTTTTACTTACAAATATTTTTATACATATATTTTTATTCTTTCTTACTGTTATTTTTTTTCTTCTCATCTGGGTAAATTATCATTTTATATTAAGGAGTAATGTTTGTATTTAGAGAAAGTTGTCGTGGTATTTTATATAGAATAATTTACTGAGATAATTTTATTATAATATTTTTTTTTAAAAAATAGGATCAAAAATTTCTGTCCAATCCTGAATCCGTCTCGATCCTGGATTTAGGATGGGATAGGATGAGACGCATTTTATATCCCATATACCATATTAAGATAAAAAATAAAATAAAATTATTCTAATCTTAACTCGTCCCATAAACAACCCTAGCTGGAGGCTTCCGTTAGAATTTAGTAATCCTCTTGTGACGTCCCTACGTTAAAAGAATGAGTAATATTGCTTATATTTAACCCAAAAATTTTGTTAAAATTAAACCTCTTTGCTTTGTTTTTTTTTTTTGCAAATCAAATTATGTGTGCACGCACACGCGTGTGAAGAAAGTTGTATTATAATCTAATCATATTTTATATGGAGGGTATTTAAAAAAAATTGAAATTATTATCACACTGCAAGTTCTGTTCGGCAAAAATAAATGTTGACAAGAAATTATTTATATAACAAGTGATGCGCCACGTAGTAATGAAATAAAATAGTACTTTCATTTATGAGAAACTAAGAAAAGTACAGGATAATTTTGCCCTCCATAGCTCAAGGAGGTAGGCCTCTATTGTCCGTGGAAAATATTCTTATCTCAAAAAATAACATATATATATATATATATATATATATGATACATTTTGATGCATAAAATGTATTTTTTTTAATTTAATCAAGTTAAGTTATTATTGACAAAAAATTCGTAAAAAAAATCTATATATCAATATTGACAAAAAAAATATTTTTTTTTTGGTTAAATATAGGTATCAATTTAAATCTTAATTTGATACATTATGAAGAATTAATCTTTATACAGATCCTAACCTCTATGGGAATAAATTACTTTTTTTGTACAAAGAATAAATTATTTTAATAAACAGTAAGGAGATAAATTTTTTTTTGTACAAAAATTTTTAGAAAGAGGTTAGATTCACCCATGTAGAATGAAATTTTTTTTCCTCCTAGGTGATATCAATATCGAGCAGAACGAGTCGTCTATTACTTTCAACGTAAACCTAAATATCTAGGAGGTAAGATATCTCTTCAAATATTATAACTGGAATTATAATAAAATAATATATTTTATAAATAGTATGTACTTTAAATAATCAATTATATAACTCTTTCATGAACCCACTATAGGTATGGAGATAAATGAGGGAGAAAATGTTGGCAACAAAATTGAGGAGAAAAATGAAAGCCCATAAGTGGTGGTCCAGATCTGGACTTGGACTAGGTCATCCGAAAGCCCAGTTCCCAATGGGCCGTTCAGAGAGAAATTTCTACCAATCGCCTATTCTCATTTCCTGTTTTCCTCTCAATTTCAGCAATTCGATTTTTATCGGAGCGAGCAGAGGTAAACAATCGGGATTCGGAACTTCGACGAGATGGGAAAGCAACCGGTGAGGTTGAAGGCCGTAATCTATACCCTATCGCCTTTCCAGCAGAAGGTAATGACTGGACTTTGGAAGGATTTACCTTCCAAAATTCACCACAAGATCTCCGAGAATTGGATCAGCGCCACTCTCTTGCTAGGTCCTCTGGTCGGCACATACTCGTGAGTTTATTCTTTTCCTTCGATTCCTCTTTTCGTTTGTTGATGGCATGTAATGGTCGATTTTCCTGTTGATTTTTATTGTTGATGAGGATTTGATTCCATGTAATCGGGCCAATTAAGGATTTCCTTATGAGAAACGATACCCGTTGGGATTGGGAACCCTGTTGTCAATAACCGGTAGGATTCGTATGGCCTATGCCCACGTTGTTTCAAGAAGGGCAAGAGAGCCAAGATATTAAGAATAATGAGGGTCCATAATGGCAGAATCTATCGATTATAGAACATGCTGATGATAGTTTCTTCTTTTCTCCAAGCGTTTTAACAGAAGTTGCAAGTATGTTTGTCTTGCTGTGTTATGACTTGTTAGTTGATAGCATCTTAATTGTAAGACATGCCCTTGATCTTGCGCCAGTGGTTACAGTCCCTTATAGAAGTAGGAACTCCAGGGGCACTTTTATAACTGGGCAAAATAGTTCTCCTTTTATATTTCCAAATTCCTAAATAAAAACTTTTACCTCCTGCTCTCACAACTTATTTTCAGGTTTAAATTTCTTTTTCTTAATTTTAGGGAAAATCTAGTTAGAATACATTCTCTGTGGCCTTGTGGACCTTAGGTCACATTGCTCCTGCTGGATAAAATAATCTCTCTATTACTAAATATGTACCACTCTCTAATAAAAATGATGAACAACTAATGGAACCCAAGAACTCTGATTGCTGTACTTAGTTATATTTCTCAAAGGAGCACTTTATGTTTGTAAACACAAGTCTACTCGTTTCTGGCACTCTATTTTTTGGTTTAATTTTATATTATTAATATCTCAGCATTTTTATTTTCACCTTTTCAAGTATTTGGGGATATTATGACTAATAATAGTTACCTTTTTTTCTAGTTGCTATTGTTTTCTGTAATATGGAGACCAAATGAATATGGAAATTTAAAAGTTTAACTTAGCAGTGTGAATATAATTCATCTCTCAATGGATGTAGGTATGTTCAGCACTACCAGGAGAAGGAGAAGTTGGCTCACAGGTTCTGAGATCATGCGAGACAGCATGGGTTTATTTGGATAATAATTTGTGGTGAAAATACATTTGCCCAATTCTTGTTCAACCAGCAAAGAATATGAAGTTTTTGTTGTCTGGATTTTGATGCAATGTCAATTTTATGACTTTGAGCCGTTTTAACTTTGACAGACCTTACCAACTAGTGAGATTGATGACACAGAGGCCTTTTTATTTAACACTTCCAAATCAATCCATAATAAATATCTTGGTGGCACAATTTTTTGAACCTTGCTTCCTTCAGTTCATTTAGACTAAGTCGGGATTTTATTTTCGCCCGAAGGACCAGATATGAATCTGGTTAGCCTGGTCAACTCAGTTTGGTCCAAATGGGTCGGTTAAAAAAAGACAAGCATAAATTTGTTTTGACCGAGCTATGTTACGAACCAAGCATAAATTAAGGGATGGTGTCCAGTTATAACAAGATTTCATAAGATTGATGTGCAAATAAGCTTGGTTTGAATGTCAGTTTTGAGAAAATCATTTATGTATGAAATTAATTTCTGTAAATTTTTATTATAATTAGTTTATCATGACAGGTGAATTATTATATATTTTTTTGGCTAAAGATGAGTTATTATATATCAAGACAAACTTTGGTAGAAAATGTTCTATTTGATACGATCATGTTATTTAGTTTGGCGAAATGTAAAAGTAGCACTTTACAGGCATTATTAGACAATTACAACTGCTTCAAGGACATCTATCTGAACTAATGTTTGTGTAATTGTGTTCACTGCTATAGAAGGTAAAAAATAACTGTACAAACCACAATTCCAAGCACTTGGAACAACATCAACTACGCCAAGTATAATGGGTGACCCTGAAAAAACTATACAAAAGCACACCTGGCTATTGCTCTATAGATTTGTTTTACAATGCGCTGTCCTAAGAAAGAATGACTGTGAAAACAGGGTAATATGGTGTCACACACGAGATCAAGAAACTCTCATTTTACCCAACATGAATGCTCGCGGTGTCTTTTCCCCATTTCAACTTCTACCTTGGCCTGATAGTTGGCTCTACTCCACTAACAAGTTCGCTACCAGACGTATCTCCGGATATAAAAGGAGTTTTGCTCATGGAGGACGAAGATACCACAGGAGTTTGGCTCACAGAGGAGGAAGATGGTGAACTGAATAATTTTCCAGAATCACTGGATATATATTCAGGTATCTTGGCATTGGACTCGATCATGGACCACATGTTTTCAAGCTCTCGAACCACTTGTGCCATTTTAGGTCGTGCATCTGGCTCGTCTTGGCTACACTTGAGGGCCAGGCTCAAGAACTTCTCTAGGTGCTCAGAAGGATAGGGCCCCATACGTCCATCAAACACCGAGAGAACTTCACCAGATTGGTATGCCACAGTAACCTGGAAATGTTGATTAGCATCAAGCACTTCATCACACGTTGTGGGAACTGAAATTAAGTCCAGGAGTGAGATATACCTCTCTAACAAGATTTCTGCCATGTGAGATTGGTGGCTTCCCTGTCAAAAGTTCCAGAAGTACAACACCAAAACTATAAACATCACTCTTGTCAGTCAACTTATGAGTTAAAAAGTACTCTGGATCAAGGTAGCCCTGTAAAATTAAAGCAGTAAAGAGAGAGTCAGTCACCGAGTAACATTAACCTTGCTTCTATGAAGCGTGCTATAATTAGAGGGAAGTAAGGATAGGACTACTGCATAATATTACTGCAAAATTACAATGACGATCTTACCGGGGTTCCCTTCACCACTGTAGATACATAACCAGGCACAATTCCTTCAGTATCTGGAACTGGAGCAAGCCGTGAAAGTCCAAAATCAGCAACTTTTGCATTGAACCTGGAGTCCAATAGTATGTTGCTGGCCTTGACATCTCGGTGGAATATTGGAGGATCAGCTTCTGTATGTAGATACAGGATGCCCTTGGCTGACCCTAGTGCAATCCTCAATCTCATATCAAAACTCAGAGGTTTTCTGGAATTATCTGTTGTAAAAACATGAAATACATACATAAAAGATGCATTAGTTGTAAATTGAATTAATAGTTTCCGTTGTTTCATAACATAGTTATCAGAACAATGCAATGAAGTATAAACATCAAGAAGAAAAGAAAGCATACTGCAAATTTAGATAGTGAGAACAAGAGATGTACCACAAAGATGATCCCTTAGCGTGCCGTTGGGCATAAATTCATAAACCAGCATCTGCAAGTATAAGCAACAACTAAAATGAGGGGAAAAAATTCGAAACAACCAAAGAAAGAAAGAAAAGAAGATTTATATGAGCACATAAGACACATAGTTAGAAAAGATATTAATACTAGAATGAGGACTTGGATTTACCCTAAATACCAAAGCAAGACACTTTTGAAAATATATTTTGTATTTAAATATTAAGCGGCACTTGATTCAATGAGTTGGCACTCTTCTTTTTCTATGCATTTATTAAGGGGCAAGCTGCCTATAAGCTTTAACAGCCTCTTCTCAACAACGAATGTTTAAACTAGTCGTTATAAATCAGCATCCTTCTTGAGTATGATCATATCCTCATGCAATCAACATGTGGGAACTAAGCTTACGAGACTTGCAGATATTAGAACTTCCGATGATGAAATTAATAATACCCAATATCAGTGCAAAATTTAATAAAAGTAAAATCTAGAGATCGTCAATTTTCATAAATTTAAAACCAAACGTACCTGTTCACCTCCTTCATCACAGTATCCAATCAAAGTCACGAGGTTGCGATGATGTAACCTTGATAGTAATTGTATTTCAGTTAGGAACTCCCTCTCACCTTGCAGTGATCCCACCTGTGCACGTTTTATCGCTACAACAGTGCCATCCGTGAGAATACCTCTGTAAACTTTCCCATAGCCCCCTTGGCCAGCTTGACTGGAGTCGCTAAAAGTGTTAGTAGCCAAAGCCATATCTTCATAAGTGAAGCTCCGCACACCATCAATTTTTATTCTAGAAACTGTAAATAAACAGAAGCCTATGTCAAGACTTGAAAGATATGAAATTGTTGTGATAACAAGGTCATGGAATTGTTTATTGTTGATCTTTATGAAATTAGATGCTCTTCCTTCACTTTGAATGACAATCAAAGAAAAATAGATTTTAAATATGGTTTCGACAAAGTAAAAACTTGCATTAAGCCATTTACATTAACACTTATCATTCTGACCTAGCACTTGGGACAAGTCAAAGACCAAGATAGTAAATATAATACAATAGCTTGTTTAAGATGAGGTACTCACGATGTCGCTTTGATGAAAGGGCATGATAATCTCTCATCCGCGACCTCAAGATAAGAAGAGTCACAATTGCAGATAACGTAACTGCACCGGCAATTGTCCCTAAGATAATGCCGGCCAGTGCGCCCTTGCTTATCCCTGAACTTGTACTGGGGCCAATCAACACTGACAATGAGGAGCAGTATGAGAATTATCATATAGTAATATTCATACATGGATGAGTACAGCAGATATTATGCAACAATGTCTTCATGGATTGGCTCAAGTCACGTTAAGTATCCAATTTTAATGGAAGATCTGTTTGAAGTTACTCTGACTCCAAAAAAATACAACATAAGTTTTAACAGAGTAGCATATCAATCATAGGGTTCTCCAGAAATTGTCACAGCAAAGTTATTACATTTTTCTCATAATATTTATTTGTACGAGCATTAGAACGAGAAAAATTAAAATATGCTTCAAGAAATAATCAAAGAGATGTCATTAGTATAGGCAAATGTCAGATAAAGTTGACCTTTACTCATCTACAGAGCAATATATAACTAACTCGCAAGGGAGTTAAGGAAAAACTTGTACTTGCGAGCATAGGTTAGGTTAGTGAAAGCTAAATTGCTTCAAGGAAGCTGGAGAATAAATTGCTCTATGTGAGCAGAAACATTATCCGATCAATTAAATTAATATGTATTAGACAGGAACATCATTCTTTGAACCAGCTAAAAGAGTTTCGACCACATTTTTATAGTCAAAATGATGATGTATGCATTAAATCCAAAAAGGCAAGCATTCTGGCAGATCATAAGTAGTTTCTGAGACTCACTATCTTCGTAAGGACCCAGAGTGAAGTTGAGCAGTTCATAAGGTCCAAAAAATTCATTGTCTGAAACAACCCATCCTGTGAACATGCTATAAAGACGCATAACCTCGTTTATATTGAAAGTACGGGGGATTTTGTCATCAATTGATTCCGGAAAAAGCTTCAAGTACATTCTCAGTCGAAGTCCTTGCCTTTCAGGGGTGCCAATATCAACCTGGTTATTCATTAAACTATAATTGGATGCCAGGACGTTCGCAAAATCTGTCTGGTATGGATCAAAATCGTAAAATCCAGGACTTTTCAATCGATAACCAATGAGCAATGGCGCTGCACAGAAACACTTTACAGAAGATGTTTTGGAGTATTCATATGGAGGAGGGCATGATTGAGGGAGACAGTTAACACTGGAATCTGTTAGTCTCAAGCTGTTTGTGTCATTGGCACTTGCAGATCCACAGAGCTGAACTAGAGTGTTATTGGAACAAAGAGGATTTCCCTCAAGCCTGAAAATCAGCAAGGTTCATATAGTCTCATATGGGATGGAATGTATGATTAATCTGATGTGGAATAAATTTCAACCTTTTGTAAAAGAATACCACTCTTAACAAAATCCGTAACAATGAGAGGGAAGACAGAATTCTCCATTACCCAGATTTTTGTACCAAGGGCAAAGCACCTTTAGAATCATACCTGACTGTGATGTTAGGAGGAAGATCAGTAGTGCCTGATATGCTTTCAAGATTATTATTTTGAAAATCCCTGCAATATCGAAGATCACAAAACCATGCTCAGTAAATCGAGAGTACCAAAGTCCGTATGTGAGGAAGATTCTGGAACTATCGTATAAGGTCTTACAAGAGCAATCCTTGCATTGCATTTGAAGGCCTGTTCTTCCAAATGGTGGAAGGAACACTACCATTCAATGAATTGTTTGAAAGTGACCTGCCAAGGGAAATCATGTGATAAAATAGCAATCTATTATCCTGTAACTGAGATAATCAGCAATATCAATACAATAACATCTCAGCCGAGAAATCCAACAATACTCAATTTGCAAGTATGATAAGGTGGTAAAGAGTTTATTGCATTTCGCTCGTAGTATTCAATAAAGCTTTGATGTAGAAGGAGCAAGACAGAAGACAACTTACAATAGTTGAAGTCTTGGGAGACCAGAAAAGTTGGAGGGAATAGTTCCAGTTAGCTTGTTGTTTGACAAATCGCTGCACAATTCCTCAGAGTCAAACATTAGAAGTATAGAATATCAAGGTATCATATTCTTTAGATTTGCAAGAACTTCAAATACCAGTAAACTAATCCACTTATAATCCAAATAATTGAATGCCTAATTAGTTATTATAGATGACAGGTTATTTGAATGATAGAAATTCTTACATGGTTGTGACTGTTTCAGAAAGCTTATTAGAAGGAATCGATTCATTCAATTGATTGGAACTGAGGTCACTGAAATTTAAGCAAATAGTAGTCAGTAGAAGAAATCACATATTGTAGTAGACTCTCGTTACAAATTATGTATATCTAAATACTCCGTCAAAAGTAATTTCTCTCAACAAGAAATTTGATAATTCATCAGTTATAAACTGAGTTGAGGCAAAATTAGATTAACTTACAGATAAAGAAGGTTTGGTATCCTGCTAAAATCAGGGATTGGTCCTTGCAAGTTGCAGTTCCTAAGGCTCCTGGAAGAAACAACAAAGTATAGTATTGGTCAACCTGTCAACCTTGACATTTAACCTTTGAAAATTAAGACTTAACTTGAAACTTAATATAAGAGGCAAGGAGAAGATGAAAAGGAAGAGAAGGCATCCTCCAGATTATTGACCTTAACAACCCCATGTTTGAGTTGGGCATTACTCATATAGGTGCTCAACCAATTTGTCTTGATACTACATGTGGTTTCCAGAAACATTTTTACAATTGTACTCTTTTGCCTTGCCCTTCTCTTCTTCCTCCCACCCTCATCCTCTTTTTTGCCTAATACTTTCTCTTATAAATAATTATCATTTTTACATGTATAAGAAATGACGAAAATTTAGCATCTCGACCTCAATCATTATATTTAGGAACCTACTAATAGACAACGGTTACAAAATGTACTTACAACTTCAACAATGTTGGAATGTTGCCGTATGAATCTGGAATGGTAGTCCCGCCAAAATCGTTGTTATCAAGCTGGCTGTGAGAACAAGATTGAAGAAATGATTTAATTACTCTGATTATTCAACAAGTAACATTTATTAAATTAGCCGGTAATAAAAAAAATTATAAGAATATTTTGACTAGCAAAGATAGCAAACTTCATGAATTACCATATCATAATTACGATATTGAAGCTAACCCACTCCTCTGTTTTCTACTACTGAACACTACTAAATCCTCTTCTCAATTTCTTCCACTCCTTGTTTTCAAACCATCAATAGAATTTCAAGACAAACCATGACTAGATAACTCTTCCAATATTTATACAGTCAAAACACACACAAGTTTGCAACATAACTGAATACACTAATACTCATCTATCATTTAACTACAATAATGGTATCTAATCTTTAACGACTCAAATTTAGATAAATCTGGTTATCTAAAATTTATTTAATCAAGAATCCAAATTTTAAGGTTCGAAGGAAAATTAAATTGCTAATGGAGTTTAACACCAGGTAAAGAGAAGGAAAATGTGACCAACTTCATAGAGACAAGGAGTGAAGGTTGCGGTGTTAAAAACTGTTTTTACACACATTAGACAAGAAACCATACATTATGCGGATGCGTGGCATCTGGGAGAGCTCGTGTGGAAGATCTCCTGATAATTTGTTATGGTCAAGAAGGCTGCAGATCCAAAGATACATCTTGTGAACAAAATAAAGACATGACAATTAAGGATCAAACAAAAACCCAGAAAAATATTACAATTAAGTAACCAGTATCTAATAACAAACTTACAGGTGAATAATGCTTGACAAGCGGGAAAACTCTCGAGGGATTTGTCCAGTAAGTGAGTTATTGTTCATGTGACTGCTCCATTTTGAGAGGGCAGGGTGAGATAAAGCATTAATTTTCTTGCCTTCTTTTTATAAGAATAACAAAGGCGAAGGAATTCAAACACAGAACTCAGATAAAATCGCAAAAATTGTCATTTTTAAATTGTATTTTCATAATACAGAACTTACAAGTGCTTTGTCTTGTTTAGGTTAGCAAACGATGTAGGAATAGGTCCTGTAATATTGTTCTGATCAATTTGCATTCTGTTCAGGTTTGGAAGATAACCAAGCACTTCGGGCAGCTGACCTCTTAATTCGTTTCCATTCAGAAGCCTACAAAATGGTACATTTAATATGAGAAGCAAAGTAGTTATGATATTCCCTGGGTGGTAAAATCCTTGTAAATCTATAATTTTGCCAACAATTCAATTATTTTCCCTCAATGAACCAGTATTAGAATTTAAGAAAATAACTAGTTATCTCAAAAGGGAAGGCTCAACTTACAAGAGTTTCAAACTTTTGATGTTACCAATTTCCTTTGGTATACTCCCACTTATATTGTTCCACATAAAGTCCCTTTCAAAAATTAAAAGAAAAGCATATATCAGGGGAAGAAGGAAATTATAAGCCACCAAGGGAGATAATATCTAAATTGTAAAAGCGGCATCTAGGAATTGCAAATTGGTAATTGTTCAATTGTGTAAATAGATTGTATTGACATCAATGAAAACACAATCTTACAATATTTCCAGATGAGATAAGTTTCCAATCCCTGGTGCCAAAGTTCCAAACAAGTTCAAATTCAGTAGTCGCCTACATACAGAAAAGAAAAACATAATAAATAAAGGAGTAGCAACAAAAGGATGATTCTAATACAAATGTGTGAAAATGATTATTAAAGATCTCTCTGAAGTTCAATTGTCTTGACTGGAAGCTGGAAACTAAAATCATACACGCGAGAGGGAAACAGGAAATGGAGGAATAAAATCATACAATTCTTTAACATGTAAATAGTTATCAGCCAGCGTCCTATTGGAACAATGAACCCCTCTCCATTTAGATGTACATGGATCTCCACGATTCCAGTTGTTCAGATTTCTATCAGGATCAATCAAACTCTCTTTGATGCTTTTCAATGCGTCAACTGCTAATCAATGCAAATGAAATCATCATACCATCAATATAACTAATACGCATTGTATGCAAATTGCAATGATCGTCTTTTCATCACTTAACACGTAGTACTTGTTTTTGCCAATATATCACTTGAACATGGAACTAGCAGTGAGTAAATACATTTTTCAAGAAATTCTTACATCGAAATCAATAATAACTCGGATAGATGATGAAAACCCACCATGATGTGAGTATTGGCAATTGCAGTTGCAGGACAAAATTAGATATTCTAGATGTAATTGTGCTGAAGCTGCACGCATAATTCAATAACAAGCTAACAATTACACGTGAAACTTATATTATAGCACCTTCTCTTGATTTATTGAAGGAACGCATGAATATAATATCCGCCGATTTTGCTAGTAACTCCACGTAGTGATGTTTTACGCGATAACAATACTCAAACAAACCCAAGAAAATGGTTTATTCATTTTGTAATACGCAAGATCCACCACTCCTAGAAAAGACAACCCATGGAAACACAAGATAGGGAGAACATATACCTTCAGTGGGGTCAGTGACAGAATCCTGCCCAGTAACCAGAAGTAACCAGCAACAGAACCATAAGCTGAATACAGCTTCATACTTCCAGACCTTCGAAAGATACATCCAGATAAGTAGAAGTCGCCGGACTTCTAATATATTTCTGAAGAACCAAGTAAGCAGGGTATGTTTATTGCCGTGATAACAGGAAGACAAGAAAATCATAAAGCTATGAGTTCAAAATGAACAAATAAATAAATAAAAATCCATTTGTGAAACTAACAGAGATCAACCTTTAAACCAGACCTCTTGGGCCAAACAGAGCTACCCAATTTCTGTATGGCAGAAGAAACCTGCTAATTGGAAAACAGCAGGCAAAATAATTCGTAGTTGCGAACCGAGATTATAGATGAAGCAGAAAATAACAAATGGGCTAAAGTTAAAGTGCCGGAAGAAGAGGGAAACGTCATCTAGAACGACCGGGGTTTGAAACCGCAACGATAGTGAATTTCTGACCATGTAGCAAATACTGAAGGGATAATAGTCATTGTCGTTAATTAAGATTTCCATCCCTTTCGTCACTGAGGACGCGACACGGAATTAAAAAATCAGTAAAGAAAGAGAAGAGCTCTCATCTAATATGATCGTGGCTTTGACTTCTGGGAATTGAAGAGGCTATGGATAGAGATACAGAGGAGACGAACGCCTCAATATCACAATAAAATGAATAACCTATATCCAAAAAGATGGTAGCGTTGAGATAGTTCAACTGACATTTTTGGCGGCAAACTTTTCTCGAAACATGAATAATAATAATAATATCATTTATTGGTATGTGTATTGATTTATTTTCTTTTTGTGATTTTTTTATCAGTGCATTTCTATACCGTGTTCTTAGTTTTTTAGATCACAGGTTCGTTTGAATAAGATTTTAAAAATGAGTTTATAAAAAAAGATTTTTAGGTAATTTTTAAAAAAAGACTTTTGAAAAAAAATTTATGAAAAAAAATAGTTTTAAATAAATGAGTATTTAGATAATTATTTCCAGAAGTACTTTTATTATTGGTAAATTATAAAAAAATATATGAGTATTAAATGATGAAAGATAAAAGATGAGATGAGAGAGGGTATAAGAAAAAGTAAGAGAGAAGAGAGAGTATAAGAAAAAGTAGAAGAGAGAGTGTAAGAAAAATTAGGATTAATATAATAATTTGGTAGTTCATAAGTTTTTTTACTATTCTATAAGTTACTCTGACCAGTTTATCTAAAATTTTAGTTTTAAACTATAATTTAGTTTAAAAACCCATTTGAACAAATATAATTATTTATTTTAAAATTTTATAAAATTTAGGTTTTGTCTAAACTTAAATTTTATCTAAATTTAAATTTAGACTATTCCCAAACACACTATCTAGATTATATTACCCAGAGTTTTAAATTTTGAATGCAGAACTATCAATATATTGTCAGGCGCCAGAATGTTTTAATTAGTTAGTTTCTGTTAAATGTGATTACACATAACAACTACACTGTATTGGAAGATATTTTAATAAAAGAAAAAGAACAAAAATAAAAATAAAAAAATTTATTATTATCTTATATTAATATTAAGAGATGAGATGTGAGAGATTTTTATATTATTTTATTTAGTTCAAATAGGAGGAGGAAGAAAAATATTTTTATATAAACAAATTTACTCTTATATTATTGTATAGAATATTTTAATAAAATATAATATATGAATATTGTTGGGATATTAAAATAATTATAGGTATATTAACATCATAAATTAAAAATATTATTCCTCCCTTCTAAATCCTCCAATTTTAGAGAAGAAGTTAAATTTGAGAGAGAGAGAAAATTATTCTCTTAAAAATTTTAGATATCTAAATAAAAAGAGGGGAGCAAATCGCTCACTCCCTCTCACCTCTCCCTCAAATAACTCATCTCAAACAATGTATTAGTGTTAGTGGCAGTATTTGCAATATATTATAGTCACTTTAACAAATCCAGTCAAAATGCATAATTTGAATAATCATATATATATATATATATAGTAAAAAAATGTTTTCCTTGTCTGAAAAAGGAAAGTAAGTGAGACTGGTAAGATGTTTTATTTTTATTGTTTGATTGGTTGGTATGCCATTGTAAAACCAAATGATGAATGCCTGGTCCAGTCATTAAAAGATGGGGGAGAAAAGCAAGCTTATATTTATTTAAATTTAAATTAACAATTGATGATCTTCCTATCGTCTTGGTTCAACGTCGATTCTGAAACCTAACGCGTTAATATATTTAATATTTGCGTGTTCAACTTAATAGTCCATTATCCTTAGCTCATCTTTTTAATTCAAAGCGAACAATTAATTAATCATTCAAAGGATTCATACGTGATTATTGTAGAATATCAAGGGCCCGCGAGTTTTGTCCCATGATTAAGTAAAATATAGAATAAAGGATTAAAAAAGATAATTAAACTATTTTTTTAAAAAATATATTATATTAATTAATTTAATTAATTTTTTAATTAAATTAAATTAGTTAAATATAATATATTCTTTTAATTCTTAATATAAGAGTTGATTGACTTTTTTTAATAGATTAAAAAATTTAAAAATTAATCAGTTATAATTAATATAAAAATCATGTGACTAATTTATATATATTAAAGACTTAAATATATAATAAAAATTTATTTTAATTGATAGAATTTTATTATAATTAATTTATTTATTTGTTTCTTAAATTTATCTATAAAAATTAATTATTTTTTATGTTACTTGTCATATGAGTAAATATTTATAACAATTATTTTTTGGAATTGTTAATTTGTTATTGTATTCTCTGTTACAAAAGGATTTTTTTTAATTAAGTGTTATTAATATTATTACAAACGCTATCATATCTGTTAGAAAATTATCTTCTTCTTCTTCTTTTAATACCGGTCACGTTTCGTGACATTTTGCCGACACATATCAACTGTATTTATAATTTCATAGTCGAATATTATGAAATTAAAACACATAACCTTTAATTTGAGCATGACCCTGTGGCCTATGATTCTATGAAATAGTCTCGCTCCAGCCTATGCTTTTAACCCAACTTGATGGGCGTTGACTTTATATGCACAGTCAATTTTTTTTACTCAATTTATCAAAATTTTATCCCAATTACATCTGGATCTGACCCATATTATGCACTTAATTATAGTAAGTGAGTTTTTTAACAAGATTTTTTTGCATATGCTAAAATTCGAACTCGAGATCTTGTTTAAGCGCTACTGATCTGCTTATCACTCAGACCAACTCCTATTGGTTATGTATCGTTAATTTGATAATAAAGAATAAACTCGTATTTTATAAAGATACGAATTCAATTCCTACTGTCGTTATGATGACTCTTTTAGTATATAATCTCGTAAATATTTTGAAAGTACTTTTTAAATTTTAAGATATATCCTGACCTTTATTGAAGATTAGTGTTAAATCGATCTAAATTTTTTTATATATTGAAAGAAATTATCCGAAGCTTAGCAAGCAAGAGACCATGTCAAACAGATGGAAAGGAGTAGTCACAGCTTAGAAGCATGAGATGAATATACTTTAAAAATTCGATGTGTTTGATTAGATGAAACCGGATTTAATTTCTCCAGCACCAAAAAGTTTTGCCCTAGCTTATTAATTAGCTCCATCTCAATATTTAATACATTTTAAAAAAAATATTTTAAAATATTAGATGTATTTTAACTCTATAATTAAAGAATGGTCTACTTTAATAAATGATAGATAAAATATTATACCCTTTTTTATTTTTTTACTCCTCTGTTCTTCCTTCATTTTTCTACAGTACCAGAGTCTATACAAGATATTCTAGTTGTGTGTGGATATTTCAATGAACAAGAAAATATTCAAAGTAGACCCGAAATCTTTCATGTATTATAGTAAAAACTAAACCAAGGCTTGTATTATCGTTGAAGAATACAAGAAAGTAATGCCAAATAATCTACATCTATGTAGCATTCAAATGGACGAAATATTAAATGGTACGTGTTCAACGTAGTATACCTTGCTCATCACTCAATTTAAAAAGGAATAATTAATTACTCATTCAAGGGATTGATACGTGGTTATTGTAGAATACTAACAAATAACAACATGACATCAAAATTATACACACACACACTTGTTATAGCATGTTATTATGTTGTGGCTAGAACAAGGAACTTTTCTCGTAAAACCGACATGCAAGAGTGTGAACTGGATCGTTAGAAAAGCACGAGTTCGAAGGAGATATCAAGGTAATTCATCGCATTTAAATACATAATCAATGTGCTGTGTGGTTTAGGTAGTTATATACGATAGCAAGTTTGCATTTGAAATAGTACCAGCAAAACATATATGTGCTTTTTAATTAGTAAAAGAGCCAGCTTCTTCCACGTATAATGAGTGCCGTACATGTTCCACGAATGATTCACAAATATTTGAAAAAGAAGATAAGTTTCAAAGAATAGTAATTACATAGCCAAGTTTTGTGAAAATGGTCAAATAAATTTCGTAGCACACGTACGATTTCTAATTGTGACGCAGGCTTCGAGCACGAGCCTATGAAAATAGTCCCGTGCTTGAAGGCTATAACTTCAAGTAGAATAACCACGAACTTGATGAGCGTTGACTTGAATTAAACAAAGTCGTAGTTCATCTTTAATGTATCCGAAGCTTAGGATAATAAGACTGCTATACATGAGACAGATGTAATGGAGATAAAGTTGCCAAAATTGAATAATTCGATGCGATGAAAACCGATAAATTAAAGTTATTGTGTGACTCCATCACTACTTAGTAATCGAGTGTCTTGTTTACGTGTCGAGCCTCTTATCTCACCACAGGTTATTCTCATCCATGTCATAGATATTATAAGGAAGAGTGTTGCTTTCCATCCGTTTGATATTTTACCACAATCATTCCTGGATCTGCCTACATGAGCTGCCCGGCAATATATATTAAGATCAAATGCGATGTTTGTTATACATATTTATAGTTCACCTTTTTTATAAGTTTTTCAATCGATTAATATCCATCCAGTCGTACCAGATTTTCACGAGAGAACACGGAGGCTGTCTGTTAGGCCCGAGTTTGCAGGCTCCTAGAAGCAACAGTTTCTTGCTTCTCACGAACGGAACTTTGAAATCTCTGTCACCAGTTATCCAATTGTGCTATTAGAATCATTCGTTTGAATGATTCATTGCAGTATATCTGTTAGTCCTAAATAACTCTCTTAAATATCTCTTAAACGCGAGATTTTATGTTTGACCTTTTGTATATGTGATGAGTGAGAATTTCTTCTATTGAGTGGGTTTTACTTGCCTAAACTGTCCTACCAAATAAATCCGTGGTCATCATTGTTCCATTCCTTTTCATAAACCAAACGGCTCCTTGAGTTGGGGGAGAAAAAAATCAAACCAGGAACAAAATATCTCGTCAAGTCAAAATACAAAAGAACAAAATATCTCAAAGATAAGCAGCAGCAAGGGCATAGGTAAGGGCAGTGCACTATAAAGTTTTGGGAAGGCCGGCCTTTTAGAGGCAACAGACGCAAACGGAAAGTGTATGAGCCCATGGGATTCATAGGGGCTTGGCGCTATAATGTCCCCACCAAGATAAGATAAGCCCCCACTTGCGAAGCAACCCACTGGGTCCCACGTTCGTACAGCCCAGCACGTGTAAGTCCCTGCGATCAAGTTTCCACATCATGTCTATCTGCCTGTCCCCTGGGATGCTTGCTTCTTCTGACTTCGAATTTCAGCCACTGGTTTTCTAGTGGACGAAACATCCCGTGGGACCCGCTTACTCATCCCACCGTGTATATATGTGGCCACCATACCCCACAACTACGTCCCCCGCTTCCCCAGCTTCGCTATTATTCTCCCTCTATAATAATGTTCATAATAAATACAAATGTGCTACTGCGATGGTAAAGTTAAGATTCAAACTCTGAGAATCCAAAAACTGGATAATAAAATATGATAATTCACACAACTTTTCTCTTTATAATGTCTCTTCTCACAATCCATTTGAACTTTGGTTACTTCCTTTTCTTTCATGGTAACAAGCTTTGTTTAAGCATGAATGTGTACCACAGGGTCTCTGTTCTGAATCCACTAGTGACTATGTAGCATATCGTGCATTGAATTTCAACTTCACATTGATGTGGAAAGTATTTATTAAGGCTTAAATAACGAAAATGACCCACACAAAATATCCCTTTCAGGAGGAAAAAAAATCAATTTGCGAAATAGATAATATAACAGTAGTAAGGGGGGAAACAAGCAAACTACAACTCACAAGTCCCCACAATTATAACGCAATCAAGATAAAGCCATATAGTGCTCCATTATGCTCCCTATAAGTTTCCAATGCAAATCTCTTTATATTAGCCCGTGACATAACCTTCATTTTATCTGAACTACTTCTCTTCCTGTTGTCACCTTCAGCCACCGCAACTGAACCTTCTATGGCGGACCCAAACACTACCAGACTCTCCCTTGCCATGGAGAGAACCGGCCAATGGTACTCCGCTCAAACCCTCCAGTTCAGTTTCTATATGTATATGACCTGATGAAAAGAAACCATGCATATATATCATATAAAACCATACGTGAATAATGAATTAATTCGTGTTTTGACAGGATTTTCTCTCAAGATTTACCTTCTGATCTTACTGTTGACGTCGGAGATACAAGTTTCTCCCTCCATAAGGTACCGCCGGAACTGTTTTTCCGTCTCTGTTTTATGGGTATGTGATATTTTATCATTGCAACTAGACTTTTTTTTTATTGGATATAGTTCATGCTGGCACCCAAGAGCAATTATATCAGACAACTGATAATGGAATGCAATGCGTGTGGTCTCACCAGAATCAACCTCTCCGACATACCTGGAGGGCCGAAAATCTTCGAGAAGGCAGTTAAATTCTGCTACGGAGTTAACTTTGAAATCACGTTTTACAACGTCGCCGCTCTGCGTTGCGCCGCCGAGTACCTTGAAATGACGGAAAAGTTTTGTCCCAACAACCTTGCCGGCCGTACGGAAGACTTCCTCTCTCAAGTCGCCTTGTCCAGCTTCACCGGCGCCGTTTTAGTCCTCAAATCTTGTCAAATGCTTTTACCCTTCGCCGATGACCTCAACCTCGTTAAGCGATGCGTCGAAGCTGTCAGTTCCAACGCGAGTAGCGAAGCCAACTTCCCAAGCCGGTCACCACCGAACTGGTGGGCGGAGGAGCTTGCTGTTTTGGACTTTCGTTCCTTCGGTCAAGTCATCACCGCCATGAAAAAGCGAGGCGCTAAATCTTCCACTATAGCCAGCGCTTTGGTTGAATACACAGAGAAACTGCTGCGAGAAGAAGTAGTCTCTAACCTATCCTCCCACCGGATTAAGTCGTCAGAAGACGGACCCGAACTGGGCGAGATTCTTCAATCCATCGTCTCATTCTTCCCTAATGAGAAATCAGTTTTCCCAATCAGCTTCCTCTGCTATCTTCTCCGATGCGCGATTACTCTCGGAGCATCGACCATCTGCAGAAGCGAGCTCGAGAAGCGGATCTCCTTGATACTTGAGCACGCGACGGTCGACGACCTTCTGGTCCTTTCATTCACCCGCGACGGCGAAAGGCTGTTTGATCTCGACAGCGTAAGGAGGGTCATCTCGGGATTCGTGGAGAAGGAGAAGAGCGTGGCAGTTTTCAACGCCGGCGAGTTCAAAGAAGCGTACTCCACTGGGATGCACCGCGTGGCCAACACGGTGGACGCGTACCTCGCCGAGATTGCAGTCTACGACGAGCTAAGCATCTCCAAGTTCAATGGCATTGCCGTTCTAATTCCCAAAGGTGCTCGAAAGGTCGACGACGATCTCTACCGCGCCATTGATCTCTACCTCAAGGTATGTAACATACAACAATCGGATTACCAATCAGAAATGGCTGTAGTTACCAAAACGCCACCGTTCTTGTTTGTCTGATTTTGTAGGCTCACCCGAATCTAGACGAGATAGAGAGAGAGAAGGCGTGCAGCGTGATGGACCCACTGAAGCTATCATACGAGGCGCGTGTGCATGCGTCGCAGAACAAGAGGTTGCCGGTGCAGATTGTGCTTCACGCGCTCTACTACGATCAGCTGAAGCTGAGGAGTGGGGCGGAGGCGGAGGCGACAAGGAGGGTTCAGATGCCGACTGATGTATCGCTGATGAGGGAGAACGAGGAGCTGAGGACGGAGCTGTCAAGGATGAAGATGTACTTATCGGAGCTACAGAACAAGGGTCAAGGAACGACGTCGTTGGGTAATGGAGGGTCCGAAACTGGTCCGAGAAAGTCCACGTTTTTCTCGTCGGTGTCTAAGAAACTGAGCAAGCTTAACCCGTTCAAACAAGGGTCAAAGGATACATCCAATATAGAAGATGGGCCCATGAATGTGAACAAGCCTAGAGGCAGAAGATTCTCGATCTCCTAGAATGTTTCATTGGTGAACGTACTGTGTTTTCTTGTTTTGCATGTTTCATAACGTGGGATCATGCAAATAGTTATACGAGTGTGCCGCATGACGCGTTTCTTATTCCCTTACTGGATTTTGATATGATATATATTGTCAAGTATTTCTTTTGATAGCAATATGTTGTCATGTATAATGAATGTGATTGTGTAATGCACACATTATAATATATATGTGCCTGTGTAAAGTGTTAAAGGAGATCATGTTGCCGAGTGGTTTCTGAAAGATACTAGCGTTTTCCATTGAATGTATCAGATTACTAGAGAGGTTTGATTTGAAGACTGAAGAAAGTTTGAGAAATCATGCAAGGAAGAAGAAGCTAGGATCTCTCTTTCATATATTGGATATAGTGCCTGTTTAGTTTTAATCAAAATTAGAGTTGTAAAAGGTTTTTTTTGACCTAAATTTTAATTTATTTTTTTTAAAATAAACAGCTATATTTATTAAAATAGTTTTTTAGATTAAATTATAATTTAAAATATTAAAATTTTGTATAAACTACAGAGAATAATTTTTATAATAGTAAAAGAATTTATAAACTATCTAATTACTATTTTATTTTTATTTTTTCTCACACAATCTCTCTACTTTCTTTTCATCCCTCTCATCTCTTTTTCACCTTCTATCTTCTTTCTTTTTTATCTTATCTTCTCTATCATCTCTATTACTTTTAATTAAACGATACACTTTTTAGTCATTTACCAATAATAAAAATATTTCTAAAAAAATTATCTAAACACTCATTTATTTAAAATTATTTTTTTTATAAACTCCACTCTAAAATTTTTTTTAAAAAAACTATCTAAAAGCCTTTTATTTATATAAACCCTTTCTAAAAATTTATTACTCGCTATAGCCGCGTCTCTGTCAAATAAAAGAGGTTCATATCAAAGAGAACAAATTTCCCGGTCTGAATGAGACCGAAGTCGATCAGATAAACTCCAACAGATCCATGAAAATAGCCACTAATTACTTACATACACAACCATTAATTCACTCAACAGAGACCGAGTACAATTAGATGACAGATTAATGAGAACACGGTATACGTCGTTCTCCTCACTGTTTCATTAACTTGTAAACTTCAACCGTGGATATTTTACCTTTAAAATTGAACTTGCACATCATTAAGAAACTAAACATAGAAAATCCAGCTAAAACAACATTATGAATTATAAATATCGAGATGAATCTCCTAAGCAGCATTCCCATCGATTTGGTGGGGTTTTCGGGTAGCCATCTCCACACACTTGTCTTGTTCTGTGGGGCCCTTAGAATGTGTGTTGTTGCATTGTCACGATACATGAACCAGAGCAGGAGCTGTATTGCCCCTAAAGAAGCACCCACCCCATTAGGCACCTGCAACACCAAAACCAAAACAGCAACATATACTTGTTTTTGTATAAAATTTTTTCTTGCATGAGAGCCATTCGATTCAGAATAACGGGACTTACAGCAACGAAAGGCCAAATATTAACCAGGAAGTGCCACACGGAAACACAGACAGAGACACCAATAACGGCATTTACTCCACACTCTTTGTGTTTATCACTATTCTCTGCATTTCATCATCATCATGACAGCTTCCTCAATTATACTTGTAATACTCAATTATTACTGTTTGAGTAACAATGAAAGGTTACTTACAATGATGGAAAGGGGTGAGCCATACATGAAGATGGAGAATATGGCGGCGGCGAAGTCGCAGAAGCATCCGGACCTTGCCGTGAAACACCAAAAGTGAGATGACAACTACCGCAATGAACACTGCAAGCACGAGCGCCAAGAGGCCAACAATTCTGAGCTTCTCCTTCTTCTGTGCGAGCACAATGAACGTCAGCACGTATATGGTTTCAATCACCATTCCTATTCCATTCGCTGTTGATAACAGTATGTTGTGAGGTGACACAAATGGCAAACCATACCGCAGCACTAGTGCAAAAAAGGTTTCTAAATCGGTTGAAAATAATAATTTACATCGGACAATGACCGGTGTAGAAACGGACAGTTTAGAAAGTCTGCACTTTTTAAATCGGGCGGTTCACCGATGTAGAAAGTATAGAATTTAGACTAGTCCCTTTTTGAAATCTAGCGTAGAATTTCTAATGTCTAGACTGGTTGAACATATCCATTTTCAATGGTTTTATGAATTGTTTTCACCCAATGTAGATTAATAAATTGTTTGCACTGGCTATGTTTACACCCGGTGTAGATTAATGAATTTTCTACACCTCACTATAAAAACAACCGATGTATATGTTGTCATATTTACATATATTATTTCTACTCCTGCCGGTGTATATATACTATTTCATTAAAGCTTCATGAATAAATTGCCTAAATATACAAACTGAAAGAGACAGCAATATAGACAAAGTTCAAGATAGCAGAGACAAATCTTCAATTGATCATTATATTATTTATTTAATAAAATTCAATAAAATAATACAATCATTTGAACAGAAAAATAAAAAAAATATTATGGTACGTAATGACAAATACTATTGAGCATGAATGATTTGAACAAAAAAATCAGCCTAAATATTGCGTAGGTCCTCAATATCTTGTTTAGGGAATATGTCAGATTGATCAAACATCTGAAACATCAAATTAAAATAAAAGAAATTAAAGCATTACTAAGATATATTAAATTGACCAAAATATATGAAATCATTAAAACCACAATTTACCTTCTCAGTTAAGTCAATCCTATTTGACAAGATGATATTGATCATGTGTCTAACCATGTAGAAGCTGCACAAGTTGCTTTCTTTAGGTTGCCTTCGACTCTGTAATGTTAATATGAACAAAATTATGTGTCATCAGCAAAAAACTGCATGGAGCATAACACTTAAGACTTTTATTACCTTCAGTGTGATCCATTCAGGATCCCTCATCGAGTTAGCTTTCTTAAAACACCTTGCAATTACAAATGTCCTCATAGCCCTATGACCAAAGTTATGAACTTAGTAACCGTTTTATTACAAATATCATATTTAATTTATTACAAACAACATTGTTCTGTAAGGAAGAAAACTCACATATTCATAATCTTCTTGGCATCAACCGATGGCTTGTAGTGGAGGGAACATAAGAAAAAATTTTGTAAGTATGCTTACATAGTATGATCAATTGCTAATGGTTGCTATAGAAAATAATTAAACAATAATGATTATTAGCATTAAACAAATACAAACCTAGTATAAAAAAACTGAAATATTATTATTCTTACTCCTGCATATATAGTGCAAAGAAACAATCAATATCGGTTTCACCAAGCCTCCTTGCAATGTACTCAAGTTTTGAAGATTGGGAGGTCCCTTTTGAATAAATTTGAAATGGGTATAGAAATTCGAACTAACCTTGTTTGCCCTTAGAAACTAACTTAGCTTGCATGTACCTCAAGTTAATGTAAACATGATATTAGTTAATGCAAGCACTCAACTTGCATGAATTTTGTTATTACATATATTTACATTTAAATTAGACTTACATTAAAAATATTTAGACACACCCGGACGTTAGTTCATTGACAAACCCATATTTTTATAGATTTATTCATATCATTTTAGTGGGTTTTTGTCATTAATCTGGTCCTTAATTGTATGTTTGTGCACTAATTGAATCAATATGCCTTATATTGAATTAGTGCTTAAAAGTGGTGTAATTGTCATATTTTTATGGTGTATCCTAAACAATTATTTTTGGAATAAAATGTATTACATTATTATGATTTTATATTTCAGGAATTTAGGAGAAATCGGAATTCACAAATGACAACAAATGACCATAAAACTAGAAATTATAAAATAAGACCCAATGGGCCAAACCTTGCGATTTGGCCCATTAGGTTTTGTCCTATTCAAATGCTTTTAAAAAGCATTCATACACGCACAGTAGGTGTGGCGGCAAGAACTGAATTGAAAAGCGAGAGGTGTGGCGGCCAAAGAACAATTCCCTCACGCAACAATCTTTCACAGAACGACACAAGAACTTCACGCTATCACCTTTCATCTTCCTCCAAGCACATACCCAAACGTTGACGGCAGCAACAACCTCTAGCAACGCCATCCTTTTCCTCAACCCGCAATAGAATAGAACCAGGAGAGAATTGAACACTTCCAGTCCAACCTCTTCATTATCATTCCATGGGTGGCCAGGAAATTTTTATGTTGGAGGCTGTTGTGATGGTTAGGCGTGGCTAGTTCATCCGAATTCTCTAATTCAATGGCAAAGGCATGAGTTTGGGATCTCAAAGGGGAGTATAAGTTACTCTAATTCTCTACCCAATAATTATATTATGACTCTTAGGTCTTATGATTAATTTTATAATTATTAGAAATGTTTAGAATGATTTATTTGTATTTATTAAGGATTATTGTGACTGAATTTTTACTTGACATTTGACATTAATCTTTAATTAACTTTAATTTTATTTACTTTGACCTGGGTCAGACATTGTATTGAGATTATCATGAATATTTTGTGATTTTTTAAGGTGGCTTGAGTTATTAGATCGTTGTGTCTCTTGTTAGCTTAAATTCTATTTTATGAATTATTGAGTTATAATTAAGCATTGGTTTTTAATATATTTAGTCCTATTTTATTATTCTGGTAGCAGTTAATAAATTAGGATTTAAAAAATATTTTATGACAATTTGAGGTGGCTCGATTGTTGGATTAAAAGCTTAATTATAATTCTTAATTCATTATTTATAACTCCCACATCTGTTAAAGCTATGATTGCCTGCGTTATTGAATTAGAGGATTGCTTTTATTATTATTAATCACATTTGAAT
This sequence comes from Leucaena leucocephala, assembly GCA_037074615.1. NCBI lineage: Eukaryota > Viridiplantae > Streptophyta > Magnoliopsida > Fabales > Fabaceae > Leucaena > Leucaena leucocephala. The sequence goes on along the minus strand of CM073516.1, from coordinate 6,867,043 downwards.
TTATTCTTTTCACTCATTATCATTCATTATTCCCTTTTTTAAACTAAAAATACCAAAACTATTTTATTTAAATTTATTGCATTTAGTTGTTAGTCAATTAAAATAAATCCCATTTTCTAACTTAGGTTGCATTGCATTTAGTTACTTAGGAATTTAATTTCACATTTTGGCTCCTCAGAGAGAACGACCCGAGGTTGCACTATATGCAATCCTTGGTTTAAATTTTTGAAGTAACCCCAAGGCAACATCGGTTCAAAGTTGTTTCAAGTGGCGCCGTTGCCGGGGAGCCAAGAAATTGGTTTTCTAGTAACTAAGTGTCAAGTAATATTTTTTTGGGATTAATTCAATTGCTGAGTCAGTCTTAATTAATTTGCATAACATTTGCATTTGCATTTTTGCTTGCATTATTTATTAAAAAAAACAAAAAAAAGTTTATTTTCTTTGGTTTGTTTATTTTATTTGGTTTTTCTTTTATTTAGATTCTTTTCATCTGACTGCTACTGTTTATGCCTAGGAGTGATCGAGCTTTACCTTTGATTCCCTTAAATCTTGAAATTGAAAAGTCTGTGAAAAAGATTAGAAGAAAAAGGAGATTAGAGAGTATAAGTCAAGTTATTGTTGAGGAAGGGCATATTTCACAAGAGTCAAGTTTGTCATCTAGTGAACAAGAATCTAGTGAGAGAGCTACCTCTAGTGAAAATGTGTCTGTTAGTGATTTTGAATTAGAACAAGAAGCTATGGATGGTGCTAACGGTAATTATGGTTATAATGGGCTTAATGGGAATAACGGACATGGTGAGAATAACTTAGGAAAAAATGGTGAGAATGATATAAGCATGAGGGAGATTAATAATTCTAATATTGATTATGATCCTTATAGCTTTTATACTGATGATGTGAACTTTGAAACTAAAGGAGCATTAATTTCTTCCTTACCTAAATTTCATGACTTTGCAGGTGATGATCCACACAGGCATTTGAAGACTATGTATATGGTGTGCTCTTCTATGAAACCACCCACGGCTAATCTTCAAGATGTATTGAGGAGGGCATTTCATTTTACTTTAGAAGGCAAGGCCAAGTAGTAGCTTTACACGCTACCTCAACATTTTACTACATTAACTTGGGATCAGTTGAAAAGAGCATTCTTGGATGAATATTTCCCTGCATCTAAAACATCAAGGCTAAAAAAGGAGATAACTAGTGTGGTCCAACGAGATAATGAATCCATGCATGAATATTGGACCAGGTTCAACACACTTCTAGCTCAGTGCCCACACCACAATATTTCAAAGAATGATCTGGTTAATTCTTTCTATGAAAGGCTACTTCCACATCATAAGCCCTCAATTCATGCTGCTGTAAATGGTTCTCTTAGAGAATTGAGTTCTAATGCTGCATGGGACCTGCTTCAAAAGATGGCTACCAATGACCCTCAATCTGGAGACACAAGAAAAGTGTATAATACCTCTTCAGTTTCTTCCCAAGATATTCTTGTTGAAATTGCTGCTCTAGGGAACCGAATGGAGAAAAGACTCAATATTTTAGAGAATAATGTGAATGCTAAGCATGTCAATTCAATGGGTCACTCTCAAGCTATAGTTGCTGGTTGTGAGTACTGTGGGTCAATGATGCACGCCTCGAATACTTATTCTCGATATGAAGAGGTTTCTTCCCTATACCAAAATAGGAATGGTCCATATCAAAAGAGGGATCCATACTCTAACACTTATAATCCAGGTTGGAGAGATCATTCTAACTTTAGATGGGGTAAAAATCAAGGCAACCCTCAAGGGAATTTCTCAAATCAAGTGGTGCCTAATCAAGGGGCATCATCTTCTTTCTCTGGAGGTAATGAACTTGGTATGATTGTGAAAGGTATTACTGAACTCAATTCAAAGTTTGACAATCAAAAGTCACAAACTGAGGTAAAGTTACATGCTATGGAGAATAAGATGGACTCATGTCTACAAAATGTGTTCTCTAAATTGGAGCAAATGGAGACTAAGCATGAGAATTTGAATGCTTTTGTTAATTATCCAACAACTTGAGTGAACAATAAGCAAAGAGTAATAGTTATATACCCTCAAACACAGTGATAACTCTTAAATCTTTGAATGCAATCACACTGAGAAGTGGTAAGAAAATTGGGCTGAAGAATGTACAATTCAAAGAACATGAAGAGGATGAAGAGCAGGTTGATGAGGAAATAGAAGTTGAGTCTCCTCCTGCCAAAACTACTCGAGAAACTTCCCAAGCTGAGAAAGAATCTTCTATCCAATTTGAAATCCTACAAGAAAAGAAGCTCTTGGAGAAGTGTCTGAAACAACCAATGGTGCAAACTGATGAAGAGGCAACAACTATCATAAAGGGACAAATGGAGAAAGGATCACCTTCCAACTCCAAAGGTGATGAGGTAAATATTCATGACTTGCCTTTTCCAAATTCTTATTTGGTTAGTAAAAAAATTGTTGAAAAGAAAGATAATGATGAATTATTTGAAATGTTTAGCAAACTGGAGGTTAATGTGCCATTGCTTGAATTGATTAAATAGATGCCCAAGTGTGCTAAATTCTTGAAAGACCTATGTACAAATAAAAGAAAGTATAGGCATAGTGAGAGAATCCAACTGGGGTTGAGTGTTAGTGCCTTATTTAAGCCACAGTTGCCTATTAAATGTAAAGACCCCGGTTCCTACACTATTCCTTGTACCATAGGTAGAACTACAGTTTCCCATGCCCTACTTGACTTAGGTGCAGCAATTAATGTCATGCCGACCTCTGTTTATAAGACCTTGGGTATTAAAGCTTTGAAAGATACTAGTGTAGTGCTTGGCCTAGCTTATAGGACGGTGAGATACCCTAAAGGTATTCTTGAGGATATTCTTGTGCAAGTGAAAGGTCTTGTTTTTCCAGCTGACTTTTATGTTCTTGATATGACTAATGACCTGTCCACTGAGAGTACTTTGATTCTAGGTAGACCATTCCTTTTAACTGCTGAGACAATTATTAACATGAAAAAGGGTCTTATCACTATGGGGATTGGGGATTAAGGAGTGCAATTTAATCTTTCAGAAGCTATGAATCATGGTTATGAAGATTGCTCTTATTTGGAAATTAGTTCAATTGAATGTCATAACGTGGACCACTTACATGAGACTAATATGAATGAACCTCACTTGTGTGACTTAGTTGTGAACCATGATGATGCTTTTACTTGTCTATCTTCCTCCCACCCTTCTCATGTCTGTGCATGTGAAGGTGGCGTATCTTGTGCCTATTGTTTAAAGATAGATAGTTGGCTTTCTTCTGCTCATGAATTCAATGTATCATGTTGCTTTGACTTTAATATTACTACTAATTCTACACTTGATAGCCTTGAGAAAGGTGTATTGCTTGATTTTGCAGGAATTGATGATAAGGAGGATGATGCACAAGCTACGAATATAGCTTCCCCATTGAGTGGCGCTAGAACATTAGAAGAGGATAGCAGTGATTCTGTTACTGCTTTAGTCCTTTCTAATCCCACTCTCTCTTCTAATTTACTTTCTTTTTCTATTAATCAGACTGACCCTAACTCTCCTGTTTTTAGGTTATCTGATAGTGGCACTGAGTCAGAAAGTGGAGAAAATATACACCACACTGAGCTTATATCTCTTTCCCTAAGCCACATGGACATACCACTCGCTTTGAATGCACTAGATATAAAAAAGATGATTCCTTCTATTGTACAACCCCATGATTTAGAAAAGTAATCCCTACCCAATGATTGCAAAAGTCAAGTGGAAGCTGGGAATCACATGAACAATTCGCTCGTACAGTAGTAAAAACCCGAAGGTTAGCTCATTCCTATGAGTGATAACCGATTTCATATTTGCATGGTCAACAAAGGCAGCAGCTCCCGCGTCACCCACAACTGAATACATAGGCAACGCATCCACATAGAACGTTTTGTCATATGCCAATTGGATCACTCGTTGCATAGAACTCAAATTGGGAGGTGTGGAAAGTTTGCTTGGGGATGATGTGACGTGGTCTGAAACAAGATGCTTTAGCCATAATATGAAAGTCCCATTTGCCTGACTCACAGTCTTCACCTCATCAGTCAGAATTGGGACAAGAGCATCTTTAAATATCACGTCTTCAACTGCCACTCTTAACTGATCGTCCTAAATTTAGATGTGGTGGGCAGTTTTTCCCAAGATATGGATGGAACCATGTGCCACTAACCTTTTGATAGGATCCTCCATATATATATATCACAAGGTTCAATATCCTTTGACATTTTTTTGGCCATGCAACAGCTCCCTTTAGTGCTAGGACAGACTGCATTGAGAGCATTTGGGTGGCAGTTGGCTCTTGTTGCCTTGATATAAATATGGATAATATTTCTTTCTTGATCTTTGCCAACACCTCTTGTAATTGTGCCTAAATTGTAGCTTCTGTCTGTGCCCTAGGCTTTGCCTTAGCATCTTCTCCCATGGTGGATAACAATGATTCCAGCCCTGCCCTCGGGACGTATGGCGAATATCGTGAAGATGCTCCAAAAAAATCTCTTATACTGACACCTCGACCAACTCCCTTAACACGACCCCTATGCTCTTGCTTGCCCGTGGCAACAGTCAAGATGTCATTCTTATCATCTGACTTGAAGGAGCCATGGGCTTCTTATTGTTTAAGATCAACCTATAACAAAAAAAGAGCAAACATAAGAAATAATATAATTAGTCTACTAAAACAAAATAATACAAGTAGTACTTACAATTTTTGTCACAATCATGCGAGCGTGATCGTTTGTAAATAATCTGCTCCTTTTTTAGCGAGTGTACAACAATTTATCTTCACGACGTATTGGAGATGGGGGAGCGATAGTAGCACCAGGATCAGACTCAGTAGCCTCTTCCTCTTAGCCCCCAACAAGTCTCTTTTAGCCTTCGTGTAACCCCTTCTAGACATTATATGGGGCAATCATTCTTGAGAGCGTATTCAATAGCTTTTGCTCTTTTTTCCTACAAGACTTGAAGTAGTTAATCCTCAATACATACAAAAGGAAGAAATATGGGAAATGCAATATTCTTTTTTTTATAACATATCAACTCACAATAGCTTCTGTAGTAGTCTGAAGCCTAACAAATTCTTCCCAAGTAGCTTAATCAATCAATTGATACTTGATGCATGGAGAAGGATTAGGTTGACCATCTTTGTCCCATCCATGCATATACTGACTAGCTAGTTGTGTCTTGAATGCCCTTCAATGCTCAGCGCAATAAGACAATGTCTTCTTCTTCAAGACTTTATTGTTAGGAACATCGTAAGTGAGCTGCAATAATTTCCATTAAAAGCAGAGTTATCAACAAATAGTAGTGTTTTTCGGTACTGGTTTGCATACAATATACAATAGGTAATTCTTATACCCTGATAGAGTCTCAAATTTGATTCTTCACGCAATTATCAACACCATCCCAAGTCTGTATGGCGATGTTAGCCTTGTTGCGTGCTAGGAGGCTGATATAACTCATATACTTTGTCATGTGTTCACCAATTGGGTTCCAACGTGTGTCAAACTCAATCAGTAGTAATTTCCCTTCCATCCTATCTTTCTAAATGTCTTTCAATCGCGTCGCACTTCTGCCCTTCCTTTGCTTAGAGTCGCTTGAAGCATCGCTAGCCTCATTCTGATTACCACTACCCCCATATTTCTATATACGCAATAGCAAAAATAAACATGGTAAACATAGAAGAATGACTTACCACTACGAAAAAAGTGCAAGCATTTATCGATGGAAAGAAGTGCAAGTATTTAACGTAGAAAACTACAAAACCTAGATTCAACAAACACATAAAAGGCGAAGAACGTACATGAGAAAATAAGTATCCAAAACATGTACACGGCAAAGCACAACGAGAGCAAGAATAGAGAAGAACGACTAACCACAGAGAAACAAGATGAAAATCATAGAGCACGATGACTGGTGTAATAATAGAAGACGTGAAAACTAACTCTGCATATAACCTGAGAAATGAGAAATGAAGAGACGCGCCAAGGGGCGTGCTTCGATAAAGTGTTTTTATTTGAGACTTTTTACACCGGTTAACATGAAAATCTGGTGTAAAAATCATATTTTGAATATGAAACAACTAATGTTTTTAAATTCAAAATAATTTCTACACCGGATAACATGTACAACCGGTGTAAAAAAGTTTTCATTTCATTTTTTACGCCGGATAACATGTACAACCGGTTTAAATATTGGAGTTGTTTTTTCAAAATAATCCTTTATTAACCTATCACTTGTAAGTTACAACAAAATAATATATGCAATTAGAATAATACACTTGTGTTATTATTACATCAAAACAATATATGCAATCACATAAAAATAAATCAGAATACACTTCTTCTTCATTCAATTTTGGTAAACCTAATGAAAATGAAGGGGTCTCACAAATTGAATCATCATCGTCAATAACCCTTTTTAGAGCGACATAGCATCTTTTATTTGCCAGATCAGTGATATAGAACAATTGCTTTGCTTGGTCTGCCATAATAAAAGGTTCATTCCCAAAACTTGTACTTTTCAAATCAACCTGTATAAATCCTAACCGATCCAACATAACACCATTGTTTACATTAGCCCACTTGCATTTGAACACGGGAACTGTGAATTTGGTGTAGTCTAACTCCAAAATCTCCTCAAGAATGCCATAATAAGGGATAACTGCTAATTTAGGATTGTTGTCTTTTGAACTAGAGAAGTGCATAGCTTCAGCCACTAATATAACACCATTATTCTGCACGCTACTTTTATCATCTAGGGAATTAGTATAAAAGAAATACCCATTAATGTCAAATGAATTCCAACATATCATATTAAATTCATGACCATATGCTAATTATCTAACTAAATCAGATACACAATCATCATTTTCAACCTTCTATTTGAACCAATGTGCACAAGATTTATTGCATTCTCTAATAAGCATTTATTATGCCATTCTATTATTTTGTTTTCGGACAAACTCTTTATGACCAGCTAGATAGTTTTGAACTTCATCAATGTTATTCAAGATGTCATCATCAAAGGTCTGTTCCAACTGTTCAGATTCACTTGACCTTTCCACATTTTCACCATGACATACCCATACTGTGTAACTCTTGCAGAACCCCTCATAAATTAGATGAGTGTACATATCTTTAGGACTTTATTTTCTATCATTCAAATAACTCACACAAGGGCAATAAAACCTTCCATTGTCATCATCACCGTTATGTTTAGCAAAATCCAAAAACTCCTTCACCCCCTCAGCATACACAACAATTGTTCGTTTAGCATTTATCCAACTATGATCCATATTTGTGGAAGACTAAAAAATTAGGAAAATATAAAATAAGAAAATCTAGCTTGCAGCAATGAATCAAATGAAACAAGTAAATGACAACAATAAATCTAGCACAAATAATAGAGGTACTGCCAGTAGTGCATAAATCTTCAGTTCTCGAGACAAGGAGTTCAAAACAAAATTCACCGGCTATGAAGGGTCGAGAAGACTTAAATGCACGAACAAGTGAAAATGACATATGGGAGACGCGAAGGGGCTTTCGATTAAATTAAAGGGTATCATCTACACCGGATATAATGATACATCGGTGTAGAAAAACATTTTTAAACCGGTCTATATATTTTACACCAGACATTTATATGTCTAATTTCATGCTGTTGCATTTTTTTAAAAAAAATAAAATAACAACATGTCATCAGAACGAGAAACTTCATTCATTCAAAAAACAAGAAACTTCATTCATTCAGCTTTACTTATATTCTACACCAAACATTGATATGTTCAGTTTCATGCTGTTGCATTTTTTTTATAAAATAAAATAACATGTCATCAGAATGAGAAACTTCATTCATTCAGAGAATAAGAAACTTCATTCATTCATCTTTACTAATAACTTTACATCAAAAGTATAAAATTTTCAAACACAGTATCTATCATAATATATAATATATTCTCTCATTTTATCATTAAGTACAAAAAATAAAATAGGAGGGGCATCAGATAAAGGTTGCAGGCTTTCACTACTCATCAGACTCAGAGGTCTGGGATTTATCAGAGTAGGTAAGATCAGCAGGATGATAAAAGCTATCATGTTATTGATGACGGAGAACTTCTGAGTGGAAAGCTCTGAAACTGTCTTTCAGTCTACTAACTTTCTCAGACAGTTCTTCCACTGAGTCCTCCAGAGCATTGAAGCACATGATCAGTTCCTCAAGGCACTCCATTAGAGTGACAACCAAGGGAGGAGGAAGAGAAATTGCAGGGTGAAGGTCAGGATGTTTGTCTTCAAAATCTTCTCTATTTCTTTTATGCGGTGGAGAAGGATGTGTGCATGAGGAAGAAGCCATTAGTGCGTTCAGATAGAAGAAAATAAAATAAAACAGATATATAAAGTGATTAGACAAAAGTACTTATCATAGGAATAATATACATATGGTTGAGGAATATGAACGATTTCATAAAAGAATATCGAAGAATGCAATTGGCCTTCTATCATAATGAGTACAAATGTTGGGAACCGAATAAGTGAAATGAACGGCCTGAGAAGTTACATAGAAAAAAAGCAGGAAAGCATAGACAGGAAACTGAAGAGTCAGAATAGAAAATATATTTGTCGCCAGTTATATATATTTTACACCAGTTAAATGTAAATCAGGTGTCACTATTTCATCTTATTTACAAAATTATCACCTTTATTTGTTCTAAAAGCTTCTCCGCAAGTACTGAAGAAGTTAAAAAAAATAAGCAATAAAGCATATACAGGAAACTCATGAAGAGTCAGAATTTATAGTATATTTAACACCGGTTATATATATTTTACATCGGTTCAATGTAAATCCAGTATAAATATTTCATCTTATTTACAAAAATTCCACCTTTTATTTGTTCTAAAAGCTTTTCCGTAAGGTCTGAAGAAGTTAAAGAAAAGAAGTGGGAAAGCATAAATAAGAAACTGAAGAGTCAGAATATGACGTAGCTAATCTACACCTATTGATATTAGTATCCAGCGTAGTAATTATAGTTTACACCGGTGAGGTGTTAATTCAGTATAACTATTTCATCTTATTTACAAAAATACCACCGGTCATATTTTTTAGACTGACTTCGCAAGGACCAGTTTAAAAATGGGGCTTTAAAAAGCATATTTTGTACCAGTGTGTACGACATCTCCTCTGTAGACAAAATCTGTAGAATAACAAAGTTTATAGTTCGAGTCGCGTCCGAGGACACTGTCCTTAAGAGATATTTCGCGACTCCTCATCAAATTTAGAAGCGGATCTCTCCAGGATTAAGCGAACTCTTCCTGTAAAAATACAGGGCAACATAACTGGTGGAAGATAAAGTAATCTCAGAAGATTGGTGTATCATTCTCTCTTTGTCTATATGTTTCTTTGTATTTTTCTATATACTTCTTCTTCATCAAGAAGCCCTTTTTATAGATTGTGGAAAGCCACGAGACATGTCTTTTAGACATATGTCCCTTAGATTCAAGAGTTATGTTAGAAAGACTCTTCTTTCTCCAACATACCCTTTCACAATGAAGAGTTATGTTAGAAAGACTCTTCTTTCTCCAACATACCCTTTCATAATGAAGAGTTATGTTTAGAAAGACTTTTTTTTCTTTAACATACCCTTTCACAATGAAGAGTTATATCAGAAAGACATTTCTTTCTTTGACACACCCTTTCACAATATTTAAAATATTTCCAACAATCCCCCACATGTGTCAAAGAAACATCATTAACTGAGTTACACAAATGGACATAATCATTGTATCCAGTGGTCCTTTGGACTATGAACCAGACCTAGACCGATAATACTTGGTACACAGAGATGCCAGTGATCCTATGGACTATGAACCAGCATTTCTTAGGTGTATACTAGAGGTACTAACAGCCAGATTATATCCCCACATTTCCACTGTTTACCTCGCGGTTTTGCGCTTTAGGTAGCCATACACGTGTCCTGTTTTTAACGAATGCTCTAGAGATTTCGCCATGATCTCATAGGAGCGGCTCACACCCCTCATTCGTATAGGTGATTTCTTTAAGTGTATCTTGCACATAATACACCATCCCGTAGGATTTAGAATCATTAAGAGCTTTTGCTCACCCTCCTCTATGCAATCTAGCACTTTTTTATACATCATAGGAAAAGGACCAGTAATAATATTTGGTGCTAGCAGAACTAACAAACGACTTGTTCTTACCCATTGAACCTTCTTCATGGGATCACCAATCACAAAGGTTGGGTTGCCATCGCTGTCGTTATCAAACTGGCTTTAGTCCTATTCCCCTCGATGTCTCAACAATTTGTTTTCTCCCTAGGGGTTTTGTTAACGGATCCGATAGGTCTATTTTTTACCTCACCAAAATCGATTGAGATAACTCTACAATTTTAAGCATGCTTATTCTCATAGTATCTCAAACGATTGCACCATTGTTCTCTTAACAATGTTTATTGCCATTTTGCAATTATAACACATCAACAATAAGTATTGCTCATCTTTATTCTCCTTAACAAAGGTTATTGCCATTTGGCAAACACAATTCAACGCTAAGAGTAATACATCTTTGTTATCATTAACAAAGGTTATTGCCATTTGGCAAACACAATTCATCAACATTAAGTGTTGCACATCTTTGTTCTCTCAACAAAGGTAATTGCCATTTGGCAAACACATCTCATCAACACTAGGTGTTGGTTTTATATCAAAATAATTGTTAAACTGTTTTCAACCACTTAGTCTCAGTACCAACCAATTCCATAGCAATAAATTCATAATCCCTTTTGATTAGAATTGTTTGCTTGGATGATTTCCATGAGACTATATTACCACCAAGAATAAACACATAACCACTAGTAGATTTTAACACTTCTGAATCTAAGATCCAGTTCACTTCACTGTATCCTTCTAATACAACGGCAAATCTACTATAACTTATACCATAATTCATGGTGCCTTAAGGTATTTCAATAACCTTATTAGAACATCCTAATGTTCACTGCTTGGATAGTGATTATATTTGCTCAATCTACAGAGTAATAAACTCAGGATTAATCATCACTTATCATCCGTATATTTTAATACAACGGGATTTCACCATACATAATACCAATAATTATGGTACCCCTCAAATATTTCATTCTCCTCATGAGATAGAATTTTTATACTTGTATGCTCAATCCTCCACATAGTATATACTATATCACAAGAATTAATTCTAACGCACCAAATTCTCATAATTTATGCATAAACAAATTGAGCAAATAACACCCTCAAATACTATATTATCATCATAACGAATAATCATACTATAGTTCTCAAAACTAAAATTTGAAATACTTTTTCAAGATGATATATTCCTTTATGATTTTAACACCTAAAAACATATTTAATTCATGCTTTCAAACTCAAATTTAAAATAGCATAACATTATAATATGTCATCTACATCATATATATTTATGTTAAGATAAATATATATCCACAAATAATAATATCATGAAAACTAACATATTTATCTCTCCAATAGATAAATGATCAAATTTTCATACTTTCATCATAAAACTTATTTTAAGCCACACATAAAATTTTGATAATAATCAAATTTAGTGTTAACAACAAATAATAAAGCCTCCATTTAATTTGATCATAATATACTTCATAATTATAAAATGAGGCTAACATACACATAATTTTTCATTCATAAATTTTATAAGTTATCTCACATCTTATACACCCCCACACTTTTAAATATCAAAATCTCAATAACTTTTCAATAATAATTCTAATTAAATTAGAATTTTATCATAAAATCCCTTGAATTAATTTAGAATTTTTCACAAACCAAATTATGAAAATCACTCCATTATCATTCTCTCTTTAAAACCCATAGATTTCATGGTAAAAGAAAACCCACAAAATAATCACTCTATTAGCCAATGGTTATATTTCTTAACCGTTATAGTTTACTCATTTTTGGTCTCCCAACCCCAAATCACACCCCTGATTTTTCCTCCCAAATGTTGGAAACAAGTTTTCCATTGCAAGTGTTTCTCAATGTTCGTTTTGTTCTCTATGGTTTAGATCCTATCAGCGAAAATCAGTAAGAACTGACAGCAATAAATCATACCGATTCCAATGAATGACACAAACCACAAAGTCCCCGACAGTGATTGGGATGCGCATCAGTCTTCATCATCTTCTTCAAGCCACTCTTTTAATAGATCAAGGCTGTATTTTCCTTCTCATCAAAGTCCAATTCTCATATAGAATAAGAAAGAAATATCTCTTTTTACCCCTGACTTTTTCACCGTATATTTCTCATTAAAATTTCCATAGTAAAAGAAAAAGTCCCACAAATAATTACTCTATAAACCCAACGGTCACACTATGATAATTATATATACATTTAGAAACTGTCAAATTTAGGAAGGCTGTTATCATTATGTATACAACAATCACAAAGAAACATGACAGTTTTAAAACATTGAAACTATGCTAACGGTCCACTTTTGCTTATTGGATTAACATCACCAGATTTTGATTCACACAAAACCTTTTGTTTCAACTTCCAACAATTATCATGTTAACAATAACACAACAATCACAAAATATAATCAGACATACCTTTACGAAGAATAGAGAAGCACATGATTTTTTTTCTCGAAATGATCAAAGAATACTCAATATGAGATTCTCATATGAACAGGTGTGGCCTCAAATCAAGATGAAATCACATAGTATGTTGGCAAGAATGAAGTCTTTTCATAGGAACCAATAAGGAGCACACGCATTTAAGAATAATATTAGGTTTCATGAACCATACAACTACACATTAATAGCAAATACTACGTATGCCCAGCCAAAGGGAAAATTGAATATAAGAGGTAGAAGTTGGAAATAAAACTTATCTCATCTCCTTTGCAATCAACCAAACAAATTGGAGAAAACTCCATCATGATGCACTGATAAGAATATCTCTTAAGATTGTAGGCAAAATCTGTAGAATAACAAAGTTTATAGTTCGAGTCGCTTCCGAGGACACTATCCTTAAGAGATATTTCGCGACTCCTCATCAAATTTAGAAGTGGATCTCTCCAGGATTAAGCGAACTCTTCCTGTAAAAATACAGGGCAACATAACTGGTGGAAGATAAAGTAATCTCAGAAGATTGGTGTATCATTCTCTCTTTGTCTATATATTTCTTTGTATTTTTCTATATACTTCTTCTTCATCAAGAAGCCCTTTTTATAGATTGTGGAAAGCCACGGGACATGTCTTTTAGACATATGTCCCTTAGATTCAAGAGTTATGTTAGAAAGACTCTTCTTTCTCCAACATACCCTTTCACAATGAAGAGTTATGTTAGAAAGACTCTTCTTTCTCCAACATACCCTTTCATAATGAAGAGTTATGTTTAGAAAGACTTTTCTTTCTTTAACATACCCTTTCACAACGAAGAGTTATATCAGAAAGACATTTCTTTCTTTGACACACCCTTTCACAATATTTAAAATATTTCCAACATCCTCATCGTTAGAAAACGGCTCGTGATTTTTTTACCATGCATGCATGTTTTGTTTTACATGTGTTAGTGATTGTTGAAAAAACAAGTTTGATATAAGTATGGGCAGTGTAACAACAAGGCAAGGAAATTGGAAGCAGTTGGAAGAAGGAAGGAGCATATATACCAAGCAGAAGAAGCAAGTGGTTTGTTATATTTAGTAAAGTGAACAAGAGAATAACTTGGTGACAGTGTGTATATAATGATAACTACATTTGCCGAATTTGTGAGCGACACTGAGAACCGTTTGCTTCACAGTTATGCAGTGACATTACGAGCGTGATTAACTACTTTGGTTTTCAGTACCAGTTACCATTACTGTGTAATTGTGAGTTTTGTAATTCCCAACTCTCTCTCTCTCAGAAATAGAGAAATGTGTTTTGATTTAGATGAGATTACTCATTACTATATAGTTAATTGATTGACTAATATATGTTAATATATTAATTAGTTGGTTAATTGATTGATTCATACACGATATATTGTTTAGTGACCAAATTATCCAGGCTAGTGAAAGGGGGGCGGCAGTTGCCCTTCAACTGATATTTACATGATAATACTGATAAATGGTCCAGGCCATAGTCTCTATTTTTTTCTTGATACAATATTTTTTGGAAAGGAGTTAAGCTCACCTACGATCCAAGGGCAAAGCGAAGTCTTCTTTCCTCCTAGACAATATCAATGTCAGATAGGGCAAGCATTCTATTACTCTATGACATAAACCTAGACACCTAGAAGGTATGATGCCTCCCCAAGAGCTGCGACTGGAACCACAATAAAGTGGTACTCCCTAGAGATCAAACACGCTCTAAATAGTCACATGTCTCACCCCTTCGCCAGTTGAACCCACGAATGATGGGTCATAGTCTCTTAATAATAGGGTCTTCGTTTAAGGAATGAGTGGGCTTTCTTGTGGGCCTTACAAAGTTCGAAACAATTTTTTTTTAAAAAAGGTAAAGTTATGTGCTATTTTTAATTTTATTTTTGAATACCTATCGTCCGTAGGTTCAGTTAGTGAAGGAGTGAGATATGTAACTATTTGGAGAGTGTTCGATCCCTAAGGAGTATCATTTTATTATAGATCCAATCGCGGTGCTTGAGGAGGCATCTTATCTCCTAGTGCCTAAATTTATGCCTGAATGTAATTGATGGCTCACCCTGCCTGACATTGGTATGGCCTAAGAGGAAGGAAAACTTCACTTTATTCTTAAATCGTGAGTGAACCCAAACATTTTCTAAAAATTTTTATAAAAAAAACTTTATTTTAGAATGGAAATCCTCCTACTGAAACTTTGTTGGAAAATATCCTCACCCAAATTTAAGGTGTGAACCATCAAAATAAAACGAATGGATATAAATTTGGGAAAAACTACACAAAAATATTACGAATTTTAAAACCCTATATCGTTTTTATTATTGATTACACTTGATAAATATATAATAATATATTTCACAAAAAACAATAATTTAAGATTTTAAAATTTAAGTATTATTTTTTGTAAGACTTTCTATAAAAATTTAGATATTTTTTTTTAAATGAAACCATGAGTCAAGAACACTGTGCAATGGATAAATATAGAGAGAGAGAGAGAGTCACAGGCTCTCTTTTTTTTTGGAGTGAAAGGGAGTTGCCGTTCACAGGCTTCCTTACTCATGAAATATAAACTTTTCTTCTCGTTTATTTGGGCCCATGTTAAAAAAGCCCCCTCAATCCTCATATTTTGTTTTAGGGAACCATCCTCTGTACCTATATATATGATAGGAGAAAGATATAATTTATTACTCTATAGAATTCAGACTCTAATTTAGTCTTTATGGGATTTAAAAATATATCATATTTTTAGAAGTAAAAATAGATTGGCAAACGAGTTTGTAAAGAAAGGGTTGAATATGACGAAGATATAGCATTCTTATCCCTTAAATCTGAGGCATCTTATCCTGAATGTGTGTATGGAAGTTGATCCCCATGTAGTTTAATTTTCATTGTAACTCGGCTTATAGCTCTCCTTTTTACCAAAAAAACTTGTAAAATAACATTATATCCTAGATGTATTTAAAAAGTATTATTTTATTATAATTTTAATTATAATATTTTGAAATATATTTTAATTTTTAAATATTTAAATTTAACTATGAAAATAATAAATAGTTTACCTATTAGTATTACTTAGACCTCATAAGGACCTGTTTGGATTAACTTTTAGATAATAGATTTTAAAAAGAATAGATTTTAGAAAGAATAGATTTTGGGAAGAATAGATTTTGAAAATAGAGATGTTTAGATGATTAATAATAGAATTATTTTTTATATTAATAAATTACCGGAAAAAATATGATTTGATTAAAGTATGATAGAAGATAGATGGTATAGAAAAAATATAAGAGAGGGGAGAGTGGAGAGTGGAGAGTGTAGAGAAGAGAGAGGAAAGAGAAAATATAGTGAAAAATAGAGATGAAAGAGGAGAGAGGAGAGAGAAGGTATAAGAAAAAGTATGGGTAAGATAGTAATTAGATAGTTTATAAACTCTTTTACTGTTTTAAAAGCTATTTTTAGTAGCTTATTCAAAATAAAATTAGTTTTGGCTAAAATTAATTTAAGATAAAAATAATTAATTATTTTAAAAAAATTTAAACGGACATTTTACCTAATTTTAAAACTTTATCCCCAAGCACTATATGAATCTAACCCCTATTAAAAAAATTGTACAAAAAAAAAATCGGTTCTAGGAAAAATAAATAAGTACCGTTTTCGGGTTTGCTCTTGTTTTTCTTTTTTCCGCTCTACTCCGTCTCTAATCCCCGTTGTTCTACTCCTCTCAGATTCCGAAAGACAGATTTGGCAGCCATGGCAGCCTCGCCCATGGTCATGGACTCTAAGCCATCTTCAGAACTACCTCCTTTTCTGCCCTCGACGAGATCCGATTACCTTCAAGGTTTCGGCGATGGAACCTCTGACGAAGAGGATCTCTACAGTCGCCTTAAGTCGCTCCAGCGCCAGTTGGAATTCATTGACATTCAGGAAGAATACGTCAAGGATGAACAGAAGAATCTAAAGCGCGAGCTCCTCCGAGCCCAGGAAGAGGTCAAGAGGATCCAGTCTGTGCCGTTAGTCATCGGCCAGTTCATGGAGATGGTGGACCAGAATAATGGTATCGTTGGCTCTACGACAGGATCAAATTACTATGTTCGTATTCTTAGTACCATCAACCGCGAGCTTTTGAAGCCCTCGGCATCCGTCGCTCTCCACCGCCACTCTAATGCGCTTGTGGATGTATTGCCGCCTGAGGCCGACTCCAGTATCTCGCTCCTGAGTCAGTCAGAGAAGCCTGATGTCACTTATAATGTAAGTTCAATCACTGTATCGTAGTTGCTGTTTGATTAAAATTTGTTGCTTAAAAAGTGAATTCTAGGGTTTCATTATAACTCAAAGTTAGTTTCTTTATTGCAACTCAAAGCATTCCAAAGAAAGAAAGAGAAAAGAATTTCAGCTACCCTTTGATTAGTATTCATTGCAGCGCAAATGAAAAAGTTGATTCTCCAGCGTTTTGCTATGTAATGATCATTTGCGGAGTTTGAATTAGCATCAATCCTGGACATATTGGTGCTATAGTAACGAGTGTTCTTAATGTTCGATTGGAATTTGTTACGTAAAAGGAGAATTGTAGTTTTTATTGTAAATTAAACTAGTTTTTTATTGCTATTCAAACCTTTATTTGGATGGGAAAAACGTGATTGGCGTTTGTTGAATTTAGATGAAAATTTTGGATTTTGAGCATTCTGTTACATAACTATCATTCTTAAAATGCGAATTGGTGTCAATCCTGGAGATATTGGTCAATTGGCAGCAATTTATTCTTATTGTGTGGAAACTAGAGCTGAGACTATCAGTAAACCTCTATCCCATTGCTTGGTCAGTTATCTTTAAGCCCGAAAGGGAAGTTGTAGCTTGGGCTGCTCTGAAATCTGAAATATCAATTACAGCCGCAGACGTTGCAAGAAATGCATTTTGTATTACACTTGTTAGACTTTTTAGCATGTGCACTATGGTCTTCTTAAGGTACTTTTATATTTGACCCCTAATTCCTTATTGTTATAATAATTTCCTTAGGACATTGGAGGATGCGATATTCAAAAGCAGGAAATTCGTGAGGCAGTGGAACTACCCCTTACTCACCATGAACTGTACAAACAAATTGGTATTGATCCTCCTCGTGGTGTATTACTATACGGTCCCCCTGGCACTGGTAAAACAATGCTTGCCAAGGCTGTTGCTAATCATACCACTGCTGCCTTCATTAGAGTTGTTGGGTCTGAATTTGTGCAGAAGTATCTTGGCGAGGTATGATTCCCAAGTCATCTGTGTTTGGAGTGATGTAAATGATGTTGTAGCTTTATGCTGTCTTGGATCATTTAAGAATGTGGTTTCATGTTTTTATTTATTAATGTAATATTGCTCTTTACATTATAATGATGTCTCTTCAGTTTGAGGATCATGTATACTTTATGGGTTCTCCTTCTGTCCATCATAATAACTTCTGCTCTTCGTTTAATTTACTGAGTTTCAGATTTAAATTATCCTTGCTGATTAAAGGAAACATATTGGGTAGCAATAATCTATTGCAAAATCTTCAAATCCATTGGAAATTTTCTGTTTTCAGGGTCCAAGGATGGTCCGTGATGTTTTCCGTCTTGCCAAAGAGAATGCTCCTGCAATTATATTTATCGATGAGGTTGATGCAATAGCTACTGCTCGATTTGATGCCCAAACTGGAGCAGATAGAGAAGTACAGCGTATTCTCATGGAACTTCTGAATCAGGTATCTATTAAAAAATATTGCTTTCGTTGTTGTGTGCATCTCTATAATATACTGCAATAGTGTTTGGTTTTTGACCATTCTATGAGTTTCTGGTTCTTCTCTTTGATTTTGGCTACTATTCGATGTTGGTTTTAGCTCCTAACTTATTTCTTTGTTAACTATATCTCCTTATAATCAGATGGATGGATTTGACCAAACAGTGAATGTCAAAGTCATCATGGCTACTAACCGTGCTGATACATTAGACCCTGCTCTTCTGCGTCCTGGAAGGCTTGATCGCAAGATTGAGTTCCCTTTGCCAGATAGGCGACAAAAAAGGCTTGTATTTCAGGCAAGGCTTTCTGCATTTCAGCTTGCTTTAATTTCAGTCATGTTGTTATTCAGTGCCTTTGCTGATTAGGACAATAATATTATCATTAGTAATAGATTTTAGGGGGTTTGTACCTCTGCCAATGGACTTTATGAGGCTCGTTGCTGATTATTTAGTTGTGTGCTTTTGGACAGGTTTGCACGGCCAAAATGAACTTGAGTGATGAGGTAGACCTAGAGGATTATGTCTCTCGTCCAGACAAAATTAGTGCTGCTGAGGTTTGTTTATCTCTTGTATTCCAATTTTCATATGTTAAGAATTTTATGGAAATACCAGAACTCATGTGGCCTAATTAAATATGTTAAGAATTAAATAAGCTCCGTTTTGAATTGTGAGGCCTATCCTCGCCTAATGAGTTCTCAAGGCTCAACTTACCTAATTTAATTTAATTTTTCCTTTCAAAGAAAAAGGTCTAAAATGGTGGTTGTGCGTTACCAGAATACGTGTGGAGGGGACTCTATACCATATGGAGTTAAAAAAACTGTTGGATCACTTTCTTGTACTTTCAACTAAATCTATCTTTTGTATGTAAAGGGAATAAAACACATTGTTATTGATTTAGGAAGGATTGAACTGTAAACGAAGGACTTGCTCTGCTAAGCTGTTTATGTTTGACAACTAGAAATATGATTGAGATAATAGAATTGTTTGAATGTATTTCCAGATAAACCTTTACCTGGAAAAGAAAGATAAATGGCACCAAAACAGTCACCACGTCAAAAAAAAAATGCATATTAAAAGTCGATGATATAATGGCTCATTAGTTGCACCTGGGGATGCCAAGATTTGAGTGTTTACTCTATTCTGGAAAGAGATATCTGGATAAACAAGAATAACACTATGTTTAGATTATATAAAGAGTGAGCATGGAAGATTATATGTTTAGATTATATAAAGAGTGAGCATGGAAGATTATTATGCCATCATTTCATTGTGTTGGTTAAACAAAAATTATAACGAGATGGATCTTTGGAGCGTGCAGATAGCAGCTATTTGTCAAGAAGCAGGCATGCATGCTGTTCGTAAGAATAGGTATGTCATACTACCGAAGGACTTTGAGAAGGGATACCGGACAAACGTGAAGAAACCGGACACCGACTTTGAATTCTACAAGTGATGATGAGAGCTGGATGAGAATTTGGAAGATTTCAGTGCTCTTGTTGAATGAGGAAAACAATTGTAATCTTTGAATGCCACTTGTTAATTTGGGTTCTGACTGGGTTGGGCGCCATTAAAAGCCATGTCCTACTTACAATATATTGTGCGTTGGTATTCTAGAAATCAATAGATGATTCTCAATTATTTATTAGTGCACTTCCATTCCCATTTTATCATCCTTTCACTGTTCAGCTGCGAATTTGACTAATTTGTGTGTGATATAATCGTCCATGGTTAATTTTTGTTGAATGCTGTCGCGCTTAATCTTTGTCATGCTACTTGCTTCAGCATTTTTACTCTATCGGAGGGTAAAAACTTGATCTCGCTGCAGGGATAAGCGTAGTATATCGAGGAATGTTTCTGAATTATTTTTTTTGGTTAAGTATATGTATTTTTTTATTGGAGGTAATTCTATAGACATTTTTTAGTAGAGATTCCAATTTTAAGCTGTCACATTGGGAGGGACTAATCCCTTCAATTAGATCTACCAAACCCCATTGATAAATGTTTCCAATTATTATATATAAGTTTGCATGGCAATCATTTCCAACTGATCAACCCACGGTTTTATGAGCAGATGGGCTTCGGAGACCTGGACCCCCACTGATCTGAACGACAATATATTCCCAGGTACAACATCTCCTGGAGGGAAACAGGAGACCGCCTTGTGTGCCAATAGAAACCGCCAACATAGAATGGAGAAATTAATGAAAATGCTATCCCTTGAGTCCGATGACCAACTTCTTGCCTGCGTTGTAATTTTTTTTTTAATACAAAAAATATTTAGGTAAGTTTGGCACTAGTCCCTAACTAAAGTTAGGGCATAATCCCAAATTCAGAGAGTACTTATAGAGAACTTATAAGATCACCTAATAAAAATTTTTTTATAATAGTAGCAGGAATTAAACTCATATCTTTCTAAGTTATATACATATTCCTTATCATGTATATCAATTTTTATTATCTGTGTTGTAAGGTTTTGATAAGGGAGCAAGCCGAATAATACATAAACACACACCCAGATGATCTGGGCCTCACGTGAAGGTCTTGGACCAGGGGGTGCGGGGCCCCCCTACCATTTAATTCGAGGACCATTTTGTAAGCAACCAATGGGGCGGCCATTATCCCTGAGGGGACCATGAATGGTTTAATATTTATTGACTGTTGTTGCGTTTGTGGACCGTTAACTCTACTACTCCTACTCGGTTCTTAACTATTAAGGGAGGGAGCAGCATTCAATTGGCCATCAGTGAGATGCACGAGAAATGTCGCCGTGTTCCCTATGCCCTTCATTCATTCACTGCTGCATTCACCCGTTGCATTTGGTTACTTTCGTACGCTTGGGATTGTTTGCTTCCCAATAACATGTCATTGCCCTCAAAATCAATGAAACCCATTGGGCCTTGCCTTCACTCTGTCCTTCATCTAGCTGTACTTGTATGAACCCCTCCATACATTACAAGACAATAAGCAAACATACAGCTACAAAACTACCCTCATAATATAATGAATTAATATTTAATTTTTTAATAAAAAATATATTTATATTTATATTTAGTATATATCAGTGCATCCAATAGGACCCAGCTGCTACTTCTACACATTATAGGTCTTCTTTTATCAGTAAAAATATAATTATGACTGAGAATAATACTGTTGCAGTGTAGGTGTTGTGTGGGTGACAATTACATTAGAGAGATGTGAAGAACTTAGGGCGTTTAGTATAATAAAAGTAATATTCTCTTATTTAATTTAATAGAAATCACTCTTATTTTTACTTTTAATATTTTAGATCATATCAATTCTATTAAAAGAATTGAGAAATAAGATGATAGAAATAGAAATAAAATATTTTAAATTATTTTATCTTAAATTATAAAATTATTAGATAACTTTAATCCTTCTTAAATTTAAAAATATATATTAAACTATTTTATCTTAAATTATTAAAATATATATAAATTATATATTCGTTCCTATTATATCAAACAAATTTTTTAAATTCATTTACAACCAAAAAAAAAACACTCTTACATCGTACGGTTAGGTTGTATTGTAGAAATGAGAGGTTGGTGTGGGAACAGTGAGAATGCATGGAGATGGGGTTGCTTTGCTTTTACTGGTGGACCCATTCTTCACCCCATTCCATGGATTGCTTCCTCTTCTCACCAACTTCAACAGTTCCCACATTCAATCACTCCAAAATAAATAAGTATGTCCTCATCTAACCTAAAACCAGACATTTTGCCAGTCAGTTGCATTCGACCAGATTCATACCCACCTTGGTAACATGCTTGGTTTAGTTTTTAACTCTATTCATTCAACCGATCACTGCAAAGGGTTCTCAAATTTAAACAAACGTCTTTTTAAGAGTGCTTTGTATATATATACATACAATAGTGATAGTGGTTTTGAGAAAGGCGCATTGGTAACAGCAGTTTTGTTTGGGATAGAAGGTCAAGGTATATCTGCAAAGGAGAAAAGAGGAAAGTGGACAAAAATTGAAGGAAAAAGGATTGGATTATTAATTAGTATTTATTATTTGGAAGATTCTCAATCCCACTCTCAGACATTCAAATACTTTCCCACCAAAAATAATTATTTTATTATGTCCATTTCCACACACTCTCTCTCTAATGCGTAACCTTCCAAGGGATCATGATAAGATAACGATATCTTTTTTTTTAAAAAAAAAAAAAAGAATTCTCTGAGCATTTATATAAATATTTATTGACTATTTTCAATATTTCAAAGAGTGCTTTGTATTTATTATGATGTTCACGTGAAGTTAATGTGAGTTCACTAAATTAGCCACAGGCATTTTTTCCCCTTTGCCAAATAATCAACGGAGAGAGAGAGAGAGGGAGAGAGAGACCCTCCTACATTGATTACGTGATGCATGATTTGATGATCCTTACCTGATTTTTTGTGTCTTGATTTTGTTTTTTAGGTCACCTAATTCGCTTTAGGTTGCATTATCTTTGTTAATTATTGTCAAATTAATTTAATGTACTCCTGGTTTGAGCCTAGCATTGCTCTAAAGTCCTATTAGAGTGTTTTCCACATTTATGAACGAACGCCATTAGGGTCAAAACGTTCAAGATCATAAGAAAATTAAATGACATAAAACAGAAGGCACTTTCATTTCCTTTCAACTTATTTGAAGATTATATTTATATATAGATAGATATTAATTATATTTAGCGATATAAATATATATATCTTTTTATTATAGATAATTTTATTCAAAATACTATCAAGCATTAGTTAAATAATTAGTCTCTTCTGATAAATCTAACCTAATAGCGATTTAATATATATTTAAAATTAGTACATAAGAATTTACTTAAGTAAATAAAAATCTCAATGCAGGGAAATAAATGCAAAATATAATTCATATTATTTTTATTTTCACTTAAAAATAATAATGGCTTGAGTGAATGCAAAAAAAAAACATTCTTGAGAAATATAGCGTCTAACAATACTTAAATTTAATATAATATTAACAGATATTATATATTATTCCTGAATTTATTTATAAGAAATAAATCATATATATAAACTAAATGATAATTAAAATATACATAGTACTCATCAAAGATTGACCTTTTCACACCAACTCTAACGTTCATTTCGTCACTCTCCACGTGATGCCAGTTATCTACAAATCTCACACATGTTTGACTTAATTAAATATTTAGAGTTATTCAATGTTTTATTAAAAAATTTATATATTCACACATAATATAAAATTTCTGAAATACTGTTGGAGTTACTTCATAAAATATATAATATTGAATTTACGGGGATAGGGTAATATTTAATTAACTATTTATAAGCGAGGAGCATTATGCCTTATTCTGTAAACTTCGGGTAATACATGGGACCAGCAATACTTGGGATGCTTTTTTTTCCCTTGACTATATTTAAATTCGACTCGTGTCACACTTAATTATAACAGATGAGTCTCTTAACAGAATTTTTTTTATATATATCAAGACTCAAACTTAAAATCTCACTTAAACGATATCAAATCGCTTACTATTTAGACTAACATCTGTTGATCATAGCGAGATGTTAATATTTGTAATTATTGTTTATTGCATAATGATTAGTCTAATTGGTCTAATCATCTTGCTTGCGCTAATAAGTATTATGGATTAATCTCCATCTCATTGGTTATTAGAAGAAGCTCTTTGGATATAAATAATTTCTTTATTAGCAATAGTTAAATTTAAATTTAAAATATTACTTAAATGAAACCAGATTACTCTACGTACGTACTGGACACAACGGTTGTGAATGTAGATTTTAAAAAATTCCGTTCTGCCCCAGCTGTTGGCATTATTTTATGTTATATATGGAGACTTTATAGAAATCCTAAATTAAAATTTTAAAATGGTTTTTAACTCAAATTTTAGTTTAAAAAAATTTAAAATAAACAGTCATATTTATCTAAAAAGATTTTTGGATTAAATTATAGTTTTAGATAAACTACTAAAATTATCTTTTAAAACAATAAAAGAGCTTACAAATTATCAAATTATTATTTTATCCATATTTTTTCTTATCAAATTAATATCTCTCATATCCCATCTCTTTTCTATCCTCTCTCATCTTTCCTCTCATTTCTCTACCCCCTCTCCTCTCATTTATCTACCTTTTCTCCTTTCTCATCTCTACTATTTCTTCTCTTTCCTCTCTCTACATTATTTTCTTTATCTTATCCACCCTCTCTCTTAAAATTATATTATTTTTGGTAATTTTTTAATTATAAATTTTTTTAATAATAACTATTTAAATATTTATTTATAATTTTTTTAAAATTCTTTTTTAAAAATTATCCAAAAGTTTTTTTTTATAAACTCTATCCAAACAGATCTATGGTTTGATTCGTGTGGAGAATATTGAGCTCACGTGCATGTCACGTGATCTAAATTTGAAATTGCCCTTTTTATAATTTATAATATTCCATTTTATTTAAGTAATAGAAACCACTATTACAAATAATTCAAAGAGAACATTCATATTGCAATCTACCGTGATCCATAAAATATGGCTTCCGTATGATCAGTACTTTTACACACAAAAAAGAAAATGGTCACTTTTTCTGGTTTTTTAATAATCATATACAAGTTACCTTTTTTTTCACAAAAAACATTTTATTGACAAGATCTTATTATCCTAACCATGATTATTTTTTTAAAAAAAAAAAGAAACAGAGCAATAGTTCAGAGATATTATATTGTAGTTCAAGCAGTGTACAAGGCAATTAAGGGATAGAAAAAAGAGAGTTAATAAAACTTATATACCTCTATCTTATCATTTTTAGGAAGCTTTATTTTTTTTATTCATTTATTTTATTGAGATATATTTAAGGATATCATTGTCCCTACATTATTGAAAATATTTGATATATATATATATATATATATATTAAATATATAAAAAGAGGTATTGATTAATTATGAATAGTATAGCTTACTCTTAATTTTGTTTGGGGGTGTGATACTCTTATAAAACATTTAATTGCGGTGTAGAAGAATGAAATTTTGGGAGTTAAAATAATGTAAACGTGAAGGATAAAAGTTAATGAAATAATGATGAAGTCAGAACAAAAATCATATGTTAGCAAAAGCATCGTTAAAAGCTTGGAGGAGGGGGAGGGGGGGGTTTCATGGCAGATGGGGCCCCTCGATTAAAATAGTTAATTATTTGTGTTTTGGTTAATTGGTTTATTTTTATTTTTAATTTATTTAATTGGCAGATGTGTTAATTATTTAATTTATTTTTATTATATACAAACACGAAATTAATGAGCTTAATTGGTTTGATGGTTGTGGGGTATATTCCATCATCATTGTTGCTCCCAGTCAAATTACTTTCCATTGACTTAGAATTACTGTCTCCTTTGATTGGATTCCCACAACACCCCCCCCCCCCTCTTATATATATATATATATATATATATATATATGCTATTTCCTAGTTAATTAAGTGAGACATTTGTTCCATCCATGGAAGTGGATCACGATAAAATTACTCTTGTTGGGCCAAAAAAACATTAATCTAACCCCTATCATAGCCAGCTAGTGTGAACTTAATTATGGCTTTAACGGGGGAGTTGTCCTTGATTGTGTAGCATTCAATATTCATATTAAATTTTGCATATTTAACAATATATACTCCTTCATGTCTTCAATGCAAGTTACTTTTAAAAAAATTCTTCAGTCTATAATATAAAAGTGTATTTAGCTCAATTTAAATGAGAGAACAAAATAATTTTAATTGAAAGAGAAAGGAGAAAAAAAATCAAAAAATTTTAATATTACCTCCTTTAGATTAATGATAATATAAAAAAATAAATAATTTTAATATTATATTATTTAATCTAAAATAAAAAGAAAAATATATAATTTTATATAGATAATTATAAAATACAAAGATATAATGTAATAATATCAAAAAAATATTATAGATATAGTTATTAAAACAAAACAATTTAATATTCTCCATAAATTATATTAATTTTGGTGAAGAGGGTTAGAAGGAGAGAGAAAATTTTAAAAATATTTTTTTAAAAAAATTATGATATTAAATAAAAAAAATAGATAAAATCTTTACTATTTCCTTCTAAATATTTAGTACTAAACACACTATAAAGTAAAGTGTATGTGTATGTATTTGTTGGGTTAGGACGCATCGAATCAGTGGAAAGGTGTTTGTTTTGTTGAATGATGAAGGGTTGTTTTGTCTTTGCATATGGGAGGGATTCAATGATGTAGGAACCTAATTCTTATGTTTAAATATTGGAAATTGGGGGAAGGAGAAGAATAGAGAAGATAGGGAGGATTAATATACCAATTTTTTTAAATTAATTTTATTTTATCAATTATATTATTCTATATTTTTATAAGAAGAATTGATTTAATCTTAAAAATATTAATTATTAATTTAATAAGGGGTCATAAAATATCTTTTTAAAAATAGGACAAATTTTGCCAACAGGAAGAAGGGAAAGATGGATCCAGATCGAGGAGTAAGGCAGAAGAAGTGGTTGAAATTGTTTATGAAACGACAATTCATCAGGAAGTGGTTGGATCCATACTTGTACGTTTCTCTGTCTCTTCCTCCTTCTCTCTCTTATAATCCTGTCCTCTTCATCATCACATGTTTTTTTAAAATAATAATAATAAAAAAAAGACACCTTGATATTTGTAATTATATTCTTCATGCCTTTCGTTCCCTTACCAGTACTTAGTTTGCATCATTACCTATCTTGTGGTTCTCGTTATTCTTCACTTAACCCAGAATACCACTTCCCTTCCCGCAAAAAATGCAACCAATCGCAAGTGCATTTTGATAATGGAAAAATCTTGTTCACCAGTCATTTATAAATATCCCAATATATTCTATAACATACTAAATTGATTTTGAATCACGTGTGTGTACATTATGATAATGAAATATGATAGTGTGGTAGTGTAATTTTACTATAAAATTACTGTTTTTTTTAATATTTTATATTCTATTATTTATTCTTTCAAGATACGATGTTCCAGTGACAAGTGAATCAATGTTAACACATTTGTATCACTGGATTAGACTATGCTATTTCAAATTGAGGAGATGAAAATAAATTATCCAGATAATTAAAGTTTTATATATTGATAAATTTTAATTTTAATATACATAAATGTTATTAGAAACCATGAACAGCCAGCCTTCGATATTCTTACAGTGCACCAGATATTCCTGTTATCAAATTATCAAATAAACAACAGCTAAGGACAAATTACAAAAGATAAAAATTCTGGACCAGTTTGACTTCTTCCGCTACACTTATTAATTTTAATGCTAGTCAATATCTATGTGGATTGTCATTGAAGAGAAATTCAAATTTACAAGATGAGAGGCTTGAATTGAAATTGACTTTGTGTCGGTATTCCCATGATGTAAAAGGAAGAATAGGTGGGTGGGGGTAATTAAGTAATTTCAATGGAATTTGAACGAAAATGCAAATTCAATAGCTTATAGGTGGTTGGCTATAACAAAAAGGAGCCTTATCCTATCAAAAATAACCAATTTTAATTTTTTTTAAAAAAAAGATAACAATTTATTTAGAGTTTATTAGATACTTTTCTTTGAAGTGGCAAAAAAATATTATAGTTATAAATATAAATTAGATCGTTATAAATTACCCACAGAAACTATACACACCACCTATAAACAAAAAACTCTACAAAAATAATTTATAAAGGTTAAAACTATTTAAAATGTGATTAATAATAGCTCTGGCTTGTGATAAAATTTTGTGAAGAGAATATGCTTCATCTACAAAAATTTATATATTTTTAGCCTTTCACAATTTCTAATAAATAATGTTTATGCTAATTTTCCAATAAACATGTAGTTTTTTAGTTAAAATAATTTTCTTTAGCCACTAAATAGTATATTGTCCAAAAAAAAAATCAATGCAAAGATCTCGAGTGAGTATATTTTTCTAAACACTATAAACCAAATGACATAATTTAAAGATATGATCAATATACTCAATTCCTTGAGTATATATTGATATGCCACATAAAAGTTCTAACACGATGTGTCATTAATAACTTCTATATTTATTTCTAAATTTTATCATCATTATTCCAATTGAGAGATTTTATATATTGATATGCTGATTTGATAGTAAAAATACAAGAAAATGTTAGATGCCAAAAAAGGAATAGAGATTGCAATGATTTCTTCAGATAAATTAGAGTTATATTTTATAGAATATTATGAAGCAATAGATGATTTAAAAGATACAATTTTTAAGAATTATTGACATCGATATAATAAGTTATTGGGCGAAAAATATTTGCTTCGGGGATCCTTGCAAAAGCAAAATGCTTTAGAGGACATACATCAATGACCCAAAAATCTGACATAAATCTAATTAAGGTACCATTTCCAAACTAATATTAATGTAGGAATATTTGAACAAGTTGGGAACACAGTAAACACTTGGATTAGATGTATATTAAGTTGCTGGGCCATACAGCCATTTGATACATTTCTATCTAGAAAGACTATTCAAGTTGCTCAATTCTCCTAAACAAATTAAAGACGAATGAATACATGAGGCATACTGTTATGGACGTACCGGTTTTAATACAATTAGTTATTTTTATCTTCAAGAAACATTTAGGGGAAATTGGGGGGGGGGGAATTTAATTGATAAGGTCTTAGATAAATTTTTATATATTTCAAGTACTGATAGTACGTAAATTTTATACACATAGGATATCATATGCTCTGATTTAAGTATTTTTTACCGGTTAAATTTTCAATAAGGACTTTTTGCCCTATTTTCCTAAAAAATGATTCTTTCTTGAGCACAGGAAAAATGAATAAATTATGAAGAGAATTATAAGGAGATTTTAAGGAAAATATTGCCAATAAATCTCAATAATAAATAATATAAATATGTTGTTATTTCTTACCTTACCTTGAGTATTGTCAAGTGAATAAATTCATTTATAATTATCCCCTAAATTATATAAAAGAAAGAGTGGTGTGGAAGGCAAGACTTGAGGGAGGAAGTAAATGGGGGATGGGAGGCAGTATTAATGAGGGCACGGAAATGTGTGGGAGGGCTACCCTCCCAAAAGGTAAAATACACTTGAATGGTTTTTAAGAAAAGGGGCCGTTGTACTGTAATAAATATGATCACAACACATGCCTCAACCTCAACACCCCCTAAAGTCATTATTGTTTTTGGATTCAATATTTAAAAACGAATGCTAAGCCTGTCCAGAAAAACACCTCAACCAAATGATTAATGTGTACGCTGTATTATTATTATTAATACCGTGACCACGACTAGTTAGTTAACGTGAATCAGTTAATTAGGGGAAGCTACATGGTAGGTAGCTTCTCCTTTAAACATCACATCCTTCTTTCTTGTCCTCCGCTCGCTTCCTTTTAAAATATCCTTATTTTTTACTACTATGTATTATGAAGCCTATCTTCTCAACTTCACACAACTGGCGCTGATCCCTCTATTTAGTTCTTCCCCCCCCCCCCCCACCCCATAAAAATATTTTATATATATATATATATATATATTACCAAACAGATGGTGCTAATGTCATTCACAGCCAATCAAACACAAGAGCTTGAGCCGCCGAGCAGGTCACAGGACGGTGCGTTTCAGTGCTTCGGTCGAAACGAGAAAAGAAAAGGGATGATTAATTAAATTTCCCATTAATTATTAGTAGTAATTAGAGGGGAAAACACTGTTTTAGTGCCACTTACACTTACTTTCTATATTTTTTATTAAAGTCGTAGGGTTGGTAGGTTCACCCATGGCATGTTCATGGTTACTTGTCCGGCTACGTGCGCATTGCCTTCTGACCAATCTCTCCCAGTCACTCTCGCTCTCCCTGTGCGCCCCGCTTTGCCCTACTCTCGACTTTTTTTTTCTTTGATCCTCTCCTTCCCTTTGCCTTGCTTTTTCTTTCCTTCATTATTTTATATGTAACTTTCGCTTGAAAATTTGCTCTTTTTCTTCCTCTCTCTTTCTTTTTCCCTGTCCCTCCAAATTTTGATGTTCTTGTGAATCCTCTTTCAGTGCTTGAATTGGAGTTGCTTTTACTCTCTCCAGCTCAAAATGCTGGCCCCTTTTAACCAAATTATCCGAATTTTTGGGCTGCTATGTTCCCCATCCAAAGAAACCCGCTTCCAGATTCTTACTTTTCTGATAAACCTTTGACAATCCGAATCCCCTCCGCAACTTCCACTGGTTCATTCAGCATAATGCAAGTTGGCTTGGGGCTTCAGCTCTGCTGCTAACGGCTATTTCTGAGCTCCCATGAATCCCATTGCTCTCGTTCAGCTCCATTTCAGGTGATTACTGTTCTAAAATCTTTCCCTGTTCCTTCACACCAGTTGTTACTCGCAACTCAGCTTGTAGATCTGTGTCAGTTAGGTAATAGTCATGGATGCTGACTTCTGGGTTTCAAACTCAGATTTGCGGTGGACATTGTGTGTTTGGTTTCCTGGAATAAACTTCGAGGAACTTTCTTTTGTTTATTTCTTGGCTTAATTTGTGTGTTGGAATAGTTGGGGTCCGGTTGGTCTTCAGGATCTGAAGGTAATTTTAGAGAAAGTGTTTTTGGTGTATTTTTTCTTAATGAAATTTGGTTGTTCAACTACTCTAACTATCTCATCTCATGGCTTCCTTCATATTCAATAAATGCGTTTAAAGAAAATTTGTGTTTCTTCTCACTCATTCTTTGCTTTGTAGCGATTCAGGTCATTCTACTTTCTTGTGGGGAAAAACAAAATCAGGAAGAAATTTACGTTGGTTTTGGTGGGCTAGATAACTACGTATTCTGAGGATAAAATGGAGAAATACAAGTTCGATTTATCACTTATCGGTCCCGGTTGAAAGTTAAAACAGTTTGTAAAGTTAGACGAAACCTAAACGGACCTAATTATACGACTACAATTAAACTAGATGCTATCCTCAAGTTCTTGTTCAACAATTTTACTCCATCTTGTTCTTTTCTTCTTTTCTAGCAGCTGGATTCATGTGTTGAGTAAATTTTATCCCCTACTCGTGCTTGACCTATTGTACCAAAAAGAGAGAAGACCCGTTTTACTAATCTGAGTGAATTTCTTGGTGGAGTAGTTCTCATTTAAGATGTTCATAGCTCTGGTGGTTGAAAAGATGCAGAATATGCAAGTTGTCCCCATTGAACACTAAGCCTTTTCCCCATTTTCATTGTGTTATATTTTTCTTAACTATTCGAAGCAGGCCCTCATGCATCACAATTCAACTGTTCAGTTCATTTGGATGCTGCTATTTTCTTTTCCTTTTTTTCCCTGCTGTGAGAGTGGATGCTAACCATTAATGTGTTGGGATTTGGGAGTCATTCATTTTCTACATTGTCATTATTTTATTCATTCTAGGTTGTCATATGTAACTTATTTCTTCATCATGCCCATTTCTTACTTAGATTAGTGGTTATGCTTTTAAACCAGGAATATGAAGTTCGGCGGAGGCTACTCAGTTTAATTGTCAGGTTCTGTGAGTTATAGCAAACAAAAATTCTCCATGAAGTTCTATTCACCTTCATTGCAACCTTTCCTTGTGGTCATTGTCATTCTTTTTCCTCTGGCTATTGCTGACTTAAATTCAGAAAAGCAGTCCCTTCTTAGTTTTGCAAATGCTATCCCCCATCGCCGGAATCTGAAGTGGTATCCATCCACGTCTGTCTGTAAGTCTTGGGTTGGCATCACTTGCAATCCGAATGGCACTCACGTTGTTTCTGTCAGGCTCCCTGGCATTGGACTTGTTGGATCCATCCCAGCTAATACACTTGGAAAGCTTGACAACCTTAGAACTATAAGCCTTAGATCCAACCTACTCAGTGGAAATTTGCCTACCGATATTACTTCTCTTCCTTCTCTCCAATATCTCTACCTCCAGCATAATAACCTTTCAGGTGATATACCTACCTCATTTTCACCCCAACTAAATGCACTTGATCTGTCTTATAATTCTTTCACCGGTGTAATTCCAGAGACATTACAAAATTTGACAGAACTGACTAGATTATACCTTCAGAACAACTCCCTTTCTGGACAGATACCTAATCTCAATGCCCCTAAGCTCAAGCTTTTGAACTTAAGTTACAACCAGTTGAATGGCTCTATCCCGACAACTCTTCAGAAATTTCCTAATTCATCCTTTGAAGGGAATTCTCTCTTGTGTGGGCAACCTCTAAAACCTTGCTCTTCCGTTGCTCCTACACCTTCTCCTGCCTTACCTCCGGCTCCACCATTGACTCCAAAAAGGCAAAGCTCCAAAAGTAAATTGAGTAAGGTAGCTATCATTGCAATCGCTATTGGAGGAGCTGTTCTGCTGTTACTTGTAGCTCTTGTTATTGTTCTCTGCTGTATAAAGAAGAAAGATGATGGGACGTCCAGTGTAAGTAAAGGTAAGGGTCCTAGTGGTGGGAGGGGCGAGAAGCCGAAAGAAGAGTTTGGCAGTGGGGTGCAAGGACCCGAGAAAAACAAGTTGGTTTTCTTTGAGGGCTGTTGTTATAATTTTGATCTTGAGGATTTGCTAAGAGCTTCAGCTGAAGTTCTGGGAAAGGGTAGCTATGGTACTGCATATAAGGCTGTATTGGAGGAGTCTACCACCGTAGTGGTGAAAAGGTTGAAAGAAGTAGTGGTGGGCAAGAGAGACTTTGAACAGCAGATGGAGACTGTCGGAAGGGTTGGGCAGCATCCAAATGTTGTACCCCTCCGTGCTTATTATTATTCAAAGGATGAGAAGCTTTTGGTCTATGACTATATCCCAGGGGGCAACCTATTGACGCTAGTGCATGGTATGCATTTCTGATCATCTGAATTTCTTCCTGATCCTGTATGACAATACTTCTTTCTTATCATTCTCATATGAGCTTAAAGGTAAAGTTTGTCCTCCAAATCTTGTATTAACAAATCAGAACTAACTGGATACAATTATAATCTTTGCTGGATAAATGCTATAACTATCAAAGAGGAACACGGCAAATGTAAATTACTTCTGGAAAAGTGGATTCATAAAAAATGATGAAAGTTGAGTTAAAAATATGTTGGCGTTTCTGCAGAGATTGCTGTTTAGATCAAATTATTTTTTCTATACAGTGCACAGGGACTTGACATAATGAGATTTCTTACAAATTTGCTTGTATATCATTTGTTTGCATGAAATGATTGACTTCATACATATGACGTGCATGTTAAGTGATAGTACTGGTACAACCTTGCGAGTCACTTGCGTGCTGCCTGCAAATAGACTGCTTATAAAGTTTAGATGTATTTCCTAAACATATGATTTATAGTGCGCTATTTTGTGATGGATTTGCACTGCGAAATTCTTGTCTACTGCAGCAAAGAAAGCAGTAAAATATGTAGTCATGCTATTTTCCCCCCTATATTAACCTGAAGCTTAAAAAAAAAATTAAATTCTGAAAGGAAGAATATCATATATTCAAGCTGGAAAAAAAAAATGCTTGCATTTCCTTGAGGATTTTGTATAAGCTATTGTGATTTTCCTGCTATGAAAAAAAAATGCTTTATTACTGATGATGACAATTTGATTACAGGTAGTAGGTCAGGCAGAAGAGCTCCGTTAGATTGGGATTCCCGACTGAAGGTCTCCCTAGGAGCGGCCCGAGGAATTGCCCACATACATTCTGTTGGGGGTCCAAAATTCTCTCATGGAAATATTAAGTCCTCAAATGTCCTCATCCAAGATAATGAAGCCCGCATTTCTGATTTTGGCTTGACCCCACTTATGAACGTTCCGGCGGCCCCCTCCAGGGCTGCAGGTTATCGTGCTCCCGAGGTGATTGAGATGCGTAAACACACTCATAAATCAGATGTGTACAGCTTCGGTGTCCTCCTTCTGGAAATGCTTACTGGGAAAGCACCTCTCCAGTCACCGGGCCGTGACGATATGGTGGATCTCCCTAGATGGGTCCACTCTGTTGTTAGGGAGGAATGGACGGCTGAGGTTTTCGATGTGGAGCTAATGAGTTATCAGAACATCGAAGAAGAAATGGTTCAAATGTTGCAAATTGCCATGGCCTGCGTGGCGAAAGTGCCGGATATGCGACCCAGCATGGATGATGTAGTGAGGATGATCGAAGAGATCCGGCAATCTGACTCAGAGAACCGGCCGTCTTCAGAAGAGAATAAATCCAAGGATTCCAACGTTCAAACTCCATAAATTACAAATCTGGCGTTCCTCGTTGGTTCCAAACAAAATTGATTTCTAGACATTCGTTATTTAGGAAGCAACATTGAGTGGTATACAAGAGTGAGTGCTTACTCAAGGTTTCTTAGTTGTATTCAAACCTTTTCTGTCCAATTGTGCATTATTTATTTGTCTTTACAGACGGAGTTCCTTGGGGTGTTTTGTTCAAAATTTAGGTTTCCCCCCTAATCTTTTCATGATTTCTTGTAACATCATGGGTTTAATTGATGATCTTCTTTCTCGCAAACCACCTTTGATTGTTGTTTGGTTGGCCCTCCGTTGATAAGTTATCGCACAGTCTCATCGTTGGAAAATGTTGGAGAGGAAAATCAACTTCTCGTTATCTTGATGACATTGTCGAAGTACGTTAACTGGTTTAGAATTACAGGGAGGAGATCCAGTGTATCTTCACTTCAAATCTAGCTTGTTTTACTTTTGACCAGAAACCCAACCAACAAATTACTGAATCTGAATAGCAATCCTTATTTATCCGCATTACCGCGATTTTTATGACAGTTTTAACCACGTCAAATGCCAGTTGCACGAGCACGACTCTAGATTCCCTGGTTCTGGTTCTAGAGGCATTCCTCTTGTATTTTGAGCAATTTCACTTTTGTTAGGGCATGTTCAGGGGGCGATAATGAAATGCCATTCCCTTCAACCAGTAATACTCCATAGTCCACGGAGATAATAAAGGAGCTCTATTATAAGAAGGATTTGGCTCGTATCAGACTATAGAGAGCTCGGTTTAGTTTTTGTTATAAAAATTTATAGAAAAAGGACAAGTCCATCCACTATCTATAAAGTGTCACTCCACAAAATACGCTCTATATAGTCATATGTCTTATCATTTGACTAGTTGAACTCATAAACGATAGGTAGCAATTAGTGGTTTATTTTTTGTTTTTTTATACAAAAAAATGTACGTGAGTTTGACACCAATTCTCTACTAAAATTAGAGTATAGTCTTATAACTCAGAGATCACAAGGGACTTATGATATCGTCTATTAAAGGAGGCCTCACAAAGACAGCAGAAATCAAACCCACGTCCTTGAGAGATACTAATCTATTATTTACCACGTTTGCCAATTCTCATTGGCTAATTTAGTTTTTTTTTATCAACTCGATTCATTGAAGTTTTGTCCTGACTACATCCAGATTTAACATGCGTCACACACTTGGCTATGGTAGATGAATCTTCCAATAGAGATTTTCTGTATACGCTAAAGTTTAAATTTGATACCTCATTTAAACGATATTAAATTGCTTATCACTCGAATAAACCGATTGGTAGTTTAGTTTTTGTTGTTGTACTTTCTTATTCTCAAAGTCTAATTGGGCTTTCGAATTCAAGAATGCTCTCAAGGCAAGCCCAATTAAAATCTGATAAAAAGAGTGATTATTAAAAAACATTAGAATTGCAGTCCTTGGAAAACATTTTAATCATTTGTATGTATCTACCAGTTCCAACACTCATAAGATGGGAAATTGAGAAAATATTAAAAATAATAAAAATTAATAAAAAATTATATGATAATATGTATACAATATCTTTTATAACATTTGGAGTAGGGTTATGCATAAAATCTGTGGCTTAGTATATCTATTTGAGCCCTCAATAAAAATATCATGTTCAGCCTGATAAATATAGAGCATGGTTGGGTATCGGGTTGCAAAATACAATCCATCATTTTTTAGACTGGGTACCGGACATAGGGGCTGCCATGCCCTGCCCTACCCTACCCATGAGCACCCATTCTTTTATTTTTTTAACTTTTTTCTCTATATGTTAGTATGCTATACTTGAAAGGGAGAATATGATAGCTACTGGTGATTAGAATGCCAGTTTAGAAATATAAGTAGTTAAATAGGTAAATTGTATCTTTTAATATTTATAACTATACTATTTTTTTTCTTTTTTTTAATTTTATTAATTATCATATGATTACATTATAAATTATAATTATTTATTTTATTTTTTTAGATGCTTCATCTTTGTCAATATTAGGGAGATTAATGTAAAGTTACAATTATAAACTACTTATACTTCAAGTCTTATTTTTTATATGCAATAGATATCAAAACTTTAATTATTATCTTTGTTGCCTTATTCTTAGTGGATTATAGATATTATTTAACTCTTTAAGACACATGAATATGATATTATTTTAGAAGTTCATAATTATATATTTTTTTTACAACATGAGCATAGCATCACGACTTGGGTATACTCAGTCTACTCATGCACAGCCTAAAATTGTCTACTTGTTTTGGACAAGGCACTAGGCAGAGGAATTATCCTACCTAACTTTACTCATACACACCCCTAATTTGGAGCAATCAGTAACTTTAGTAATTTATAATCAATTTAATTTAAAAATCTATATATCCAACCAACTAATGCCAGTATTTGTAAAAGTTGAAGGAAAAAATATTTTTAAGAAAATGAACGCGAATCACGATGGCTAACCAAATATTATTTGTACAAAAACAAAAATATTGCTTGGGTTGGGTATAACTGGCTTCTCTCATACCGAATTCTGGCATCATTCAAGAACAGTTATAAATCCCAATTTAGTAAACAATATCTGGTTATCTGGACAGGCAAGTTGAACTTGCTCAAATTAATGGCAGTCCCTGAAAATTAGTAGAAAAACCATTTTGTGAAATCCATGGAAAACAGTTTCTGACATATATCGATCGGTTGCATTACTAGCATCTCTTTCGTTACTGTATCTTCAACCGCCAACTCTTATTTTGCCATATATAGAATCTCCATTAACAAATCTCTCCTTCACACCATGCCCGACCTTCGCCCATGGCAAACTATAATCACGTTCGAGCTAATTGGTAGTCTCTTCTTCTCCTTCGGGCTCGCATTTCGTCGGCAATGGCGGCGGAGCTTCCCCGATCAACCAGCAAGCCGGCGTTACTCAAAAAACCTTCCGCCGCAGGGAAGTCTCGCCGCCATGCCACCTTCGAAATTCTTTTTCAACCGCCTCCGCCGCCGTTCGGTTGGTCCGGCAGCAGCAACGTTATTGATTCCGACTTCGATCACATCCCTCGCGGACGCTACCGACCGTTTTGCTACTCAATTTGCGAGTGGGCTTGTATCGGAATATTCACCCTCACCATTATCTTCCTCCTCATCGGTATCTCCTACCTAGTCTTCCTTAGGTCAGGGTTACCCGACATGAACATTACCAAATTACAGATCCAAAACTCACAACAGATGGATTCAGTGCTAGAATTGGAGCTAACAGTCTCAAACAAGAATCAAAAGCTCAAACTGATTTATGGGCCTTTGTCATTTGATGTGACCAGTGAGGATGTGAAATTGGGGAAGACGTCAAAGATTACTGGGTTGCGTCAGAATCCCCAGAACAACACTTTATTGGATGTACACATGAAAGTGTATAATGCCGGAGTAAACCCAAATCCTGCGAGTGATATTCAATTTCAATCCGAGTCGAATTCTTATGAAGCTGTGTTTGATGTGTATTTGAGTGGTTCCATTGGTTTTGAGGTAGGGACTCTGCATGTGATTACAGTGCCTTTTCTGTCAGCTTGCTATGAAGTTAAGCAGACGGATGTGCAATTAGGAAGAAGACCTAAATGTGAAGTCAGGATGTTTGCTTTCAGGTAAAATTTCTGCTATCATGTATGATGGGTTGCTAGGGAATGAAGTAAAGCATTGGGATTACTGATATAATTTGCAGTAACACGTCAGTTATTATGAGGGCGTAGTGGTGGTAGTCAATAGGGAATGCATGTGGTGTTCAAATTGTTCTTTGGTGATAGTTATTTTCATGATTAAAAAGAATGGCGTGATATGTTTCGAAATGTTGATCCGTGCAACTTTTCTGCAGGCCATCGGCTAATTAATAGAAGAAATCAGTTACAAGCAAATTCAGGGGAAGCAAAATTTCAAGGAATAGTTCATTAAGGAAGAATATGGAACTGCCGATGTCCTTTTTTTTTTTGGTCCAGTTCTGGAGATTTGCCCTTCACTTTTTCATTGTGGAAAGTAAACCTATATGTATGTGTACAGAAGATGCACATAAACGTAAGCTCGTCCTTTTTTTGATAAAAAAAAATAATACGCTATTTTGTTTCTAATTTATTCGATCTTCTGTATTGATTTTAGATAGAATTCTATTGGTCTTCTATACAGTCCCTAATTTCCTGAGATTTGATTATCATATTATCATCGTGTAAAGATAGTTTTGTGCCAACTGCTTTTTGGTGCTAATAGATACAAAAAAAAAACTAAATTTAGAATATTTATCCCAATTCAACCTAACAACATCTAAATTTGATCTATTAATTAGTTATATAAAAGAATATTCTTTTAATTTTAAATATAAAATCTAATTTACAGTATAATTTATATTATAAAATATATTTTATATTTAAAAATAAAAAAATAAATAATTCTATAATCCGTTAAAGGGGGAGAAGGGGCAATAAGTAAATTACTTAATTACCCCCAAATTAATTCCGGTTACAATTCATTTTTCAGATTTCAGTTTATAGTATAACGTATAATTTTTTATCTATCCTGCACAAATACGTATAGAATATTTTTGGCCAATCAAATTGACTGAAATTACTGAATGTTCCACTTTTTAATCATTATGACCACATTTAGCTTCGAAACTTCTGTGTCGATATTCTCTGAATCTAAATCTTAAATATAAATATAAAATCATTTAAAAAAGGAAGGGCCTGGACGTTGATCTTACGCTAGATGGAATACTGATGTCAATTCTAGAAGCAATCCCTCCCTCTTCTTTCTCTCTCCCCCTCTGTGGCTTATAATCTCTCCCTTCGCCTCCACACCCTCAATTATTTCTCTGGTATTCGTTCTCTAGCATCTTCATTCTCACTTTCTTCATCTCCGACTTCCGCTGCCTCATTTCGACCTCAGGTAATACAGCCTTCGCGCTCCGTCTCTCTTGTTCTTGTTTCTGTGTAGTTATCGAAAGAGATTGTTGCCTGTTCAGTCGCTGTCAGTTCGACCTCGAGATATTTGGGCCTGCAGTTTATTTTAGTGGCGTCTGGCCTTCACGATCTGATTTCTGATAAGGCGCTATTGTTGGTATTTGTGGTTTCTAGGTTCTGTCTTTGAGGACGTTCACCTGAAATTAACTATGGCATCGAAACGCATCTTGAAGGAGCTCAAGGATTTGCAGAAGGACCCTCCTACTTCATGCAGTGCGGGTGAGCTTCCCGATCTCCTTATATTTCTTTTACGGGTCTATTAATTTTCACGATTCACAGCCACATCTGATAAATCATATGGCAACCCTTCCTTGCCAACAGTAGAAAAGTTTGAAGCTTCATTTTCAGCATTTTTTAAATATAGACTCTTTGTATATGTTTTTTAAGATCGTATGTTTTAAAAAAAAATCAATTGTTGTTCTGTGCAACCATTTTGACTCGGAATTTTCGGACTGCAAAGTTTTCATTTTCTCTTTTGTTCGTTGATGTCCATTAGGAGTTGAGTTGATGTCTTGGGTACCATATAATCGGAGTTAAAATATATTTTGGATTAAGTTAGATGACTGATCAATCATGACAAAACCTGTAACCTAGTTTGATCCTTCGTATATTAGCATGTTTGAACATTGATTTCTTTGGCTAAGTGTTGGTTCCTTAGCTGTGATTGAGAATCTCTCCGTGTTTAGTTATATAATGTAGCATGAAGGTGATTAGTATTACATGAGCGTTTAAGGCTAATCTATCAACATCCTCGGTATATGATGCAGCTGCCTGTTCTTGTGAGATTCAAATTTACCCTTTACATAGTAGTTATTGAGTTGGTTGTATGAAGTTAGTGATAGTCTGAAATAAATCGACATCTTTTATTAACGTTAAATTTCTCTATCATCTATGCTAGGTCCTGTGGCTGAGGACATGTTTCATTGGCAAGCAACAATAATGGGACCTTCTGATAGTCCATATGCCGGTGGCGTCTTCCTTGTCTCAATTCATTTTCCTCCTGACTATCCATTCAAGCCACCAAAGGTAATACATACGGACCCACTCCTTTTGTTAGTCACTTGTATATTTGCTCTTATCTTGCTGCAATAATGTTGAGGTGGGCCGATGATTATTCACACTGCCTGTAAGGAATTTTGGTTTTGCTCCTTGAGTATGCTATCCTTGAAGTTGTATCTGAAGACTTGGAAGCATGAACTGCTGTAAAATGCACTATGGGCCAAAGTTGTGTTAAAATCTCAAAGCTCTGTTGGTTTAATTGAACTACTCGTAGAATCTAATAAAGAAGCAGATTATGGGTCTGTGGTTATACCGTGTTTTTTTTGTACTAATACTAAAATTCAAAATTTATCGTTTTGAGTGACATTTTTTCTTTGTAATTTTATATATTCTTTGTAGAATAAATGATCTCCTTAATCCTTACAAATAAGATAGTTTGTGTTATGTTTTGAAACATTAACAGAAAACAGTTATCATGTTTTGATATTGCAATTGGCAAAAATATTGAGCGAGGAAAATGCAAGAGGAAGTTAGAGTTTTTCATTAGCCTCATGCACCGTTCCATGCGAGTGTGTGTATGATCTTTCAGTTTTTGTCATAGTAGGAAAGTGTAAGTTTACCAAGTCTAGAGCTGGACTGTGATGTATGTATTACCTGATGCTCAAATTTGTGGCTTTATTACTACCAAAAGGAAGAATTGGTTAGTGTTGACGGTTTTCCCTCTTCTTAATTATTGTTGTGTATCCGGAATATGCGACACTGTATTCATAACACTGTTGATGATGTGCAGATCTTTTCTTTTGTAGCTGCCCTACTTCATCCTCTCAAGTTCACACACACACACACACATTTGCGAAATCATTAAAAAGAGGACAGTTATATAGAAATTTGAGTTGCTGGAGTAAGACTATTGGTGTTTTAACGGGAAGTCTAGTGAGATTTCAATCTTCCTACCCATTGACGATTTCAACAGTCTCCTTTTTCTAAACCCAAAGTTATTCCAGGTCTTTCTGGTTAGATATTTTAAGGCGCTTACTGATCCAACTTTCTTCAGAATCATCCTGTCTGCTTTACTGTGTCTTTTGGCATGCCAATTATATTTTAATTGGCTGTGCGTTAAGGGATTCCTTTACCTG
This sequence comes from Leucaena leucocephala, assembly GCA_037074615.1. NCBI lineage: Eukaryota > Viridiplantae > Streptophyta > Magnoliopsida > Fabales > Fabaceae > Leucaena > Leucaena leucocephala. Next base: position 6,825,129 of record CM073516.1, on the reverse strand, counting down.
GTCTTTCTTAAACTGAAGCTCGTGCAGTGTTTTCCCCCTTTTGATATTCAAGTTTGTAGAACTGATACAACTGGTTTACTAAACACTGCAGGTTGCATTCAGGACTAAGGTGTTTCACCCAAACATCAATAGCAATGGAAGTATATGTCTTGACATTCTTAAAGAACAGTGGAGCCCTGCACTTACAATTTCCAAGGTTTGATATTATCTGGTTCTCTTGACATTGGATAATCTTACCAAAAAGAAGTTTGTCATCAACTGATAGCTGCATTACCACGGGTTTCAGTTTACATGCCACAACCCGCCCCCCCAAAAAAAACAAATTTCCTGATTCTTTACAGGCAGGATGCCAATGTGTATTTAATCTACACTTGCGTGGTAATCTTTTAGAACTTTTCCGGATTTTTTACTGTTTACATCCCTCTAGGGAGAAGAGAAGAATTTAGAGTATATCCGAGATTTTAATTGTTTCTGCGTGTATAATGTTCTTTCAAATTCTGTTGACATCTGATTTTTGTTGTGTTGACCCATAGTTTAAGCCATCTTGATCATATATGATCTGACAGAAATATAAACGATTGAATAACTCATACTATTCATTTTCCTTAAATGGAGCTTCATTCTTTTTTGTTAATAGCCATTTCTTTGATAACCTGATCGACAAAACCTCTACATGTATTGCTGTAATTCAATAGTTTTCTCTAATTTCCATTATTTTTAGGTCCTTTTGTCAATATGTTCATTGTTGACGGACCCCAACCCTGATGACCCCCTTGTCCCTGAGATTGCTCACATGTACAAGACCGACAGAGCCAAGTATGAAGCTACTGCCCGCAGCTGGACACAGAAGTATGCCATGGGATGAACGGTCCTGCCTTATCTCTCAACTGTTTGAACAAGGGTAAAAAAAATATTTGCTTCTCTAAATGTAAAATAATTAAAAATTGTCCTAAATGAATGCTTTCTCTTTTTATCTGTGGAACATTTTAAAATTGGTAATTGGTAAGGGTCTTTGGCTATCATTTGTGAATATTCCTTTTGTAAGATGTCTGTGATGTTGAGGTAATTGTTCCGTAAACCTTTTGAACCATCTGCTTTGACTTTTTACTCCATCATGACCCTGGTTCTTATAGGAGGTGGGTATTGGCAAAACTCGAGTACATCTAGCTCCTAGATGGAATAAGCTTGAAATGAGCAAGGCATGAATGTTTTGTTGTTTATTTTGAGATGTTAACAAATATACAAGGGTGACGGGGTTCTACTTAAGACTCTTGTGAAGTTTTACTGTAGGGTTTATTTAAGATTCTCAGAAGTTTTACTATGCTTAAAGGGTTATAGGTTTTATATGATATGGACGTTTAAAAAACTCGGTTTTTTTCCTCTTCATTTGTTGTAGAAAAGTTGAGATAAATTGAGTTTATGCTCAATGCTTTATAAACATGGGCTGGGTCAGGATCAGCGTTAAAGGAAATCTAGTGGAGGGAAAGATAATGATGGGGAGATGTGTAAGGGGTGTTTTAAACTCTTGGGTGGGTTGGTTGGTTCATATCTTCAAGAAAGTGGGAGAAAGGAATTTATTTGTATTTTACAAGGATGTAAGTATCATAATATTTTTGTGAGGGTTCTCTGAATTTTAGAGTTGTGTCTTGGTTTCAATAAGATATTGGTGTTAAATTCACTTAAATTTTCTTGTAACAAAAGAAAAAAGAAAGTGAGAGTATAATAATAAAAATGAAAGAGGGGGAAAGATAATAATTAATATTTTATGAAAAGAAAAAATAAATAAAATCAATTTCTGTCCTTTCTCATGATTCGTGAAGGTAAAAATGGACGAGGGTTACAAGTTTGGTGATGAGAAGATTGATGTAGCAAGTTGTGCTTCCCATAATTGAGAGTGAGAATTAAAGTAATATGAGAAGATGATTGTGAGTGAGGGAGGAAGGTGAACCAGAAGGAGATGCTGATTGAATGAATGAATGTGAAAGCTGCCTTTCAAAAACGATGTGCATGTTTTGCGCATGCTCCTTCCTGGGAAAGCGATAACTTCCTTCCCCTCCATGGCCAGGCACCTTCCTATTGCCAACATCTCGCGCCTGACAATCTTTCCTCTTCAATCAGAGGGTAGTGCCACCATGTGTGGTGCGAAATTTCCTCTCTTTCTTTCCACCATGCCTGCCGGAACATTAATTTTTTTTAAAAAAAAATAAACATAGAAAAGCAAATAAATAGTACTGTAATCATTATTCACATGGCTAATATTGTATTTTACTTGTAATATTCATATAATAATTTTCTAAATTGCTCAAAAATAATTTTAGCACTTAGGGAATATTTTGACTGCTTGTCATGAATATAATACTATTAATTTTGAAGTACCTGACTAAAACTTATTATTTCTTTGTATCGTTTCACCTATTAATTTATGAATGCTTGTTGTATTATAGTTAGATACTCAGATTGTGCTTATATCTTAATTTTATAATTTATGAAGTTTAATGCATCTCCATATATATCTAAAATAATTTCCCTGAACTTCTCTTTAAATATTGACTCATAAATTGAACTATAACATAAAATTGAGAAGGTAGTAAATAACCCCACCTCTATAAGAAGGATAATATAAATTAAAATTTAAAAAAAATATTTATTAAAGAAAATAAATATTCTTTATACCCTAAGCCTCAAAATCATGTAGATATGCTTTGCCACATTAAAGAAAATGACTTAAAAGCGCGACAGAGGTTGTTGGGTAATGGAAGGGGGAGGGGCAAAACGGTCAGAGCACTAGTTCCGTGGAATTGGAATTTAGTTGTAATGGGGGGTAAAGGAGTATGAGTTCCCAAATTTGATGAAATTTGACACTTTCATGAAACTAAACAGGCCAAAATTTCAATTTCAAATTTCATCTCCTCAATTGAATGGCACCAATCAGAACTAGTGCGTAGGTGTAAGAAATTGAAGAAGAGGCAGAGGCCATCCAATGAGGCGTGAATCGTGGGGCGGCAGGCGGCAGGCGGCAGGCCAACTGTTTGCATCGGCAAAGAGCACTCCCTTCACATCCAGACGTCCCTTTCCCATATCCCCTCGTGCTTTTTACAAATTACATGCTCGTACTTCCCCCCTCATCCATCCTCAGTTTTGGGCCATGTTTGATTAAACTGTTCATAACTGACACGCTTCAGATTCTCGTTCATCTCTCACACCTCAAAGATTTGACCACTTCCTGAATTATTGACCTCCCTTAGTTGGGACGTACTCCTCAAGCCAAATACAACCCCTCCACATGCTCTCTTCCCTAATTGCTCATTCTCCACAAAATATCCTCCTTTTACTCGGTTCATTAAGCTGACTTCTCCATTTATTTATATGTAATATGCTCGCCCACCCATTGCATGCGGAGACACCACTACCTGATGTCTGAGGTCATCGATTCATGCTCACTCTAGGGTTTTAGGTAATCAGATTAACTTAGTTTTAGTACTCACAATCAAAAGATTTTAAAAAAAAGGAGGTGTCGCAATCTGGAGATTGGAGGAGGCGCCCCCTTAACTGGGATAAGGGGACACGTGTTTGACTCGCTAAGTAGGTCTCTTAGACCTTTGCTTCTCCTTCAAGACATGGCATATGTAAACTTCAAGCAACTACTCTTGAAACGCTGGTTTTCTTCATTTTTATATTTTGCCCTTCTTGTGTTAAACATATGCTAGTGGTAACAAATTAGGAAAACGATGGGGACTTCTAATTGTTGTTGAGAGTAAGTAACCGCATCAACAATGCCCTCCAAAAGTCACGCACTAGCTCTTATACATTGAATTCATTAATCAGGCTTGGAATTTTGTCTGGTAATATACTATTGGAATTTGTTGGAGCAAGTACTAGAAGATTGGGAATGAGTAAATAGGAGCAGTTGAGGTTAAAAAGAGACTAATCAAAAAGAGAGAGTGGACAAGTCAGCAGAGACATCAATTTCTCTTTCATTAATTTGTTGGTTGAAATCAGCCACTTGAAATTTATCAAGTTTTTAGGCTTTGTTAAGTTTGGATTCCTCCTAAGTCCGCCCTTCATAAGCTGTTTGATTCAATCAGACAAAAATAGGAGAGCTCCTACTTTTCTTGGTCTTCCAGTGACCACAGTGTCCCTTACTTATTTGTATATATGCCCCTTCCTTGCTCTTACTACTCAGTTACTCTCCCGCCAAAACTCCTCCTCCTTCCTTTTCCTCCTCTCCTTGACGTCACAATTTCATCGTTTCTGAATCCCCTCTGCTTCTCTTGTCCCCTTTTTCTTCTCCACAATTCTGTCTATTTATTTCTTCTCATGCTTCCTGCAACCGCCATCTTCTCTACTCACTCTTTCTACTCCTTCTTGCCCTCTCCCTAACCACAACCTTAGCCTCCCGGAACACAAAATAGTCCCCTCCACTCTTCGATTCGTCATGTCCCTGCTCCCTGATCTCCATCTTCACCACCCAGCAACATGCACGGCTTCGACAAGAAGAAACCATCACAGGCTCCTCAGAATCATGCTCACCGATCACGACGCCACTGATTCTGACTCTGACTCTTCCTCCTCCCGTGAAACCCCACAAAGATCATCAAGAGTCAAGCGCCACGTAACACAGATCACCCTCCATCTTCCTTCGTCCTCCAATTCTCCTTCTTCCCCCTCTTCTCCCCGCACTCCTGCCAGGTCCAACCCGACCCTCTTCAGGCGGCCCGCTAGTGCCTCAGCCTCTCGCCGCCACAAAAAGTTTAGAGGCGTTCGCCAGAGACCTTGGGGTCGCTGGGCCGCCGAGATCCGGGATCCGAACAGAAGAAAACGGGTCTGGCTTGGAACCTTTGACACGGCGGAGGAGGCCGCTTCTGAGTACGACAGGGCAGCACTGAAGCTCAAGGGTCCTAGCGCGGTCACCAACTTCCCTAACTCCATCATTACGGAGTATACACCGACGCCGATCGCTGTCGCGGTTGAAAGTCCCAGCACTGAAGGAACGGTCTCGTACTCCGATTCGGTGGCGTCACCCACTTCTGTTCTCCCATGCGACGGCGATTCGACGGCGTTCGACGATTTCCGTTACGGGGCTGTGGATGCGTTCGGGTTCGACATAGATGTGCCGCTGAGTTTGGCGGACGAGAATTTGATGTTGTCGAATCAACCGTTTGGTAAAGAGGAGTTCGGCGAGTTTGACTTCGATGACTTCTTGACGTGGCCCAACTAAAATCTCGGGGGCTTCCCCGTATTTTCACCAGAATATCAGGGACTGTTTCGTAAATCCGTTCGGCGTCTCGTGATGAAAAGTTTTGTCTTTGTGTTGATTTGGAGGAGCGTGAAGTGAAGCAGCCGATTGTTCGCAGGTGGAGCGGCAAAGTTTTGATTTGTGTTCCGTAGGAGTATTCAGTTGGATAATTATAAGAACTGAATTAAAATTAAAATTAAGGTGAATGGGAAGATCAACGGTGTCCTTGAATATGATGTTGATAATTTTGTGGTATGGATGATCTCGTAACTTGCTGTACTTATTTTTGTTTGAAGATGAACAAATATTTATGGAATTATAGGAAATGGATTCTTAATTTTTTAAATTCAATTAAAAATTAAAAAATAAAGAGTTAAAGGACGTGTGGTTGAAAGTTAGCTACGTGGCTTAGAACAGTAAGTCGACTTATAAGAAAGAAGCCTCCCGTGGGATTTTTATTTGCTGCGTTATGACGTTCGTATCCAGCATTTTCCTTTCCGTTAATTAATTATTCTTTATCTTTATGCATTTATGAAATTGAAATGACTTCAATACCTTTTTGTTAATGAAACTAGTGATTGAGAAAAACAAAACAAAAACAAAAGGAAAAGGAAAAACAGCGCGGCTCTAGATCCATGATTATTTGTGTGTTTAGATAAGAGATAAATTTTAGTTTTAAAAAAAATTAATTTAAAATTTAATTTAGATAAATTTTAAAATAAATATTTATATTTATTTAAAAATATTTTTAAATTAAACTAAAGTTTAAAATTATATTTTTAAATAAATTATTAATAATTTTTAAAAAATAAAAGAGTTTATATACTATGTAATTATTATTTTATTATTATTTTTTATCATTTTCTTTCATATCTTTTCTCTCTTTTTTTTTTCTCCTCTCTTCTGAATCTACCACCCAGTAAAGTATTAGTGAGTTTTTTTCTTCACTTCAATCTAAGTCGTTGTGGTAGAGGAATAAGAGGTTAATTGCTTAAGCAGCCTGCCGTCCTCATAGAAGAGGTGGTTCTGATCCAATGACATTCCTCAAGCATTGTCATCATTATTTCTGCTCTATTGTTAGAATTGAGGGAGGCGACATCTCTTCCTCAACGATCACTGATAGAGATAGGTTTATACTCGTTAGTCTTTATTGTCTATAGAGGTCGAATTGTGCCTTCATCGTAATTGCATAAGTAGAAAGCACATGAGAGAGGGGGAAAAATATTTTTTTTAATAAAATTATATATTTTTAATAATTTGTCAATAATAAAAATTTTAATTATATATATCTATTTATTCAGAATTAATTTTTTTCTATAAACTCTTATTTAAAAATTTAAAAAAAATGTTTAAAAATTCTTTTTCTAAAATCTATACAAATAGATTATATATGAAAAAATGGGTGGCTATCTAATATTTATATCTTGTGCATTATGCATGGATATATTATACATTACTATATAAATACATAAATTTTTATAAGGTTCGTCATCTGTATTTAGTGATTATTTGACCAACCAATATATTTAATTTTAGTTAAACTTATTTTTTAATTAAAAATGCCAGTCCCATGATAAGATTCTTTAGGGGGATCCCCTACTAATGCTATGTAGTATGTACTACTTGCCTAGTCGGCAAACATACAAGGATTTTCACGACAACTTTTATAAAATTTAAAGAGTCAAAGTACATGTGAACTTTTATTTTAATAACACCTGTACCAATATCTTGCGTGCCAAGGGAAAAAAACATGGATCGTCCAAAATTTTATTACTAGATTTTATTTAAGTACTGGAGAGGAAATGGATTTTACAGTTGAAACTAGATTGAATAGGGCCGGAGAAAGATATTACTTTCTCATTGACATTTATTTAATATTAATATAATGGCAATAAAAGAAAATGGATATAATTAAAATAAATGTGTAAGTACGAGGATAATAAATTATTTATTTTACTTGATATTAATATTATTTTAAAAAAATTATTTTATTTTTTAAATTATAAATTAATCTAATTTATTTTTAAAAATAAACTGTGTTCAGAAATTATTGAGATCCAATCTTGATCTATCACGTTTTATATTTTGTACCCCAATATTTGATCACCTAAAAAGAAGAGGAAAAAAAAATCAATGTTACATCATCTTAACTTTTTGTGATTGGCATATTTCATTTCCCCCATTTTTGTTATTACATTCTCCTCTTGTCCTCATCATTCTCCTAATCATAGGATAAAGTGAGGATAAAGTGAGGGAATTTTTTTATCCTTATTAAATTTTTTATATAAATAAATAATTTTATCATTCATTTATATTATTTTAATTTTATTCTCATATAATATAATAAAATTAAAATTAAAATTATGTTAAATTTTAAAGTAGAGTTAATTAATATTTTTTTAATATATATAAAAGATATTGTAAGTAACTAATAAATAAGATAAGAATATTAAAAAAAACTAACTATATATGTTTTAAGGAAACAAGAGCTTAATATTTCATATTTTAAATACATAGTAATAAATACAGAAAGAAAACCGCAATATGTTTTAAAACCTAGAATTGACAAGTATTACAAGGTATTGAAAACAATATTTCCACAATAAATAAGATAATGTGAGAGAGAAAAAAGGCAGTATTTTATGATGTGTACGTAATAAGAAATTACAAGGGGGTGGGGGCATTTGGTGGTATTGAGTTAAGATATCTCAATCTAGAGAAGGTGATTGGGCCAGGTCAGCAAGACTGTGTTTGATCACGCTGTTTATGACAAGCTAGATACTTAGGTTGTTCTGCCTTTATAAAGTTTGGACGTGTGTTACCATGAGATGATCCCTTAAATCTGGCACAATAGTACATGAGTACGCCGCCACTGTGTTCAAGGCATGTTGATGGCTGCTCCTGGAGCAATAATTCTAGTGGGTGGGGCCCGCCATCCCCGTTAATTATGAATTATGAATAATGGCCTTCCAAATGCGCTTGTACCCTCCTCAACTAACACAGTGGTTCCCGGCGGCTCAGGCCTCTCCACAGTCGTCAAATAAATATATAAACAAATCCAAATTCTTATCTGTTTATTTGATTTGGTCGTGGCTCCATTGAACCGAAAGATTTTTATATTGTAAGATCTGCGTGTTTCAATAAAAGATGAAGCATGTCTCCATCGGGGTTGATTGATTACGCACCACTAATTTTTGTCGTAATTAAGGGAATGGTTTTGCATTTAAGTAAAAGCAAGTTTAATTGAGAATATTTACACTTATGAACATAAGTTTTACAATTAAGCTTTGAGTACCATGTTCATTATATTTTAGGTAGCTTATACTGAGTCAGATCTCGAAAATTTATAAAGGTTAAAGTATATCTATATATTTAAATAATATTTATATCTTGTTAAAAATAAATTTATATTAATAGTATAATTTAAAATTATGTGTGAGTTTGATAAAATATTAAATTTTAGTTTTAAAAGTTTTTTTAGATAAAATTTTGATTTAATAAAATTTTAAAATAAATAGTTATATTTATCTAAAAGGGTATTTTGACTAAATTATAGTTTAAAATTTAAAAGGGTATTTTATTAATTTATGTGACAATTTTTTAACCAATAGCAATGTCCACGTTTTAAATGTGGAATTTTTGTCCGGGGTTGTTTTTTAAAGGCTAATTTATAGCCAATACTTAATCACTCAAGTATTTGTGCAGCATTTTACATATGTTACAGTTACTAAAGCCATCATTTAGGGTTTGAATTAAACTCATTTTTCCTATTTATAGTCACTTCAACCAATTTTCCATATGAACATGTAAGGAATTTAAAAATACGTAGCGAAAATTAATTTAATTTTTTTCCTTTATTTATTGCCAGGATCTACTGTATGTGTTTAAATCAAGTGGGAAGAAGTATTATCCTCAGTGTTCCTTAGCGACTTCCATAACTTCTGGTCACGACGTTCATAACTTCTCTTCGTGGCTCGTGCTCCCTTTCCAATCGCAAGACGTCGACGACTCAGGTCGGCTTCCTCTACTGGTATCCACATGAACAGCGTTCTAACCACGAACGACGTGCTAACGTCTCTTGTCCCTCCAGGGCTTTCTCAAGAATTCATCATCTCTGTCTCTATTTCGGCAGTTTCTTATCTGCAAACCTTTTTGCAGATTCCCCTACGGCCTTTCTATGTTCTATGTATTTTTAAAACGTAACTCCTAAAATCAGATATATAGGATGTTTACATTTTTTTTACCGAATTGGATTTTGGAATTAATCTTATATTAATTCTGAAATTAATACAATATCATATATTGTATAATTTGATAAGAAACTAATTAAATAAATAATATTTATATCAAATTCGTCCCACATATTTAATTCACCTATTTATTTAATTTAAAATAAAGATAAAACTAAATTATATTTGATTTATTCTCATAAATTAAATTTGAGATTTCATATCAATTTGAATTTCAAATTCAAACGTGATAGAGATTCAATTTATCCTTATAAATTAAATCTTATAAATATCTCTTATATGAGATATCCTATCAATTTGAATTTCAAATTCAAAATAGAGATTCAATTTATCCTTCTAAATTAAATCTTATAAATATCACTTATATGAGATATCCTATCAATTTGAATTTCAAATTCAAACGTGATAGAGATTTAATTTATCCTTATAAATTAAATCTTATAAATATCTCTTATATGAGATATTCTATCAATTTGAATTTCAAATTCAAACGTGATAGAGATTTAATTTATCCTTATAAATTAAATCTCATATATCTCTTATATATAATGTATATATACGAATTTATATATATACGAATATAAATATAAATAAATATATACATCCACCCTGGATCATTCATTGAATCTGGACATGTCTTAGATTCAATAAATCTGGACATCATAGCTCGTGTTGGGCTATTTTGTGTGCGACCCTGTAGGCCTATATGAAGTTGACAGTAGGCCATTTGCTATATTAGCCCACAAGTCGCAAGCAGTCTCTAGCAAGACATAACTACTACCCAAATCATATAAGGATCGTTAAACGATGTAACCTTTTATACAACCATATCATGTCCCTTCTGTCACGCGATATTTTGGTCATGGATAAGGCATGGATAATGTCATCCTCCTATTCCTGACCGTTACTTTCTCGATCCCTGAGTAGTTTGATTATAGAAATGGAACTACCTTTTCATTACAGTATGGACATACATTTCTCAGACTCACTCATCGAGGAACCCAGTAATATCTCTCTATGAATGTGAGGGACAAATTTCATCTTGACCATTCACATTCCTCCGCATGAAAAACCACTAAACCCGAACATAGTCTTTATGATCACTCGGTCAAAAGTGACTTTTGACTAGGTCAAAGCTGAGCGTTTGTCATGTAGGAATCCATGATGATCTCAAGTCAAAGGGTATAGTGACATAGTTTGTATATGAGAGAAGCTTATGACGTAAACCATACAACTCTCTCATAGCGGGTCGGTTCAACACCTTGTACTCTTACATGTGCCTATAACTTTGATTTATATCTCTATACATCTTCAAAGTCATACTGGTTTTATTTTATCTCTGCTCCCGCATAGATGACCGACCAGAGACATTTAGGATAAGGTCATGAATTATCCAATGATGATCATCACAGTAAACATGCAAATAATATGATAATACAATTAATAAATTCATAAATCAATAATGTTCATAAGACAATAATTGGCCCATAGGGCACGATTTTCAACAGAACATACAACCCTACTATCTATCTATCTATTTATTATTATGCACACTTTCAACTCTTACAATATAGTAATAAATATTTAATAGAGATAAAATTATTAAATTATTAAATTTTAAAATATAGTTAACACATAAAATTTAAAGTTTATTTTAATTCTAGCGAAACAGGTTAAAATTTAAAAGTATCTATATGTCTACTATTTTTTAGGATAGCTTATAAAGAATTAAATATCTTAAAATATGCATTTTTTTAATACACACACATGTAACAATAGAAAGAAAACAATAACCAAAGAAGTTTAAAAGAATCTCAAGTAATGGGGATTTTTTGTTTCGCAAGTAGCCAAAACAAGACAATAATACAGCCTCACTTAGCACTCTGGATTTTTGTGGGTTTATTCATTGGATCCATTATCCTTGACAAAGAGATAAAAATTAATGATCCAGAAAAAGCTCAATCACACCAATCAGATTACTGTGGCTACTTTTAGTCACCATCGTCCAAAATAAATCCATCCGCCACTCTTTTTTTTTATTATTATTATTTGTGTTTATCCTATATTCACAATCACAGCTTCATTAACACCCAATTTCTTGTATTATTTTCTTCCCCTCAACAGTATCCTATGTATATACTATATCTCATTATTTCTTGGTATTTTGGGATTTTCTTTTTTCTTTTTGGAAAATTTTGAAACTTAGTTTTATAATCAACTTGCGTCTATTTTTCTACAGCCATTTCTTAACGCTTCATTTATATTCTCCCAATCTTTTCAAGTCTAAGGTGATGTGCCTAAAACAAGAATTTTCCATGCATTTCCATATGTATGAAGTGAATTGTCGTTTACAGTAAAAACAATAAGAGAGAATTATAGAGAGGGAACCAACCATATCTTAAATAACTTTTTTTAACTGTAAAAACACGTGTTTTCTCTTTCTTATAGAAGTAAGACTCTTTACCATATCAACTCATAACTTTTTGATATCTCTCATATAACTTTAACATTTAGAGAGAGAGAGAGAGGTGAGATCAATAACATTATATGTATATTGCTTTATTGATTCCTTTTATGGATATGGTGGTGAGTGAAAACCAACGACGCTTGGCCATTCAAAATCATAAAGAACCTTTTTTTTGAGATAAGGGGGCTCGAAAAAGAGATGGTGGTTCATGATTCATTTTCATATTCTGTAACTGATTCCATGCATAATTCAGGAAGCAACTAGGCCCCAAAATCATACCTCATTACGTTACATTATTACCACATTTGTTCTGTGCCTCCAACCTTCCCTTTTTTTTTTTTTTAAATGTCTCCGTTGGCCAAAAGTGCTTCTAGAACATTTTCGATCAATTCTATTTCTTCTTTTGAAGAAATAGAATATTTTAACAATATTGTTCATGGATGCTTTTCAGTTTCGAGATTTTAGTGAAAGTTCAGTATAAGTTTATATACACTTTAAAAATATTTTCTCATTGAAATCTTAATTAAATCATATATAATAAATACATGGTTCTCTAATTTACCATCGAGAAAGTAAATTAATTTTTTTGAAATAATAATAATAATAATAATAATGTGTTTCTTTTGTTTGATTTGAGAATGGGGAGTCTAAACAAGAGGGAGGCCCCTACGGTGTGCTGGAAAGTGTTACCATTGCGTATGGACTCTAAATTCAAATATTAGTTGTGGCGAAATATGATTGAGTCGGTGTCTTGTATGATAAACAAACATACGTCTCACTTCAAATGAGGAACATGCGTGCGGAACCACCTGGTTCCCCACCCGATGGGACAGTGGAGGGCTACTTTAATGGGGAAGGAATCTTCACAGTATGTAGCGTTGTGGCCCTCCAATCTTATTTTAATGAAAACTAAGGTGAAGGGAGGTCGGAGGGAAGATGAAGGGAGGTTAAGAACAAAGGGAATTAGACCCAGCAGAAGAATCAACACTAGAGAAAACCGCAAGAGCCCGTTGCTGCTTCCAAACATACTAACAACAAATTGAGGACTCCATCAAGAGTAAATGCACCCCTTGGGCTAACAAAAATTATCATATATGATAAGGAATGAGTTCCTATCTTATGAGGATACGAGTTCAATTCTTACTATCGTTGTGAGAGCTCTTTTAAATAGATGACCTCATAAGTCCCCATAAGTGTTCTCTGAACCCTAAAGCTATGCCCTGCCTTTAATAGGGGACTGGTATCAAACGCATAAAGACTTAGCCAACACAAGTAAGGAGTGAGGCAATAAACATGCTGACTAGTATCAACACTACCTTCTTTCAATCTCAGGGCTTTTCTTTCTTTAGAAACTAAGTGGTATCCCTTAATTAATAGATTATAGACTAATTCTCCTTAAACTTAAATATTATGTGAGTGAGTTTTGTCAGTTCAATACAACACACTGGAAAAAGAGCCTTTTTTTAACATTGGGCTTCTACTTTAAGCCCGTCTTATTTGTTTTTCTCTGGGTTTAGAAAACTGGCCCATAAATGCCTGTCACTACACTTTACTAAGCCCATCTTATTATATATCCCTATAAGTCTCATGCTCGTATGCATAGTAAAAAACAAAAGATAATGGCAGTTGTATAACGGTGACGTAAATAAACATAATACTTCTCCTATTCCTAAATAATAAATTAATTTTAATTATAAATATAATATATATCTTCTATATTTTTTAACTTTCCACTAAAATTACTGATACCCTTAAATAATAATTAAATAAAAGAGAAAAAATAAATTAAAGAAGATGATTAATATATTTAAAATAATACTCTATATTAACTAATTTAATTAATTTTTTTAATTTAATTAAATTAATTAAATATATTATATATTAAAAATAGATGATTATACATGAATGTTTACCTATTAAAAGCATGGTATTCTATACACGTTAGTCCCATCTTTTTCTTGTTCTTCTCATTCAATTTGTTCTATAGGATTACTTCAAGAAAATCTATTTTCTTGAGTTTTCAAATTCATACTCACTCTAAATTTGCCTTCGGCATTAAAAGGGCGTATCTGAATTTCTGGAATTTTTTTTTGTTACATTACTTTTTTTTTTATATCAAACTTCGTTCTACGAACCATTGTCGCCGTGATAGGAATCAAGTTAATGGGCTAGAGTCCAGCCAGTGTACAGCCAAACGGGCCGAGGAAGAAAGATACACCACAGATCTTACAAGTTACAATCGACCAATAGTCTTTGATATTGTCTAAAAAAATTTTTTCCTTATTCTTAGATGTGGTGAGTCCAACAATTTTTTAAGAATTTTGTTATAAAAAAAAAATGATTAACAAAGGCAAGGCGGTTACTGATGCTCCCTTCTCGCTTCTCTGTCGGCTCAAAGCATATACTTCTTTCTCAGGTTCCGATTCCCTCTCATTCTCTCTCTCGCTTTACCATTTAAGCCTCTTTCCTAGGGTTTCTTTGCTTATCATCCATCTCTGTTTTCCTTCTGACATTTCTCCCCTGTTATTTCTTACGTCTTGCTGAAGCTCGTGTTGGCTCGATCCTCCAATTTTATCACATCTTTCTGTCCGACGCGAGTAGCTTCTGAAGTGAAGTCTTTTTCTTTTTGTTCAATTTCATTCTCCCACTCTCCGTTGTGGGATTATCTTCTGGAATCGTGCTAATTTTCGTTTTGTCTTGTCTTCGGATTCCTTTAAATTGTGCCTTCTCCTTCTGACTCGGGTAGTATGGCTTCACACTGAGAACGTTTAGGACTTATTTTAATGCCCCACTCTGAAGTTTTTGTATCTGTTTTTAAGTCGGTGAGATTTTACCACGCATTTCTTAAATTACTGTTTCTTGTCCTGCGTGTGGCAGCAGCCTGCTGGCTTTTTTTATTCTGTGGCTATTCATGTGTCCTAGAGTGGCCTTGTATGGTTCGTTTTGTTAATTTTATCATGATTGGGTAGACGAGGGCACATGAAGTTCTGACATGCCTAAGTACAGAAGTTGATCGTTAAATTATTATTTGTGCCGCTAACTCTTGTTATTTCTCGAAACTATAACTGTTGAGGCTTAAATATATTTTTTTGGTGTACTTGTAATACTATGGCTGTCGGTTTATAGCTTTAATCTCTAGTGTAGATGGTCGGTGGTTATTTTTTGATATTTGATCGACCGTTAGGGTTTCTTATTGCTTTAGGGATTTGGGCTGGTTATCATTAGGATTTCGTATTCAAGCGAACATGCTCTCTTCTATTTTGAATCATTACCTCCCTATAGGCTACAAGTGCTTCTACAAGTTTTTTCTTCCAGTGGTTATATCTTCAATTTTTCTCAGGATGAAGTAGATTGAATTGAAAAACTAGTTCTGGCCACAATAAAATATCTCTCCTGTCATATATTCGTCTTGCTAAAAAAATGCTCTATTTTTTTCTCTTCATAGCTGAATTGTATTATAGACGAGGCCATGCATAGAAGACCAACAATTAACAAGTTTTCCTGTGCTCAAATTTTGTCCCATAAATCCGGAAAAGCACAAAGAAGTCTGGAAACTACCCTTCTTTTCATTGCTTCCTTCTGCATAGATCAAACTGCCTTCCGGATGTGAAACCCTCAACATGGCTTCTTCCCCTGAATTGTGGTAGCGATTCCTCATGGCCTTTCCCTGGTGGGAAAAGCCTCTGGATGAGCTACTTCATAAGCATAGCCCCTATGTACACCTTTTTTTCATGTGCTACATAAGTTGCTGCTCCATGTAGGTTTCAGGCTCATTTACCTGAAATTTGTGTACCAGCTAAAATCTTTTCCCAAGTGACAGTGAAAATCCTGATACCATTTGAGGTGTTCATCTTCATTGAATTCCACCACACGATTAGCACCATGATACTAAGTGTGTGTTTGGATAGATTTTTAAAAAATGACTTGTGAAAAAAAAGTGGTTATGGATAAATGAGTATTTAGATAGTTATTACTAAAAAGACTTTTGTAATTGGAAAATTATAAAAAAATATGTAATTTTATTAAAAGTATGAGAGAGGAGAGAAGGTAGAGAATATAGAAGAGGACAAGAGAGGAGAGATAGTGAAAATATAGGAGAGATAGTGGAAAAGATAGAGGAGAGAGGGTGTAAGAAAAAGTAATAGTAAAATAGTAATTGGGTAGTTCATAAATTCTTTTATTGTTCCAAAAGCTACTCTGACTAACTTATTTGAAATTATGGTTTTAAACTATAGTTTGATCTAGAAACCCATTTGGACAAATATGACTATTTTAAAATTTCTCCAAATTAAGGTTTTGCCCAAAAGGATTTTTAAAACCATGGTTTGGGGAGAAACCAAACAGGCCCTAAGTGTTAGCTGTTTTTGATAAGGCACCCATGAGATAATTTCTTCGTGGTTAATCAAAACCAATGACAAGAAGGGTGATGATACTCATTGTTTCTTGTTTGAGCTTACCAATGTCGCATCAGTCTGTTTCATTTAATCTGTGGTTTATCAACAATGATATCTCTTGGCAACAACTAGTGGAGTGTTTACTGAGATGTTATTGTTTGACTATGTATGGCAATTCGGTTGCTTATACTGTCATGCTTGCTTTTGTAATTCTCTTGTTCTTAAATTCTCTAAAGTTGAGTGGTCATGTGCTATCAATACTAATTCTTCTTAAATTCTCTCCTGTCCTCGTGCCAATCCTCTGATCCAGCAAGTGCTGACTATATTTTACTGGTGTTGCAGCAGTCATGGCAGCTGAAACACATAATGGTCTTGTGGCAATTTTGGCAAATGAAAAACGTAATGATATGAAGGAGGGCAGTGAAGAAGTTAGTTTTTAACCCTTCACATATATTTATACAATGCTTTTTCTGCTAGGTGTTTCCCTGATTGGCATGACGACATATAAAGAGGTTTTAAATTATGCTCTAGTGATTGATATTTCTCATGTTTCCTTGGATCTCAAGTCATGAGCGATGTTGATCGGTTGTTATTCCACTTTTATTGAAACAATGACACGTTCTGTTGACTCTAATTCTAAACTACAGATTCCTCCCTCTGATCCCATGTTTAAGAAGAAAAAGAGCATTTTGTTGCAAGATCCTGATGGTGGTTGCTCCACTGAGGAGCTCCAACTGCAGAATCATGTAGCTAACTCTTCTAAGGTGTGTAAAACCAGGCAGAAACCCCGACAAAAGCTCGTCAGAATTATAGTAACTGACCCTGATGCTACTGATATTGACTCTTGCACCAGCGAAGATGCGGAAAATCCTATAACATCACGAGGAGGGGAGAGGCAAGTAACACAGATCTGCATTGACATTCCCTCAGATTCTGCTTCCTCTTTTGTCTCCACTCCTTTTCCTACCAAGGAAGAGTTAACCCACATTGAGAAACCAAAGAAATCATCCAACAATGATGACTCAGCTGGTGGCCACAAGAAGTACAGGGGTGTTCGCCAGAGGAAATGGGGTCGTTGGGCTGCTGAAATCCGAGACCCAGTTCGTCGAAAAAGGCGCTGGCTTGGAACCTTTGACACTGCAGAGGAAGCTGCGTCGGAGTATGACAAGGCTGCTGTGAAGCTGAGGGGCCTTAGTGCCATAACCAACTTCCCTCAGACTGTGACAAAGGAGGTGAAGCCTCCCACCATCCGTGACAGCTCAAGCACTGATAGTTTTACCTTGTTCGGTGCAGTACGGACATCTCCAACCTCTGTGCTGCCTTAGGGTGTGTTGACTATGGTTTCCTTACAGAGCCATGGATGCCACTGGTTTTGATTATGTAACTTAACCTGGATATCCAGAGACCCTTGACAGCGATAACTACACAACTTCATCGGTAGTTTTAGGACGTGTTCGTGGGATGTCATCCGCGATCACATGGGATGAAATGAAATCATCTTTGTATATATGATGTGTCTATCTCATCCCTGACATATCAGGGCCCCATCACTAACCATTAGTCTTAGCACTGTGGAAGAAATAAATAAATACGTGTTAACATCCAATCTTTGCCCGTATTCCAAGCAAATGCTTTTAAATTCTCATAATTTTTTATGGGCCTGATTTAAATTCCTATCATTAATAGTCTACAATCTACATCTATATGAGAGTCAAAATACCCTTTAATGATTTTCACGACTCAAAAAAGATTAGTTCCAGTTGTCAAGTGGTATCCTTGGTGCCAAAAAGCAACTGTATTTGAATTCTAGTTGGACTTTAAGGTTCAAGAGTTTCTATTATGCATATTTTTCATTAAATGATACTAATGATTAATTAATGAAATTTTGGCAACAAAAAGATTAATTAATAAAATTAATAATTATGAGTAAATTGGAGAGTGGAGAATATAGTCAAAGTCGTATCCTTTGAGTATTATACATTCAAAAGCAATTTTGAGAAATAGCAGACAAATAAAATCGTTTATTTCAAAATTAATTTTGAAAATCCCATTTGTCTAGCTCCAAGCCAAATAGAGACTTAGTTTTTGCCGTTTGATTTAGTATAAAGGAAAGAAACGGACCCCAAATTCCCCTAGTTTTATGTTTTTCTTTAATACAAAAAGTTTTTAAAATGGGTTGGGTTCACTCACAATCTAAAGGTAGGGTGAAGTCTCAATTCCTCCTAAACAATACCAATATCGAGTAAAGTGGGCTATCTATTATCTTTAAATGTAAACTTAAGTACTTAAGAGTTATAATATCTTCTTAAGCGTTATAATTAAAACTATAATAAAATAATACTCTCTAAAGGTCAAATATACTTTAAATAGTTATATATTTTATTATTTTAGCAGTTAAACATATAGATAATGTATAATTCTCTTAATTTTAAAGTGGAGAAATTTTCTCTCCTGTTCCCAGCCCTTGATTTTATTTTAGAAAAACGAGGCCCTTAAATTCTTGTTTAACCAAATGGACTAAAAGTCTCACACCAAGCCCACCGTCAACCTAAATAAGAAAAAAGAAACAAAATCCGTTCCCTTCAATTCCCTCTCCGCTAATTAGCGGGCAGACCTATCGTCATTGGTGAACGGATAAAATATATCACTAAAATATGTTTAATTATTAAAAAATATTATTTTATTATAATTTTAATTATAAATTTAAAAAAATATTTTAATTTTTAGGTATCTAGATTTATAAGAGAATAATTTGATTAGTAAGTGGTTTCGTATAGTTTAAATGAGATCTCGAATTTGAGTCTTGACATATATAAAAAAAATTATTAAAAAATTCACTCATTATAATTAAATACGCGACGTAAGTTAAATTTAAATATAGTTAAAATAAGATTTTAATAAATTGGATGAATAATTAAAAAGAAAAAAAAAAGAATTAGCGACTAGATCTATGATTGTTATAAAATATATGATTAAAGTATATTCAATTATTAAAAAATATTATTTTATTATAATTTTAATTATAAATTTAAAAATATATCTTAAATTTTTTAGTTTTTTAGATTTACGAGTATTATTTAAAAGAATAGAAATTCCGCCTTATATTTTAGTTTGTCAGACCTTTTTTTTTTTAAATTCTTATATAAAAAAAAAGTTGGCGGCCAGAGTTTGATTCCCTTGCCTCTGGTAAGCGAACTCATAACATAAACTTCCTGTTTTGTAACAAAAAAAAAACATTCCCTCCCCTGCAAATCACTCTGATTTGGTCAATCGATTAAAATTGGAACCCTCCCCTCCAGTTCCGTAGCTCGGCGTCCTCGTTCGAGTGAAGCTTCAGCTCCTCAACCTGCAAACAAGAATATAGATCTGAAAGCAACCGAACGCACTGTGGTGTTCGCGTACGGTATCCTGGCTTCATCCCAATCACAAATAACCTTATCCGGAACTAGATTATTCAAAGAAATAAAGTATGGTGTCCGATTTTGTTGGCAATCTAGAGGACGAACTTGTGTTGGGCAAAATTTTTCCTTGAATAACTTCCTTGCCATGCAGATGCTTCTGCAATATTGTTAATTGCAGTTGTTTTGTTTCAGATTGACTACTGGGTTGCTTTCTGTAGTCGACCTGGTAGTTTGAACTTTGGTTGTTTCAGATTGATTGTTGCGTTGCCCTGACATTTTGACCTTTGCCCTGTGAATGTGTTTATTTAATGATGAATTTAGGTGTCATTGATTGTAATAAGTAGCTCGACCTAAACTGATGGGTTAACGATTCAAACGAGATCTTCAATGGCATGCTAAAGTATTTAGTGTGGGAAAAATGTTGTTTTGGGGATGGTGGTGGAATCCTTTGGTGATGCACGTTGAAGAAGAAAAGGGTAAATTCTCTAAGTAGGCTAATTAATGATCATGTTGCTCATCTAGAACAACGTTGCAAAATAATGATAAAACATTGATCAACGTGAGAAATTGGGTTATGGTGGGGGAAGACTGATATGAGTGTATACTGCCTTATGTTAAATTCTTTTGATCTCTCTAACCTATACGGGGATCAAATTTTGCTCATTCAACCAAAAACCTTGAGTGTTAATTGACCTATAAACATAATTGAAATGGACTTTCATAATTGATAGTTACAATTATCAAGAACCTATATTCAAGAGTTTGATCTCGTAGATAATGAATATATTGATTCTATGACGAATAAGAGGAGTGGGGCTGCTATTGTAAGGCGAGTGTGAATGTCACAAGCTTTCTAAATCTTGGCTTTGATGTTTTTGACTTGTCAGTGTAGTAGACTATAAAGTGTTGTATCTCTTTCATTTGTATATTTGTGTTATATGTGGAAGTTCTCACAATTGTACTACGCATAATATGCAGCTTTAATTTCACTCCAATGACAAAGAAGGGTTCTAAAAAGACACCAAGTCAAGCGCGAGCCACTACTGTTGTGGAAGAGCAAAAACCATCTTCAGCACAGAAGAAACAAGGTAGTGAGATTGATGAGATATTTGCGGCCAAGAAAAGGAAGAACTCTGAAGCGGAAAAAACAGAAAAATCTGAAGATGTAACTAAGAGACCTAAGAAAACAAAGAAGAATATGAAGAAGAAAACCAAAAGGTCAGATGCTGGAGACTTTGCAGATCCACCTTCTCGACCTAGAAAGACAAGAGAGGATGGACTTGCCATCTACACTGAAGATGAGTTGGGCATTACCAGAGAAGATGCTGGAAATACCCCACTCTGTCCATTTGATTGCTCCTGTTGCTTTTGATGGTAGCAATCATGATTTTCCTCTGATATTTGGTAATACATTTTTGGATCTATACGCCAGTCCCTGGCAGTCTGGCACATAGATTTTAGACTTGAACCAAATTTCTTGAGTACTTCTAATTTCTAAGATGAGCTTGACTTTTATAGGCCTAGATGTGATTCCTAGATACTCTAGTATATCAAACTGCTTTTGAAATTATGTAATGTATTAATGATTGATTATTAACAAGAAAATCTGTTGTATTTTCAAAACGTTACATGCTCCAAATGTCATTATACCATGCCTGTCGGTTTCAAGTGCTTTTGCATTTCTCTGTGATTGCCATGCTATTTGCCCCATGAAACCACAATTTGTGCTTGTTCTCATACAATCTCGTTCCCTAGCTATTGAGCCCCTTAACCCACTGTGACAAACATTTGGCATATTACTAACCCTAGGTGATGAATAATATTACGTCCGATCTAAGAGTTAGTTTGAAAGTTAAATTTAATTATAAATATAAGACTTGAATCTATTTTATATGTAATATTTAGGGAAAATTAATATTTTTCTTTAAACTTTTGATTTAGTTCAATCTTTTAATTATGACTATGCAATTTAATCTTTAAACTTTTGACTCGCCCATGACTCAAGCTATCATCTTTACATTTTTTATATAATTATCCTTCCCTCACTACTCTTGTGATCTACCTTGTGCCTATGCATACTTGAGCTATTATAACTTCAACAAATTCAATAATTGAACAAATGAAAAAGCTCTTCAACAAATGCATATTAATATGACTGGGACATGCTGTATGATTTTACATGGTATGGCTTACTTTATAGAAACAAACTGAGGTAGCAGCCGAATTTATTGTTAGGTTCGTAAATGGGGCCAGTGGACAGGGAAAAGTAAGAGCAATTCCAGCTTGCTAATCAAATTCGTCGCAGTTTTTTTCCCCAGGAAAATGAAAGTTCATTACGATTTTGATTTGTAAAAATAAAAGTCGATTGAGAAACAATTGAAAATTAAAAGACTTCTGAATTTTGAACCAACCTTTTAAGTGCCAATACTCTCAAATAAACTAATAAGTAATATTTTGGTGCAAATAAAATTTGAGGATTAGGAATGTATGGTGATGAATTTTTCTCTCGTGGGCCACGCGCATGTCAATAAATAAATAAAAGATTAGAAATAAAGGTGGAAAATATTATGTTGTGTGGATTGGGAACAATGGAAGTGGAGATCACCTGAGGAAGGAAGTATTATTGGTAGAAAGGTAATGAGTGTGAAGAAATGAGAAATAAATATCGAATAAATGAAGCTGTAAAAGGTATATGGGTATATAAGCAACGTGTAGTCCCCCTTCTCTTTGAAACAAGTTTCCCTTTTCTCTCCCACTCAATCCTAAATTCCAGTTTTTCTACCATTAATAAAATCTATTCCGTTTTGTTAATTTTCTTACCAGTTGTTGCTTTTACCTTTTTCCCATGTGAAATCAAATAATCCCCAAAAAACAAAAACAAATCTAGCCACGTTTCATTCAAGTTTGTTCGCATATTTCTTGGTTGTAATAAAAGAATTCTTTTGAGACACATATCTGGGCAAAACATGCTACGTACTAAATACTGATGATGGCTTTTATGGTCGAATGATACTAAGCAAGCACTTTTCTTAAGTGTAAGGTTACGAATTTGACCCTTTATAGCTTCATAGATGTAATGTCTACGCAAGTTTTTTACCACCGAATTAAGGATAGAAAAAAAAAAACAACTAGTGAGATTTGTTGGCGAACTGTAAATTTATATAAGGAGAACTAGTCTTTCTGTTAAAGTAACTGGCTATTCAGAAGGACTTTTCCATGTAACCGGTGTTCACAAGAACCCATGTCTTCCTAAAATGTCAAGCACCCTATGATCTGTATTTTTCATTTGAGAATAAATTCATATGCATTTGAGAATAGACGATCAGTTTAAAATTGTTTTATAGCTTAATATCATATGACAATTTTCGTGCGTACTATAATTTAATCTTTATTATATGAAAATATATAATTAAAATTTAACCGCTCAGCTATTTAATTGTGGCGCTTAAAATAGGAAAGAGAAGTGAAAAGTTTGACTTAGCAGAGGAGGGGAGGGGGAGACATGCGTGAGCTGAACATGTGTGGCCCCTTAAATCGGGAACCAACCTTCTCCCTTTCCTTTGACTCTCTCCCAATTGGGAACCCTCCTTTCCTTCATCTCTCTCTCTGCCCCCGGCCATCGGAAATACGTTGGAACTGTTTCCTCCGTCTTCACAGTCGCCTCCGAACCGATCTTTCCTATCAAAGTAAGTAAACTCTCTGTCTCGTTCTTCCCTCTATTGCGAATTAGTCTGACTATTCCTCTTCCTTCTGGATTTGTTGAAGATGAATTCGTGAGTCTTGTCTGTGGAGAGCTGAGTTCTGTGATTGGTTTCTATTATTGGATTCTCTTTTTGTAAGGATATAGATTGAATTATTGGAATTTAGGATGGTTTTCTGTCTTCAGTACCCATTCTGTGGAATTCATTCTCAACGCTATAGAGGTTAGGAGAATATCCACAAGAGCAAGCAGGTAGGCTTGTCTTGTATGAACCTTTTATATATATATATATTTTTTTTAAAAATATATTTTGGTGGAGTTTTTTTATTTCAAATTTGAGATAGAGAGTGAATACGCCAGCGCAGTTGTGGATTATTAAGAAAAAAATACGGGAAAATAATGTGAGTGAGATTGGACCTCCTTGATGTAAGGCGGTTACAGATATTTACGCGTGGCGATAGTTGGACGTCTGGTTCGCCAGTTGTCCTAAAATTCGTGGGAATAATTAGTCAATTTCCGCCGCCACTTTAAATTCTCCGCGCGCTTCTCAGGCGCGTCCCTTCACGCTCCTGTTGAGAAAATAAATTGTAAAGTTACTATTGGATACTTCCGCTCCACTCACTCAAGTTATTCGCTCCCTCCAAAACAAAAAAGAAAGAAAATCTGCCGTGTCTCGTTCTGTGAGTTCGTATCAAGATTTTGCGTTTCAGCATCAATTTTGTGGCGTTCTTCATGTGCAGGGTTTTTTTGTTATATACGCTAGGCTTTATTGATATAAGATATTTGGTCAAACAGTACGCTAAGTAGCAGATGGCTGCTTCTGGGGTAAGAGATGAACCTTGACTCTCGGCGCATTTGTTGCTTACACTTTATAACATTTGCAGGCTGTCAATGAACAGTCCACATGCCGATGCAGTTTTTCCCCCATGCCTTGTAATAGGAGAGTGTTCAAAGTCTCATAACTGAACTGGTCTTGCCTTAGTGAGGGCACGGCAAATAATTTTAAAAAACTATTTGCAAGTATATGATGCTCCTTTCCCTCCTTTTTTCATTGGATTTACTTCAAACGACTTCGTACTACCAGCTGATTCTCTTGGTTAATCAGACATAATTGTGATGAGTTCTTTTTTCAGATCACCACTAATAAACAGACAAAGAGGATGGAATCCAAAAAGTCTCATTCCTGGTGGTGGGACAGTCACATAAGTCCCAAGAACTCTAAATGGCTTGGTGAGAATCTTGAAGGTAAGCAACTACAGGTGCAATTGAACTCCCATGCTTAACTTTCTCTTTCCCTTGTTTGAACTATGAAATTGAAGGAATGCCACTTCAGACCATGCATAGAAAATATATCATAGACTCAAAACTTGCTTAAAAAACATGCCATTGAGGGATACATGAATTATGTCAACTGTTGATAGCTGCTTGAGGATCAGAACAATCTCTCTTCCTTTCTGGATCAAATTTATTGGTAGTCAACAAATGTTCGTACAACTAGAATTTAAATTACAGGTTTATATCACCTTCCTAATCTCACACTTTTTGGAGGTTCTAGCTTAGATATATGATATATCCAAGGGCAGAATAAGAAACTGGATATGTTTTTCACTTTTTTTGGCCAAATTGGTCCTTCTTGATGGCTTTGCCCTATACTTACTGATCCCTTGAAACGTTTACCTTTCACGTCTGTAACAAACCAGGTCCAGGTTGAAACGACAATGTCTTCTTTTTTTTGTGTTTTTGTGTGTGTTCTTCTAACGACATTTATTGCTCCTGTACTGGATAATTAGCTTTTAGGCAATCAAAGTTGGGATCTCTGTTACTTATCTAAAGAAGGGAAGGTTAATTTGAGTAAAGAAATTAATATTTTAGTGTAATCTACTGTAGTTTCTTGTTCTCAACTTTCAGTTGGGGAGGGATTAGAAAATATCACGTGTATTTTAAATCTCACAGTAATTTTATTCCACTGGTTTTCAACACAATGACCTTCAAGAAAAAGATTAAACGATCTTTCTTTACAGAAATGGACCAGAATGTGAAGCGAATGTTGAAGCTGATTGAAGAGGATGGAGATTCATTTGCAAAAAAGGCTGAGATGTATTATCAGAAGAGGCCTGAACTAGTTTCTCTTGTAGAAGAATTTTATCGTGTGTACCGTTCTCTGGCTGAACGATATGATAATGTAACTGGAGAATTGCGAAAGAATATACCTTCTGAACTTCAATCCCAAGGCTCAGGTATATCACACGTCGGATCTGAACCATCCTCTTTTTGGCCCACCCCCAAGAAGGTGGGCGGTCGTATATCTGCCAACCGGGCTGCTGGGTTTGATGTTTTCCTTGGCTCTGGTGGGAAGGGCTCTGATGCTTGCCAAAGAGAAGGAGATGAATCATCTACATTAACAGATTCTGAGGAGGAATCTGATTGTTCTTCGGTTAACAACTACTCCATTTTCTCAAGGAATGGTAGTGAAAATGGGCTAAACAGAAACATACTTGACTTGGAAATTGAACTTCGTGAGGTAAAGGAAAAGCTCTGGATGCAAGAAGAGAATTCAGAGGTTTCATCTGGGGGGCCAAGAAACGAGAACATTGAAGCTATTCATGCTAAAATTAATGGGTACGAAGAAGAACTAAGGATTGTAAATGATAAGTTAAGGCTTTCAAGAGAAGAAATCAGTAAAATGAAGACTGAGCTTGAAAAATACAAGTCCTCAGAAGCATCAAGTTTGCATGCTTCTGGCGATTTAACTCCAAGTGAAGAAGACATCCAGACAGGAGGGTCACTCCTGAAAATATCAGAGTCTTTGGAGGAGCCGAAATTGTTGGCAACAGATGGTAAGATTAAGTCACTGACGGAGGAGCTAAGAATCACCAAACAAAAACTTGAGGATTCAGAAAAGCAAGTTGCTTCGTTGAAATCGGAGGGCGATAGATTCTCTGAAAGGATTCAGAAAGTGCAGGATCAGCTTGACTTGGCTCGTAAAGATGCTGCTGCTTGGAAAACTAAATTCAATTCTGAGAAGAGAGAAAGCACCAAACTCCAAGAAAGACTTGTGAGGTTAAAATCCAGTCTCACAGACCGTGATCATGAGATCCGGGATTTAAAAACAGCTGTATCTGATGCAGAGCAGAAAATCTTCCCTGAGAAAGCGCAGATAAAGTCTCAAATGTCTAAATTAATTGGGGAACGGACTTCTTTGGAAGCGCAGGTTCGGGAATTGGAAAGCCGTGGTCGTCTCTGGGAAGATGACATTAGAAAGATCAACATTGAAAAAACGGAGATGGAGGAAACACTCAAGGGTGAATTAGAACTGTTAAAGGTAGACATAAAAGAAAGAGAGAACACTACGAAAGTTCTCAAAATAACTATTGATGCTTTAAAATTAGAGACAGAGAATCTTAACGCAGAAGTTTCTTCACTCAAACAAGAGGTGAACACCAGGGATCATCGAATCCAAGAACTCAATAAGGATTTGAACCGGCTCCACCTGGAACGAGTGCAAGTGATTGCTGAAATGGAGGAGCTAATATCCAGAGCAAAGAAACTGGAGGAAGAGGTTGAGAGACAGAAAACTGAGATCTTAGAGGGAGCAGAAGAGAAACGAGAGGTGATAAGGCAGCTATGCGTCTCAATTGAGTACTACAGAGATGGGTATCATATGCTAAGGCAGGCTTTCAGAGGGAACAAACGAGCTCCAGTTTTGGTCTAATATATAAGTCTGCATCTGATGTTGTAAGTGTACGAGTAAACTTTGTATTATTTCTCTCTGGAGAGTGTTGTTTATGCCTTAGGGGTATGAATGTGACCCAAAGTCCACGAGAAGCGAGAACAATGGTTTCAAGGTGTAATTGGGATAAAGTTAGGTAGGGAGCTGAGCAAGAGAGTCCTTTCATGCACGAGAGCCCATAATAGAAGAGATTGAGGAATTGCCTATAATTATTGTTGACCAGGATAATGTGTGATGTTTTATCCCAGTCTTGTCTGAAGTAGGGTTTTTTGGTGTAATATTTGTGGAAATTCAGTCAGAATTTGGCATATTATGTTTAACACAATGATGGTAATTTTATTGAAAAAGAATCTATCACTGATCTTGTAGATTCAAATGCAAAAATGTTGTAGTTTTTTTATTGTATTGTTATATATTATGATGGGTTCCTCTAATTGTTCAAGGAAAGCTCGTCAACGTCAACCCCGAAAACCAAAACGCAGCTGCGCTAAGGAATTGGAGAAAAACTTAAAATATCAACCGGTTAATGCAAATTGTATCGCGCCAGGTAGGGGCGAACCTACGACTTTCTGCTTAGGAAACAGACGCTCTATCCACTGAGCTACAGGCGCTTCTTTTTGTCTTTTAAAGCTATATACCAAAATGATAATTTTGAAGCAGCTGGATCTTTAATACTTCATATCTTTTATTCTTAATTTTAAAATAAGAGTTAAATTCGTTCACGATATAATGGTAATGTAAAGTCTTATTTTCTCTAAATATTCAAGATTTAAGATATTTTTTTAAATACTATGACTAGAAATACAAAAAAAATACTCTTTTAAGATCAAATATACTCTAAATAGTTATATATTTTATTTTTTTTATTAATTGAATCTACAGATAAAAAGTTCTCCAGTGGATATATGTATTGGCTTAACTTTCCTAATTCATCCTTCAAACAGTTTTTTGGGAGTCTTGATTGATTCAGCATATTAGATTTTCCTTTGCTATTAGTCATGGCATTACCGTATACGAAATGATTTATATATATGTTCATATATATATATATATTAATTAGAGATTTCTCCCATAAAAAATATGATATAATTGATTAATTATTTGACTATTATAAATTATCATAATAGTTAAAAATTTAAAATACAATATAATTAGTTAATAATATTATATTAATTAATTAATATTATAAAGTTTAAAATTTTTTAAAGATTAAAATGTGATTATTAATTATGATTATTAATGATAATTTATTAATAAAAAATTAAAAAATATTAAGTCTTGATAATATTTTTATCATAACAATCGTATGAATTTAATAAGCTTTCCAATAAACTTGATTTCAATGTCCAAAAATAAAAAGGATCCCCCCCCCCATGGCCGTGTCTGTCTCATGCATAGATTATTTAAAATTTACAGTTCTTAATCTAATGTTAACAACAATGATATAAATATTTTAAGTAATTTTTTTATAAATTTATAAATTATAAATATAAATTTAAAAAAAAAGGAATAATAACTTGTTTGTCTAAATAAATAAATAGTACAATTAAATTAATGGTAAAAAAGTGATTTTGTTTTTATATATTACTTTGATTTCATATTCAAAACAAAGAAAAGAAGACTTGCGTAAAATTCATAAAAAGAACAACTTTTTAAATTTTCGTCGGAGAATCATCATTGAAGATTTTCCTTGGCCGTATGTTATCCTTCCTTTTCATTGGTCTCATATGACCCAATCTTTAGGAAATTAAATACAAATATTTGCATTAATCTTCGCAGACCGCAAAGTCAGATAAGAATATATTATTTTTAATTTTCCTGATTACATTAAAATTACCATACAACACACACACAGACAAAAACACCAACGGGGTATATAATAATATAAACAAAAATGTCAAATTGCCCGAGAAGTGAAAAATGGGGAACAGAATAAATGCACGATAAGTGGATATCTGGAAATAGAAAAGGCCGGTAATAAGAAATATTGAACTTCCTTTGTTTAAGAAAAAAAGGTAATAATCCCAGAACAAAAGACGCTAAACTACTAATCGTCAAAAACAACAGGCATAATGATCACAAAGCAAATCAGAACATAAACTCAAAGCAAAAATTTGGAGATATATGGCCGAAGAAGCAGTGACAGAAAATATTTGAGGAGATTACGAACGACGAAAGATGATAAGGACGATCATGATGATAATAGTGGTAATTGGAAGAAGCACAAAGTTGACGAACTTCGCTCCAAAGAAAACAAAAGTGGCCAATATGGTCAGCAGCATCACTGCTTGCCCTGAAAAATGCCCCCTGGAGCATCGCTTGTTTCTAATCTCACATCTTCGGTTTCGTCCCCATCACTGTCTCTCTCTGCGGAATCTAATATAAAAGAAATTATCAGAACCATAGAAGAAAAGGTGACCAAGTTTATAGATAATGCAGAAACCGTTGGAGGGAATGGGTTGGAGTATGTAAGGAATGCTTACGAAGAGAGAGGTTTGCTGAAGAAGTCTGAGGAACGCAGAAGGCGGATGAGTCGTCTGATGGAGGGTGTGTCTGTGTGTGAGTCACCGCCGTGTGAAGGCGTGGAAGAGGAGAAGCTCCAAATTCAGAGGATACGAACGCCATTAATGAAGTTGTCAAGAAGATGGAAAGCAGCACGAGGGAGCTGTTCACGGTTGCCATAGCCCTCAGCAAGAAACAAAGGATACGTTATTTTTCAGCTCTGCCTATTATTGCCGTGTGTCTTAAAATATCTGTGATTGGTTTATATAATACTCTACTAGGGTTCACCTTCTCTGGTTCCCTTATTTATTCCCTCATTTTCACATTACTTGTAACAAAAACTATTTTTATGGAGACCGAGGAAATTAACTGACTATTTTAATAAAAACTCTTTAATCTTTTTTAAATAAATACTACTCCTAATTTAAAGCATTCTTGGAATCTAAGTATTATGAAAGATGAAAATTGATATAAAACAAAATTGGGCTTTAATCATTATAATAAATTAATAGTCCTGAGAACTTTTTATCGTTAGTTATTTGTAATTTGCAAATGTCCACCTCAGTTCTTTTTTAGTGCTATATTTCAAAGTTGCATTATAAATGTAATTGTCTTTTTGCAAATCAAATTCCTACTGAGATAGGCAACTAATTTAATACTTGAGAGAGCCTCGAACAAGATTATATTCAATAGGATGTGCTTAGAAAAAAATATTGGGCTAGAATTTGAGAAAGCTCCCCACATGAAAATCATCTATGCTTTTTTCAATTTTTGATATGAATGGGTTATGAAAAATTATATTAGACCTTGACTAATAAGATCGAGCTAGATCCTATAGGTGAAGAATTCTACATGAACAATCCTCAAATATCATATCGTTTAACTTCAATTGTTATTTAATAAACAAAACCAGGAGTTGATATATTTTAAATTATCAATTATTCGTTACCAATGATAATTCAATGTAGTTTGAAAAGTGGCATATTTATTTTCATCAGTGGATATAACAGTTGAGAAAATATCATTTTCACTTGAAACTTAATTTTTGCTTTCCATTATAAATTCTTCATATAATTTTGATGACACTGGGTAAAACCAAAGTGAGATCTTTATTTCGTAACACCATTGAGTACATCCAATCTGTTTACTATACGTATTGATATGAGTTTTTTTCTCCTCATCTTCACATGAGCTATATGTACATTTTTCACATTAGTTAATATAATTAAGTAAAATTATTATACATTAATTACATGTAGATGAAATTTGAATACATACCAATTAATGACCATGGACAATTGTTATCAACAAAGAATAAAAAAAATGCATCTATACTCCTATTATTTATATGCATGCAATCAGCCAAGTAAAGGACTAAGAATAGAAGCAACTTTCTTCTTCCTTTGTTTTCCTTTTAAGATAAAAAAAGGTCTAGCTATAAGCACAAATATCACATGTTGCAAGCGTCCTAAGCTGAGACAAATTGAAGTTGGGTGCAGGAGTGGCAACCATGAAGGTGAATATACAATGATGCTGGAGCCGAGTACCTGACGAAGTCCTTTTTAAAAAAAAAAATGAAATGAAAATTGAAAGAAAAGAAAACTTGCGTTTGAGGGAGATACACAAGATGCATAACCTATGCTAAGTCTAGGCCTCTATCTAGCCAATTACAAAGGTGTAAAAGGTCAAACACGCAGAGACTCCCAACTTCCATAGAAACAACCCCATCCATCTGTAGCATCCTCGCACAGTCATTTCGCCCCAAGTCTCTGACATCATCCCTAGATCCCGTCCAACGTCTCAAGCTAGACCAACAATATCAATGCACTCCAACAATGAGAAGGGAAGAACAAGCATGGGGGGTCACCGGGAGGAAATCTAAATATGCACGAGTAACCCCAACCCTCACCACCAGAAAATATACTAGGAAAGATAAAGAACGCAAAAATGAAAAAAAAAAAAAAAAAAAAAAAGTTGCCAGTTAGGAACCTTGGAACTTTTGGAAAATTCCATCAATTAAATGAGGGGCGTCAAATATCTTTCTCAATCATCCCAAGCACTATCTGCTGCACCCTCTCTTTTGACATTTGACATGGTGATCATGAACCTATATTTATCCTCAATAGCGATTGAGGCGGTTCCAAAAGCTAAGTTCTTGGACAAAGCTATATTTGCCTCTTTTTGGGCAGCTGCTGCCTCTTTCTCCTTCCTTCTAGCGACCTAGAAACAAATGGCAGGAAGTTCCATGTAATGCAGGCAGTGAAGCATGAGGATAACCACAACATTATGGAGAAAGAATATATACCTTCCCAGTTGCAAAAGCCACAGCATTCCCAGACTCAGGGTCGGCTATAGCCTTCCTTATATTTGCAACAAGGAACTAGAGACCAAAATAATCATGTTAGTGTTAAAATCAAGCAGAAAGAAGAATGATTCAAAATAGAAGAGGACAGCAAGCACCATATCACGATCAGTGTAAAAAGAAGTCGCCTGGCCCGTTGATCCTGCACGCCCTGTCCTGCCAATCCGGTGTACATAATCTTCCATGGTCTATAATTGAAGCAGCCATAACTGAAGGAAATTAAATTTGACTGAAAAATACCATATTAATAAAATGCCAACGTAGCAATTGGCAGAATGACAATCCTCGATGAGAGGAGAATCCCCAAAATTCTTTCAGATGAACTTTTCCTCTTGGACATCAGGCAACATTACTGATCAAGTAAATTTGGCTTGTGGCAGAAATACCTTTGGAAGATCTAAGTTGATGACATGTGACACTCCTGTGACATCCAAGCCACGAGATGCAACATCAGTGGCAACCTGCATAAATTGGTCCCAGCGAGGAACATGGAAAGTGAGGAAAAGATCCCAATATCAAAATTACGTAAGGAAGAGAGGCACAATATCAAAATTCCCCAGGTTAAGCTGGCATAGTGGGCATCCTAGCATACAGACAAAACACTGCGTAGCTTTTTAATCTGACATTTGTAATAAGGTAGACCGTGTTTTTCATGTGATAGGAAATGAATGACTTTCCAACCACCAAACGAACAGCCCCTTGCAGCTTTTTGCAGATAGAAGGTGATAGGGTCCTATGACTAAGTCTAAACAATTTATCTAATTATTAATTATTTTGTTTATCCCACTATGTTAGTGGTGA
This sequence comes from Leucaena leucocephala, assembly GCA_037074615.1. NCBI lineage: Eukaryota > Viridiplantae > Streptophyta > Magnoliopsida > Fabales > Fabaceae > Leucaena > Leucaena leucocephala. Next base: position 6,792,286 of record CM073516.1, on the reverse strand, counting down.
GTCAGTTGAGTCAATCATGGGCATGTTTTCCAAAAATGTAGGGGAGTCGTCTTTAATTATGCATCTATTTATATCTCTAACTTACTCATGTTTAGGGGGAACAATTAAGGAAATTATTCTGAGATTCTCTTGGCCTCTATTCTACTTTCTTTATGAGATTCTTATAGAGATTGTAAGAAGGAGAGGTTATCCTAACAGAGGGAATCATAATGTCTTGATAAAGTGTAATAACTACGTTTCAGAGTTGACAGCTAGGGTAGGATAGTTACCAAAATGTTAGTGGAGCCACTTCGAAAATCATGCAAAGCAGCCTCTCTTTCATTCTGACTACGGCCACCATGAAGAGATACAGCAGATAAGCCTTGGGCAACCAATGCTTCAGCAATTTCATCACACCTTGTCTACAAGAAGGAAACAATCAACAATGAGAAAAGATAGAAATGCAACAACCACCCTTGAGTGAGTGAGAGATTCCAAAATTAAAAAAAAAATGCCACTTTAAAAAAGTACGATCAATGTCCATATAAAACATCTAATACAGACACTAAATGAAACAAACCTTCCTCTCCACAAACACAATTGTTAATGGAAATGGACGGCTGCATTTTTCAGCCTGTGAAGCCTCCTCAACAAGCATATCCAGTAGCCGGTCAATCTACAGATATTATAATTTCAGAACAGAAACAAAAAATGAAACGGAGACACATTATTAGAGGAAAACTAAAAAAAATGACAAATTTAAGAATAAGATATATTTGAGAGTTCATTACAAAAAAACGCCATCATCCGCTACAATGAACCTCATGGGGGAAATGCTTGAAAAATTACTATAGCCAATAATCTAGTAAATTAAATAAGCAACTCTAAATCAAGTCTTTAACAAATAAAATATCAATTATTCATACCTTCTCATTTTCAGAAACCTTCACAAGAGATTGACAAACGTTTGCTGTTGGGCTACTCACTTTCCCTACCTTCACTTGTACGGGACTCGCTAAGTACTCCTGAAAGTAAATAATAGAAAGTTAAACATAATAAAAGTTCTTACACAACTGAACTTATAGGGAATATGTTGGTAACAACAATGATTCCAGAGGTTCTTTACGAGGCTTAAGAAGCCGAGTTCAACAATCAAGTAGAAATTAAGTAGGTTGCAAGTCACTCAGACTGGGATCACAAACAGCTTAGTGGAATTAACAAATTGGTCAGCAGTATATGGGATGCTGGAGATTATTTCAATTTCTCTCAGCAACAGCAACACAAAAAGTCTCCTTTGAATTAGAAAATAACAGCTGCCTACCCTTTCATCATAGCTCACAGATAAACAAATGCATGGGATGAAACCTAACCTTTGCTAATGCTTCAATCTCCACAGGCATAGTTGCACTAAATAACAATGTTTGATGCTTCTCTGGAAGATTTCTCATGACCTGAAGATACATTAGAAAGTATATATTTTCTTCAGCGATCTAGATACTAGATAGACATATTTTAACACACTCATTCACAAAAGATCAACTTTCAACTCCTAAAATGCTGCAAACAAAACATAGCTTCAAACTATAAAAATAAAATCAACTCATCAATCATACATTTGAAATTGAATTGTTACCAAAATGATGGGAGTATTAGAGGGAGAAACTTCACACCACTGACCTCTCTTATCTGTGGTTCAAAGCCCATATCAAGCATCCTATCTGCCTCATCTAGAACAACCAAAGAAATTCTAGAAAGAGAAGTATTGCCTTGTTGTAAATGATCGATGAATCTTCCAGGGGTAGCAACCACTATGTCAACTCCTGCTCGTAGCTCAGATCTCTATAATATTGATAAGAAACACATAAAACCCAAAAAATATGTTACCTTAAAGCATAGGAAGATTAAAAAGTAAAATAAATATTTTGATTGATAGTAAAATAATAAAAATATATCAAACCATTGGTAACATTTTTTGCCAGGGTTAGATTGCATGGATATAAAATCATTATACATCATAATAGAATTATAAAATACTAAAATAACATTACTAATGCATACAATTAAAGTTTTAATATACGAAACCTTAGGTAGCATAGGCATAAAAATACAAAATATATGACTTAACATTTAGTCACCTGCTTTTCAATGTTAGTTCCCCCTACAACTATTGCAGTTTTTAACGACTCAAGTGATCTGCTAAAAGCTTTAACCTGCAAAATTCCAAAAATATCTCAGAATAATTTATATGATTACAACAAAGTAGGTGAATAGTGGGAAAAGATTGCCAAAAAAAGAAATGAATCAGTAAAGCTCCTAAGTTCAAGCATGACAAGAGAATTTAGATAATTCAAAGAAGGATAGAAATAATCTTGTGTTCAAGGAACAAATAATCTTAGTACAGAAAAAGCTCCCATTTCCAATATGGAAAGAGCAGGAAGATCATGAGCATCAAAGGCAACACAATCACCACTTAACCAAAAACTTAAGCATAGAGTAAAATTGTTCCGATAGGGAAAACCATAAACAAAGAAACGTTATTAATGAATCATCATACTTTGATTCAATGAAATAACGATTTACTATTACAAAAAGGTTAAGAATATGTGTCTCAGGAGCCATGCATGCTCAAGGTAGAGTAAAAAGTAACAAAGAATAGTTACAAATTCAAATATATGGCATATGAATAAAACTATAAACTGGAAAGGATTTCATCCCTAGACATTTAGATGTCATTTATATAGACCCAGACTAAAAGCACCACCTCTTTCTCTATTTGTTGAGCAAGCTCTCTAGTTGGAGCCAATACCAATGCCAAAGGACCATCACCACGCCGAATTGGTGGTTGAGCCAAGCAATGCTACAAAATAAAACGGGAATGAAATTAAATCACAAGGAAAGGATGGTCACTTCCTTTGCTATTTGTTTGATTGACGCCACATGATATCTAAGGAAAACAATACAAAACTAGATAAAAGTTCCAAGTATAATGAGCTTAGACCTCTATCATAGGAATGGTGAAAGCTGCAGTTTTTCCACTGCCAGTTTCAGCACAACCCAATAGATCCCTTCCACTAAGAGCAATTGGCATGGCTTGTGCCTGGATAGAAGTTGGCCTTGTGTATTCATGATAAGCAATATCCTTCATGATACTTGCGTTCAAGCACTGTAAATTAATAAGTCCGTGGTTTTTCACTTATTTGACATAATAACTAAAAATTGAATATAAGCAATATGGATTTGATTTATAAAATTAGCTACCATGTCTGAAAATGATTCTATTGGTGCAGGTGCAGGAAGAGAGTCAGAAGCAACAGAAACATCGAGATTAAGCCGCAGTCGAACCTCTTCAATCTGCAAATTAGAAGCATGTAGTCTGTAGAATTCAGTATTAAAAAACTGAGAAGAGGTACAAATAGAACAATCAATAAAGCAATAAACAAGATATGAAGTTGAAAAATAATACAAAGACAAAGTAGATAGTTGTACTTTAAATGAAGTCGCTGGGCGAACTCGTCAATATTGTAAAACATCATAAGATTGAAAGCCAACTTCATTATTCGTGACAGCCATTGTTGCATGGCATTAACAATCAGCACATTGCACCAGATCTTAAACCTAATTCCAACAGAACTATACGTCTGTACAATAAATTCCCTATTAAATACTTGTGACTAACATAAACAATTTACAAAGAAACATGCCAAAAAGGATCCTTATGATTAACACAAACAATTTAGCTTCTGATGCATGCCACTTCAATTCCAGTATAATTTGCTCCACTGACAGAACGGCAACACTATACACTACTGTTCAACCCTTCGAACTACAAACGAAGATGAATCTTTTCTTCAAAGCTGTTATTCATCCGAAAAAATACATTTTACAAAGTTTCGCAACCAAGAAAGGACAAGTAAAGGAGGAAAGGAACGTACGCCAAGAAACATAAAATGACCAGTGACAACAGAAATGAAACACAGGAAATCGGAAAAACCTTCAAAACCCTAAACACAAGTTCAAACACCCACATTTCTCCCAAATGATCGAAACTCGAGGCATCTAAGTTGAATGATGTATAAGAAAGAGCCATCGGTAAAAAAAACAAAGAAAAAAGATACCTGCTCGGGCTTCATACGAGTAACGCGTTCAGAAGGTTGCCAGTTCGGGAACACGGGGTCGGGGATGGAGAGAGTGCGGGATAGAGGAGGAGCTCCGAAGCTCCGGCGAGAGTAATTAGAGAAGCTGGAGGATGACGAAGGCGTGAGAGAAGTGTGGAAGTGAGAATTGGGAAGCTTGCTGTGATCGTTGGTGTCTATAGCGAGAGATGAAATTCTGGCGGCAACAGTAGTGGAGCTGGAGCTCCTGAGGTGCGGAGGAACATACGACATCGCCTTCCTTCCTTCCTTCACAATTGCAGGTTTCTCTTTGTTATCGGGGAGAGCAGAGCCCACAGATAGGGTAGTGGTAAGAGCCTAAACCAGATATTGTTGCCCAGCTCACATGAGCGAGTCTCGGGACGATGGCGAAACACGACCTAGCGACATCTTTCCCTCTGTGTTTTTGTTTTACTAACTATGGGCTTAGTTGGCCCTTTCAAGGTTTGAATAGAGGCCCATGAATCAAATTGCCCACTGTCAGGCAATAAAAAATTAGTTAATATAGAGGACTAAATTGGGCTGTCATTGCTCCCTAACTGTCTGACCGGGCTAGATTGTATTTCATAGATCTTTTTAACAAGAGGACGAAATTTGTAAATTAACATAAACAATAAAGAAGGAGTTCATTGTACCAAAAAAAAAAAAAAAGAAGGAGTTTATATTTTATAAGAATATAAATTTAATTTTTATTATTATTATTATTATTAAAAAAATTTAATAAATAATTTTATAAATCTTTTATAAGTATTCTCTAAACTCTAAAACTATATCCTATCTTTGATGAGAGATCAGTACTAAATACATCTAAATTATTTTTATAATAAAAAAAAATCAAACATAGTTTTTTTATAAACCTAGAGTATCTACCACTAGTAACTAATCATTGCACTATAAATTTTTTGAAGAGATATTAGTTATGATTATGTGACTCTCCCCGTAAACATCGCTAGGAATCAAACCTCTTGTTAGATGCTTAAAAAACTTAATTAAATATCAATTCTATTATTCATTGTCATTATAATAAAACATATAGAGTAACTTGTACAAAAAAAAAACGCATAAAATTTATATTAGGAATTAAAATTTGGCTACCTAAGGCGCCGTTTGGTTAAGGGTAGAGAGAGGTAATCATTTTGTGTTAGTTTGTAATGTGTATTATATTATATGCCCATAGTGGGATGTTGGTGTTTGCTTGTTCTAACATGTTAGAAAGACTTATCATTTTACCCAGTGATACGTAATTCCGTGGTTGGTTAGCTAGACTAAAATGTTAGAGAAGTGATATTCAATTTTTACTTTATTAAATTTTGAAAAGAGACATTTTGACTACAAATTCTCAGTTTAAGTTAATTAGTTGTTGAAATACGTGATAATAAGATATAGAAAAAATTGTCGCAGACAGATCAGCCCAAAGGGTTATGCAAAAAAGAGTTTATAATTTTCCCTTTTTGCATATGCCCATATGGTCTTGTTATTTCTTTAATGGCAAGTCTAACGCAGTTAATGAAGTGAGAGCATGAACTAATGAAGGCTGGAAATCTAAATACAGATTCTGATTGCACGGGGGATTGGGAAATCTGAAAAAACTAATGAAGCCTTCTTTCAACTTGCAAGTGGAATGCTGCCGTGCCTTCTGTCATTCTCTTACTTTTGCTTGGTTTGCCTTTTTAGGTTTCTAATTTCGTGCGTGTCGTAAAAAGTAGCAGGGGAAGTTATATATCATTTTCTTATACCATTATTTTTGCCTTTTTTCCTCACCACACAGATATGTTAAAATGGATGCTCCACGTGATTTATTATCTACAATCCTTAATAAAGTGATATTTTTTAATTAATTTAAATATATTAAAAAATAATTTTATTAATAATTTATAATAATCATATATTGGTTTATCGTTCCTCATAAATTTCTTGAATGGCTTGACTTGGTCAAACCACCTTCTTTTGGACCATGTGGCCCTCTCTGAAAATAAAGGGGGAAAAGTATTAGGATCATTTAAACTCTGATGACTAACTAATTGCGCTTGATCCCATGCTTGCCGGTTGAGTTTGTCCTAAGCAACACCAGAAAGAATGCAAGAGGTTGAAAAGCTGGGATTGTTGAATGGCCGGTGGGGAGTGATTTAATTAATTGATTTGCTGAAATTTATCGTTAACCTCATGGGGACACGCGCTTTACCCGCCCTTTTCACCAACCCTTGTATTACTATTAGTTATTACCCCGCCCCAACTAAACACAAATGCACTGCCCAATATAAGTCCGTACAACTTTAGCAGTTAGTTTAGTTTGATCTATTATTTGGGCTGATCATTTCAGTTTGGAGCCCAGTCTCACCTAACAAAAAAATTCAAAATCCATTCAATTAAGTAGACTACATTGGATTAACCCATCGTCCGTGGGTTCAACTGGCAAAGGGGTGAGACATACTACTATTTAGAGTATGTTCGAACCCTGGGAAGTACCACTTTGTTGTGGTTCCAGTCGCGACGCTTGGGGAGGCATCCTAGCTCTTGGGTGTTTAGGTTTACGCCTGAGGGTAATAGACGGCTCGCCCTGCCCGACATTGGTATCGCCTAAGAGGAAGGGAGACTTCGCCCTGCCCTTGGATCGTGGGTGAGCCCAACCCCTTTCCAAAAAATTTTGTACCAAAAAAAAAAAAAAGTAGACTACATTGGATTAGACTAAATTAATAGTTCAGTTAGCCTTATCTAGTATTTATTTTTTTTTATAATAAAGTCTTATCCAATTGATCTTGTTTAAACTTAATATTTATAATATATACATAATATAATATAATATAATATAACATATAAATATATATTTATCGAGTCAGTTTAAACTACACAATTTATTATATCAATTCGAGCCTGATATCACTTTATATATCAGGTTCAGCCTCATGTTGTCTTATTTGTCTAGATTTTCTTTGTGCCAAATCATGTTTTAAACAAGTGAGTTTAGATGGGACAGAATATACCGAGTTTCTAGATAGTATATTCAGCCTTAAAGCTAACTACACTCCTAATTAGCTAAAATCCCACCCCATGGAAATTTAATTAATGGAATATCCTCTTTATTCGTATAATTCTGATTCATTCTTAACAAAACAGCACGTTGTCTAATCCCCGGCCAAAAACAAAGAAACTTTGCTAATCCTCTTCCCATTTCAATTTATAAGACATTTTTTTTTAGCAAATTAAATCGCGAAGGCCAATAAAATTTGTTAAATACTGCTGGAGTTCCTTAATTTTGTTTCTAAAATTATAAATTTTCAAAAATGTGATTCATTTAATACTAACTTCAAATTAACGCATACTTAACCAGTAAAGGAATTATTTTTAAACGAAGTCACTAATAAATTAGTTTTTTTTTAAATCTCCAAAACGTTTTAGATTGTGCAATATAAAATCACTCAGGAGCGTTTTATAAATCAAAACAGATGGAGTATTTAAAAAAAAATATTATCCAGTTTATCAGAATTTTATCCTGACTAGTTGACTATATCTAAATTTGACCCGTATCGTGTATCTAGTTATAATGGGCGAGTCTCTCAACGGAAATTTTCTATATGAACTAAAACTCAAACTCAAAATCTTGTTTAAGTGATACAAAATCTTTACTCCTAGAACTAAATCCATTAGTTGGAGCTGGAGTATTTAAATTTGATTATACGATGGTTATCAAATTGTAAAATCCATTCTGAAGCTGCTTCAGTGGCCAACGGATCAAATCGCATTGACTATTATTATAAGTTTTATTGTAAAAACATAAAGAAATCATTTTCCCCAAAATCATTAACCAATAATTAAAACAAAACAAGTCAACAGGTAATTAAGGTGAACTGGGACAAGGGAAGGGCGGCCAAGTCAATAATATGTATCACACGAGACTGGAAGGGGCAAAAAACCAAACCAATATTCAATTATAAAGTTGACAATCAAAAAGATTATAATTAACGACGTGAAGTAATATAATTGCAGAGATTTTCTTATGGGAGCAAAAGAAATAGAGAAGTTGAAAAGTCATGATTAAACTACATATTAGTATTTATTATACGACTTTTAGTTTAAACTGAAATTTAGACAAAAAAAAAATTAAACAAACAACCTCCAAATATTCATAAAAATTTATAGACTAAATTAAGGTTTCAAACTATAATTTTAGATAAAATAATGATAAAAGTTTTTAATTCAAAAAAATAGTTTATAAGATATCCAATGGTTATTTTATATATATTTTTTTTTCTAATATTATCTTTTCTCCCAATATCTTCTTAATCGGTATCATTGTCTCTCTTCTCTACATCGTCATCACTGTAGGAGTAAGAGGTGGTGACAATGGTTATGTGGTAGGTCATGCTTTCATCGATGGTCTCATGCTTTTGCTACTGGTTCTAGTTGACAAAGATGGAGCTGAATAGAGGAGCTTCAATGATGATTGACGCTACCGATGGGTCAAACGATTGAGGTGTGGAGATGGAGGAATCGACACATGGATTGTGGAGGATGGGTGGTCACTAACACAACTTAATGTTGATCTTTATCATATCTCGTTCCCGATGTTCATAAGATCTACGATAGTGTTAGAAGCAGTGGGAGCAATAACTTCCTCACAACGATTGGCATAATCATTAAGTTTTGGAGGCATCATGGGGGATTATGATGGGCACTAACACATATGCATTTATTTATTTATTTTTAATTTTTTAGTAATTTATTAATTATAAAAATTATTATAAAAATTATCTAAATATTTATTTTATTTAAAATTATTTTTTTGTAAGTTTTTTTATAAGAGTATTTTTTTTAAAAAAATAAATTATTTATTCTTTATAAAAAAATTATAAGCTAAATTAAACGGACACTTTTTTTTGGTTAAAAAAACTACTTAAAGATGAGAGTTGAGAGAAAATTGGAGTTTAACGAGTTAGGTGAGCTGTTAGCCCATATTGGAGGGGGGTAGGTGACTCCTTCTTTTATACAATTCCCAACTTCAGCCACTCCTTATTTTACCTCTACATAGAAATGTTTTTTTTAATACAATTGTGGTGGGCCCAATCCACGTCCACAATGATGCATATAACACTGAATAATATCTCTACTGTTTAAATGTTTTTTTAAAGGGAGAATATCTAAATTATTTTGAGCATGATACTAATTCCCTTCTCTTAGAATGTAAAAATTTATTTCCTCATTCATTAAGTGTGTCCATATTATTCAAACTTGTCTTTTCTTTTATATAAAAATTGTCACTTAATATTTTAACCATTAACTTATTTGTTTGTAGACTATAAAATATATGTTTGGTTACTCATTTAAAAAATATTTTTAAATTAAATTATAATTTAGATAAAAATTAAACAAATAACTATTAAATATTTATAAAAAATTTAAATTAAATTATAATTTTTAATAAATTTATTAAATAATTTATAAATATTAAAAATATTTTTGAGTTATGTAATAATTATTTTATATCTGTTTTGTTTTTTTATCATTTTATTATAATTTATTTATATAAAAAATTATTTTAATAATATATTTAAATATTTGTTTATTTATAATTATTTTTTTAATTTTTTTATAAATTATTTTTTATAATTTTTTAAATAATTTTTTTCACTTAACTCTTGTAAGCTAAACGAAACAGGGTCAAAGTCATTTTAGCTATACGATTGGGGTTGATATCAATATATTGGTTTTAATCAAAATTTAAATTTTAAACTTGAATTTTGATAAAATTTAGGTTATAAAAAATTTTAAAATAAATATTTATATTTATTTAAAATATATTTTAGACTAAATATTAGTTTAAAATTAAGATTTTAGATAAATTAGTTAGAGTAATTTATGAAATAATAAAAAAATTTATAAATTAATTAATTATTATATTACTCTTATTTTTTCCTACATTATCTCTTTTCTTTTTTTTACACTCTCTCTCATTTTTTTCTATAATATCTCTCCTCTCTTCTTTTTTTTTACACTATCTCCCATCTCCCATCTCTCATTTCTTTTATTCTCTCATATCTCATTTCTTATCTCTCATGTTTCATCTGTCTCATATATTTTATAATCATACATTTTTAATAATTTATTAATAATAAAAATATCTCAAAAATAACTATCTAAATATTCATTTATTTAAAATTATTTTTTTATAAATTCTTTTATATAAATCGTTTTCTAAAAATTATTTAATTTTTTTTATAAATCATTTTTAAAAATTTTATCGAGCCATGATGGAAATCCGTGGATTAACGGTGACGCAGCTTTTTTTGTTCTTTTTCTTGGTACAAAACCGTGACGCAGCTATGTAGCCCCCTCCACGCTCTGTATATCACGTAAGCTTGACCCATTTGTGCGGGCGCGTGCGTGTTTGACATCACGAACATGCTGGAGCTCCCCAGCACATTTCTTTATTTTTCTTACGGACACTTGGCACATTGAGGAATATCAACATTCGTCATTCATCTATTTTAATGAATAGCACGACTTTTAAAATTTATATATTTGTGCATATATACTATATAACTTACACAAGTTTAGATTAATAGGATTAATTTTCAGGTTTTACAATAGAACACGCGAACCTATAGCTAACATTGGCATTTAACAAAACCATCCAAAGGGCGTAATCTGCTACAACTTTTTTTATTTCTGCAGAGTTTTCAAAGTGCACGAACGTGGACATCTTCTCCCCATTTATAATGAATGATAATGACCTAATTAAAATATATATATTTATGGATAGTGTCGAATATTTGATAAGTTCGAAGTCAATCCATCTTTTACCATTTTTTTAAATTAAGTTAGATAAGTTTTTATTATTTAGAGATCCTGAAAACAACATTATTAAAATTTTAATTTTAATTAACCAACCCATCACTCTTATGACTTTCTCCAAAATCAAAGCATGGTTAAGTCAACGCAAACACTTCTAATTAATATTTTTTTTAAATGTGTTGTGCGCTGGCCAAAAAAAAAAGTCAAGTCAACCCATGGGTTAGCTTTCTGCTCTCGCACATGATAAATACAGGGAGTGAGTAATAATATTTGTTTGTAATTTGTAAGTAATACAATATATTGTTGGGAATTTTATATTTACATCGTTAATATTGATATTGATTAATTTATTGTAGTCCATTTAAAACTCCATTTAAAAAAAAAAAAACAACGGAAGAGTTTTGAAACTCTCAACTTTATAAAGCGGACCGGCAATTGCTCTTCTTAAGCCCTCTCCAGCTCATTAACAACGTCATCCGATGACTGGGTCGGAATTTGACATCCTCACATGACATGAGGAATATACTATTTATTTCCTTTTAATATATGAGTTTTTGAGATTAAAGGAATTAAATCAATAAAATTAATTAATATAAAATATTAATCATGTTACTAAATTTTCCTCAGTTGATGTGTTAAATATATTAAACAAATTAAGATCATAATAAAAAAAAATTTAAATAGATACATTAAAGTAGTTAAATAGTATAGCCAAAGAGATTATTTTATCATAGCATATCGAATTAAATTTTAAATTTATGTTGTGAGGTGTTTACATTTGATCTAATAGGAGGATTTATGTCCTATAAAGAAATATTAACAAATGCTTTATTGATCTCCTAAAGAAAGCCATAGTTTTTTTTTGTTTGAAACAAAAAATAACTTGTGAAAAAAAAAAGAGTGTTGGAGTTACGTTGCTTCGCTAGTGTCTCATCCAACCAAGAATAGGAGAACTTGTACGTAGGTACGGACATTGGGGCCACTCTATAATAGGACTTTGGCAAATGCTGAAATCTAAATATTAGAATCGAATTAAGGAGGCTTCAAGTGGTTTTATATAAGATTTATCATTTTCTTGAAACTAATCTCCTTAATTTATATGTAATATAATATTATATATTAATATTTTATATAGAATAATATTTATTATAATTAACCAATTACATAACTTTTTTAAACTATCTAAATAAATTAAATAATTATTACATCAAGAATAAGAGAGTATTAAATACCCCTTTTTTTTTATAAAGTCCTTTTCATAAGTTTTTCATATTCATAACATAAAATCCTTTAAAGAAATAAATAGTAATACTAGCGCGTTACATGCATGAACATTTCCGTCTACATGATAAGCGACTGAACCAAAACCACAGACGTCACGCCGCGGGCCCCCGGGGGAGTGGGGTTTCTCTTGGTCCAATAAGGATTACTCTTAGTCGATTATTGAAGTTAACGACTGCTATTTGTTTTAGTTATCAATATAATTTATTATAATTTTATTCTGATTATATTTAGATCTAATTTATATTATATATTTAATTATAATAGATAAATATTTTAATAGAGTTTTTTTATATATGATAAAGTTTAAAATTTAAAATTTTATTTAAATAATATTAAATTATTTATCATTCAAATTAATTTTTAGTAGTTAACGACTGATATATTGACGCGGTTGTTGAGAGAAATCAAGGAATTCCTTTTATTGTATCAGTCTATGAGCGAACTTCAACGCCCTCAACCTCGGAAATGAGTAGCCTTGGTTTATAGGAGGTGACTTTAATGGCACTCTCTTTTCGTAGAAACGCAAGTCTAATGCCATGAGAACTACCTCGGTGGATCAAGATTTGTGCAACTGAGTTGCTCCGGCCCGTTCTTCACTTGGAAGCGGGAGGGGTGTGAAAGTAGAATTGATTGAGTTCTTTCAAACTCTAAAGCCAGGATCACATTCATTGATGCAGTTGTGAAGAATATCCCATGATTCAAATCAGACCCCCGGCAAAAAATAAATTAAAATCGCAAGTGTGTTCCTCTGAACACTGACAAAAAACAAAACACAAACATGCACAGCGAGATATACGGTTTTTATATGGCAGTAGCCAGGTTAATTAGACCGAAGGGTTGTGCCATTCCAATCGATAATTCCACGTGAACCGGGGTAAAATCTTTGTATTGGTTCCAAAGCTTTCAACGTCAGACCGCACCGCTACCACCTTACACCCCTCCTTATTAATATTATTGTGAGACACGCTACCATCTTTTGTGCAATGTAAAAATTATTTTGCCATTGATAAATAATGATTACATATATACTTAAATATATAATTATTTTTTTAAAAAGAAAGCCCCTGTTTAATTGGGGGACATATTTGGGAATTGGAACGGAAGCAGTACTTCAGTTAAACATTAATTGGGTAAGAAATTTTATTGAGCTCTATTATGCCTGTACATGCAGTTCCTTTTTTTTTTTTGTTAACATAAAAATTTGTTCTCCACCTTTCCCCGAATCCACCGGAGAAAGAAAAATCCCAAGTTACCCAAAATAAACAGTTTTAACTGATTGCGGTTCACCTTTGCTGAGAGCTGAAAGAGTCTAGCCGGTGACAGTAGTGGTTGTAAGAAAAGTTTCAATTTCATCATCCTACATTTTGTACCAATAGATACCATTTTATCATTTTTCTTTAAATAAGATTCCCATAATTCGATAAATTACTCACAACTTACAACTTTTAGAGAGTTCATCTTCCCCTCTTTTATTATTGTATTGTTGCTCCCCCTCCCTTTTATATATAACACACAAGTTGTCTCGACTATTTTTTTTATTTTGTTCCTATTTGATTACCCATACAACTTTTATATTAATATATTTAATTTTCTCATTTAACTTACTTTTTACCTTTACACCTCATATTCTCTTTCTACCATACATTCACTCTTTTTCATATAAATAAAAATATATTTAAAAAAATTATATTTTTATATATTTATTGTCCCTAACTAATTTTAATAAATTTTTTAATCCATGTGATTGGGTTAATTGTTTTTTTTTTTATACAAAAATGAAGGGAGTATTGATTATTAAGTATTGATATCTCGTTGTTTCATTCTTAGTAGTGACGGGAATTAAATTTAAACTTAACCCAAATTCAACTTGTTGACGTGTCAAAAGGCCAGTGGTTGCTGAAGGGATAACTCATGGTAGGCCCCATTTATTATTTTTTTACATCTTAAATTATTTTGCTATCTTTTCAATTTTCTTTCCCATCCCCCTGCCAGTCCACCAACCCCACGCCTACCTACTACGGGGGACGCTGGCTTCACCACCTCACCTTCCCAACTTCTGACTCGCCCAACTATCAAAATCACCGTCAAGTAACGCCGTCAACTATCCCACCTCCACATGCCACAGGCTTCACCTAACATATGCCACTTGGCCGCCACACCCGCACCAATTCCCTTCCCCTATAAAACAACCGTTCCCCTCTCCCCCTCAACAAACCACTTCTGAAATTTTTTTGACTCCAACACATGATCTTCGTCGATTCAATATTACCTCACCTACCTACGATGGATCTCCTCCTCCTGGAGAAGACCCTGCTCGGCCTTTTCGTCGCCGCTGTCGTCGCCATTGCTGTTTCCAAGCTCCGAGGGAAGCGCTTCAAGCTTCCGCCGGGTCCTCTTCCGGTCCCCATCTTCGGAAATTGGCTTCAGGTCGGCGACGATCTTAACCACCGGAATTTGACTGATTTAGCGAAGAAGTTTGGCGATATCTTCTTGCTCCGGATGGGCCAGAGGAACCTTCTGGTGGTTTCGTCGCCGGAGTTGGCAAAGGAGGTGCTGCACACGCAGGGGGTGGAGTTCGGATCCAGGACTCGGAATGTGGTGTTCGACATCTTCACCGGAAAAGGTCAGGATATGGTGTTTACGGTGTACGGAGAGCACTGGAGGAAGATGCGGCGGATCATGACGGTGCCGTTTTTCACGAACAAGGTGGTTCAGCAATACAGGGATGGATGGGAGAAAGAGGTGGCGAGCGTGGTGGAGGACGTGAAGAAGAATCCCGAGTCGGCGACCAATGGGATCGTGCTGAGGAGGCGGTTACAGCTGATGATGTACAACAACATGTACAGAATCATGTTCGATAGAAGGTTCGAGAGCGAGGATGATCCACTTTTCCAGAGGCTGAAGTCTCTGAACGGAGAGAGGAGTCGTCTGGCTCAGAGCTTTGAGTATAATTATGGCGATTTTATTCCCATTCTCAGGCCATTCTTGCGAGGATACCTGAAAATCTGTAAGGAAGTTAAGGAGACAAGGTTGAAACTCTTCAAAGACTACTTCGTTGATGAGAGGAAGTAAGTCCCTCCTTCCTTCCTTCCTTTCTTTCAATCCTTTATTCAGTTCCCCTGTCCACGTACACAAACAGTGTTCCTTTTCGTTTAGTTTCATTTAACCTTTGGTGTGCTTCTGGAAATAAGTTCTAAAGAATTAAGGAATGTTTCGTAACAGGAAACTGTCAAGCACTAGGACTTCAAGCAACGGGGAATTAAAATGTGCGATTGACCACATCTTGGACGCCCAGAAAAAGGGGGAGATCAACGAGGACAATGTACTCTACATTGTAGAGAACATTAACGTTGCTGGTAAGACTTTCTTTGTTATAATTTCCTTTTTGTTTGTTTTCTTCAACTTAAACGAGTTATTGGTTTTAGAGGACATTTTGGTCTAACTATTACCGCAGTTCCGGGATCTAAAGTGTAATTATTGAAACGTGCTTGGGATTTTCAACGTAACTGGTCATTTAATGGAAATTAAATATATGAGCTATGCCTATTTGTCTTAGCTCAGGGTTTGTTTGGTGGGGGATTTTGAAAGGAAGAAAGGAAAGGAGAAGGAAGAGGAGAGAAAAATATGTTTGATTGAGAAAAATAGAAGAGAAAAAAGGGGATCTCTTCTTCCCTCCCCTCTAAAAATAAGAGTTTTTGGAGAGGAGAGAAATTTTTTTTACTTTTATGACTAAATTACCTTTAGTGTTTATTTAATATTCCAATTGTACTCTTAAACCTTTTTATTTTTTATTTTTTTCACATTTAATTTTTTTTAATTGTTAAAATTTAATAAACATAATAAATTATTTATATATTATATTAAAATATATAATAATTATATAATTAATAAAAAATATTATTAAAATATTATTATATTTTTTAATTTTTTTAATTTTATTATATATATAAATAAGATAAAAAATTTTAAGATTTATAAATTAAAAAAATAATTTTGATATGAATATTATAAATAAAGAGTAAATAAATTTAAATAAAGAGATAAGGGTATATTTGTCAATTTTTAATTTAACTCCTCTCCCCTTCTGAACAAAATAAAACACATCATTAATTAACCTCCCATACTTTTTCCTATCCTCCCTTAAATTAATTTAATTTACTGTTACTTTAACTGAATCAAATAAAGCCTTACTGTCTGCTCCGTTAAAAGTTTATTGACACCCTGGTCCAAATTGAAAATTGATGTTGGTGAAGGCGGTTTGGACGTAAAAGCGAGTTGCAGAGTTAGGTGAATGACATGTTCTCCACGATGGCATGATAGCGATTAGCAACCATCAACTGGGAGCACCCCACCTTTTCCCCCAACAGCATCCTATTAATTGTGATTTAATACTCTTCTTTGACATATAGATACCCATACAAGTTAGACGGCATACGCACTAACTACCCTGTGCCATATCTTAATTTGGATATAGCGTTCTACAATCTGCATAATTGCTTATTATTTCTGACATAAAAAGCGACACTATGACTCACCGATGAGCTTTTGTTTCACAACAGCAATCGAGACAACCCTCTGGTCGATTGAGTGGGGTATCGCCGAGCTGGTGAACCACCCAGAGATTCAAAAGAAGCTCCGCGATGAGATCGACACCGTCCTGGGACCCGGCCACCAGGTGACCGAGCCAGACACCCACAAGCTCCCATACCTACAGGCCGTGGTCAAGGAGACCCTTCGTCTGCGAATGGCCATCCCGCTCCTGGTCCCCCACATGAACCTCCACGACGCCAAGCTCGGCGGCTACGACATCCCCGCCGAGAGCAAGATCCTCGTCAACGCATGGTGGCTCGCCAACAACCCCGCTCACTGGAAGAACCCGGAGCAATTCCGACCCGAGAGATTCCTCGAGGAGGAATCAAAGGTTGATGCCAACGGGAACGACTTCAGGTACCTTCCTTTTGGTGTTGGGAGGAGGAGCTGCCCTGGAATTATTCTGGCACTGCCAATTCTTGGAATTACGTTGGGACGTTTGGTTCAGAACTTTGAGCTGTTGCCTCCTCCAGGACAGTCCAAGCTCGACACCACTGAGAAAGGAGGCCAGTTTAGTTTGCACATATTGAAGCATTCCACCATTGTTGCCAAGCCAAGGTCCTTCTAGAGTTCTAGCTGAATATGATACATGTGGTGGATCTCGTTGATTTTTTTTTTCTTTTCTTAGTGTATTTTGTTCAGTTTGGACTTGTTATGTTGTGGAATGGGGGAACTTTGCAGGGTTGAAAGAAATGTATTATATGGGACCTGGAAATGGGTAAAGATGAAACTTTGTGGCTGAATGTGTCAGTTGTAAATCTACCTACTTGAAGAGAGATGGATTTTGGAATAAGTCAACACTTCCTTCCGTAGCTTTAGGAGATCCTTTTGTTTTATTTTTTTATTTCAATTTACTAATTTACATAAACCAAATGATGAAACTTAATACTGTAACTAAAAATATGGGCTGCCCTGTTTGCCATAAATGAAGAGTCAGAAGGAACATGGTGGGCACGTTCAGCATTGCAGGGAGAATCTTGGAGGCCCCTCAGTGATAAAAAACGGGTTTGGTGTCCCCGATTTGATAACCAAGAGTTTAATTTCTCCGTCTCTTTCACTAACAGTGTCTGGCTCGGCTTTCAGAGAAATGGAGAAAGACCTCCCTGGCATTAATTCACGTGTGGCAAGGAGAGTAAAGATTATGGACCCACAAAATTAAACTTCTAGGGCAACCTGACAACTTGTTAAACCCCATTTTAAAATAAATCAGAGTGAGAAAAGGCTGGGTTTTGTTTCATCTACACATCCCATTGGGGGATTTTTCGTTTGTTGACTTGATAAATGGACAAAGACAAGCCTTTTTTGTAGTTTAAAAATTAAATTTAAAAAATAAAAATTATTAAGATTAAACATTATTATCTCATTTTATAAAATTCACCATTCATTTTTTTAAAAAAATTACCCTAAAATCAGTTAAATGTGTGATTCTTTTACAATTAATATTAAATATCATAAAGTTTGATATACTAATTTTAATCCTTAAAAGTGTTGACTTAAACATCTTTACTAAATCAAAATAGGTGTTATGTTCCATAGTCCATACAATTGATAAGCTAAATGTTTCTCAAATTAAAAATTTAGATGGAACCTGGGCAATGTACTTTCTTATTTGGAATTAGCGGGCCCATCAAATAGAAGGAGTATTTATTTATTTATTTTTTGTTACATTAAGGAGTATTTATTCAAATCTCCAAACTCCCACTTTCTTTATGTTTTTTCTCAAGGTAAAACCACCCTTTTTTTTAAAGATGGGCCAGCCCTTAATATCACCCATCATAACTACTTTGAGCCTAACTAAGTTTAAAGATCAGCCCAAATTTAAAGCCCATAATCAGCAGCCGAACTAATTTCGGTTTCCCTCGCTTAAGAATCAGGAAAAACTCTAGAGGCAGCCTCCTCCTCCTTTAAAAAATGACGGGTGCCACTCCCTCAATCTGGAGCGGCTTTGACGATTAGTTCGATGCGTTATTTCTCTTTCCCCTTCTTAGATTTTCGATTTCTCTCTGCATCTATTACAGGCTTATGGTGACGAGTAGATTTTTTTGCCTCTGTGATTTGAGAAACATCATTTTCTTCTTGTTGATTGTCTTTGAGAAAAAATTCTTGGGGTGAAATATTGGTGTTGAATCTGTGCACAATAAGCCGATGCTCTGGATTATAAGCAATGAAGGAAGCATGGTAGTGTGCACGGAAATTGAATTGTCTTGGGTCCACATGTCTGCTCTCTCTGATCCCTGATTTGAGGGCCTGGGTGCGACCCACATTTCGAAATATCATAATTTCGCAGTTTATGGAAAGGGGAAAATGTCTTCTGATGATTTCGTAAATGAACTCCGAATCAATTGATTTAGAAATCGTGCTTTTTATGTCTGAGCACTGTTCTTGTGGAAATTACTTTTGTTGTAAACGCTTTCCAAAGAGCGGGCTTCTGGCGTTTCCTGTTGGAGGGTTGAAGTCCGATATTTAAAATGTCAAAAATGTTTCCAATAGTGGGGATGGTTCTTGTTTATTCATCATCGGACTACGAATTGAAAGATTCGTTTTCTTGATTTTTAAAATAAAACATCATAATTAGAAAAACTCGATACAGGTGTGATTGAGAAGGGAAAAATCTCTGGGTGTTACAGACTAATGTATGTTTATTCTTCCAATCTCCAGGAACACGAAGAACTTCACAAGTACATGAAGCAAACAGCAGCAGCATAACAAACAAGGAAAAAAATAAAACAGTGGAATGTGATACACCAACTTTGATTGTTCACACAATCGCATCGTTGATTTTGGTAGACAGAAACACTAGTAGCAATGGGTCACAAGTACTGGTTCAATGACTATGTTATAAATACAAAGCATGGCTACTACCCTCCTTATTCCAACCCCATTCTCTTCCTATATTGAACGGCGAATTCATATATGTTGTGAGGGTGAGGCAGGGACTTAGCCACGCTCTGGCTTTGCATGCACCTCTTGGCCCATGCTATGAGCTTTGGACACTCCGCTTCTATGCTTAAATTCCCAAATGTCTCGAAGGTATAGAAAAAGCTGGCGCATGGAACTAGAGCCACATCCACAAACCCTAGCTTCTCTCCTCCAAAATAAGCCTTCTCTCCAAGCTCTCCTTCCAGCCTCTTCAGGTACTCTATAAACTCTTTATTCCCTTCTTCTTGCTCTTTCCCTTTCATTGTCAATAATTTCTCTCCTATGCGGTATACCTGCGTCATTCAAAATCCACTTAATTGATTATGTTCGTTCTCTTGTGAGAGGTGTGAAAGACCCATTTAACTCAAGACCAAGTAAAAAGATCCTATATTGGTTTATTTGGTGTTCTGTTTTGTTACCGTTTAGTAACAGAAGGACACCATGATTTTATAGTTTATGTTTAACCGTTTCACTTAACTAACCCTATCGATATACTTACATTCTTGTCGATGTAATCACTCCAAAACCTGGCTTGGGATCTCTGGTAAGGATCAAAGGGAAGAAGAAGAGGCTCATGGTTCCAGGTCTCATCAATGTACTGAACAATATTCCACGACTCACAGATGGGTTTTCCATTGTGAATCAAAACTGGGATCTTTTTGTGAACTGGGTTCTTCTCCAGAAGCAGGGAGCTTTTGGCTTGCAGGTTTTCTTCCTTGCACTCGTATTCAATGCCCTTCTCGGCCAAAGCAATCTTCACCCTCATCGCATAAGGGCTTCGCAAGAAATCCAACAATACTACGTTGTCCTGCTCCTCGTGATGAGCCATCTGCCCTTGCGAACAGAATATTTAGATAAACTGAAAAATGATTAATTCAATTATCCGACTCTGAAAGTGCCTGTTTGTGTGAGAGATATTTATAACGTGCCAGATGGACAGGCCTCAGTTACGATGATGCCATTGCTCACGTGATATTTGAGATCCTTGTTCTCCAAGTTAGTATAGCTTTGAATTCAAAGTATAGAGTTATTTTTTTTTTCCTTTAACAACATTATCCATGGATGTGGATACAATAAATTATCTGCTAACCAAACCCTGCCTCCGTCCTCTTCACCGCAGAAATATCAGTGCCTTGTTTTTTTTTTTATACCAATCAAATATAATATTACACTCAGGATAGAATACGTAGATAACCTACTAAAAAAAAAGAAAGAAAGATTAGATAACACAAACTATAGAATTTGATAGATAACTCCCTCAAATCTTCGTGGAGCGCATCCCTTCGTGCCAACCACTTACGCTGAGATTTTGTATCTAAAATTTGCATTAAAATTCTTCTTAGAGCATCTATCTTAGCCGACCTCTTGTCACCAAAATATTGGCATTCCCATTGAGACCTCCACATGGAAGTACCAGCATGAAAAAATATTCGCATCCATGGAAACATGCTTCTGATTACTTCCTTCCCCCCCGACATCAACATTACTAACCATATCTCCAAATAGAAAACCACCTCCATCACTATTCAATAATCTCCGAAGATATTTTTTAGCTAACAAAGCATCATTCAGATGTCTGAAAGATCGAATACCCAAACCTCCAGCATTTTTTGGAGAGCACAACTTACTCCACCTACGGAGATGTATCTTCTTCTTCTGACCATTAACTCCCCAGGAAAAAATTACTACACATAAAATTCATACGTTGGGCCCATTGCTGGCAACCGAATAAAAGATAGTTGATAATTTAACACTGATGTAGCCATAGACTTGGTATATATCAGTACCTTCTTTAAAGCTGTGTATAGATTGATAAAATAATTTGCACAATGTGCCGTGAGAGTTAGGGGTGTGCATGGGCTGGGTAGGGCAGTCCCTCTACCCAGTACCCTACCCGTAAAAAGCATGGGCTGTATTTTGTAGCCCGATGCTCGACCCTGCCCGGTAAAAGCCTTAACTATTTTGGGTTAGGCATGGGCGGGTTAACATGCCCAAATTGTGATGTCATGCTCATATTTTGAAAAAAAAATCTACAACTATAAACTTTTAAAATAATATCATATTCATATGTTTTTAAGAGTTAAAATAATATCTATAATATAATAAAAATAATAAAAATAAAAAGATAATAATTAAAATTTTAAAATTTATTGCATAATATTAAAAAAAACCTTGAAGGGATTGTGCTTCAAATCGTGGTGCCTTGGATATCAGCCTCTCTGCCTTATCATATAGGTTGTAGTGGAGGTAGTCACGAAGCAACAAATTAAGAAGTGTTTCCTGCATCCCATCATCATGTTAGTATAAGATCTTAAGCCTTGTGAAAGAACCTATAATTTATCTAAAACAAACATGAGCAAGCTCATCATGACCAAGGGTGGCAATATGGGGCGAAGCAAGAAGGTTACTGAAAATAGAAATATAATTTAGTTTGGAATAACATAAATCTCATTCAATTTTATACACTAATTTCCTTTACTTAGGTGCAAAAACTAATCAGATTTGGATTAAGAGGTAAATTCAATAGAATGCCACAAGTCCATCCCATTTGCCTATTCACGAATCACAAGAATCAATAAAATGGTGCCTTTCAATTCTTACAATTTAGAGCGCAAGATGAAATCCTACCGTCTCTTACTGAATCCAAAATCCCAAAAACATCTAGCCATCTATCTCAGCATTTTATTTATGGATTACATATATAAGAACCAGACTTACCCCCGAATTTTCGCAAGATCTCCAGTGAGTTCATAAATATATGAATAATAGAAGTACAATATGGATGCAATAACATCAATAGTTCTTCTGTTAAGGCTCTTCACCCGGACAATGCTTTCTGAGGAGCAAGCTTTGGCCTAAAAAAATATAAATAAAGCAACTTCAGCATTTAATCAGCAGTAGTAATCTATTTTCATTAAAAAAAATGAGTAAATGGGAGTATGGGACCCAACCTTCTTATATTTCTTCTGATCAATCAGAAAAAGCAGTATGAGCAAGTAACAATACATCTCCATCTCAAGCAATAAGTGCTTAGCTGAGGATTAAATAGTAGATGTTGCAGTATCTACTTTCATCTCATGACTATCTTCCTATCCAAACCATAACAAAAAGATTATAAATTGCATAACATTGTATCCATAAAAAAATAGAAGTAAACAATATAATATTTACCAGGAAGAGAAGGAAAGAGAAAAACAACAACAACAATATGCTAATTGACCTTAGTTCCGATTCTTAAATAAATTAACTAAAAAATTACTTTTATTTTTAACACATTTACAGTGGATAGAGAAAATCACACCCTTTGCTTATACAGAAGCAAAATAAAGATAGTCTAACACCCAACGAAACCATTTGATACATTCATAAAATACAAAATGACTAATAGAGTAGAATATATAAGTTACAGAGCCATTACCAAAGGCCAGGCACATACATATAACTTGTAAAGATATACCGACAGATGGCTCCTACTTATTTTTTCAGTGTATTTCTGATGACAAGACCTCAAATTATTGCAGTGATCTTATTTTTTCAGTTTTTGTATTTATTAGCTTGTGTCCAAAGTCCAAAAACAGGAAATAATTGTTTGGGGTGGGGTGGTTTGGACAATCAGTAGGTGAAAACTATAAAATACAGTATGACAATCATACAGTATGAGCATTGAACCAGATGAGCGAAAACTCTTCCCCAAAAGTTGAACGAAAACTCTTCCCCAAAGTTGACAATCATACAGTATGAGCATTGAGCTAGATGAACGAGGATTACAACTATTTATGATATAATTTGATATATGAAAAATTTATCACCGAGAACAAGAATGAGAAGCGAACCAGATGTAGAAGATGGATAGGTACTTCGATGAGAGATAGAGGTCGGACAATCATAGTAGAGGTCAGACAGTTGGAGACTCGCGGCTCACTGGTTGAAGGTGGACTCCTAATCGTAGAAGCAAGATCTGATCGTTTGAAATTCTGGATATAGACACTGATATGAATGCCATTAGGGTTTATTTTAGGATAAATAATTTAAAATATATATATAGGGCCGGGCCAAATGAACAGGGCAATATATCTTGCCTGATGTTTAGCCTGGCCCGACTCTGCTCAATTATATTTCGGGCAATTTTTTTTGGGTTGGGCTGGGTAATTTTTTTATGGGCTCAGGCGGGTATACTAGGCATCCGGATACTATGCACACTCCTACTGAGAGTTATTTTATTAATATTTAGTATTTATCTTCAAATAAAAGCAATGTTTAAAGATGGATGGCAGAGCGGCATGAAAATACTTCCCCATAAAGGGGTAGGTCGCAAGTTCAATCCTAATGAAAAAGAATAGAAATATATATATATATATATATATATAAATGATATTCATACCTTTTATTTTAAACATGTAAATTAAATTAAATAACAATAAAAAAAACTTTAGTGAAATTGTTAATTTTCCCCTTTGATTCTTCCCTTTTCGGTTCCCATCATGACAAGCATGCCAAATTCTTCGTGTAAATAATGTATCATGTATAACAAAATAGCTAATGTATCATATATGGAGCCACCCATTTCATGAACCGTGGCCTATATATCAAATGCACAACCCATTAATTAATATAGTTCTCTAATATTCAGATGATGATCGATCGATGTTTACGTGTTGGCCAGTAAAAATAACAGTCTGATTTATATGCGTGCTCTTGTGTTTCTAATTTGATATTTTCTAAGGCAAAAGGAATAAAACAAAAAAGGAGATCGCATGATAATTGATAAGAAGATGGAGATTGATGAGCATGACGTGGCAATACATCACATTGGAGCTTGATGAGCAAAATACGTGTCATGTGCCTTGATAATTATGAGTGAATTTATATTTTTATCTAACTAACTAATTTAGTTTTAGATATTAGGGTGGGTGTGTTATTGGGTTAATTACAAGTAACATTGCGAAGATTTTGAACTTTTAACCTTTATTCTATGTCTTATTTTATTTTTATCATCTGAGCTAGTTTATTTATGAGGTTATATATTACCTAATCTCTTATTTTTTTTATATGCTTACAGTATTCTAATATTAATTTGATATAATTTTACTCATAATTTTTTTAATTTGATATAATTTTAGACATAATCATATTTTTTAAGTATAAAATATTTTATTAAATTAAAAAGATTATGTATAAAATTGTACTAAATTAAAAATATTACGGATAAAATTATAAATAAGATTAGGATATTGAATATATATAAAAAATAATATCAAAATATTAAATACTATATAACCCTTATTTATATATCAGTTGCACTCTAATTTTATTCCCACTTTCATAAATACTATAAGCTGTTTCTTCTCAACCTTTTCCGTGAACCCTTCTAATTCCCTTTTATTTCATCTCTCTTTTTATTTCCTTTATAGCCCATCTAATATTGGAACAAAATTAAAATGAAAATATATTATAATTAATTTAAACATAAATTAAAAATTTCCTTAACCGGCCAAACATCATTTACACCCTAATCACTAATCAGGTGTGAGCTTTTGCCACGTCATACCACCAGCTGTATTTTCGTTGACCCTAAACAAAAAAGTCGTCTGTATATTCCACTCTTAAAAGGTCGAATATTGATATGACTATTATTAAGTAGTTATTTTTACAGGAAATTTCAAAAAGCTAGGGATGGATGCAAATTTCCTTCTGCAACGTCATACCGGCAGTTTTTTCTTTACCATAAACAAAATATAACGTGTATTTAGATAGAATTTTAGAAACGTGTTTATAAAAAAAAGAAGTTTTTGGGCAGAATAATTTTTTTGGAAAAGAATTTATGAAAAAAATAGTTTTGAATAAATGAGTGTTTGGATAGTTATTTTAAAAAATATTTTTATTATTAATAAATTACGAAAAATGGTATGAGTATTAAATGAGAAGAGATAAGAGATGAGAGGAGAGATAGTGTAAGAAAAGAAAAGAGAAAATGTGTAAGAAAAAGTAGGAGAGAGGGTGTAAGAAAAAGTAGGGGTAATAAAGTAATTGGTTAGTTCATAAGCTCTTTTACAGTTTCATAAGCTACTTTGACCAGTTTATCTGAAACTTTGATTTTAAATCATGATTTAATCCAAAAGCCCGTTTAAACAAATATAGTTATTTATTTTAAAATTTTTTAAAATTTAGATTTTGCCTAAACCTAGGTTTAAAATTTAGGTTTTGACCTCATCCAAACAGGCCTATAATCGGAATATGACTAAATCCCATATTAGTTATTATTTTATCCCTTTCAATTAATTAAAGAAACCTCCTCGATTATCCCTTTTCTTAGTTATGGGTTCAATTGTATAAGATTTTAGAAAATAACTTGTAAAAAAAGAGTTTTTAAGTAGCTTTTAGAAAAGGAATTCTGGAGAAAAGTTTATGAAAAAAAATAGTTTTGAATAAATGAATGTTTAGATAGTTATTTCTAAAAATATTTTTATTATTGGTAAATTACGAAAAAGTATATGAATATTAAATGAGGAGAGAGGATAGATAAGAGATGAGAGAGGAGAGATAATATAGAAAAGAAAAGATAGAGGAGATAGAGTGTATAAATAAAGGAGAGAAGAGAGATGATGTAAGAAAAATAGAAGAGAGAGGAGATATGATGTAAGAAAAAGTAAGGGTAATATAGTAATTAGCTAGTCCATAAGTTATTTTACTATTCTATAAGCTACTCTGATCAGCTTATCTAAAACTTTGATTTTAAACCATGATTTAGTCCAAAAACCCGTTTGAACAAATATAGCTATTTGTTTTAAAATTTCTCAAAATTTAAGTTTTGGCTGTTTCTAAACACGCACACTATACACACACACATATAGTGTGTGTTTGGCAACAGCCAAAACTTAATTAGGTTCAAATGGGCTTTTGGATCAAACCATTGTTTAAAATTAAAATTTTAGATAAGCTGGTCAGAGTAGCTTATGGAACAGTAAAAGAGCTTATGGACTAATCAATTACTATATTATCCCTACTTTTTCTTACACAATCTCTCATCTCTCCTTTCTTTTCTACACCCTCTATCATTTCTCTTTTCTTTTCTATACTATCTCTCCTCTCTCATCTTTCATTTCATACTCATACCCTTTTTCGTAATTTACCAATAATAAAAGTACTTCTGGAATAACTATCCAAATACTCATTTATTCAAAATCACTTTTTTTCATAAGCTTTTCTAGGAGTTTTTTTTTCTAAAAACTATCTAAAAACCCTTTTTTTTTCATAAGCCCTTTTTTAAAATCTTATTCAAAGGAACACATATACATGCATGTAAATTTTCAATGACTCACTTTTTAAGGAAATTAAATAATTGCATGTAAATTTTCAATGACTCACTTTTTAAGGAAATTAAATAATTGGTATTCTGAAGCCGCAAAGACTATGTGTGTATTTAGATAAGATTTTAGAAACGGATTTATAAAAAAAAGGGCTTTTGGGCAGCTTATAGAAAAGGGCTTTTGGAGAAAAACTTATGAAAAAAATAGTTTTGAATAAATGAGTGTTTGGATAGTTATTTCCAGAAGTACTTTTATTATTGGTAAATTATGAAAAATTGTATGAGTATTAAATGAGGAGAGATAAGATATAAGAGGAGAGAGGGTGTAAGAAAGAAAAGAGAGAGGGTGTAAGAAAAAATAGGAGAGATGAGGGATAATGTAAGAAAAAGTAGGGGTAATATAGTAATTGGTTAGTTCATAAGCTCATTACTATTCCATAAGCTACCCTGACCAGTTTATCTAAAACATTGGTTTTAAACCATGGTTTAGTTCAAAAACTCGTTTGAATAAATATGACTATTTGTTTTAAAAATTTTCTAAACCTAGGTTTTACCTAAAAAAGCTTTTAAAATTATGATTTTGTGGGAAACCAAATAGGCCCTATGACTAATTCAAGTTACATTGGCCAAAAAAACTACAAAAACGATGAAACTTTTTTCCAGTATTCGATAATAGTTTTTTATAGAAATGAAAGTACAAGTAAAAATAAAAGTAAAATTAGATTAAAAATAGATTTTAAAAATTTATTTGATATGATAAAAATGAGTATAAAATTGATATATATTTTTTTATAATTTATAATAAAATGATCTAAAATATTTTTTTATAACTTGAAAAGGGTTAAAGTTATTTCAGAATTTAAAAATTAGAGTAAAATAGTCTAACATTTTTTACTTATATTTCTATCATCTTAATTCAAATGTTAGAAATAGAAGTGAAAGTAAAAATAACTTCTATTATATTAAACGAAAACTTCTACTTTCACGTCTCACCTACCTAATATTCCCTTAAAGTTTAAAGTATTGTTTGGTTCAACTTAGGAGAGGGTATGTTAAATTAATTTAAGAGAGTGTAAGGAAAGGTAGGGGAGGTTGTGTGTGTAAAGGTAGGGGATGAGAGATGATGCTTTTTGTTTGGTTCAGAAAGGGAGGGGAGTGGTATTAACTAAAAGTTGATAAACATACACTCATCTCTTTATTTAAATTTATTTACTCTTTATTTACAATATTCACATCAAAATTATTATTTCTTAATTTATGAATCTTAAATTTTTTTATCTCATTTATATATATAATAAAATTAAAAAAAATTAAAAAATATGATAAAATTTTAACATTATTTCTGATTAATTTTATAATTATTATATATTTTAATATAATATATAAATTATTTACTATACTTATTAGGCTTTAGCAATCAAAGCAAAAATCATGTGTAAGGAGAATAAAAAAAAAAGGTTTCAACTCATGAGAGTACAATTGTAATATTAAAAATATATAAAGAGCAATTTAGTGAAAATTGGGCAACAAAATTCTCTCCCTTCCAAAAAACCTCACTTTTGAAGGGGAGGTGATCACATAAAGACAATTTTTTTTCCTAACCAAACATATTTATATCTCCTCTCCCCTTCCCTCTATTTTTTTTAACCAAAGATATTTATATTTCTCCTCCCCTCTCCTCCAAACTAACTAAACAATGCCTAAGTTATATGTTGCTGGCTTATTAATTAAGCCACATGCACGTTCGTTACTCAACGTATTTTTGCATGCAACATGAGGTTGCCTGATGTAGGGTATGATTCCTTATATGTACTTTTGTGTTTGTGTGTGTGTATATCATATATACGGGCTTTAATACTGTGAGCATGCATTCATATAAATTCAACAAGAAAAAAAAATTTACTTTACTCTTAGATTATGAGTGAGTCTAATCTATTTTTAAAAATTGTTATATTAAAAAAAATTGGACAATCAAGAAGAAGTCAAGAAAAGGGTAACTGTTCTCAAGTTTTATGTTCTTTTTATTATTTCATAGTTTTTCTACATATTTTTACAATTACTATACTTGATTTTTTATTACTTTAATCTTTTTTTACACATATCAACACGATTTAAATATTAGAGAGAATAAGTAAACTTTTTTAAAATAAAGGGCTTGTTTGATTATATATATTCTCTATTTTTACGTTCTTGAAACAATTATAAAGAGCAATTGTACTATGTTTGTGGATAAGTTTTGGAAAAGAAATTAAAAAAAATTGTTTGAATCGTTATCTTAAAAAATATATGGAGAAGTGAAGAGTGAAATAATTAATGGTTTGCTTTATTAACATAATTGTCATTAATGTTCAGTCATATATTTCTAATTTTATGCTTTATACATTATTAAAATCTTACGTGTATACACGGCATGTTAGGCTTATCTTATTCTGAACTAGAGAATTCATTAGGCCCATATTAATTCCGGTAAAACCCTTTTAAGTAATAAATTTTGCTACTAAGTACTTAATGCGATTGTATTCTCAAAATTTAAACTTGAAAACTTTAATTGTTTTTGTTACCTATCTAATTTACTAGAATTTTATCCTAACTATATTCGAATTTGACCCACATCGCGCATTTAGCTATGGTGGGTGAGTATCTCCTGACAGAGATTTTTACATATACCAATACTCAAATTCCAGATCTTATTAAACGATATCGAGCCGTTTATCACTCAGACAAATCCCCGTTAGTTAAAAACTTTAATTAAAAGGGTGCAACTCCCTTAAGCTCTAGGACACTTTTCTTAACTTCTTTGGATCCAAGCCCTACTTCAAATTAATTA
Source organism: Leucaena leucocephala (assembly GCA_037074615.1). Classification (NCBI taxonomy): domain Eukaryota; kingdom Viridiplantae; phylum Streptophyta; class Magnoliopsida; order Fabales; family Fabaceae; genus Leucaena; species Leucaena leucocephala. The sequence continues at coordinate 6,762,441 of CM073516.1, read as the reverse complement.
AGAGGACTAAACAAAAATTAAGAATCATATTAGGATCTTGTCCGAAAGAGTATGTGTTCAAATCCCTTAACTGTCACACTTTAAATAAAATAATAAATTTGTATCCGCACGAGCTGACCTTATAAATCATAATAAGATTCAGAAAAAAAGATATCTGAATTTTTATTTGTGGATTTTTTGGGACGATTGATGATTTGATGGACCTAATATGATTATCCTTCTTAAAATAAATACATCAATATAAATTATTTAAAAAAGACTTAAGTAAAATAACTGCATGCTGCTCGGAACATCTGATCAAGCTGATGCAAATTTTTTGTTGGTTGGATTAGTATATGAAAAATGTAACTGTGGCAAAAAAAATATCAAATGCAACGGAATGTGGGAATATAATATATATGGCTTTTAAGAATAGAAATAAAAATATAATTAATTTGAATAATTAAATATGAGAAAATGGTCGAAAGATTAAAATTATAATGGCTGTGTTCCAAAAAGGAAAAAGAAAATATCCATAAATGGTAAGGAGAGAGATGTATCCATTTTGTTTGTGGGTGGCGAGGGAAGTCCAGTGCATTAAAAACGTTACAGAAAGCCAGAAACCGAGTGTACACAATAATTACAATTCCATCTAAGTCCTGGCCTCTCAGCAACAAAATCAGCAGGGTGAGTATATCATAATCTCTGCAAAGTAAAACAGAGTAAAAGGAGGGCACGACTTGTTAAGGCTAAGCGCGTGTCGTGCATGCATTTGATGCATCTGTTGCTTTGCATGCACTATATTCCTCCCTCTCTCTAAGCCCATACACGCTTACGCTTGGTCACGCTTTCTCTCTCTTCATCTCTCACAGCCTCTCACACAAAACCCACATGGCCGTTACGTTACGTTCGTGGCTTCTCTCATATATGGCTGCGTTTCTTCTTTGACTTTGATTGACTCTGTTCTTTGCCTGTGCTGGTAGATGAATTTCGTATTTGAGGGGTTTGGTTCTATAGATTTGCGTGGGTAAGGAGAGTGGGAAGTTAGGATCTTTTTCTGTTCTGTTCATGTGAATGAGTAGCTCCTAGGTTTATTTTGCATATTACCTCTTCGGGGATCAGGTTGATTTTGTATTTATTGCTCTTTATCCCTCTGTTATTCACACTGCAAATCGTAAAAACTATGCATGAATCTGTGTGACGATGGGTTTAACTTAAAGTATTCTCTTTTTTCTCAAAGGGATTTTCGGGATTCGATTCTGATTTGCAGAGATATTCTGTGTCTCAGGGAGTGGTTGGTTTTCAAATTTATGTGGTCCGAGGTTTGTGTCGGTGTTTCTGGTGGATCCGCCACTGCTCATGAATGGACGAAGGGCTGGCCTCTTCCATATGGTGGATTCGCCCAATTTTGTAAAAACTGCGGGTAAATTCTCTTTCTGTATCCTTGGTTTTTGATTCCAGTTTATTTGTTATTATTGGGGTTATTTCTTGATGTGAGGGTAGTTTGCGATTATGAGTCATGAGTTTGCATTTTAACTGAGCTCAAATAAGATTAGAAAAGTTATAGTTTTTTTTGACTTATGCTGGGAACTCTAATATAATGACTTTGATCGCATTGTAGTCCCTGAATGTATAACTATTATATGATAATTAGTATCCGTACTAATTAAAATGAAGAATCCAATGCTTTGATGTTGGTTAAATTTTTTCATTTCATTTTATTCTTTTTTGTGTTTTATGCGTGTTAATAAAAGTTATAAATTAATAACATGGAACTGTGAAAGGGTCTTAAATACGAGAAGTCTAATAAACTTTTGTAGCTCTTTGTCAGTCTGTATATCTTAGTTTCTAAAATATTTTGAATTTCCTTGTTTAGTTTAGCTATCAGCTTGGAAATAGAGCATTGGGATCAATGTATCTAATCTGAGCAATATCTCTGAACATTGAACTAGGAAGTGTGTTCTGTCATACAGATATCATAATATAATTGTTCTAAATTGTTGAGGTAGATAAATTTTTTATTGTTATTTCACATCGTATGTTTTGTTGACCAATTTGTTTCTATGGTACTAGAATTTCGACCGAATGCAAGCTTGACTCCGTTGATTCCATGTAAGTGCAGCTAAATGATTTACTCATTTCCATTATGAGTGATTGTTGTTATGACTGTTTCACAACCTTCAGATCTTTCAGTTTGATGTGCAACTTAATGTTATGTGGCACAGACTTTATAATAGTGTATTGCTTGGCTGAACACATGGCGGTTCTTCTTAATACTTCTTGCCTTTGGGTATTCTTGATTTGATTCTTGTTGCTGGTATCACTTCTTAATTCAACCTGGCTGCCATAAAAATCTTCTGTTTCTTTGCTTGGGTCTGGTCATAGTAGTTATCAACAAGTAGGATCCACTGCATATTTTAGTTCAAGTTCCCAAATAATCAGTATCACTTGTACTACCACTCTTCATTCTTTTATTTGTTGTGCGAATCTTGACATAGTTTGGGTTGTAATAGTTTTCTACTTTATTTTGGTATTACTCATGTTGATCATCTTTGATGTACCACTCTTTGTACTTTAGGTCTGCATATGAGGCATCCATTTTCTGTAGTAAATTCTACCGCAAAGAAACTGGTTGGAGGGATTGCGGCTTTTGCAACAAGGTAAGCTGATAATTTTTTCAATTTATTTTTAACGATTGTTTATCAATCTTATTTCTATAAAATTCTATTCAAGCCTTCCCTTACTCTTCTTAGATATTAAATCTATTTTACTTGGTTTGGCAGCCTATCCACAGTGGATGCATAGTATCTCGGTCTTTGTTCGATTACCTTGACTTTGGAGGTATAGGTTGCATCAGCTGTATAAAGGCTTCTCGATCTCGTTTGGTATGTTCTGTATGGACAATGTTCATGTATAATGATTTCTTGTTGTAAAGTTTGTGCTTGCATTGGTATTGAATGTTCTTTTATGTCAAAGTTTAATTTGTTTGTTATTGTTGCTAAACCGTGCTGCTAGTTCCTCTTAGGTACAAGGGCCTCACGCTTCTGCCATACTGTTATTTTCCAGTAATGTTAAGCTTGTTTTCCCTTTCTTTATTATTATTATTATTATTATTATTATTATTATTTTGTGGCTTTCCCTTTGGTTCTTCTTTTAATGATTCTGTTCAAGACATCCTGTTCTGCTGTTATTTTACCTTCCACTTTACGTGTATAATATGTTGTAAGACTGCATGCAAGTGTATTATGTTGTTTGACTATCTGACATGGCAAGTTCACAGGCTTCTATTATTCATTCATTTATGCATATGCAGAACAACAAAGAACCTAATGGGGCTGGTACATCTACCACAGCAAATGCAAGTGATTGTTATCCTCACATATTGATGGGAAACTGTTGGTGGATAGTGTTAATGGAAGAAAACTTATGCAATTAGTTAGAATTGTTGAAGCTAATGAGACTAATGGTTGGCGTCAGCCTCAAAGAGATAAACTGATTTCATCTAGTGGGTCAAAGAGCCAAGATATTAAGTGTTTAACAAGGGATATGAATTCAGGATTTTCAAATATGATTACAACACCTATTCAGTCATTAAAATTTCCTTTATTAGAAAATAATAGACCAACATGGGAGATTAAAAATATGCATGAACCACTCGCACAACCATGTTTGAGTATGTTCCTGGGAATTCCATCAGGAAACTCTGCCCTTGCTTCTGCTGGAGAGGTTGTACAAGATAGGTTTGAGGGCAAACCATCTGCTCTGTTTCGTCAAGTGCAAAGATCTCACCCTGTATTTGCTAAACCATCAAAGACTGGTCTTACCATGAACATAGAAACAAATAAAGGAATGAATTCTATTTCTCAGGCACGGGTTGCCCGGCCACCTGTTGAAGGAAGGGGCAAGAGTCAGCTACTTCCTCGGTACTGGCCTAGGATTACTGATGAAGAGCTGAAGCAACTGTCTGGAAAGTATCCTTTTGATTTTTTTTTTTTTTTTGCAGCTTTTGCACTTCTGCAGAGTTCTGGTAATTTCAGATCATTCGATCATTAGTTGACCTTAATGTTCAAAGTTTCAAATCCACTGTAGTGCCATTGTTTGAGAAGGTGCTGAGTGCCAGTGATGCAGGTCGAATTGGGCGCCTTGTTCTTCCAAAGGCTTGTGCTGAAGTAATTCTAGGACTTTATTTACTTTGAAGCCTTATTTTCCTTGTCTGCTTTATCTCTTTGTTTATGTATTTCAAATCATATATTATCTTTTACAACAAACTACTTTTTACCATGTAGTTTCAATGCACCTAACAAACTATCATACGAATTGCAGGCTTTTTTCCCTCCTATTTCTCAATCAGAAGGTCTTCCTTTGGAAATGCGAGATGTGAAGGGGAATGAATGGACTTTTCAGTTCAGATTTTGGCCTAATAACAACAGTAGGATGTATGTATTGGAGGGTGTGACGCCTTGCATACAGTCAATGGAATTGATTGCGGGTGATACTGGTATATATCAATCTAGAGAAGAAATTGATGCTACTTATTGCACTACCAGTTTCCAATTTTTGCTGATGATAATATTTTCACATTGATTTATTTCATCGCAATAATAAAATTAATGAATTTTAAATAACAGTAGGGTGTAAGTACTGGAGGACGTGACGCCTTGCATACATTTGCAACTGATTGCGGGTGATACTGGTATACATATCAATCTAGGGAAGAAACTGGTGCCACCAATTGCCTACTCAGTTTTCAATTTTTGCTGATGATAATATTTTTATACTCATTTATTTCAGCACTATTAAAAATCAACGCATTTTCATGGCCTTAAAACCAATTGCCTACTCAGTTTTCAATTTTTGCTGATGATAATATTTTTATACTCATTTATTTCAGCACTATTAAAAATCAACGCATTTTCATGGCCTTAAATCCTTTTGTCTTTGGCTGTAGCCAGCCCTAATATGCCTATTAAGTCCATCTTGATGGGTCGGCTGATTATATATTTGTGCTTACTTGTTTGTAATTCTTGCAGTCATTTCCTCTTTTGATTGTTTAAAACATCATATAGAACATTGACTTTTGATATTTTAATCTATTAAGGACAAACGGAAGAATTATGCCCGTATGTAATTGATCACACATGTCGTATTTATTCATTATCAAGGTAGCGTTAAACTGTTACCAAAGAAGGGGAGCCAATTTTGTCTTGTGAATCTGAAGTTACTTGTTAATTTATGATCCTTTACTTACTTTTTTGTCAATTACAGTGACATTTGGTAGGATAGATCCGGGGGGCATACTTATTATGGGTTTCAGAAAGACATCAATTTCTCTAGAAACACAGGTTATGAAATAGAGATTCCCACTTTATTATATACTGGTTCTTCTTAATATAATGGATCTGTAGTCTTCTGATAAATTGTTGAATGTGAGAAACTATTTTGAACAGGATGCGTCTACATCTGCACATTCTAATGGGATTACAACAAAGGAAACAACTATTTCTGGTGCAACTGCGAACCTACCCTCAGGAAGCAGTTATTCTGATGTTCTTCAGTCTGTGGAAGGGAACATGGAATCTCACTTAAATAGACAATCAGAACACCTGCATTTGGGTAGGAGGGTAGCTGATTTTCCTCAAATGGAAAATTATGGCCAGATGGCAAAAAATGATTCACTGCAGCAACCAATTTTAGTTTCAGAGAAGAAAAGGACTCGGAATATTGGGACTAAAAGTAAGAGGTTCCTCATTAATTGTGAAGATGCTTTGGAGTTGAGACTAACGTGGGAGGAAGCACAAGATTTACTCCGTCCACCACCCAGTGTTCAGCCAATCATTGTTACAATTGAGGACCACATGTTTGAGGAGTACAATGTATGTGTCACTGTCAAATTAATATATGCTTTTAATTAGCAGGTTTTTTTTTTGTTAAGTTGAATATGAGCTAGATAATGTTTACATTTCTGTGACTTTGCTAATACGTATGATCCCTCTCCTTCATTTCATCAGGAACCCCCGGTTTTTGGGAAGAGAACTATATTCAGTGCCTGCCCATCTGGGTAAGATTATATGCAACTTTTATCACTGTATTTTTAGCATTATATTTAAAAATTCTAGGATATCTTGAATGAATACTAGGATTTCTTGATGGTGTCTGTCACTTGGACTTGCCTTCAACAGAAACAATAATTTGGTATTTTTCTGGAACCGTGTCTGTTATGCATTGTTGCTCTAGCTTCTCTCCTGTTAATTCATTAATCATAACCACTGTGTCGGCGTTAAAACCATGATGTATTGTGGAAACCTTTTTAACTGCAGCAAGACTGCTGACAATATGTCTCATAGCATGCCTTTCCTTGCTTGTCTCCTCTTTTAATGTTAACGCCATGGGATGGGTGTTATAATACATTTTCCTCTGAGTGTTATAGAAACTTTTGTATGCTACTTTCACTTGAATGTATTAAACTCTTTCACTCAGGGGACAGGAACAATGGGTTTCAGGTGATGATTGCTCTAAATGGCGAAAATTAATGGCGAAAATTGCTTGTAGATGTTCTTCTACCACCTAAGTGGACTTGTTCTAAAAATGTTTGGGATCCAATCAGGTGCATTATTGTTTTTCTTTCTAGACTTTTTGCAGAACTTTGATTGATTTGAAAGTATGATGATTATTCCTTTGGCATATGAATCAAATATATACACAATTCTTGGGGATTAGATAAGATACTAAGATTTTAGCTATACAAAATCAAATCTCTCATAACTACACCTAAATCAAATTTGATCTGATTCTAATAATAACAATAATATCTCTAACTATAATATCATAATATTATTATATTAGTAATCCCAATATTATAATATTACTACACTTCCCCTCAAGTTGGATCATAGATATTGACCATGTCTAACTTGCCTACAAATCGCTCAAACATTTCTCCTGGTAATTCCTTGGTAAGAATATTTACAGTTTATAGCCTTGTGGGTATGTAGGTGAGACACATAATCCCATCTTCTACTTTCTCACGAATAAAGTGTCTGTCCACCTCCACATGCTTCGTTCTACTATGTTGAATAGGGTTCAAGGCCATATTTATGGCGGCCTTGTTGTCATAAAATAGCTTCAATGGAGCATCTATCTTCAAATGGACTTCTTCTGCAACTCTTGTTAACCACAACCCCTCTATGATTCCTTGAGCTAGAACTCGTAATTCTGATTCTGCACTACTTTTAGCCATAACTTCTGTTTTTAACTCTACCCAAGTGACAAGATTTTTCCACACAAATGTGCAATAGCCTGAGGTAGATCGACTATCTTCTTGTGATCCTAGCCAATCAGTATTTGTGTAGATTTCTAATGATCTATTGTTACACCTTTTGAATAATTGACCACGACTAGGAGTACCTTTTAGGTATTGCAATATCTTGTAGGCTGAGTCCATATATCATGTATATGTTGACGGGTCACACTTACTGCAAAAGCAATATCAGAACGTGTGTGTGAGAGATAAATAAATTTTCCAACTAGCTGTTGGTATCTTTGCTTGTCTGTTGCCATTTCATCCTTCTCTCGTTTCTTCTGTTTTTTAGCATATGTCAGTTTCTGCTACAGATTTCTTGTTTTATTTCACTGTGCTGATATGGACTCGGTTTACACCCAAGCATTCATGTCTCTTTGAATAGATCAAGGACATACTTTCTTTGAGATACATAAATACCATCCTTCGATCTTGCTACTTTTATATCAAGGAAGTATTTCAACTTACCAAGGTATTTGACCTCAAATTCACAGTTTAATGCCACCTTGACTTGATCAATCTCCTTAGTATCATTTTCTGTAACAATAATATCATCCACATAGACAATGATAACAGTGATGAGATTATTATATCTAGATACAAACATAGTTTGATCTGATAAACTTTTCTTATACCCTTCAGCCCTGAGAACACTAGAAAATCTATCAAACTAGGCACGTGGTGACTGTTTCAACCGATAGATAGATTTTTTAAGTCTACACACTTGATTCTTTCTTCCTTCTTCAAAACCTGGTGGGAGTGTCATATATACTTCTTTCAAATCTCCATTGAGGAAGGTATTCTTAATATCCAGTTGTTCTAGTGGCCAATCTAAGTTTGTTGCCACCGAGAGAAGAACCCGTATGGTATTGAGTTTAGCAACATGTGCAAAGGTTTCGTTGTAGTCAATACCCTACGTTTGAGTGAACCCAGAGCAACTAGTCTAGCCTTCAACTTGTTTAGAGTACTATCAGCATTATATTTTGGAGTGAACACCCACTTGAAACTTATGGGTTTTATTCCTGAAGGTGTTTGCACTATCTCCCAAGTCCCATTTCTCTCCAAGGCTTGCATTTCTTCTAACACTGTCTGTTTCCACTTTGGGACAGCCAATGCCTCATGTACATTGTTAGGAATCTTGATACTGTCAAGGTTAGTCACAAAAGCATGGTAACTTGGAGTACGAGAGGCATAAGAAATAAACTTTTCGATAGGATGCTTTGTACATGTCCTTGGTGGTTTTCTCAATGCAACGGGAAGATCCAGAGTAATGTCATTAGCCTCACCATGTTCAGGATCTACCAACGGTTCAAGAACTAGCTCTGCCTCAGAGATATGATGGTTGTGACTTCTATGATGACGGTGTTCCCCATCTTTGTTATTCAGATATGTCTGGAGTCTGTAAGGGTTCATGTGGTGTAGGGGAAATGGTACAATAGGTTCCACAGGTTGAGATTCATTCCAATACTCCCCCTGAATCGAAGACTTGGGATAATATGACTCGTACGCAACGAAGGTGACATCACGGGTACAAATAGGTATTTGGACACAGTATCAACATATTTGTAACCTTTTTGGGAGGAGGAGTAACCTAAGAAGACACACTTGGTGGCATAGGGATGGAACTGTGAGGGAGGATGATTAAGATGGACTAGAACAGTGCACCCAAAGACATGTATCGGAAGAGAATACTGTGAGAGACAACATGAGTTTTCTGCAATTCCTCAATTGGAGAGGTGAAAGGAAGAATGTGACTAGGAAAACGATTAATGAGCTGAATAGCGGTTTGGATGACATCCCTACAATAAAACAAAGGAACATGACACTAAAATAAGAGAGCTTTAGCAACCTCAAAAGTATGTTTATTTTTACATTTCGCAACCTCATTTTACTGAGGACTATACAGACAACTACTGTTATGAACAATTCCTTTAGCAGACAGGAAAGAGTGGAGAGAATCATTGAAGTATTTAGTGCCATTATCGGAGTAAAGGACTTTGATGGAGGTATTAAATTGGTTTTGGACAAAATCGTAGAATTCGATAAAGACATTGGTGATCTCAGATTTATCTTTTAAGAGATAGACCCAACATATGCGAGTATGATCATCAATAAACGTGACAATATTTGGACCGAGTGTGATTAAGAATCTTAGAGGGACCCTAGACATCACTATGAATAATGGAGAAAGGGGAAGACGGTTTGTATGGAACAAGAGTAAATGAAAGACGGTGATATTTAGCAAGGGCACAAGTATCGCAAAAAAAGAAACTTTTATTAATAGATAGCTGGGGAAACAACTTTTGTAAATAGGCAACACTAGGATGACCCATTCTTTTATGCCATAATAGAAAAATGTCCTCATCAGAGGCTAAGGTAGAGGTGCTGATCCCAGAACATAATGCACTCACAATAGATATGTCGAGGTAGTAAAGACCATCATACTCTTCAGCAGAACTAATCATCTTCCCTAATGTGAGATCCTGGAAAACACAATGAGTAGAGTAAAAGTAAGCCGAGCAGTTTGCTTGTTTGGTCAATTTGCTAATAGAAAGCAAGTTACAAGCTAAATGAGGAACATGAAGTACTGATTCAAGATGCAGAGAGTTTGAAAGAGTCACAGAACCGATGCCTGTTATAGATGAAGGAGTCCCTGTAGTAGTAGTAATTTTCTTATTTCCTGCTAGAGGGTGGTAGGTGACAAACATTTTTGCATTTGATGTCATGTGATAAGGGCCCCTGTATCCACAATCCGCTTTAAGGGAAAAAGGGAGTTATGTAAAGCAACGAGAACTATACCTCTATGAGCCATGGACGCAGACCCGTGAGGCTTTTGTTTGGCTTGAAGAGTTCTGAATATACTTGCAATCTAATTGAGTTGCTCTTGGCTGAAAGATGTAGATAGCTCATATGGGGATGCACATGCTAATTCAATAAAGACCTGGTGATCCCAAGGTTTATTTTTACGAGGCTTCCAATCAGCTAACTTGCCATAGATGTCCTAGCATTTTGCACAAGTGTGTTCCACCTTCTTACAGTGTTCACAGGTGGGTTGAGACTTACCAGAAGCATCAGGACTGTCATGCTTGCTTACAAAGGCAGTGGAATCAGGAAGATGTTGTTTAGAGTCAATAGGCATAGTCTCACGTCTGGACTCTTCTATACGTACCTCGGCATAAGTTTCCAGGAGTGATGGTAGCGTGGTATTGCTGAGAATTCTGGCCCCACCAGCATCAAATTCAGCATTCAGACTAGCAAGAAAAAGAAGTATCCTACTTTTTTCAATCCTCTTCTGGTTGCAGATGACATCTATAGGAGTGTCCCATTCATCGTCGTCAAAAAGATCCAGTTCTTGCCACAATGCAACGAGATCAAGCCAGTATTTATGTACTCCACGGGTCCCCTGATGCACCGCCATGTACTGCGTTGTAGATTGAACATGCATGAATGGTCTTTGGCGACTGAATATGAGTCACGGATAGCTACCCAAATGTCTCGTGCTGTGGGTAGATATAGGAAGCTTCGTTTGATGTTGGGAGACATGAAATTGATAAGCCAGGAAGAAATCAAGTGGTTGTCGATTGTCTATTGTTGCAACTCGGGAGAAGCTTCATTCACTGGTTTTTTCGCATCACTGGTCAGATAGGCGAGTTTGCCGTGGCCACCGACTACGTGCTTGATCGCCTGAGCCCAGTCTTGATAATTGGTCAAGGTGAGCTTGTCGGAGATAATTGAAATAGGGACACTTGATGCCCCATTGATGCTTACACTCGACCTGAAGGGAGTACCGATATTTTTCCTCTGGTTGGAACCTGCAGACGACATGAAAGGGTCGCAGGAGCAGGTTGCAGCGACTTCAAGGTAGCTCGGACAGTGCTGGCTTTGATACCATGCAGAACTTTGATTGATTTGAAAGTTGGATGATTATTCCTTTAGCATATGAATCAAATATATACACAATTTTTAGGGATCAGATGAGATACTCTAAGATTTTAGCTATACAAAATCAAATCTCTCATAACTATACCTAAATCAAATATGATCTAATTCTAATAATAATAATATCTCTAACTATAATATCCTAATATTATTATATTAGTAATAAATATCAGAATATTACCACACTTTTTCTTGATACTAGAGTTTTATCATATAATGAGGCTATTATTGATGTGAGAAATATTCTTTAGGTCTTCATGTTCTGCACCAGAGGAGCTAAGGAATTGGAAGATCTTTCGAAATCCAGCAAAGCTATGATCATTGTATCTGTTCACCTGTTATGTTTGGGATAGACTTTAAAGCTAGCCTTGCAGTCCAAGGGATTGAATGCTCCCAAGATCTTCACAATCAAAAAAGAAATCTTTCTTTTTTCTTTTCCCTCCCACAATTTTCTGACTTCTGGGGAAGAAATCTTCATTAACATTACACTTTCGAAATGAGTCATCCAATGCCTGTTGTCACGTTTCTCTCCAATGTTCCTGTTAAGATTTAGTGTGATGATTCCTGAATCTTTCTGTCTACCCTGAATTTTTGCCAGATTTTAAAAAGCGAAGATTTACAGAAAATAATATGTCAGTCCAAGAATTAGAACCTTCAGGCCTTGATGCTCTTGCTAATGTGGCAGTGTTGGGAGATAGTCTCGGGGTTCCTTCTGAGTCATCAGCTGGACCCACCACCAAACATCCTAGACATCGTCCCAGTTGCACCTGCATTGTCTGTATTCAGCCACCAAGTGGAAAGGGAAGACATCATTCCACCTGTACTTGCAACGTGTTCATGACGGTGAAAAGGCGGTTCAAAACCCTTATGCTGCGTAAGAAGAAACGCCAATCTGAGTGCGAACCAGATGCTAGCCAGATGGATCATAGAGAAGAGTCGTCAGATATGAATGGAGCACCTAGGGAAGACACAGACACAAGTCATGTGGAGAAAGAAGGAAGCATAAATAGAAGACAGCTTGAGGTGGGTGAATCCAGTGCTGTGCAGATAGATCTGAATAGCCATCCTGATCGTGACGACATGCAAGTTGATGCACCAAGCATTAACGGTCATGTTGGGGCTCCAAACTATCCATTGCAGGTATATAGGGATCAAGATGGCCCTAACCCTAATGGAGGTCAGGGATACTCTTCTAATGGGGGAAGCTTCGGACCAGTTATCTGGGAGAAGGAGAAGGAAAGAACAGACGACAAGGTATACTATGATCCCAATTCAATCCAGAACAATCCTCCTTGATTATCTTCTTATTACAGTTTACTTTATTTTCCCAAAGGTATATGGTAAAACTTTATTTCTCGTCAACCAGAATGTAATTCTGATCTCATTTGGTCTTTTGATAATATTATCTACATGGAGACGAGTTTAAACATTACCTTCTCTTCTGCACAATATATTCGTTTCACGAATGAAAGATAGGAAAAATTTTACTTTGTCTGTTTATTCGTCTCTATTGTGAAAATAAATATGGATTCAAAGTATTTCAGGTACAAGTGGATACCTGCAAATTAAATGGATTCACGGTCAAAGCTTTATTGCTTATGCTTGCTTAGTTAATTTTCTGTAAGCAACAACAAGCCTTATCCCATTAAATGGGGTCGGCTACATGGATCATACGACGCCATTGTGCTCTATCGAAAACTAAATCCTTAGATAGGTTATTGACCAGGAAATCCCGTTCAATGACCTCTTTGAGCGTTCTCTTTGGCCTTCCTCTACCCCTTTTAACCGGTGTCCATACTATTTGATTCACCCTCTTCACCGGCGCATCCCTTGGCCTTCTTTGTACGTGTCCAAACCACCTAAGATGGTTCTCTACCATTTTCTCTTCAATAGGTGCCACTCCAACTCTTCCCCGTATATGTTCATTACGAATCTTATCTTTTCTTGTATGCCCACACATCCATCTCAGCATCCTCATCTCAACTACCCCAACTTTATGCTCTTGCTGTCCTTTTAAAGCCCAGCATTCACTTCCATAAAGCATTGCTGGTCTTATAGCAGTGCGATAAAACTTTCCTTTTACTTTATCTGGTACTTTCCGATCACATATAACCCCAGTAGCCTTTCTCCATTTAAACCACCCGGCCTGAATTCTATGATTAACATCCTCCAAAATTTCACCGTCCTTCTGTATTATTGATCCCAAATATTTGAACTTATCTATTTGTGGAATAACTTGATTTCCCAATTTGACCTCCAAGTTACTTCTAACTTGTCTCTTATCAAAGTTACAATGCATATATTCCGTCTTACTTCTACTCAGACGAAAACCCTTCGACTCTAAAGTATTTCTCCATAACTCAAGTTTAAAATTAATCTCTTCTCTTGACTCTGCCACAAGAACTATATCGTCCGCAAAAAGCATGCACTTAGGGATTTCTTCTTGAATAGGCTTAGTTAGAACATCCACTACTAGATTAAATAAATAAGGACTCAAGGCTGATCCCTGATGTAGACCAATCCTTATGGGAAAATCCTTTGTTTCGCCCCCAGACGTTCTTACAGTAGTTGTTACCCCCTCATACATATCTTTTATTGCCTTGATATATGCCATACGTACACCTTTCTTTTCCAAAGCTTTCCAAAACACCTCTCTTGGCACTCGATCATATGCTTTTTCTAAGTCAATGAAGACCATATGTAAGTCTCTTCTTTTAATCCGGTACCTTTCCATTAACCCCCTTAATAAATAAATCGCCTCTATTGTAGATCTACTTGGCATGAAACCACACTGATTCTCAATAATATCAGTCTCTAATCTCAACCTGTGTTCAATTACCTTTTCCCACAACTGCTTAGTTAATTTTCTATTGAACAAAAAATAAAACAATTGCAATGACCATCCTCATGATAACCTATGATCAAAGGTAAAAAGAAAACGAATTTTATCTCATTGTATATCCCCATGTAAGCTTATAAATCGTCTCTCTTGTATAATGTACAAAACTGAAGTATATATTTCGAAACACAAAGAAGACTTGGTTAGTTTAAAGAGTAAACCGTTTTATATATAAAAGTTGAAGATACTTTTTATATAAAAAAATAACATAACTTTTAGTTGCTAGCACGATCACTTTATATAAGATAATTTCACATGAAATGGCAAAATGATAACCTGAAACGATCCTCGAAATTTTGACCATGCATGCAAAATAGTTATTTACGAGGGAGGGTCTCTCTCTCTCTGGTACAAAGGAGGGGTCCATTTCGTGGTCCATCAAATGCGACTTCTATGGTGGGCGTTAAATCAATGAGACGATCCAAGAAAAATAAATGACCTTATCTGGAGGGAACATATCATCGGCTAAAGCTAACTGTCACCTTTAGTACTCTTGCCTTGTGTTTTGCCTATGTGAAATGTGAAATGTCTGCAAATTATTCATGAGTGTTCCAAGTCCTTCCCTTTATACAAACTACAAGCTTATCTGCCAGAGTGCCACCGTATTTATTAGTGGATATTATTCATCACTTTGCCTAGCGTACGTGGATATATAAAAGACGATTGGATTCTGATCTCTATCTCAACAGGACAAGAAACACTTAAACCTGGGAATAATTAAAATACTAAAATCCCATAATAATTTCAAATTATTTGCCCCCATTATTGTTTCATATATTACCACAATAGCTTTGAGTTACTTAATCCAAGGGGTAAACCTCTTTCGGCAACCTTGGGCGTGCTATGGCTTCAAGTGGCTTAGCAAGTAAGAGATCAGTCTGGGACTCAGCGACCTCAGTTGGTTGATTTGGCGGGGCACTCCAAGTGAAGCCATGGACCAACGTCGCAAGCAACATCACTGAGAGAGTGGTCCCAAGTACCACAACTGGACACCCACGTTTCCCTGTTGTGCAGCTTATGAACTGTAGATCTGTTTCTTTCTAGACCACATCGTAACCATCATCCTTGAGGTGTCGTTCTGGTTTGAACTTGAGAGGATCGTCCTCCTAAACCTTAGGGTTTCGCCCTAGCTCCTGTCTGCTCAGTAACACGTGGCTGCCCTTTGGGATGAAGTAGTTGGAAACCACCGCGTCACAAATAGAGACCTGTGGGACATTGAAAGGAGAAATAGGATGAAGGCGAAGGCTTCTCTCAAGCAAGCTTTGATTGTGTTGATGAGTTTGAGCGTGTAGAGAGCAGCTACGAAGAGCTTGGAATAAGACCAGAGGCTAAAAGAGGGAGAGAAAAAGAATATTCCATATAGACGTATATGGCTTGAAAAGCCATGGGATTAGGGTTTAGAGACTATAAGAGTGGAGGGGAAATTATTTGAGCCTGGGACTACTCTATCAAGACTTGGTGACTATTTATAGTGAAAGCTGAAATGGTAGCCGAATCAAAGGGCGGGTGAGTGTGTATGATTTCAATGCTGACGCATGGTGAAATAAATAAGGCAACCGCCGTATAGAATTTGTTCTTTTTTGTTGTTGTTATTAATAGGTGCTCAATGATTGGTGTTGCAAATCATGGACACGTGCTTTGATTTCCCTCAAGAAAAAAACATTAATTTTTAATGACAATTAATTAGTTATTATTTCTTTAACTTTGAGCCATAAAACAACCTAGTGATAATATCACCCCACCTTCCTGAAATAAAGGGATGTTAACGTTAAGCCCCATTAAACAGACTCTAACCATATATCGCTATGTACCATAGCTAGGGATGGAAACAGGCCAGGCCAGGCCAGGCTTTGGCCTTAACAGGCCTGGCCTGTTAAGTGCCAATTCGGCCTGAGCCTGACCTGTGGCCTGTTATAGGCTATTTTTTTTTTGTCTAAGTCTGGCCTGTATAAATGCCTGGCCTGGCCTGAAGCCTGTTTAAAAAGCCTGATTTTTTTAATTATACTAATAGGCTACTTAACAGGCCTTCATAACAGGCTTTCGTAACAGGCCCTCATAACAGGCCCCCTAACAGGCCTGTTAAAATAAAATTCAATAATAAAATGTATAATAATACATATTAATTTAATGGTTTGACTCTTGTATTGTGTTCAATATGTGGTAGATTTAACACTCATTTATTATATTTTAATATTAAATAAATTTTGACTAACAGGCCCAGACCGCCTGACAGGCCTAACATGCTTCGTAAGAAGCCTGAGCCTGGCCTCTTAAGAAGGCCAGAGGCCCCTGACAGGCCGCCTGGCCTGTTTCCATCTCTAACCATAGCAATAGGTATATGCCCGCATGAACCGATCATTTAAAGAGGCCGAAAGTCATCGTATAATGATGAGCACGAGGATGAAAAGGATTTTAGCAAGTCCCTCCATTTTTGGAATTAGTTCGAACTAATCCAAATGTTACAGAAAGTATAACATTTGGGGTCCAAATGCAAATAAGAAAGAGTATGGGCATTAAATGTAATATACCCATTATGTTCAAAGTGCTTGGCGGGAAGAATTACTATGATCACAAGGGAAGAGAGCAAATAGGCAACGGGCAGTAAATGCCTATATATGTACATAATAACATTCAGTTAGGGAGTCCCTCCTCCAAGCTCTCTCCTCTCGACATGTTTTTTTTTTTTATTCTCTTCGATGCATTTGTTGCAAAACGTAAGTAGAATTTTAAATTGGTATTCTGATTTTTCATGATTACTTTTTATGTCAATAAGATTTTAAGTATTTTCGAAATCCTTTGCCAATCTATAAACATCATTGCCACTATATATATATATATATATATATATAAAATTACTGCCTTAAAAAAATAAAATAATTATATTGCAAGCTACCCTCAACTTTCAATGCACTTGTATGGTTTTCAATATTTTTTAAAATCACATGAAATTTAAAAACGAATTACCAATTGTTCTAAAAAAAATCACATTGATAAATATTAAACTAACACCAGTTGTTCATTCTACTTTTTTATAATATAGAATAAAATACACCAACATTAATTATATTCCCTCTATATATTCTATCTTAATAATATCATAGGGATTTCTCTTTTGTTTTGAAAAATTATATAGATATATTTGAAATCAAAAGTTACTTTTTCATTAAAATTCTATTTCCCTCCATCTAACTATTAATTAATTACAGTATAGGTTATTTAAACAGTAAAAGGGGTATATTATAATTAAACAAAATACATATAAGAAATATCAGAGGATTTTCATCTATAAAAAATCCACGTGATATGATAGAGCACTCCGGAGAATATTATAGCATATAGTACAAATATGGATTCAAATACATAAAAGTAAAATGGTGATCACCATGTTATGAGAGACTGACTACTTTCACCAGACTTAACCTCTTATTATTCTATTGGCTTACATATTAATATTATAGTAGATAGGTTTAATTAATCTAAGAGGTAAACCTCATTTGGCAACCTTGGTTTTGCAACGAGCACAAGCGGGTGAACGATGAAAGGTTCAGTCTCAGACTGAACCAATTCAACTGGTTGGTTAGGTGAATCAGTCCAAGTGAATCCATGGATCAACCTCGCAAGCAACATCACTGAGAGAGTCGTCCCAAGCATCACTCCTGGACACCCACGCTTTCCTGTTGTGAAAGATATGAATCGAAGATCTGTTTCCGTTAAGAACACGTCAGAAGAACCTTTATCCATGAGGTGTCGTTCTGGCTTGAACATAAGAGGGTCCTCCCAAACCTTAGGGTTTCGCCCTAGCTCCTGTCTGCTTAGTAACACGTGGCTTCCCTTCGGTATGAAGTAGTTGGAAACCACGGTGTCACACATAGGCACGTGAGGGACGTTGAATGCAGCAATGGGATGAAGGCGAAAGGCTTCTCTTAAGCAGGCTTTGATGTAGTTGAGTTTTGGTATGTCTGATTCTTCAACAAGCCTGTGTTTGCCTACTACTTTGTCCAATTCTTCTGTGGCTTTTTGAAGAAGTTCTGGCTGCTTCATCATTTCCGCGAGTGCCCATTCTACGGCGTTCGATGGATTGTCCACTGTTGCAAACATAAGTTCCTGCAGAATAAATAAAGTTCCGATTAAATTATAGATAGACCAATCTTGTTCATTCTTAAATATTTCGAAAAGCATTAGAAAACTGAAAGTTGTATCCAGTAGACATGATTTTTAACTGGAATTTGAGCTTTGATTTCCTGCATGGTCAATAGGGATTTGTTGTCATCAGGCTTATCCTTGAGAGAAATCATGACATCAAGCAAGTCTTCAGTTTTAGTTTTGGTGCCATCTTTCCACTGTTTGAATCTTGCTTCAATGATGGGGTCGTGATACTTATTCACTGTCCTTATAGCATTCTTCAACTGTCTCTCATGTCCATCCAAGTCGAGTCCCCTCAACCAGGGCACGAAGTCAGAAATACAGAAGGCATATAAGTATTTGAGCATTGTGAAGAGTGCACCCACGTGCTCTATTTCCTCAAATCCTGGCCCTCCATCCTGACTACCCTCCCCGAAATACCTGTTACAGAAATATAAAACATAAATTATTAAGGCATGTTTGATTAGTCTTTAAGGTGAACAAGTATTTCATTCATATATAATTATTGATTTCTTGTTGGTGGTGTTAATTAAGCATTTTGAACATCAAAATCAAATCATGGTAGTTAAGGGTGTTTCCACAACACTTTCAGAATATGCATAATTCCTCTCAGGTGCTACGACATCAAGTTTTCTAGTAATTACTTGTTCTCGAAAGTTCTAGTTTTTTTTTTTGTTTTAAACAAGAAATATACAAGGCTTTTTCCTCAAAGATTGTGGTACCTACCCAAGTACCACAACCATCGTTCGTAGTCGACCATGGGCAGATTGAAGTAATTCATGTTATTTAGTTATTATTATTTATATTAATACGTATATACCAACTAATTGGTTTTCATTTGATATTTTATAATAAAAATAATATTGAAGAGTAAGTTGATATACGTAACTTCATTGCACGCATTAAAACGAACGCATACAAAGTCTGTAGCTATCTTAAAGAAATCGTATTTGTTTTTTTTTTACTATGTGGGACGTTATAATATATATATAAAAGACATGGAAAAGTATTGGATATTACCTTTTATTGAAGATCATTTTCCTTATGGCATTCCCACAGAAATGCTGAGCAGCGATCCTCACATTCACGAGACCTGCTTCATTGTTATTCAGACTCATGTAGACGTAGCGCACGAGGTTATCAGCTTCCGCCATTCTTTTTTCATGAAGCCACCTGTGCTTCGCCGGAGAAAGCAAGTCCTTGACTATCATCTTCATCTTCTTCCATTGCTCTCCGTACGGCACGACGACCGTCGTCAAATAGCCACGTGAGAGGAGATGAGTGGCCATGCTGAGAGGCCTTGATGCAAAAATATCGTCTTGTTTCTTCAAGAACTCGCAGGCTATAGAAGGGTTAATCACCGGAATCACATGAACATTGCCCAGCTTGATACATGCAATTTCAGTGTTTAAGTTTTTCATGAGCTGGTGTATCCATTTGGACGCAGTCTTCTTGCTTGAAAGCATTTCAGGTAAATTACCAATAATAGGCCATGGTTTGGGACCTGGGGGAAGTTTGTGTTTGTGGAGTAGTGTAGGGGTAGAGTGAGGGTAGTTTAAGGTTTGGACAATGAATCTGAAGAGATAAATTATGAAGGTAATGAAATAGGACCAAAGTGGTGAAATGAAGGAGAAGAGAGCTCTAGACTCCATGGGGCTTGAAAACACTTGCAGAACGTGGTATAATGGTTTTGGTTTGGTTGATATGCTTTGGTCCCTTTGCCACTACTTATAATGGTTTAATTTGTTGCCACCAACCCAAATTTTACTTTCTATTGAGGCGAGGCCTTCACTATTGAGGCGGCGGCCATGCATAATATTAGACATGACTCTCACATAAACATCCCCATTTTTTATATTAGAAATATATATTAAAATTTATTAAAATTTTTAGAGATATATATATTCTCTTTTTATTAAAATTGACTTTAATCAATTTAATATAATTTCTTAAAACATTATGTACCTTTAACATATTCTTTAATTACTCAATATATGACTTCTATATTTTATTTAAATATAATATCTTATTTATATTAAATATCTTATCATCTGAAATGTGAGTGAGAAAATAAATTGTAAAAGTAATTAATATATTTCTATTAAATGTAAGTGTCTCTTAATAAAAATTTAAAATTTAATTTATCATATTAAGGATAAATTTTTTCCGTTAGACCAAACTCTAAACTCCAAATTTTCTCTCTCCCTCTTTTAGTTATACAATGTTATATTTTTAAAAATATAAAATTTAAGTTAAATTGTTTATATATCTATTTATATCTAGTTTATATGTAAATATAAACGCACATATATCATTTAACACAATATAAAATGATAAGTATATATATTAAAATTTATAAATTTTAATTTATATTATAAAAGTTTATATGAATATGTATATATTTTAACAACTAACTAAAACATTTGACGTAACTGCACCTCAAAAATGACTCTACGCTCTGAATTTAAATTGACGTGGGTGCTTAAAACTCATATGATAAATTTAATTATATTAAAAACTAAATTAATATTCTAATTATTTTCTTTAATCATTCTCTTTCTTTTGTTTTATTATTATTAACACTTGAAATAATATCAATAAGAATAATTTAAAATAGTTAATAAATATAATAAATAAATTTTATATTTAAAATTGAAAATAATTTTTTAACTAATTTATATATTAAAAATTAAAAGAGTATTAAATTTAAATTGTTTCTATCAACAAGTAACAGTTTCACTAGAATGGATTTTAATTGCTCTGAGTTGAATCAAACCATTTTAATTCTAACTTGATCAAATAAATTTAAACAGCTTCCGGTTAATTTAGACCACAAATTATGTAGAGGGGACAGGCAGAGAGACGTGAGATGGACGGGAGCTGCTATTCGATCTACATCCACAAGGTTCATGCATCAAGTAAGGGCGGCCTATGTCCATATTTTCTTAAACGTTTTCCCACACAAACACTTGTTTATTTTTTTTCACTTTATAATAGCCTCTTTAGATAGATTTTTTTAAAAAAAAATTATTAAAAAATTTGAACAGGTTTTAAAAAATAATTCATAGAGAAAAATTTATAGAAAAAAAATAATTTTAAATAAATATTTAAATAATTATTATCAGAAAAATTTTTATAATTAGTAAATTATTAAAAAGAGTATAAGATAAAAATAAAAAAAATTACCCACAGAGTCACTTCCAACCTATTACTGTTCATCTTCTTTCTTTTTATTCTTCCACGATAGTATGCTTCAAAATAGGATGACGGCAAGAGCAACTCCAACGGTAAAGTAATGACTATCATTGTTCATCTTCTTCCCTCAACGGAAGGGTTGTCAGGAAGAGCGACTCAGTGGTAGAGTAAGATGGCGGTGGTAGCAGAACCATAACTAGCGGTGACGACAACATTGAGGTGACAAAGAAGAGAAAGAGATTGTTAGAAAAAATAAAGATAAAATAGTAATTGAATAGTTCATAAGTTCTTTTATTATTCTAAAAGTTATTCCCAATAATTTATTTAAAACTATAGTTTTAAAACTATAGATTGATTTATAAATACTTTTGGACAAATATAACTATTTATTTTAAAATTTCTCAAAAAATTTGAGATAGAAACTCTTTTAAAACTTTAGTTTAGAAGTTATCTAAACATGCATTATGTTTTATGGCCTTAAAATCGTACACCTCCCATCCTTAATAAATTATAATAAAAACTTAAATTTAATATTAAATATAAGACTTTAATCTATTTTATATATAATATTTATTATTTTTGTCTAAATTAATTTATTCTACTTATAAACTGACATATAATATAATGTAATATATGAATATTTTGAACAAATTATATCATATTTATTATAATTAACTAATTTATTTATCTTCTTTTATCTACTTAAATCAGTTAATTATATTTTATATTAAGGATATGACGTGATATTGTTTTGTTTTTGTATAGACTGATATTTAGGCATTGTTTGGTTAGAGGTTTTTGGAGGGGATATAAGTGTATTTGATTGAAAAAAATAGAGGGAGGGGAGGTAAATTTTTTTATCATTATATGGTCTCCTTCCTTCCAAAAGTGGGAATTTTTAAAAAGGAGAGAATTTTTTTATCTCATTTTGACTAAATTATCCTTTATATATTTTTAATATTCCAATTGTACCCTCATAAGTTTATACACTTTTTTTTCATTCTCCTCACACATGATTTTTGCTTTGATTGCTAAAGCTTAATAAGTATGGTAAATGATTTATATATTATATTAACATATATAATAATTATAAAATTAATGAGAAACAATGTTAAAATTTTATCATTTTTTTAATTTTATTATATATATATAAATGGGATAAAATTTTTTAAGATTTATAAATAAAGAAATAATAATTTTGATGTGAATATTGTAAATAAATTTAAATAAAAAAATAATAGTATATTTGTTAACTTTTAATTAACTCTCCTCCCATCCCCTCCTCTCTTGAACCAAATAAAACATATCATTTCTTCTCCCCTACCTTTATACCTACAACCTTCTCTTTATAATTATTATGCAATTAAAAAAAAAATTAGATGTGAAAACATAAAAAAAAGGGTTTAAGGGTATATTTGGAATATTAAAAAAAGCTTAGGGGCATTTTAGTCAAAAGGGGGGTAAAATTTTCTTTCTCCTCCAAAAAACCCCACTTAAGGGGAAGGGACCACAAAAAGACAAAAAATCTCCCATCTCCTCCCCTCCATTTTCCCCAATCAAACACACTTTTCCCTCTCCTCCCCTCCCCTCCAAAACCCTCCAACCAAACAAACCCTAAATAAACCGTTTAAAACGATAATCATAATATATTACAATTTTAATAAAAAAGGCAAGTGCTCTGTAGGAATTTCGACAGGATCGTTGCTATATAACTGACCTCCCGACAATCCTACAACAGATTGCAAGCGTTTCAAAATCAACTTTAACATTTTTCAAAATAACCAAAATCTTATCTATAGGCTAGATGGAGTATCTAAGCTTCAAACAAAATAATACAAGTATTTCAAAAATTATAATTATATCAAAAGGATATTTGTCAAAAATCAATGCTTCGGATCGAACATGAGGTTATTCACTGCTCAACTAGAGGAATATGGTCAACTACACTATCTGAAGCCAAATAATCTACCCGCGATACATAGTCTACGAGGATAAATAACCAAGCGTAGCATGAGGCCAGGAAAACACGTAGACACAGTCCACGAGGGTAACTAACCAATCCGGCGCGGCTTGAAATCACGAAAATAGGCGCATGTATGAGACCCACGAATAACTGGCGTGAGTACGAGACTCACGAATATCCATCAAGCTCTATTTTAACTATGGTGGACCAAGGACTAATAGTACTACTGTTAGTAACCATCGTTCTGTATTTTGTCCTTTCTGAAAACCTTTCCAACATGCATGGGGTCCCTTTTTACATGTAATGATCACAATACTTTCTAATGCAATAATCTTCAATAAGAATACTTTGAAATTTGCAAAACCCCAGTATGAATGTTTAAAATACAATATCAAATGATTTATTTAAAGCATATGGAACAATTATCTAAATTATGAAATCCACATAAGAATATTTCATTGAGAAAATTAATTCAATATAACATTTCTAACAATCTTTTTCTAAAACTCTCTTTATTCAGTTTCTCACATAAACTTGGTTACTTAATAACTAAATTGAAAGAAAAACTATTTCTAACAATTAAAGTCATGAATTTATATAACTTACTTGTCACGACCCAAAATTTGGACCGTGACTGGCACAGAATATGAATAGTTTCATATTCCGAAAGTCTAAAACTTTAAATAAAACGTTTTGAAATAGAACTATAATAAATTGTATCTCATAAATCAACAGAATCTTTTTCAATGACTATGTTGAGCATTTACCTTCTTTTCAGAATCATACAAACGCTTTCTAAATAATAATTTCATCAAAAGTGGTTTTGTAAAAAAAATGACGCTTCGGATCGGCAACGAGGCTCTTCACTACTCAGCGGGAAAGTTAGGGTCACCTGCACTATCTGAGGCCAAATAAGCTACTCGTGAATAACGTCTCAAAACATGATTTAAAAGAATGTGGAAATAAATAATGCATAATCGTTTTAAAAATATATTTTATAATATTTCGTAATCTGATGCAAATCTTTCCGTAAACATTTGTATTTCAGGGGAAACAATAATCTGAATGAACCATTTCAAATCAATCTGAAAATAACCATTTCAATCCAATTGTTTAAAAACAATCCTTTTAAAACCATAATCTTTCTGTAGGATTTCAACAGAACAAAAACAGATGTGGACACACAGTCAACGAGGGTAACTAACCGTTCTGGTGGCTCGAAGCCACTAACTGTCGCGAGAATGAATCCCACGAAATAATTCTGGTGGCTCAAGGCCACAAACTGTTGCGAGAATAAATCCCACGAAATAATTCTGGTGGCTCAAGGCCACAAACTGTCGCGAGAATGAATCCCACGAAATGATTTTGGTGGCTCAGGGCCACAAACTGTCGAGCTCGAGTAACCAAGGTGCACCAAGGACTAACAGTACTGCTGTTAGCAACCAGCATTCTGTATTCCATCCTAAAATGTTTCCATAATGCGTGGGGTTTATTTCACATGAAACAATCTCAATTGTTTCAATGCCATAATCATTGGTAAAATCACTTTAACTTTTCAAAACCCCAGCATGTACATTTGAAATCAAATTACTATGAAAACATATGAAATTCGCATAAGAATATATTTCATGAATAACAACAGTTCAATGCAACTTTTGCCAAACTCTTTTCAAAAGCCTCTTTATTCATTTTCATACATAATCATAATTCCTTTGTAAACCAATCGAAAGAAAATCATTTCTAACGATTTAAACCATACTTTTGTAAAACTTGTTTTTCGTAATTCATATTTGAAATTCAACATTTGAAATGACAATGCATTTGAAAATGTAAATTTTAGGGAACGTTATTCACTCACCTGCCATGCTCCTAAACCGTTACTCTTTTCAGCCAAACACTTACGTTTATTCCCACTTCCCAATTTCCTGGCAATCCCAGAACAACACATTTCATAAGCTGACACTCGAGAACCATATTTCAAATATACGTAATATTCATAACAATCATAACTATCATCAAAACTATGATTAGAGAAGAAGAATCCCGAACCATAAACCATCTTAAATTCTTCAAGATTTTGAACTTAAACAACACTATAAAGTCACTTTTCCATAAGTCCTAACAATACACTTTACATGCAAATAACTTTCCCTCATTACTTTACTCCATACCTGAATTACCTTTACGGACAATTAAAAGCACCAAAATAAGGAGTCCTCTTTTCCATTTATCCTTCAATGTGATTTTAAAGAAAAATTATCCAGCTTCAATAATACTATTCCAACGTCATTTTGAGCCTTAACACATGGTGTAACAGTTTAAACCTCCAACTTTATAAATATTACTCTAAACAGTGATTCTAAATCAGTTTACAGATATATATATATATGTATATATATAACTCAATGTCTCCTGTCCACGTGCATAACAACAGTCCTTAAATATGTCATAAAAACTCGTATATACATCTATATATATCCGTGCAACTTCTCAAACCAGAACAATGGCAGCCAAACTTTCCCTACAGTCGCAATACTTATAACCACTAGAGGGGCACCATTCTAATCCCTCACACACACACACACACACACACACACACACACACACACATATATATATATATTCATAATTCACTCCTTCCAATCAGTACATCCACGCACATACACATAATCTGTCTAGAAACAATATCACAGCACACATAATCTTCTCTCTTTTCTTTCTTTTCTCAACTAAATCAAAAAGCTACCATATGTCACTGACAGAACAACAGTCAACAATGTCCTAATCTCTCCTTAATTCTATATCTTCCTAATTTCCAATTCATATATGTATATACATACGCCATGAAACTCCCCCCCAAACAGCACACCCCATAAACTTCAGGACAGCAGCAGAATCCTCTGAGTACTAATTCATGTCATCATATAAGTATACACACAGCAAGATATATATATATATATATTCTATCCAATCAATCCATTTATGGCATGCTTCTGTCTCCTCTTTCATTGACCACATTACATATATTTATATATATATATATATTCTTACACAGAGCACACATACGCAATATATACATGTCATTCAAGGCAGCAGAAATGCTTATCCTCAAAAGCCCATTTTTATTCAACCCAAGGCACCAAAACCCGACAGCAACAGTATACATACAATGGTAGCCATATCCACACAACATCCTAACCATTCATGCACCCCTTCATCTCTTCTGTTCCACACACACATACACACAAACAGAGCATAACATATGCATATATATACTATTCAAAAGCCTTTCCTCACAGCTTCAAACACGCATTTAACAGAAAGACTCACGTCCCAAAGCCTTCATAGCACACACCACATTTAACCTCTAGTTTAATAAATCAATCGCAGCTGAATGAAATCAAAGAGGAATAGAGGAGCCAGAGGTTGAAAATGAAAACCAAGACTCACCTCAATGATCAACGGCGATGACTTGCACAGCGACGGTGATAGGAAGGAGGTTGGGAATCTAGACTTGCTACAGTGTTACAGGGTACAGATCATCGATGACAGTAGCACCACCTCAATGGTGACAGCGACTCGACACAGAGGACATCGTTAACTTCACCTCAGCAGCCCAATTCTTCTATTTTTCATACTCTGTCTCGCCATCGATTGAAGCCTAAAATGGAACTCGATATATCACCCCAGAGGAATGATGACAACCAGCAGTGATGGAACAACACGGCATAGACACTGGCAGAAGTAAGGCTTGTGTACACGATATCGTTCGCATGAAATTTCTCCCTGCTCTCCCTCTGACTCCTGTCTGCACCGCCGCGAGTTCCAGAAGAGGAAGAGAAAGAAAAGAAAAATAAAATGGTGAAGGAGGTACAGTCTGAAGAGTAAAATGGGGGAATGGCAATTCTGTGATTTCACGTGCCAGAAAGAAAGAGAAAAAAAAATCCTCAGTTTTGTAGTCTACAGGATTCGAACACAGGCTATTGACTTCAATTTCTACCTCCTGACCACTCTGCTAATGACTCTTTATTGAAATAGTCTGCACCCAATATAGATATATCCCTTATTAACTTAAATTTTAAAATATACAAATTCTTAAGCCATAACATTACTTTTCATAAATTGTATTTAAAAATTAACACTTTAAATGAAATACATCAAATAATAAGTTATTAATAAAAATATTATTTTTAAGTGATGTTATTCACTCACCTGCCACGCTCCTAAACCTTTACTCTTTTCAGTTAAACAACTTCTAATTATTTTCACTTCTCAATTCCCTGATATCCCAAAAATAATATATTAACATTCTAATTAAAGCTTCAACAGAAATAAATCATCCTTAATCTAATATTTTAATTAATTACACACTATCAACCATTACACAAAAATTCAATACATAAGCTCCTAAACCATCCACCAATCACTTCCTTAATCTATAACCAATCAGAGAGGCATCATCACTGACATGTCTTAGCCACGACTAAATTGATTAAAACACTTATTCATTTCTAAATAAACCTTAAACATGACCTTTGCACAGATTTATAATCTCCAAAATTCATCTCTAACATGTTCATATAAATAGGCCACGACATAGGAAATAAATCAAGCTCGAATTCCCATACCATTGATTCTAACACGTCTTTAAATATTTCCTAGCTGCGGTTTATATCCACTTAGTATACTTATGTCAAATATTCTTTAGATATCCATCAAATATTCTTTCTCATGCAACCGATTGGCACATATTCCATTTAATTTCTTTAGCATTTGAGCACTTGTATATTTTCTAAAAGTTCGGGCAGCAACTCCTTGTGACTGCCAAGCTTGCAAATTTTGAAAATGTACTCCTATCCACAAAATGCTCTTCTAAACACTTTGGGAGACCAAAGTTTAAAATAATTTAATTGTCTCCTATTCAGAATTCATTAACAAAAACACTAACCAAATGGATGAATATCATCCCAGAACAACTTTAAATTCATGAAACCTTCGATTTAATATATTATTAAGTATGTTTACTCCCTTTTATTTTTTTTTTCAAATAACAAGATGGCATACCCATCAAAACTGAGAGTCCCTGTTTCATTAATTACTACCCAAGCACAATCATAGCAGTGTACATAGGACATATATATATATATATACATACATTTATTTTGACCAAGCTTCAATCTGCCCAGCCCTTCTCTGAATGTTAGAGACTTAAACTAGAATGCATATGTATAGCAATGCAAGCTCACAGTGGACACACAGCACAACACACTCAACCCAGGCGTAAATCACAATAATATCACCATCCTCAATTCACACACCAACCAAAACAGTGAGGGAACAACAACGTTCTGGTGCAATCATGAAAAATGAGGAAGGTATGAAAAGGAAAGCAGAGGAGAAAGAAGAGATTCGAACAACCCTAAAGAAGCAACACATGCTAGAAGAAAAGGAGATGGACGGCATTCCCACACACTAACTCATACACCGCCAACGAATGAAAGAAGAAGAACCAAGCTTAATCAGTTTCTAAATATATTTATCTACCATAAAAATTGAATTATAGAGAAGAATCAAAGCTTCAACCCCATAAAGTCAATATCTGTCTATCGCCCAACTCCAACATAATAGAGAAGAATATGATGCAACACATTTCAAAATTAAAGCTTGATTTTATGTCCTTAAACTTCATTCCTTACTTAATTAGAAATTAAATCTCAAGCCCCAAATTTTAATCGATTCAAAATCGCATGAACATAGGAGGTTCACATGCTCTGACCAAAGCCCACGATTTGTTCCATTTCAAGTCACAAAGCTTAAATCCTTTCTCATTATCACTAAATCGACCATATTTCACTCAAAATATCGACTTTAATAATCCCCCTACATCAAAAGAATCATAGGAGACGGAGCTAAAGACGGAGTTAAAGAACTCACTTCAGTTGGTTGACGCTGCTATGAATTCGATCTCCCTCTTCTGAGCACTGCTTCGGCATCACGTTCCCTTGGTCCAACACTCCCCTGCTCTCTCGCTCTTGCCTCTTTCTCTTGCTCAACTCTTAGAAATAAGGAAGACGAGGCAGATGATAATGGCACCACATGGCAGAGAAACTGACTAAAGCAAGGTGATGGCAGCGTCTGGTCACACGGTAGCAGTTTACCCATGGCGTGAAGCCGTCCTCACTGCTCTCTCATTGACTCTCGCTATGTCGCTGCTGAAGCCAGAGGAAATGGAAGGAGGAGGTACAGTTCTACAGAAAAAGGTAAGAGGGGCAATTTGGTAATTTCACACGTTAAAAATTAAACTCTTTCACTTAGGGGAAAGGAACAATGGGCTTCAGGTGATGATTTCTCTAAATGGCAAAAATTGCCTGTAGATGTTCTTCTACCACCTAAGTGGACTGGATCTAAAAATGTTTGGGATCCAATCAGGTGCATTATTGTTTTTCTTTCTAGACCTTTTGCAGAACTTTGATTTATTTGAAAGTCAGATGATTATTCCTTTGGCATATGAATCAAATATATACACAATTCTTAGGGATAAGATGAGATATTCTAAGAGTTTAGCTGTACAAAATCAAATCTCTTAGAACTATACCTATATCAAATCTGATCTGATTCTAATAATAATAATAATAATATCTCTAACTATAATATCCTAATATTATTATATTAGTAATACCAATATTATAATATTATACTATTACTACACTCCTCCTCAAGTTGGATCATAGATATTGACTATGTCCAATTTGCCTATAAATCGCTCAAAAATTTCTTCTAGTAATCCCTTGATAAGAATATCTGCAGTTTGTAGTCTTGTAGGTATGTAGGTGAGACACATAATCCCATCTCCTACTTTCTCATGAATAAAGTGTCTGTCCACCTCCACATACTTCATTCTACTATATTGGATAGGGTTCAAGGCCATGTTTATGGCGGCCTTGTTGTCATAAAACAGCTTCAATAGAGCATCTATCTTCAAACGGACTTCTTCTGCAACTCTTATTAACCATAACCCCTCCATGATTCCTTGAGCTAGAACTTTATAATTCTGATTATGCACTACTTTTAGCCACAATTTTTTGTTCTTAACTCTACCAAGTGACAAGAATTCCCCACATAAATGTGCAATAGCCTGAGGTAGATCGACTATCTTCTTATGATCCTGGCCAATCGGCATCTGTGTAGATTTCTACTGATCTATTGTTACACCTTTTGAATAATAGACCACGACTAGGAGTACCTTTTAGGTATTACAGTATCTTGTAGGATGAGTCCATATGTTTTTTCCTTGGATCATGCATATGTTGACTGGCCACACTTACTGCAAAAGCAATATCAGGACCTGTGTGTGAGAGATAAATTAGTTTCCCAACTAGCCGTTGGTATTTTTCCTTGTTTGTTGCCATTTCATCCTTATCTCGTTTCTTCTATTTTTTAGCGTCTATCAGTTTCTGCTACAGATTTCTTGTTCTTTTGTTTCACTGTGTTGATAAGTACTCGGTTTACACCCAAGCATTCCTGTTTCTTTGAGTAGATCAAGGACATAGTTTCTTTGAGATACATAAATACCATCATTGGATCTTGCTACTGTTATACCAAAGAAGTATTTCAACTTACCAAGGTCTTTGACCTCAAATTCACGGTTTAATGCCACCTTGACTCGATCAATCTCCTTAGTATCATTTTCTGTAACAATAATATCATCCATATAGACAATGATAACAGTGATGAGACTATTATATCGAGATACAAACATAGTGTGATCTGATAAACTTTTCTTATACCATTCAGCCCTGAGAACACTAGAAAATCTATCAAACTAGGCATGTGGTGACTATTTCAACCCATAGATAGATTTTTTAAGTCTACACACTTGATTCTTTCTTCCTTCTTCAAAACCTGGTGGGAGTGTCATATATACTTCTTTCAAATCTCCATTGAGGAAGGCATTCTTAATATCCAGTTGTTCTAGTGGCCAATCTAAGTTTGTTGCCACCGAGAGAAGAACCCGTATGGTATTGAGTTTAACAACATGTGCAAAGGTTTTGTTGTAGTCAATACCCTATGTTTGAGTGAACCCAGAGCAACTAGTCTAGCCTTCAACTTATTTAGAGTACTATCAGCATTATATTTGGGAGTGAACACCCACTTGCAACTTATGGGTTTTATTCCTGAAAGTGTTTGCACTATTTCCCAAGTCTCATTTCTCTCCGACGCTTGCATTTCTTCAAACACTACATGTTTCCACTTCAGGACAACCAATGCCTCATGTACATTGTTAGGAATCTTGATGCTGTCAAGGTTAGTCACAAAAGCATGGTAACTTGGAGTAAGAGAGGCATAAGAAATAAACTTTTTGATAGGATGCTTTGTACATGTCCGTGGTGGTTTTCTCAATGCAACGGGAAGATCCAGAGTAACGTCATTAGCCTCACCATGTTTAGGATCTGCCAACGGTTCAAGAACTGGCTTTGCCTCAGAGATATGATGGTTGTGGCCTCTATGATGTCAGCGTTCCCCATCTTTATTATTTAGATCTGTCTGGAGTCTGTAAGGGTTAATGTGGTGTGGGGAAATGGGTACAATAGGTTCCACAGGTTGAGATTCATTCCAACACTCCCCCTGAATCGAAGACTTGGGATAATATGACTTGTGCTCAACGAAGGTGATATCACGGTACAAATAGGTGTTTGGACACAGGATCAAAATATTTGTAACCTTTTTGGGAGGAGGAGTAACCCAAGAAGACACACTTCTTGGCATGGGGATGGAACTTTGAGGGAGGATGATTAAGATGGACTAGAACATTGCATCCAAAGACACGTATCGGAAGAGAAGACTATGAGAGACAACATGAGTTTTTTGCAATTTCTCAATTGGAGAGGTGAAGGGAAGAATGTGACTAGGAAGACAATTAATGAGCTGAATAGCGGTTTGGATGACATCCCTGCAATAAAACAAATGAACATGACACTGAAATAAGAGAAAATGTGTTTAATTTTACGTTCCGCAACCTCATTTTGTTGATGACTATACATACAACTACTGTTATGAACAATTCCTTTAGCAGACAGGAAAGAGTGAAGAGAATCATTGAAGTATTCAGTGTCATTATCGGTGTAAAGGACTTTGATGGAGGTATTAAATTGGTTTTGGACAAAACTGTAGAATTCGATAAAGACATTGGTGACCTCAGATTTTTTTTTTAAGAGATAGACCCAACATATGTGGGTATGATCGTCAATAAACGTGATAAAATATTTGGACCGAGTGCGATTAGGGATCTTAGAGGGACCCCAGGCATCACTATAAATAATGGAGAAAGGGGAAGACGGTTTATATTGAACAGGAGTAAATGAAACACGGTGATGTTTAGCAAGGGCACAAGTATCGCAAAAAAAGAAACTTTTATTAATAGATAGCTGGGGAAACAGCTTTTGTAAATAGTCTAGGATGATCTATTCTTTTATGCTATAATAGAAAAATGTCCTCATCAGAGGCTGAGGTAGAGGTGCTGATCCCAGAACATAATACACTCACAGTAGATATGTCGAGGTAGTAAAGACCATCATACTCCTTAGCAGAACCAGTCATCTTCCCTAATGTGAGATCCTGGAAAACATAATGAGTAGAGTAAAAGTAAGCCGAGCATTTTGCTTGTTTGGTCAATTTGCTAATAGAAAGCAAGTTACAAGCTAAATGAGGAACATGAAGTACTGATTCAAGATACAAAGAGTTTGAAAGAGTCATAGAACCGATGCCTGTTGTAGATGAAGGAGTCCCTGTAGTAGTAGTAATTTTCTTATTTCCTGCTAGAGGGTGGTAGGTGACAAACATCTTTGCATTTGATGTCATGTGATCAGAGGCCCCTGTATCCACAATTCACTTTAAGGAAAAAGGGAGGTATGTAAAGCAACGGGAACTATACCTCTATGAGCCATGGACGTAGACCCGTGAGGCTTTTGTTCAGCTTGAAGAGTTCTGAACATACTTGCAATCTGATTGAGTTGCTTTTGGTTGAAAGATGTAGATGACTCATATGGGGATAGTGCACATGCTAATTCAATGAAGACCTGGTGATCCTGAGGTTTGTTTTTACGAGGCTTCCAATCAGCTCGCTTGCCATGGATATCCGAACATTTTTCACGAGTATGTCCCACCTTCTTACAGTGTTCACAGGTGGGTTGAGACTTACTAGAAGCATAAGGAATGTCATGCTTGCTTACAAAGGCAGTGGAATTAGGAAGATGTTGTTTAGAGTCAATAGGCATAGTCTCACGTATGGACTCTTCTATACGTACCTCATCATAAGTTTCCAGGAGTGATGGTAGCGTGGTATTGCTGAGAATTCTGGCCCTGACAGCATCAAATTTAGCATTCAGACCAGCAAGAAAAAGAAGTATCCTACCTTTTTCAATCCTCTTCTGGTTACAGACGACATCTATAGGAGTGTCCTATTCATCGTCGTCAAGAAGGTCCAGTTCTTGCCACAATGCAACAAGATCAAGCCAGTATTTCTGCACTCCACGGGTCCCTTGAATGCACCGCCATATACTACGTTGTAGATTGAACATGCGTGAATGGTCTTTGGTGACTGAATATGAGTCATGGATAGCTACCCAAATGTCTCGTGCTGTGGGTAGATACAGGAAGCTTCGTTTGATGTTGGGAGACATGGAATTGATAAGCCATGAAGAAATCAAGTGGTTGTTGATAGTTCATTGTTGCAACTCGGGAGAAGTTTCATTCACTAGTTTTTTCGCATCACCGGTCAGATAGGCGAGTTTGTCGCGGCCACCGACTACGTGCTTGATCGCCTGAGCCCAGTCTTGATAATTAGTCAAGGTGAGCTTGACAGAGACAATTGAAATAGGGACACTTGATGCCCCATCGACGCCTACACTCGACCTGTAGGGAGTATCGATGTTTTTCCTCAGGTCGGAACCTGCAAACGACATGGAAGGGTTGCAGGAGCAGGTTGCAGTGACTTCAAGGTAGCTCGAACAATGCTGGCTTTGATACCATGCAGAACTTTGATTGATTTGAAAGTCCGATTATTATTCCTTTATAATATGAATAAAATATATACACAATTCTTGGGGATCAGATGAGATACTCCAAGATTTTAGCTATACAAAATCAAATCTCTTATACCTACACCTAAATCAAATTTGATCTAATTCTAATAATAATAATATCTCTTAACTATAAATCCTAATATTATTATATTAGTAATACCAATATTATAATATCAGAATATTACCACACTTTTTCTTGATATGAGAGTTTTATCATATAATGAGGCTATTATTGATGTGAGAAATATTCTTTAGGTCTTCATGTTCTGCACCAGAGGAGCTAAGGAATTGGAAGATCTTTCGAAATCCAGCAAAGCTATGATCATTGTATCTGTTCACCTGTTATGTTTGGGATAGACTTTAAAGCTAGCCTTGCAGTCCAAGGGATTGAATGCTCCCAAGATCTTCACAATCAAAAAAAGAAATCTTTCTTTTTTGTTTTCCCTCCCACAATTTTATGACTTCTGGGGAAGAAATCATCATTAACATTACACTTTCGAGATGAGTCATCTAATGCCTGTTGTCACGTTTCTCTCCAATGTTCCTGTTAAGATTTAGTGTGATGATTCTTGAATCATTCGGTCCACCCTGAATTTTTGCCAGATTTTAAAAAGCGAAGATTTACAGAAAATAATATGTCAGTCCAAGAATTAGAACCTTCAGGCCTTGATGCTCTTGCTAATGTGGCAGTGTTGGGAGATAGTCTCGGGGTTCCTTCTTAGTCATCAGCTGGACCCACCACCAAACATCCTAGACATCGTCCCGGTTGCATCTGCATTGTCTGTATTCAGCCACCAAGTGGAAAGGGAAGACATCATTCCACCTGTACTTGCAACGTGTGCATGACGGTGAAAAGGCGGTTCAAAACCCTTATGCTGCGTAAGAAGAAACGCCAATCTGAGCGCGAACCAGATGCTAGCCAGATGGATCATAGAGAAGAGTCGGCAGATATGAATGGAGCACCTAGGGAAGACAGACACAAGTCATGTGGAGAAAGAAGGAAGAATAAATAGAAGACAGCTTGAGGTGGGTGAATCCAGTGCTGTGCAGATAGATCTGAATAGCCATCCTGATCGTGACGACATGCAAGTTGATGCACCAAGCATGAACGGTCATGTTGGAGCTCCAAACTATCCATTACAGGTATATAGGGATCAAGATGGCCCTAACCCTAATGGAGGTCAGGGATACTTCTCTAATGGGAGAAGCTTCGGACCAGTTATCTGGGAGAAGGAGAAGGAAAGAACAGACTACAAGGTATACTATGATCCCAATTCAATCCAGAACAATCCTCCTTGATTATCTTCTTATTACAGTTTACTTTATTTTCCCAAAGGTATATGGTAAAACTTTATTTCTCGTCAACCAGAATGTAATTCTGGTCGCATTTGGTCTTTCGATAATATTATCTACATGGAGATGAGTTTAAACATTACCTTCTCTTCTGCACAACATATTCGTTTCACGAATGAAAGATAGGAAAAATTTTACTTTGTCTGTTTATTCGTCTCTATTGTGAAAATAAATATGGATTCAAAGTATTTCAGGTACAAGTGGATACCTGCAAATTAAATGGACTCACGGTCAAAGCTTTATTGCTTATGCTGGCTTAGTTAATTTTCTATTGAACAAAAAATAAAAAATTTGCAATAACCATCCTCATGATAACCTATGATCAAAGGTAAAAAGAAAACGAATTTTATCTCATTGTATATCCCCATGTAAGCTTATAAATCGTCTCTCTTGTATAATGTACAAAACTGAAGTATATATTTCGAAACACAAAGAAGACTTGGTTAGTTTAAAGAGTAAACCGTTATATATATAAAAGTTGAAGATACTTTTTATATAAAAAAATAACATAACTTTTAGTTGCTAGCACGATCACTTTATATAAGATAATTTCACAAGAAATGGCAAAATGATAAGCTGAAAGGATCCTCGAAATTTCGACCATGCATGCAAAATAGTTATTTACGAGGGAGGGTCTCTCTCTCTGGTACAAAGGAGGTGTCCATTTCGTGGTCCATCAAATGCGACTTCTATGGTGGGCGTTAAATCAATGAGACGATCCAAGAAAAATAAATGACCTTATCTGGAGGAAACATATCATCGGCTAAAGCTAGCTGTCACCTTTAGTACTCTTGCCTTGTGTTTTGCCTATGTGAAATGTGAAATGTCTGCAAATTATTCATGAGTGTTCCAAGTGCTTCCCTTTATACAAACTACAAGCTTCTCTGCCACAGTGCCACCGTATTTATTAGTGGATATTATTCATCACTTTGCCTAGCGTACGTGGATATATAAAAGACGATTGGATTCTGATCTCTATCTCAACAGGACAAGAAACACTTAAACCTGGGAATAATTAAAATACTAAAATCCCATAATAATTTCAAATTATTTGCCCCCATTATTGTTTCATATATTACCACAATAGCTTTGAGTTACTTAATCCAAGGGGTAAACCTCTTTCGGCAACCTTGGGCGTGCTATGGCTTCAAGTGGCTTAGCAAGTAAGAGATCAGTCTGAGACTCAGCGACCTCAGTTGGTTGATTTGGCGGGGCACTCCAAGTGAAGCCATGGACCAACGTCGCAAGCAACATCACTGAGAGAGTGGTCCCAAGCACCACAACTGGACACCCACGTTTCCCTGTTGTGCAGCTTATGAACCGTAGATCTGTTTCTTTCTAGACCACATCGTAACCATCATCCTTGAGGTGTCGTTCTGGTTTGAACTTGAGAGGATCGTCCTCCTAAACCTTAGGGTTTCGCCCTAGCTCCTGTCTGCTCAGTAACACGTGGCTGCCCTTTGGGATGAAGTAGTTGGAAACCACCGCGTCACAAATAGAGACCTGTGGGACATTGAAAGGAGAAATAGGATGAAGGCGAAGGCTTCTCTCAAGCAAGCTTTGGTATAGTTGAGTTTTGTTGTATCTGATACTTCAACAAGCCTATGTTTGCCCACGACTTTGTCCAATTCTTCTCTGGCCTTTTGAAGAAGTTATGGTTGGTTTATCATTTCTGCGAGTGCCCATTCTACTGTATTTGATGGGTTGTCCACTGTTGCCATCATCATTTCCTGCAACATGTTTTGATTTAGATCTTCTTTTAGTTGTCATAGATAATTAATAAAGAGTTGTTTATTAAGTTTAGGTATTCACTGATAATATTTTATCCAAACAGTGACAACTTGTACATATATATATGAAATGGTAAAATAATAAAGCTGAAACGGTCCTTGGGTCAATTCAGTCTACTTATTAAGTATGTACGTGTGAAACAATTTGAGCTGTTACCAAAAAAGTAACGATGTGGGGCACGTCGTTATCCATAAAATGGGACTTAGCTTCTATGATCGGCTTTAATTTAAAGGGATAAACAAATAGGAACCAAAGAAAAATGAATTATGTTTTTGACCCTTTCCTTCACATATCGTGGGCCAAAGTTCACTGTCCCCTATGGTCCACTTGCCTTGTGTGTTTGTCATGTTGGAGCATATTTCCATGTACGTTGAAGTGACAAAGAAATTATTGGCTGCACTGTCCCTCACTTTATCCCACTAGTTTACTAATTAAAGTCCACATAAAAAAATCGTCATATATATAAAAGGAAACAAATAGAAATAATAAAAAAGTAATTTAATTACTAAAATTAGGGTTTTAATTTCCTGCGTGGTCAGCAGGGAGTTATTATTGGCATATTTGAGTGAAATCATGACATCAAGCAAATCCTCAGTTTCAGTGTTGATACCATCGTTCCCCTTTTTGATTCTTGATTCAATGATGGGGTCGTGATACTTGTTCACTCTCCTCAAAGCATTCTTCACTATTCTCTCATGCCCATCTAAGTCAAGTCTTCTCAAGTTTGGCAAAAAGTCAGAAACACTGAAGGCGCAGAAGTGATAAAGCAATATGAACGTTGCCCCCAAATGCTCTACGTCCTCGAAACCAGGCCCTCTGTCCCCACCCCATTTCGCAAGCACCAATTTATGTTAAGTAAAGTAGTTAATTAGAGCTTATAAAAAGAACTAAGAGTGGCATGAATGTTTCCGTGTGAGATGTGGGAGGCTATCGCTGATTTAATCCCGCTTGTAATGTCTACTATCTAATTCAGAGAAAAGAGTTGAAAGAGTATATTGATCACAAAATATTACCTTTTATTGAAGACTACTTTTTTTATAACATTCATGCAGAAATGCTGAGCAGGTACTCTCACATTCACAGAACCACCTTCAAGCCCATTCTTTCGCATGGATTGGTTATAGACGTAATGCATGAGGTTATTGGCTCCCTCCATTCTTTTCGCATGAAGCCATCGATGTTTCGTGGGAGAAAGCAAGTCCTTCTTACCAGTTTCTTCATCTTCTTCCATGGATCTTCGGATGGCACGAGTGCCGTCGTTAAATGACCCGTCCGACGAGTTTAGAAGACATGCTCGTAGGTCTTGACACAAAAACATCGTCTTGTTTCTTCAAGAACTCGCAAGCCATAGCAGGGCTAGTGACTGGTGGATCACGTGGACATTTCCGAATTTAAAACATGCAATTTCGGCGTCTAAATTTTTCATGAGCTCGTGTATCCATTTGGGCATTTAGGTAAATTACCAATGATTGGCCATGGTTAGGACTTGGGGGGAGTTTGTATTTTTGGCGTTTAGGGGTAAAACGAGGGTGTTTGATTGTGTTGATGAGTTTGAGCGTGTAGAGAGCAACTAGGAAGAGCTTGGAATAAGACCAGAGGCTAAAAGAGGGAGAGAAAAAGAATATTCCATATAGACGTATATGGCTTGAAAAGCCAAGGGATTAGGGTTTAGAGACTATAAGAGTGGAGGGGAAATTATTTGAGCCTGGGACTACTCTATCAAGACTTGGTGACTATTTATAGTGAAAGCTGAAATGGTAGCCGAATCAAAGGGCGGGTGAGTGTGTATGATTTCAATGCTGACGCATGGTGAAATAAATAAGGCAACCGCCGTATAGAATTTGTTTTTTTTTTGTTATTAATAGGTGCTCAATGATTGGTGTTGCAAATCATGGACACGTGCTTTGATTTCCCTCAAGAAAAAAACATTAATTTTTAATGACAATTAATTAGTTATTATTTCTTTAACTTTGAGCCATAAAACAACCTAATGATAATATCACCTCACCTTCCTGAAATAAAGGGATGTTAACGTTAAGCCCCATTAAACAGACTCTAACCATATATCGCTATGAACCATAGCAATAGGTATATGCCCGCATGAATCGATCATTTAAAGAGGCCGAAAGTCATCGTATAATGATGAGCACGAGGATGAAAAGGATTTTAGCAAGTCCCTCCATTTTTGGAATTAGTTCGAACTAATCCAAATGTTACAGAATGTATAACATTTGGGGTCCAAATGCAAATAAGAAAGAGTATGGGCATTAAATGTAATATACCCATTATGTTCAAAGTGCTTGGCGGGAAGAATTACTATGATCACAAGGGAAGAGAGCAAATAGGCAACGGGCAGTAAATGCCTATATATGTACATAATAACATTCAGTTAGGGAGTCCCTCCTCCAAGCTCTCTCCTCTCGACATGTTTTTTTTTTTTTTATTCTCTTCGATGCATTTGTTGCAAAACGTAAGTAGAATTTTAAATTGGTATTCTGATTTTTCATGATTACTTTTTATGTCAATAAGATTTTAAGTATTTTCGAAATCCTTTGCCAATCTATAAACATCATTGCCACTATATATATATATATATATATATATATATAAAATTACTGCCTTAAAAAAATAAAATAATTATATTGCAAGCTACCCTCAACTTTCAATGCACTTGTATGGTTTTCAATATTTTTTAAAATGACATGAAATTTAAAAACGAATTACCAATTGTTCTAAAAAAAATCACATTGATAAATATTAAACTAACACCAGTTGTTCATTCTAATTTTTTATAATATAGAATAAAATACACCAACATTAATTATATTCCCTCTATATATTCTATCTTAATAATATCATAGGGATTTCTCTTTTGTTTTGAAAAATTATATAGATATATTTGAAATCAAAAGTTACTTTTACATTAAAATTCTATTTCCCTCCATCTAACTATTAATTAATTACAGTATAGGTTATTTAAACAATAAAAGGGGTATATTATAATTAAACAAAATACATATAAGAAATATCAGAGGATTTTCATCTATAAAAAAGCCACATGATATGATACAGCACTCCAGATAATATTATAGCATATAGTACAAATAGGGATTCAAATACATAAAGCTAAAATGGTGATCACCATGTTATGAGAGACTGATTACTTTCACCAGTCTTAACCTCTTATTATTCTATTGGCTTACATATTAATATTATATTAGGTAGGTTTAATTAATCCAAGAGGTAAACCTCATTTGGGAACCTTGGTTTTGCAACGAGCACAAGCGGGTGGACGATGAAAGGTTCAGTCTCAGACTGAACCAATTCAACTGGTTGGTGAGGTGAAGCAGTCCAAGTGAATCCATGGATCAACCTCGCAAGCAACATCACTGAGAGAGTCGTCCCAAGCATCACTCCTGGACACCCACGCTTTCCCGTTGTGAAAGATATGAACCGAAGATCTGTTTCCGTCAAGAACACTTCAGAAAAATTGTCGCCCATGAGGTGTCGTTCTGGCTTGAACTTAAGAGGGTCCTCCCAAACCTTAGGGTTTCGCCCTAGCTCCTGTCTGCTAAGTAACACGTGGCTGCCCTTCGGTATGAAGTAGTTGGAAACCACTGTGTCACACATAGGCACGTGAGGGATGTTGAATGCAGCCATGGGATGAAGGCGAAAGGCTTCTCTGAAGCAGGCTTTGATGTAGTTGAGTTTTGGTATGTCTGATTCTTCAACAAGCCTGTGTTTGCCTACTACTTTATCCAATTCTTCTGTGGCTTTTTGAAGAAGTTCTGGCTGCTTCATCATTTCTGCGAGTGCCCATTCTACGGCGTTCGATGGATTGTCCACTGTTGCAAACATAAGTTCCTGCAGAATAAATAAAGTTCCGATTAAATTATAGATAGACCAATCTTGTTCATTCTTAAATATTTCGGAAAGCATTAGAAAACCGAAAGTTGTATCCAGTAGACATGATTTTTAACTGGAATTTGAGCTTTGATTTCCTGCATGGTCAATAGGGATTGGCTGTCATCAGGCTTATCCTTGAGAGAAATCATGACATCAAGAAAGTCTTCAGTTTTAGTTTTGGTGCCATCTTTCCACTGTTTGAATCTTGCTTCAATGATGGGGTCGTGATACCTGTTCACTGTCCTCATAGCATTCTTCAACTGTCTCTCATGTCCATCCAAGTCGAGTCCCCTCAACCAGGGCACGAAGTCAGAAACACAGAAGGCATATAAGTATTCAAGCATTGTGAAGAGTGCACCCACGTGCTCTATTTCCTCAAATCCTGGCCCTCCATCCTCGCTACCCTCCCCGAAATACCTGTTACAGAAATATAAAACATAAATTATTAAGGCATGTTTGATTACAGTCTTTAAGGTGAACAAGTATTTCATTCATATATAATTATTGATTCCTTGTTGGTGGTGTTAATTAAGTATTTTGAACATCAAAATCAAATCACGGTAGGCTCCCTGATGTTATGGCATAGAGTTAAGGGTGTCACGACAACACTTTCAGAATATGCATAATTCCTCTCAGGTGCTACGACATCAAGTTTTCTAGTAATTACTTGTTCTCGAAAGTTCTAGTTTTTTTTTTTTTTTAAAACAAGAAATATACAAGGCTTTTTCCTCAAAGATTGTGGTACCTACCCAAGTACCACAACCATCGTTCGTAGTCGACCATGGGCAGATTGAAGTAATTCATGTTATTTAGTTATTATTATTTATATTAATACGTATATACCAACTAATTGGTTTTCATTTGATATTTTATAATAAAAATAATATTGAAGAGTAAGTTGATATACGTAACTTCATTGCACGCATTAAAACGAACGCATACAAAGTCTGTAGCTATCTTAAAGAAATCGTATTTGTTTTTTTTTTACTATGTGGGACGTTATAATATATATATAAAAGACATGGAAAAGTATTGGATATTACCTTTTATTGAAGATCATTTTCCTTATGGCATTCCCACAGAAATGCTGAGCAGCGATCCTCACATTCACGAGACCTGCTTCATTGTTATTCAGATTCATGTGGACGTAGCGCACGAGGTTATCAGCTTCCTCCATTCTTTTGTCATGAAGCCACCGGTGCTTCGCCGGAGAAAGCAAGTCCTTGCCTATCATCTTCTTCATCTTCTTCCATTGCTCTCCGTACGGCACGAGGGCCGCCGTCAAATAGCCACGTGAGAGGAGATGAGTCGCCATGCTGAGAGGCCTTGATGCAAAAATATCCTCTTGTTTCTTCAAGAACTCGCAGGCTATAGAAGGGTTAATCACCGGAATCACATGAACATTGCCCAGCTTGATACATGCAATTTCAGTGTTTAAGTTTTTCATGAGCTGGTGTATCCATTTGGACGCAGTCTTATTGCTTGAAAGCATTTCAGGTAAATTACCAATAATAGGCCATGGTTTGGGACCTGGGGGAAGTTTGTGTTTGCGGAGTAGTGTAGGGGTAGAGTGAGGGTAGTTTAAGGTTTGGACAATGAACCTGAAGAGAGAAATTATGAAGGTAAGGAAATACGACCAAAGTGGTGAAATGAAGGAGAAGAGAGCTCTAGATTCCATGGGCATGAAAACACGTGCAAAACTT
This sequence comes from Leucaena leucocephala, assembly GCA_037074615.1. NCBI lineage: Eukaryota > Viridiplantae > Streptophyta > Magnoliopsida > Fabales > Fabaceae > Leucaena > Leucaena leucocephala. The sequence continues at coordinate 6,719,192 of CM073516.1, read as the reverse complement.
GGTATAATGGTTTTGGTTTGGTGGATATGCTTTGGTCCCTTGGCCACTACTTATAGTGAGTGTGTGTGGTAGAGAGAGAGAGGTGAGGCATTCAGTATTGAGGCGGCGGCCATGCATAATATTAGACATGACTGTCACTTAGACAACCCGATTTTTTATATTAGAAGTATATATTAAAATTTATTAGAAGTTTTGGATATATATATATATATCTATATTCTCTTTTTATCAAAATTGACTTTAATCAATTTAATAGAATTTTTTAAAACATTATGTACCTTTAACATATTCTTTAATTACTCAATATATGACTTCTATATTTTAATACTCATGCATTTATATCATTTTGTAATATCTGTAAATAAATGCACAGGATAGAAAATGAACTAAATTTTTCTTAACAAGCACTAATTATTACATTGCAATTAACGTGATTGGCGTACGTCATCGCAGATATAATTAGAGTTGATAATATCTTTCCCGTTTTACATATTTCTTGGGAGGATGCGATTCATACATAGAGAGGCGTACGGTTTTTGGATAGGAATGCAAATCTCATCCTCAACCATTTTTTTCCCAATCGGTTCACCAGAACTTTACTCTAACTATATCCGGATTTGACCTAAATCGTACACTTGATTATGGTGTGTAAATCTCCCAATAAAAATTTTCTGCATACGTTAAGACTCAAACTCAAGACATTATTTAAACCTAAAATAATATATCAGTATATCATTGAGGGATTCATCATCAATCAATTAATATATCAGTATATCCAACCACGAAATCACAAAAATTAGTTGAGCCCCGGGTCAAATTTATACCTAAAATAAATATAATATCTTATTTATATTAAATATCTTATCATGTGCAATGTGAGTGAGAAAATAAATTGTAAAAGTAATTAATATATTGCTATTAATTGTGTCATGTCCTGAAATTTGAACCGTGACCAGCACAAAATATGAACAACTTCACATTCTGAAAGTCTAAAACCTCAAATGAAACATTTGAAATGAAACAATAATAAATTACATTTACTACAAACGTTCAAAAACTTCCATAACGTTTTCCAAAATAATTAGAATCTTTTCTAAGAACTATGTGGAACATTTACTTTCTTTTCAAAATAATACAAGCACTTTGTAAATGATAATTATATCAAAAGTAGTTTTACAAAAACAACGCTTCGGATTGGCAACGAGGCTCTTCACTGCTCAGCGAAAGGGTTAGAGTCACCTGCATTATCTGAGGCCAAATAATCTACTCGTGAATAACGTCCCAAAAACATGATTTAAAAGATTGCGGAAATAAACAATGCATAAACAAGTTTCAAACATCTCATATTTCAATGCAAACTTTTCTGTAACCATTTTCTTTCAGGAAAAACAATTTGGAATAACCATTTCAAATCAGTAATCCTTTCTAGACCATAATCTTTCTGTAAACATTATTGTTTCAGAAATACAATTTAAAATAACCATTTCAAATCAATCATTGTAAAACAATCCTTTCAAAAACTATAATCTTTCCGTCGGACTTTAACAGAACGAGAATAGGCATGGACACACAGTCCACGAGGGTAACTAACCATTCTGGCAGCTCGAAGCTGCTAACTGTCGGTGGCTCAAGGCTACTAACCTTTGCGAGTACGAAACCCACGGTGAAATCTGGTAGCTCAACCACTACCCTTCGTGAGTACGAAATCTACGGTGAAATCTGGTAGCTCAGCCACTACCCTTCGTGAGTACGAAACCCACGGTGAAATCTGGTAGCTTAACCACTACCTTTCGCGAGTACAAAACCCACGGTGAAATCTGGTAGCTCAGCCACTACCCTTCGTGAGTATGAAACCCACGGTGTAATCTGGTAGCTTAACCACTACGCTTCGCGAGTACGAAAGCCACGGTGAAATCTATCGAGCTCGGGTAACCAAGGTGCACCAAGGACTAACAGTACTGCTGTTAGTAACTAGCGTTCTGTATTCCATCCTTTCTAAAATATTTCCATCATGCATGGGGTTTATTTCACATGTAATAATCTCAACCGTTTCAATGCCATAACTGTTGATAAAAACCACTTTGAATTTCAAAAACCCCAGCATATACATTTAAAATCAAGTTACTGTAAAATCATATGAAATTCACATAAGAACATGTTTCCTGAATAATCCTCATTTCAATGCAACTTTTGTCAAACTCTTTTCAAAAGCTTATTCATTCATTTCCATACATAATCATAGTTCATTTGTAAACCAATCGAAGAAAATCATTTCTAACGACTTAAACCATACTTTCATAAAATTTGTTTCTCATTGAAATTCATCATTTGAAATGACAATGCATTTGAAAATATAAATTTTAGGGAACGTTATTCACTCACCTGTCCCGCTCCTAAACAGTTACTCTTTTCAGTCGATCACTTTCGATTATTCTCACTTCTCAATTCCCTGATATCCCGAAACAATATATTAACATTCTAATCAACATTGCAACAAAAATTTATCATTCTTAAACCACAACCAATCATGAAGGCAAATACTTATTCAATCCTAATCCTTGAACATAACCCTTGCACAACTTTATAACTCTCACACTTCATCTCTGTGAATACGCACACATACATATATATCCATCAAAATTTCTATTCATTTGACATCATCACATCAATCCTATATATACTTGCTAATATAGAAATATTCCAACGATTTCTTCCATCACCATTCCTATTCCTTTATAACGCTTGAAATATGAAAACCATAGCCTTTAAATATAAAAAAAATCCAAACTTTATAACCATGGTTAATTTTAAAAGTTCCGACCAATATCATATTCTTCCATTCAACTTAACACCCATATCCCAACAATTGCCTAAATGTCAAACCAGTTGAACCACAATTAACAACTCAGCAACAATCTCAATTTAAGCACATTTCGCTTAATACCAAAACATAGTAGTTGTTTTTTTTCCCCTTAATATTTCTTCCCTTCCAAAACTTAAACCCAAATTCAGTTTGCACACAATAGCAATATATATAACTATACATTAAGCCAAAACAATAGCACATACGCACATGCATAGTAATAGAACCCCTTTCTTTCCTTCAACTAATATATGCTACACATATGAATTAAATTCCCAATAATACCAACTATTGCTCCAAATTTCTTCTTCATTCGCTAATTCCATTAATCCACTGCTGTCAATTTCTCAAATCCATTATGCATTCATAAATCTGTCCACAAGCCTAATTTCCAGGATCAGCGATAAATATGCATATACACATACATGTTCACCTACAGCAACACCCTATGCCTAAGTCAAAACAGAGACATCCATTAGCTCTTCTTCTTCCTTCATCCAATTGCATTTCCCACATATGAACACATATATATTCTTCACAGCACACACACTGAACATATATATATTCATTCACAGCTCATTCACACAACAACTATACCCACATATAAATACACCTTCATAGTGCACATAAAGCTCAATTATACATACGTATACATATCAATCTCCCTTAACTAGAGCCCCATGACTGCCAACCAACATCACAGCATCATATATCCACAAGTATAATACCCAAAATCAACGAAAATCAATTCAATCCATCACACCACACAGCTTAAATGGGGTTATTTACTTACCCAGCTTCAAAATTTTTCCCAAACAGAGTAACACATCATATACACATATACCCATATGGCTTCCGTTGATTTCACCGATCCTCAGGATATCCACAAACATAATACACAGTGCACTGATCAAAGAAACCAGATGCAAAATAGAACAAGGGAAGAGTGTGGCGACTGCAATATAGAATAATACGCATGCTTGACTAAAACATAATCAACAGAAATTGGAAATTTCTCCTACTCCACCCACAGCAGCCAGTGAAAAGATCAATGGAAACAATTTTCTAACTAACAATCGTGAAACCAATCAACATAACATACCCACATTTCTCACCTTGGCTACCGATGCCATATCTGAGCTTCATCACTCTCCACGACCATTACTTCCTCGACCCACAACTTCCTCGTTCACTAGCTTCTTCAACGCACAGAGCTCTACCCTGCATAACAACGGTAACTCAAGCGTAGAGAACCGCATTCATATCCCAACAGCAACTCTATTACACAAAGCTTTACTGCCCACATCCTCTGTTCACTCCGTCTCACTCGCTGTCACGCTCTCGACCTTGTCGCAGATTTCTCCTTGCCAAATATTGATCTCTGCTCAGCCTCGCACCTCACATACGTTCCCACTGCCTTCCATCAAACACCTCTCTGCCCATTTATTAGCTACTGCTTCAGCAATTTTTGGCAACGTCTCCAGCACAAAATCACAGATGAAAAATTGAAGAAACACGCCAACAATGGCGTGCAAACATCTCCCTCGCCGCTCGCCTGCCGCCCCTTCCTCTGCAGCCGCTGAGAAATCGCAGAGGAAATGAAGAACATTGTACGGGCTCGGTAGAGGAAAAGAAAAAATGAGGGGTGAAATTGTAATTTTGCACGCCTGCAGTTACCAAGTATCGAACTCAGGACAACACGGTTTACTTCAACACTTTTGCCCACTTGACTACTTCCTATTCATTGATATTCTCAGTAATAAATATGCATATATTCCTTGCTAAATATATTTTTTTTTGGACTTTCCAGAGACATTACATTCTTCCCCTCTTAAGAAATTCGGTCCTCCGAATTTAAAATTATGCTCATCTTAGTCCTCGAATAAATGCTGGTACTTGATCAGTATCCTACTCTCCTTTTCCAAATTGGCTTCTTCCTCCGAATGTTTACATCAAACACCTTCACCTTCGATCATAACTTCTTTACCTGACTATCAATAATAGTTACCTCGCCAACTTTGTCCAAAATTTAAAAGGACAATTATACCTTAGACTCAACTTGTCCTTTTTTACAAAGTCTCATAGCTCTTTTCATTGGCAACACCCTTAAGAACACTTTATCTCCAACCATAAACTCCAACTCAATATGACGATGATCGATGTAAGACTTCTATCGACTTTGAGCTGTCAACAACCTTTATTGAAACACTTTCACCTTCTCTTTAGCATCTTGAACCAAATAATGCCCTAATATCTCTGTGTCCAACTTCAAACTATCCAATTGGGAATCTACATTACCTTTCATATAAAGCCTCAAATGGTGCCATTTGAATACTTGCTCCACTTTATGAATTTCTTGTACCCACGGTATTCTTTCAACATTTACATGTACTAAGCTACCCGTAGACTTGATATATATTTAAACAATTTCATTTCTTTTAACTTAACAACTTAAACTTCACAGGGTTTAAAATCAGCCCTTAAGCTCAAAACCCATAGCATTTCACATTCCAAAGTACTTCCAGGAGAACCCGAAATCATAATAATCAAAACACTAACCATTAACTTGATTTCATTTAATCAAAACTTCAAAATTCCATTCAAAACAAGTTTATACACCTCTTTTCAATACCCTCAAACAAAATTCCATAGGGTTCCTCTCTAGAACAAAAACATGTGGACTTAGGAAGATCCAACTTAATGCATTATAATAACTTGACTAAAATATTATCCATTTCAGCAACGCTATGGGGTTTCTTCACACGTTTCATGACTATATAATATTGAAATAACTAGGGACAATGGATTTGATGGTTAGGCTTTAAATAAGATTCTTATAGAGGTCTAAGGGGTTGGCTTTCCCCGACATCTAACTTCCCTATGACTATGCCCTCTCCCTCTATGGGAAAATTATCTTTGCTGAGCAGCGCCTCAATCCGAAGTCTTATCACTTATAGAACTTCTCCCAACATGATGGACGTCTAGGCTTCATTTAGCTATACGCCAAAAATATAGAAAATATTCAATTTTCGAGGAAAACATGCTTTCAAAATCGCAAGAAAACCAAAACACTTTTAAATTTCCCGTAGAGATCTTCAGAAATGCCTCAACTATGGTTATGCCCGGGTTCATAATGATAATTGAGACCCCACTGAAGTACCCCTGCTCCACTTAGCCATAGAAAAACTTTTGGCTCTGATACCAAACTGTCACGTCCTGGAATTTGAACCGTGACCGGCACATAATATGAACAACTTCACATTCTGAAAGCCTAAAACCTCAAATGAAACGTTTGAAATGAAACAATAATAAATTACATTTACTACAAACGTTCAAAAACTTCCATAACATTTTCCAAAATAATTAGAATCTTTTCTAAGAACTATGTGGAGCATTTACCTTCTTTTCAAAATAATACAAGCACTTTGTAAATGATAATTATATCAAAAGTAGTTTTATAAAAACAACGCTTCGGATTGGCAACGAGGCTCTTCACTACTCAGCAAAGGGTTAGAGTCACCTGCATTATCTGAGGCCAAATAATCTACTCGTGAATAACGTCCCAAAAACATGATTTAAAAGATTGCGGAAATAAACAATGCATAAACAAGTTTCAAACATCTCATATTTCAATGCAAACTTTTCTGTAACCATTTTCTTTCAGGAAAAACAATTTGGAATAACCATTTCAAATCAGTAATCCTTTATAGACCATAATCTTTCCGTAAATATTATTGTTTCAGAAATACAATTTAAAATAACCATTTCAAATCAATCGTTGTAAAACAATCCTTTCAAAAACTATAATCTTTCCGTCAGACTTTAACAAAACGAGAACGGGCGTGGACACACAGTCCACGAGGGTAACTAACCATTCTGGCAGCTCGAAGCTGCTAACTGTCGGTGGCTCAAGGCTACTAACCTTTACGAGTACGAAACCCACGGTGAAATCTGGTAGCTCAACCACTACCCTTCGTGAGTACGAAATCCACGGTGAAATCTGGTAGCTCAGCCACTACCCTTCGTGAGTATGAAACCCACGGTGAAATCTGGTAGCTTAACCACTACCTTTCGCGAGTACGAAACCCACGGTGAAATCTGGTAGCTCAGCCACTACCCTTCGTGAGTACGAAACCCACGGTGTAATCTGGTAGCTTAACCACTACCCTTCGCGAGTACAAAAGCCACGGTGAAATCTGTCGAGCTCGGGTAACCAAGGTGCACCAAGGACTAACAGTACTGCTGTTAGTAACTAGCGTTCTGTATTCCATCCTTTCTAAAATATTTCCATCATGCATGGGGTTTATTTCACATGTAATAATCTCAACCGTTTCAATGCCATAACTGTTGATAAAAACCACTTTGAATTTCAAAAACCCCAGCATATACATTTAAAATCAAGTTACTGTAAAATCATATGAAATTCACATAAGAACATGTTTCCTGAATAATCCTCATTTCAATGCAACTTTTGTCAAACTCTTTTCAAAAGCTTATTCATTCATTTCCATACATAATCATAGTTCATTTGTAAACCAATCGAAGAAAATCATTTCTAACGACTTAAACCATACTTTCATAAAATTTGTTTCTCATTGAAATTCATCATTTGAAATGACAATGCATTTGAAAATATAAATTTTAGGGAACGTTATTCACTCACCTGTCCCGCTCCTAAACAGTTACTCTTTTCAGTCGATCACTTTCGATTATTCTCACTTCTCAATTCCCTGATATCCCGAAACAATATATTAACATTCTAATCAACATTGCAACAAAAATTTATCATTCTTAAACCACAACCAATCATGAAGGCAAATACTTATTCAATCCTAATCCTTGAACATAACCCTTGCACAACTTTATAACTCTCACACTTCATCTCTGTGAATACGCACACATACATATATATCCATCAAAATTTCTATTCATTTGACATCATCACATCAATCCTATATATACTTGCTAATATAGAAATATTCCAACGATTTCTTCCATCACCATTCCTATTCCTTTATAACGCTTGAAATATGAAAACCATAGCCTTTAAATATAAAAAAAATCCAAACTTTATAACCATGGTTAATTTTAAAAGTTCCGACCAATATCATATTCTTCCATTCAACTTAACACCCATATCCCAACAATTGCCTAAATGTCAAACCAGTTGAACCACAATTAACAACTCAGCAACAATCTCAATTTAAGCACATTTCGCTTAATACCAAAACATAGTAGTTGTTTTTTTTCCCCTTAATATTTCTTCCCTTCCAAAACTTAAACCCAAATTCAGTTTGCACACAATAGCAATATATATAACTATACATTAAGCCAAAACAATAGCACATACGCACATGCATAGTAATAGAACCCCTTTCTTTCCTTCAACTAATATATGCTACACATATGAATTAAATTCCCAATAATACCAACTATTGCTCCAAATTTCTTCTTCATTCGCTAATTCCATTAATCCACTGCTGTCAATTTCTCAAATCCATTATGCATTCATAAATCTGTCCACAAGCCTAATTTCTAGGATCAGCGATAAATATGCATATACACATACATGTTCACCTACAGCAACACCCTATGCCTAAGTCAAAACAGAGACATCCATTAGCTCTTCTTCTTCCTTCATCCAATTGCATTTCCCACATATGAACACATATATATTCTTCACAGCACACACACTGAACATATATATATTCATTCACAGCTCATTCACACAACAACTATACCTACATATAAATACACCTTCATAGTGCACATAAAGCTCAATTATACATACGTATACATATCAATCTCCCTTAATTAGAGCCCCATGACTGCCAACCAACATCACAGCATCATATATCCACAAGTATAATACCCAAAATCAACGAAAATCAATTCAATCCATCACACCACGCAGTTTAAATGGGGTTATTTACTTACCCAGCTTCAAAATTTTTCCCAAACAGTTTAACACATCATATACACATATACCCACATGGCTTCCGTTGATTTCACCGATCCTCAGGATATCCACAAACATAATACACAGTGCACTGATCAAAGAAACCAGAAGCAAAAGAGAACAAGGGAAGAGTGTGGCGACTGCAACATAGAATAATACGCATGCTTGACTAAAACATAATCAACAGAAATTGGAAATTTCTCCTACTCCACCCACAGTAGCCAGTGAAAAGATCAATGGAAACAATTTTCTAACTAACAATCGTGAAACCAATCAACAGAACATACCCACATTTCTCACCTTGGCTACCGATGCCATATCTGAGCTTCATCACTCTCCACGACCATTACTTCCTCGACCCACAACTTCCTCGTTCACTAGCTTCTTCAACGCACAGAGCTCTACCCTGCATAACAACGGTAACTCAAGCGTAGAGAACCGCATTCATATCCCAACAGCAACTCTATTACACAAAGCTTTACTGCCCACATCCTCTGTTCACTCCGTCTCGCTGGCCGTCACGCTCTCGACCTTGTCGCAGATTTCTCCTTGCCAAATATTGATCTCTGCTCAGCCTCGCACCTCACATACGTTCCCACTGCCTTCCATCAAACACCTCTCTGCCCATTTATTAGCTACTGCTTCAGCAATTTTTGGCAACATCTCCAGCACGAAATCACAGACGAAAAATTGAAGAAACACGGCAACAATGGCGTGCAAACATCTCCCTCGCCGCTTGCCTGCCGCCCTTTCCTCTGCAGCCGCTGAGAAATCGCAGAGGAAATGAAGAACATTGTACGGGCTCGGTAGAGGAAAAGAAAAAATGAGGGGTGAAATTGTAATTTTGCACGCCTGCAGTTACCAAGTATCGAACTCAGGACATCACGGTTTACTTCAACACTTTTGCCCACTTGACTACTTCCTATTCATTGATATTCTCAGTAATAAATATGCATATATTCCTTGCTAAATATATTTTTTTTTTGGACTTTCCAGAGACATTACAAATTGTAAGTGTTTCTTAATGAAAATTCAAAATTTAGTTTATCATATTAAAGATAAATTTTTTCTGTTAGACCACATTCCAAACTCCAAATTTTTTCTGTCACTCTTTTAGTTATACAATGTTATATTTTTAAAAATATAAAATTTAAGTTAAATTGTTTATATATCTATTTATATCTAGTTTATATGTAAATATAAACGCACATATATCATTTAACACAATATAAAATGATAAGTATAAATATAAAAATTTATGAATTTTAATTTATATTATAAAATCTTATATCAATATGTATATATTTTAACAACTAACTAAAAAATTTGACGTAACTGCACCTCAATAATGACTCTACGCAATGCCTTTAAATTGACGTGGGTCACAATGAATTAGTCGTTACTACATCACATAGTGACTAGGTATATTTACATTTTTAATTGCTCAAAACTCATATGATCAATTTAATTATATTAAAAAATTAATTAATATTTTAATTTTTTCTTTAACCATCCTCTTTCCTTTGTTTTAATATTATTAACACTTGAAATAATATCAATAAGAATAATTTAAAAAAATTAATAAATATAATAAATAAATTTTATATTTAAAATTAAAAGTAATTTTTTAACTAATTTATATATTAAAGATTAAAAGAGTATTAAATTTAAATTGTTTCTATTAACAAGTAACAGTTTCACTAGAATGGATTTTAATTGCTCTGAGTTGAATCAAACCATTTTAATTATAATTTAACCAAATAAATTTAAACAGCTTCCGGTTAATTTAGACCACAAATTATGTAGAGGGGACAGGCAGAGAGACGTGAGATGGACGGGAGCTTTTATTCGAACTCCATCTACAAGGTTCATGTAACAAGTACGAGGGCGGCCTATGCCCATATTTTCTTAAACGTTTTCCCACACGAACACTTGCTTATTTTTTTTCACTTTATAATAGTCTCTTTAGATAGATTTTTTTTAAAAAAAATTGTTAAAAAAATTGAACAGATTTTAAAAAATAACTTCTAGAAAAAAATTTATAAAAAAAAAATTTAAATAAATAAATAATTAAATAATTATTATAAAAAAATTATAATTAATAAATTATTAGAAAGAGTATAAGATAAAAATAAAAAAAATTACCCATCACCAGTGTCACTTTCAACCAATCACTGTTCATCTTTTTTCCTTTTAGTCTTCCATGATAGTATGCTTCATAATAGGATGACGGCGAGAGCAACTCCAACGACAGAGCAATGACCCATCATTGTTCATCTTATTTTCTCAACAGAAGGGTTGTCGGGAAGAGCCACTCAGCAACAGAGTAGGATGGCGGTGGTAGCAAAACTATAACTAGTGGTGATGACAACACTGAGGTGATGAAGAAGAGAGAGATAGCGTTTGAAAAAATAAAAATAAAATAATAATTGAATAGTCAATAAATTCTTTTATTATTTTATAAGTTATTGCCATAAATTTATTTAAAACTATTATTTTAAAACTATGGATTGGTTTATAAACACTTTTAGACAAATATGATTATTTGTTTTGAAATTTTTCTAAATTAAAGTTTGAAATAGAAACTCTTTTAAAACCTTAGTTTAAAAGTTATCTAAATATGCATTATATTTTATGACCTTAAAATCGTACACCCCCCATCCTTAATAAATTATAATAAAAAAATAAATTTAATATTAAATATAAGATCTTAATCTATTTTATATATAATATTTATTATTTTTGTCTAAATTAATTTACTCTACTTATAAATTGACATATAATATAATATATTATATGAATATTTTGAAGAGATTATATCATATTTATTATAATTAACTAATTTATTTATCTTCTTTTATCTACCCTCAGTTAATTATATTTTATATTAAGGTTATGACGTGATATTGTTTTGTTTTTATATAGAGTGATATTTAAGTATTGTTTAGTTAGAGGTTTTTGGAGGGAGGATATAATTATGTTTGATTGGAAAAAATAGAGGGAGGGGAGATAAATTTTTTTTGTCTTTATATGCTCACCTCCCCTCCAAAAGTGGGAGTTCTTAGAGGGGAGAGAATTTTTTTATCTCATTTTGACTAAATTATCCTTTATATATTTTTAATATTCCAATTGTATCCTTATGAGTTTATACATTTTTTTTCATTCTCCCCACACATAATTTTTGTTTTGATTGCTAAAGCTTAATAAGTATGGTAAATGATTTATATATTATATTAAGATATATAATAATTATAAAATTAATAAGAAACAATGTTAAAATTTTATCATATTTTTTAATTTTTTAATTTTATTATATATATGGGATAAAAAATTTTAAGATTCATAAATTAAGAAATAATAATTTTGATGTGAATATTATAAATAAATTTAAATAAAAAGATAATAGTATATTTATCAACTTTTAATTAACTCCTCTTTTCTTCCCTCTCTTTTTAAACTAAGCAAAAAAATATTATCTCTTCTCCTTTATTTTTATACCTATAATCTTTTCTTTTCTTTCCTATTTTTATTTAAATTAACTTAATTTATCTGTCTTTTAAGTTAAACGAAACAAAGCCTTAGGTGATAAGTTGGTTTTACAAGCTCATGTGCCCAGACAAATGTTGGATTGGTATTTTATAATTTTAATTTTAATTTTAGAAGGATGAATTGGCAAAAGAAAACAAAGTATAAATGGTGAAGTAGTATATAATATTTTATTTTTATTTTTTTATATATGATTAATATCTTAATTTTATTTATAATATAATTTAATTTATAATTTTTTTAATTTAATATAATTTTATTTATAATCTTATTTTTTAAGTACCAATAATTATATTAAATTAAAGATATTATAGGTAAAATTATATTAAATTAAAAAATTATAGATAAAATTATATTATAAATAATATTAAAATATTAATTATAAATAAAAAATAAAATTAAAATATTATGAGTTAATTTAGTCAAATGAAAGTTGAAGGTTAATTATGTGGACATATTTTGATGATTACAAAAAGATAGGAACAAGAAGGACACGTAAGAGAGAGTAGGTGAAACTTCAAGGCCCCAAGTCTACGGATGATATTCTTCCTATCCTCTCTCTCTCTCTAACTCTAACCTTATTCCATTTTCATTTTTCACGTTTTTAATCACACTCTTGTTCTATCTTTCTGTTTCACCAAGGCATTATTTGGGTGGCTTTTATTTGTTTAGACCTTCAAAGATGAAAATTTCCCAATTTGTATTAACTCGGGAAATAAAGCCTTTTTCCTCGTAATTTAAACTATGTTTCAATCGAAATAAAAATAAAAAAAATAAGGGAAAAGAATATTATTAATAATTTTTTAAATAATAAAAAAATTATTATTTTTATAATTTTTCTTTCTTAATTTTCTCCCCTGCTAAATATAGGGTTAGTGCAAAATCATCATAAGATGAAAATATTCATTTCGTTAAGTTTTCATTGATAGAATAAGACAGGCCGCGGTCAAATCATTTCAAACAAACTAGTTCAGTAAATTAATCCTCAGTTTTAAAATAAAAAACAAATCAGTTTTGTTACTGTAGCCCTATATACAGGATTTGGGGAACTATGTGTGTGTTTAGTTTTAATTAAAATCTATATTTAAAAAAATATTAGATTAACACATAATTTAAAATTAACATTTTAGATAAATTAGTGAGAGTAACTTATAGAATAGTAAAAGAGTTTTTAAATTTAGAGTAATTTATAAAATAATAAAAGAGTTTATAAATTAACTAATTATTATATTATCCGTAACTTTTTTTTTACCCTATCTCTCCTTTCTAACTATTTTTTCTATACTATTTCTTCTCTCTCACATCTCTTTTATATCATCTCTTGTCTCTTATCTCTCATCTCTCATCTCTCATCTCTCATCTATTTAATAATCATACAATTTTTCATAATTTATCAATAATAAAAATATTCCTGTAAATAATTATTTAAATAAATCTAAATATTTATTTATTCAAAACTATTTTTTTCATAACTTTTTTTAAAAATCTTTTTCTAAAAGCTACTAAAAAACTCTTTTTTATAAATATTTTTTCCAACTCTTATATAAATAGGCTTATGATTTAATTTGAGTTGAAGCGGGTTGATATTAATATTACTACTAAAATGATTAACTTTGTAAAAGTTAATGAAAGAAATTAAATAAATTAATTATAATTAATATAAAAATAATTAATTAACTTAAATATATTAAAAAATATATATGAATTTATCTTAAAATATTATATTTAATTATAATTAATTTATTTAATTTTATTAATTTATTAAAAAAATTAATTGGTTGTCATATTAAAGAGAGGAGAAGTTATCGTTTAGAAAAAAGACAAAGACATGCTCTGACCAGAATTTTTTTCAGATGAGTTCAAAAGCTTGTCATCCAATTTCCTCTATTTTCCCTTCCAATTTGCCACAAGCTCAGTCAAGTTTTGAAGTATTTCCTATAGATTTCGAACAATTCCCCGTTTAAACATGGATTTTTTCTTGAAAGGTCCATCCAAAAAAGATATGTATTGTGTAGCGTCATATAAGAACTTGATATATCAAGAGGGAGCAAAATTGCCAATAATAACTCGCCAGATATATCACCTAAGGCTTACAATTTCTACTTTCGAAGAGTAAATTTCAACAGAGCAAGCAAGAAAATAAAGCGACCTAGTTGCCGGTTTCACCTGAAGTTTTCGTTTGACCTCTTTTCAAGAAGTCAACTTCATAGAACTCTTGCAGATCTTCATACATTTTCTTAAATCCGTCAACCATCTGGACGGACGTCTTGCAATCTGCTTTTAGCCTCTCCATCTCCATTTCAGAAGCAGAAGAGCCCCGATTCTGTTTAAAAAACAGAGGTTTCTATCGAAATTAGAAAAATAAATAACAAATATTACACTAAAAAAACAAAAATATTGCAAAATGATGAGGTTAATCGTATATCCGCAACAAACCTGAAATTCCTTGATTTGATTAAATATCGCCTGACAAGACATGTATGAAACATCCACGCCGCTCCTGCCATCGGGGAGGCTAACATTGGTCTTAACATCTGAATCTTCATCTCTTGTTGAATTTCGGTATTTTTCCAATGGAGGGTGTAATAAAGATCCCTGCTTTAATTTCTTGAGGACGATTGCAAAGTTGAAGACATACGCTTACTTGAGTCGAGCTGTTTTCTAACAAGAAGGGGAGAAATCCCTGCTTTAATAACATGTTGGTTCAGTATCAACGACTATTTAATTTGAGTTTGATGGGTTAAGTGATGATCAAGGATCGATTTTATTAATATCTGTCATACACCTTCATGTGCAATCCTTTGGACTCATGGACAGAGCAAAGACATCATAATTTGCACAGAAAATTCAAATCAGCTATCTCACAGGAATTTCAATTCAAGGATAATAGGAACAGCAAGGATCAGACTTCTAATTGCATAGATTACAAAGGATATGATGATACCATGTTAATCAATTATTTTAACGAAAAAATCCATGAACAGGAATTCAAGATAAATAAAATCTAATGTCAATAATGGCTTTCATACAGAACACACATGTCAAAGGGGATCATCATTAGAATCGACAGTAGAGGTTAACTGAACAGTGGTTTTTAGCCTTTAGGAGCACATAAGACTCGAGTATACTCACCTTGAATATTTGGCCTCCTTTTCCTAAATTTCTAATGCAAATAAGCAGGCCACTCTTGCTGAACTAACAGGCTATACGTTGGCCACTGGTGAAAAAGTAAAACCACAATCCCCTGTCAGAAGCCAATGTACAATGTTTTCAGACACTGGCCAACTAAATAGTCAAATATTTGCTTAAAGATGGAGGCCCTAGCAATTCGAGGACCAACCTAAGGAAAAATCTAAATTTCAACACAATAATGAAGCGTGTGTGCAGAGGAGACCAGTTAGCAAATGCTTTACCACATTATACATAAAGAAAAATATCATGGCAAAGAAAAAACAAACTACCAAAACTAAGGCAAACATGAAGGGTCGAGAGCATGAAGGAGAAAATACCAGTAAACCCCCTAATACAGAGGTTGATGTTTCAAAATAGGTATGCTTAGAAGAGAGGAACTAACCTGTGATTAGGGAATGAACCGATGATATGCATCTCATGGTTATGATTAAAGATTCTTTCAGTGTTAAGAGCGGCCATAAATATTTTTCCATCTCTATTGCCAGCATAAAAGACATGTACATTCAGCAGGATCCAACGCAATTGCATCAATTATTGAAGGGAATACTATATTTCTTGGTAGTGTACCTCTAGATAAGCTCCAAACCTTAAAAAAATATATTATGACAAGAATCAAAATCGACAATATTTAAGAGAAAAATATAGATGTCAAGAAGTCACAGCCAATTAATGTGAGAATACACCAAACACCAAAGAAAGAAAAAATATAAATATATATGTATGCATGTATTGTAATAAATAACCATAATATTTACAATAAAATGGCCCCAATATCAACTTAGTTATATATAGAGAACAATGGACAGAAATTTAACAGAGCAAATTAGAGGCCATTCAAAGTGTAGTTGATACCAGGTAATTCTTGGAACAATATTAAGCACCCACCCCTTAAAATTAGTTGTGCAGTTGAGCTTCTTTACATTACTACTTTCAAGAAAATGTTATATTTATGGCAAATATTTCCTTAGAATAAACGATATTCACTTTAAATGAGTAATAACACTGACCCTCATAACCTTTATATAGGCAGTAGAGGATTATTTTGTGAGCTTTCGAACGAATCCCCCTATATCATGAAGCATTTCTTGCTTTGGCCCATGAACAATACGAATTATAATTCCGAAGCATGTAAAACCTCAAGATATACATAATAAATTTTCAAAAGAGGAAAGGATATTGTTGTCACATTCCGAAATTTGAACCGTGACTGACACAAAATATGAATAAATTCATATTCCTTAAGTTTAAAACCTTAAATAAACCATTTAAAACGATAATCATAATATATTATAATTTTAATAAAAAAGGCAAGTGTTCTATAGGAATTTTGGCAGGATCGTTGTTGTATAACTGACCTCCCGACAATCCTACAACAGACTGCAAACGTTTCAAAATCAACTTTAACATTTTTCAAAATAACCAGAATCTTATCTATAGGTTAGATGGAGTATCTAAGCTTCAAACAAAATAATACAAGTATTTCAAAAATTATAATTACATCAAAAGGAGATTTGTCAAAAACCAACACTTCGGATCGAACGTGAGGTTCTTCACTGCTCAACTAGAGGAATATGGTCAACTACACTATCTAAAGCCAAATAATTTACTCGTGAGTAGCGTCCCAAAAATATAATTGAAAAATGCGGAAATAAACAATTTCAATATGGTTAAATGTAATTCATAGCCTTTTGTAACTAAATGCAATATTTCTATAAAATATTTTTTATTTCAGGAAAACCTTTTAAAACAATCCTTTCAAACCATCATTTTTCTATAGGATTTCAACAAAATGAAAATAGGCGTGGACACACAGTCCACGGGGTAACTAACTAATCTGGCGTAGCTCGAGGCCAAGGAAACATGCGTGGATACATAATCCACGAGGATAAATAACCAAGCGTAGCACGAGGCCACGAAAACACGTAGACACAGTCCACGAGGGTAACTAACCAATCCGGTGCGGCTTGAAATCACGAAAATAGGCGCATGTATGAGACCCACAAATAACAGGTGCATGTACAAGACATCCAAATAATAGGCACGAGAATAAATCCCACGAATAATTGGCGCGAATACGAGACTCACAAATATCCATCAAGCTCTATTTTAACTATGGTGGACCAATGACTAATAGTACTACTGTTAGTAACCATCGTTCTATATTTTGTCCTTTCTGAAAACCTTTCCAGCATGCGTGGAGTCCCTTTTTACATGTAATGATCACAATACTTTCTAATGCAATAATTTTCAATAAGAATACTTTAAAATTTGCAAAACCCCAGTATGAATGTTTAAAATACAATATCAAATGATTTATTTAAAGCATATGGAATAATTATCTAAATTATGAAATCCACATAAGAATACTTCATTGAGAAAATTAATTCAATATAACATTTATAACAATCTTTTTCTAAAACTCTCTTTATTCAGTTCTCACATAAACTTGATTACTTAATAACCAAATTAAAAGAAAAACTATTTCTAACAATTAAAGTCATGAATTTATATAACTTACTTTTCATAAATTGTATTTAAAAATTAACACTTTAAATGAAAT
This sequence comes from Leucaena leucocephala, assembly GCA_037074615.1. Classification (NCBI taxonomy): domain Eukaryota; kingdom Viridiplantae; phylum Streptophyta; class Magnoliopsida; order Fabales; family Fabaceae; genus Leucaena; species Leucaena leucocephala. Next base: position 6,701,072 of record CM073516.1, on the reverse strand, counting down.
ACATCAAATAATAAGTTATTAATAAAAATATTATTTTTAAGTGATGTTATTCACTCACCTGCCACGCTCCTAAACCTTTACTCTTTTCAGTTAAATAACTTCCAATTATTTTCACTTCTCAATTCCCTGATATCCCAAAAATAATATATTAACATTCTAATTAAAGCTTCAACAGAAATAAATAATCCTTAATCTAATATTTTAATTAATTACACACCATCAACCATTCAACAAAAATTCAATACATAAGCTCCTAAACCATCCACCAATCACTTCCTTAATCTATAACCAATTAGAGAGGCATCATCACTGACATGTCTTAGCCACGATTAAATTGATTAAAACACTTATTCATTTCTAAATAAACCTTAAACATGACCTTTGCACAGATTTATAATCTCCAAAATTCATCTCTAACATGTGCATATAAATAGGCCACGACATAGGAAATAAATCAAGCTCGAATTCCCATACCATTGATTCTAACACGTCTTTAAATATTTCCTAGGAGCGGTTTATATCCACTTAGTATACTTATGTCAAATATTCTTTATATATCCATCAAATATTCTTTCTCATACAACCGATTGGCACATATTCCATTTAATTTCTTTAGCATTTGAGCACTTGTATATTTTCTAAAAGTTCGGGCAGCAACTCCTTGTGACTGCCAAGCTTGCAAATTTTGAAAATGTACTCCCATCCACAAAATGCTCTTCTAAACACTTTGGGAGACCAAAGTTTAAAATAATTTAATTCTCTCCTATTCAGAATTCATTAACAAAAACACTAACCAAATGGATGAATATCATCCCAGAACAACTTTAAATACATGCAACCTTTGATTTAATATATTATTAAGTATCTTTACTCCCTTTTATTTTTTTTTCAAAGAACAAGATCGCATACCCATCAAAACTGAGAGTCCCTGTTTCATTAATTACTACCCAAGCACAATCACAGCAGTGTACACATGACATATATATATATACATACATATATTTTGACCAAGCTTCAATCTACCCAGCCCTTCTCTGAATGTCAGAGACTGAAACTAGAATGCATATGTATAGCAATGCAAGCTCACAGTGGACACACAGCACAACACACTCAACCCAGGCGTAAATCACAATAATATCACCATCCTCAATTCACACACCAACCAAAATAGTGAGGGAACAATAACGTTCTGGTGTAATCATGAAAAATGATGAAGGTATGGAAAGGAAAGTAGAGGAGAAAGAAGAGATTCGAACAACCCTAAAGAAGCAACACATGCCAGAAGAAAAGGAGATGGACGGCATTCCCACACACTAACTCATACACCGCCAACGTATGAAAGAAGAAGAACCAAGCTTAATCAGTTTCTAAACATATTTATCTACCATAAAAATTGAAATTATAGAGAAGAATCAAAGCTTCAACCCCATAAAGTCAATATCTGTCTATCGCCCAACTCCAACAGAATAGAGAAGAATATGATGCAACACATTTCAAAATTAAAGCTTGATTTTATGTCCTTGAACTTCATTCCTTACTTAATTAGAAATTAAATCTCAAGCCCCAAATTTTAATCAATTCAAAATCGCATGAACATAGGAGGTTCACATGCTCTGACCAAAGCCCACAATTTGTTCCATTTCAAGTCACAAAGCTTAAATCCTTTCTCGCTATCACTAAATTAACCATATTTCACTCAAAATACCGACTTTAATCAGTGACCCAATCCCCCCCTAAATCAAAAGAATCATAGGAGACGGAGCTAAAGACGGAGTTAAAGAACTCACTTCAGTTGGTTGACGATGCTATGAATTCGATCTCCCTCTTCTGAGCACTGCTTCGGCGTCACGTTCCCTTGGTCCAACACTCCCCTGCTCTCTCGCTCTTGCCTCTTTCTCTTGCTCAACTCTTAGAAATAAGGAAGACGAGGTAGATGATGATGGCACCACGTGGCAGAGAAACTGATTGAAACAAGGTGATGGCAGCATCTGGTCACACGGTAGCAGTTTACCCCTGGCGTGAAGCTTTCCTCACTGCTCTCTCATTGACTCTCGCTATGTCGCCGCTAAAGCCAGAGGAAATGGAAGGAGGTACATTTCTATAAAAAAAGGTAAGAGGGGCAATTTGGTAATTTCACACGTTAAAAAATTAAACTCTTTCACTCAGGGGACAGGAACAATGGGCTTCAGGTGATGATTGCTCTAAATGGTGAAAATTGCCTGTAGATGTTCTTCTACCACCTAAGTGGACTTGTTCTAAAAATGTTTGGGATCCAATCAGGTGCATTATTGTTTTTCTTTCTAGACCTTTTGCAGAACTTTGATTTATTTGAAAGTCTTATGATTATTCCTTTGTCATATTAATCAAATATATACACAATTCTTGGGGATAAGATGAGTTATTCTAAGAGTTTAGCTGTACAAAATCAAATCTCTCATAACTATACATATATCAAATATGATCTGATTCTAATAATAATAATATCTCTAACTATAATATCCTAATATTATTATATTGGTAATACCAATATTATAATATTATAATATTACTATACTCCCCCTCAAGTTAGATCATAGATATTGACCATGTCCAATTTGCTTATAAATCGCTCAAAAATTTCTTCTGGTAATCCCTTAGTAAGAATATCTGCAGTTTGTAGTCTTGTGGGTATGTAGGTGAGACACATAATCCCATCTCCTACTTTCTCACAAATAAAGTGTTTGTCCACCTCCACATGCTTCATTCTACTATGTTGGATAGGGTTCAATGCCATGTTTATGGCGGCCTTGTTGTCATAAAACAACTTCAATGGAGCATCTATCTTCAAATGGACTTCTTCTGCAACTCTTATTAACCATAACCCCTCCATGATTCCTTGAGCTAGAGCTTGTAATTCTGATTTTGCATTACTTTTAGCCACAACTTTCTATTTTTGACTCTACCAAGTGACAAGATTTCCCCACACAAATGTGCAATAGCCTGAGGTAGATCGACTATCTTCTTGTGATCCTGGCCAATCGGTATCTGTGTAGATTTCTACTGATCTATTGTTACACCTTTTGAATAATAGACCATGACTAGGAGTACCTTTTAGGTATTGCAGTATCTTATAGGCTGAGTCCATATATTTTTTCCTTAGATCATGCATATATTGACTGGCCACACTTACTGCAAAAGCAATATCAGGATGTGTGTGTGAGAGATAAATTAGTTTCCTAACTAGTCATTGGTATCTTTCCTTGTCTGTTGCCATTTCATCCTTCTCTCGTTTCTTCTGTTTTTTAGCGTCTGTCAGTTTCTGCTACAGATTTCTTGTTCTTCTGTTTCTTGAGTAGATCAAGGACATACTTTCTTTGAGATACATAAATACCATCATTGGATCTTGCTACTGTTATACCAAAGAAGTATTTCAACTTACCAAGGTCTTTGACCTTAAATTCACGGTTTAATGCCACCTTGACTAGATCAATCTCCTTAGTATCATTTTCTGTAACAATAATATCATCCACATAGACAATGATAACAGTGATGAGACTATTATATCGAGATACAAATATAGTGTGATATGATAAACTTTTCTTATACCCTTCAGCCTTGAGAACACTAGAAAATCTATCAAACTAGGCACGTGGTGACTGTTTCAGCCCATAGATAGATTTTTTAAGTTTACACACTTGATTCTTTCTTCTTTCTTCAAAACCTGGTGGGAGTGTCATATATACTTCTTCTTTCAAATCTCCATTGAGGAAGGCATTTTTAATATCCAGTTGTTCTAGTGGCCAATCTAAGTTTGTTGCCACGGAGAGAAGAACCCGTATGGTATTGAGTTTAGAAACATGTGTAAAGGTTTCATTGTAGTCAATACCCTGTGTTTGAGTGAACCCAGAGTAATTAGTCTAGCCTTCAACTTGTTTAGAGTACTATCATCATTATATTTGGGAGTGAACACCCACTTGCAACTTATGGGTTTTATTCCTGAAGGTGTTTGCACTATCTCCCAAGTCTCATTTCTCTCCGAGGCTTGCATTTCTTCCAACACTGCATGTTTCCACTTCGGGACAACCAATGCCTCATGTACATTATTAGGAATCTTGATGCTGTCAAGGTTAGTCACAAAAGCATGGTAACTTGGAGTAAGAGAGGCATAAGAAACAAACTTTTTGATAGGATGCTTTGTACATGTCCGTGGTGGTTTTCTCAATGCAACGAGAAGATCTAGAGTAATGTCATTAGCCTCACCATGTTTAGGATTTGCCAACGGTTCAAGAACTGGCTCTGCCTCAGAGATATGATGGTTGTGGCCTCTATAATGTCAGCGTTCCCCATCTTTATTATTTACATCTGTCTGGAGTCTGTAAGGGTTAATGTGGTGTGGGGAAATGGGTACAATAGGTTCCATAGGTTGAGATTCATTCCAACACTCCCCCTGAATCAAAGACTTGGGATAATATGACTTGTGCTCAACGAAGGTGATATCACGATACAAATAGGTGTTTGGACACAGGATCAAAATATTTGTAACCTTTTTGGGAGGAGGAGTAACCCAAGAAGGCACACTTCTTGGCATGGGGATGGAACTTTGAGGGAGGATGATTAAGATGGACTAGAACATTGCATCCAAAGACACGTATCGGAAGAGAAGACTATGAGAGACAACATGAGTTTTTTGCAATTTCTCAATTGGAGAGGTGAAGGGAAGAATGTGACTAGGAAGACGATTAATAAGCTGAATAGCGGTTTGGATGACATCCCTGTAATAAAACAAATGAACATGACACTGAAATAAGAGAAAATGTGTTTAATTTTATGTTCCGCAACCTCATTTTGTTGATGACTATACATACAACTACTGTTATGAACAATTCCTTTAGCAGACAGGAAAGAGTGAAATGAATCATTGAAGTATTCAGTGTCATTATCGGTGTAAAGGACTTTGATGGAGGTATTAAATTGGTTTTAGACAAAACTGTAGAATTCGATAAAGACATTGGTGACCTCAGATTTATTTTTTAAGAGATAGACCTAACATATGTGGGTATAATCGTCAATAAACGTGATAAAATATTTGGACCGAGTGCGATTAGGGATCTTAGAGGGACCCCATGCATCACTATGAATAATGGAGAAATGAGAAGACGGTTTGTATGGAACAGGAGTAAATGAAATACGGTGATGTTTAGCAAGGGCACAAGTATCGCAAAAAAAAGAAACTTTTATTAATAGATAGCTGGGGAAACAATTTTTGTAAATAGGCAACACTAGGATGACCCATTCTTTTATGCTATAATAGAAAAATGTCTTCTTCAGAGGCTGAGGTAGAGGTGCTGATCCCAGAACATAATGTACTCACAGTAGATATGTCGAGGTAGTAAAGACCATCATACTCCTCGGCAGAACCAATCATCTTCCCTAATGTGAGATCCTGGAAAACACAATGAGTAAAGTAAAAGTGTCACGTCCCGAAATTTGGACCGTGACCGGCACAGAATATGAATAGTTTCATATTCTGAAAGCCTAAAACCTCAAATACAACATTTAAAGTTTCCATAACATTTTTCAAAATAAACACAATCTTTTCTAAGGTCTATGTGGAGCATTTACCTTTTTAACAAAACAACATAAGTACTTAATAAAGATTAAAATCAATCTTGTTCAAAAACAACGCTTCGGATCTGTGACGAGGCTCTTCACTGCTCAGCGGGAGGATTAGGGTCACCTGCACTATCTAAGACCAAATAATCTACTCGTGAATAACGTCCCAAAAATATGATTTAAAAGAATACGGAAATATACAATGCATAAATATGTTTCAAATAACATTTCGCATTTCGATGCAAACTTTTCCGTAAATATTTTCTTTTAGGGAAATAATTTTGAAATAACCGTTTCAAATGAATCATTTAATAGTAATCCTTTCGAACCCATAATCTTTCTGTAACATTATTGTTTCAGAGAAACAATTTGAAGCAATCATTTCAAATTAATTGATGTAAAACAATCCTTTCAAAACCATGATCTTTCTGTAGAACTTCAACAGAACAAAAACAGACGTGGACACACAATCCACGAGGG